>CM070779.1:130881327-131576327 GCA_036346955.1 Dipus sagitta | reverse complement strand
CTGTGTGCAAGCATTCTAGGCTGGCACTGCACCCAAGCTCTCTTTCTTCTTCCATCCTGTTCCACCTCCTCCCTGTTGCCCACAGTGTGCTGCGAGGCTGGGGTAGCGCGCTCCTGCCCACGCCCCACACCTAGTTCCGGGCACCCTGACTATCCCTGCCCCAGGCCCAGCCTTCCGTGACAGCCCCATTGTGCCCCTGGCTGGAAACAGCCACAGAGTGGGTATAATAATGAGTGGGTCTGATGGAGGCTTAATGGCTTTTCTTCATTTAGCTTTCCAGCCCAACCTAAATTGTCCATGGGAAACATACATTATGTTTGCAATAAGAAAAAAATAATTGGCTGAGATGCACAAGGTGGCACATGTGTCTGGAGTTTGTTTGCAGCAGCTGGAGACCCCGGTGTGCCCATTTTCTCCTCTCTCTCTCTCTCTCTCTCAAATAAATAAATAAAAATATTTTTAAAAAACTTGAAAAAAAATAATTGGCTGGATGTGGTGGTGCACGCCATTAGTTCCAGTACTCAGGAGGCAGGTAGGAGGATCACTGTGAGTTCGAGGCCACCCTGAGACTCCATAGTGAATTCCAGGTCAGCCTGGACTAAGTGAGACCCTACCTCGAAATACCAAAATAAATAAATAAGTGACAGTTTTTTTTTTGTTTTTTTTTGGTTTTTTTTTTTTGGCTTGTGTGTGGTGTGGCAGCCTTCTGTGGCCAAAATAGAATGCTACATATCTTCCACCTGGCTTTATTTAGTTTTCAAATGTATTTCTGGCTGGAGAGATGGCTTAGCGGTTAAGGCGCTTGCCTGCGAAGCCTAAGGATCCATGATCAATCTCCCTCCAGATCCCACCTAGGCCAGATGCACAAAGGTGAGGCAAGCACAAGGTTGCACATGCCCACTAAGGTGGCACAAGCGTCTGGAGTTCCATTGCAGTAGCTGAGGCCCTGGCATGCCAATTCTCTCTCTCACTTTCTCTGTTGCTCAAAAGAAAAAATCTTACTTATTTATTTGAGAAAGATAAAAAGACAGAGAGCCGAGCGTGGTGGCGCACGCCTTTAATCCCAACACTCGGGAGGCAGAGGTAGGAGGATCACCCTGAGTTCGAGGCCACCCTGAGACTACATAGTTAATTCCAGGTCAGCCTGAGCTAGAGTGAGACCCTACCTTGAAAAACCAAAAAAAAAGACAAAGGTGAGCCGGTGGCAATATGAGCACATCAGGCCCGCTGCCTCTGAAAGGAACTCCAGATGTAGGTCTGTTTTGTGCATGTGGCTTTACGTAGGTGGTGGGGAATCAAACCTGAACTGCCAGGCGTTGCTAGCTAGTGACTTTAACCTCTAAGTTCTCTCTCAGGCACGGCACCCCCCAGGGCCCCCACTGGTTTTATTTTTTAGAGCAAGTCTCTTTCGTGATTCCGGAGCTTCCAGAGCTCTGACAGTTCTCAGGTCTCTGTTCCCCTGGGGGACTGGGGTCACAGGCTGGCATGGCCATGCCCAGTGGTTTGCGTGAGACCTGACGATCCAAACTGGTAATCTTAAGCCCTCATACTTGGGCAGGAAGTGCACTTAACCACTGAGCCATCTCTCTACCCATCACAGCTTTTTTTTTTTTTTTTTTTTTTTTTTTGGTTTTTCGAGGTAGGGTCTCACTCTAGCCCAGGCTGATCTGGAATTCACTATTCACTATGGAGTCTCAGGGTGGCCTCGAACTCTCGGAGATCCTCCTACCTCTGCCTCCCAGTGCTGGGATTAAAGGCGTGCGCCACCACGCCCGGCCTACATGACAGCTTTTTATTATTGTTACTGTTCCTGTTGTTGTTGTTGCTAAGAGTCTCGTAATGCCCAGGCTGGTCTCCCTCTATGTAGCAGAGGCTAGCCCCAACTGCCGATCCTCCTGCCTCTACCTCCCACGTGGTAGGATGATAGGCACTGGCCATGATGCTCAGTTTAAAAGTTTGGTTTTTTTTTTTTTTTTCTTTAAGAAAAATGTAAAACTAAGAACTGGGGCTCTAGCAAAGCACTGGCCTAGAATCCACCAGTGAGAGGCTGCGGAGGTGGCTCAGAGGTGGAGCTCCTGTCTAGAATCCACAATGAGGGGCTGGGGATGAGGCTCGGAGGCCAGTGCTTCTCCAGCACCCTCAGTTCAGTCTTATCTAGTGTACTCATTCCCCAACTCCTCCTCCAGCTTCCACAGGGAGGACCCCAAATCAGTGCGCGACCACCTTGATGACTTCTTCTGTCCTTTCTCCAGTGAGGTTTCCTTCCACTACCATTCCTGCCAGGGACACTGGTAAATATCTGATGGTGTACCCCCCCCCCCATTCTCAGGGAGAGAAGAATGCTACATGTGACCCCAGGTGAGTGAGCAACCATTAAGTTGCTCTCAAGTCAAGCCAAGTCATACCCTGGGGACACTGGAAAAGGACACACACCCCTGTGCCCACGTATGCCACAGCCCAAGAGGAGACGACACTCAAAGCAGACACTGGACTGGACATAGTGGCACACGCTTTTATTCCCAGCACTGGGGAGGCAGAGGGAGGAGGATCACTGAGAGTTTGAAGCCACCCTGAGACTATATAGTGAAATCCAGGTCAGCCTGGACTACAGCAAGACCCTACTTCCAAAAGAAACAAGGGCTGGCCCAGCATGGTGGCCACGCCTTTATTCCCAGCACTCAGGAGGCAGAGGTAGAAGGATCGCCGTGAGTTTGAGGCCACCCCGAGACTACATAGTGAATTCCAGGTCAGCCTGGGCTAGAGTGAGACCCTACCTAGAAAAATAAATAAATAAATAAAAGAAACAAGGGCTGGAGAGATGGCTTAGCGGTTAAGACGCTTGCCTGCAAAGCCTAAGAATCCAGGTTCAGTTCTCCAGGTCCCACATAAGCCAGATGCACGAGGTGGTGTATGCATCTTAAGTTTGTTTTCAGTGGCTAGAGGCCCTGTGCACCCATATTCTCTCTCTCTCTCTCTCTCTCCCTCCCTCTCTCTCTCAAATGAAAATAAATAAATAACAAGCAAAAGGGCTGAAGAGATGGCTTAGCAGTTAAGGTGTTTGCCTGCAAAGCCTAAGGACCCAGGTTCAATCCTCCAGGTCCCACGTAAGCCAGATGCACACAGTGGCACATGTGTCTGGAGTTCATTTACAGTGGCTGGAGGTCCTGACATGCCCATTCTCACTCTCCATCCCACTCTGTCTCTAATAAATAAATAAAACTGGACATGGTGGCACACACCTTTAATCCCAGCACTCAGGAGGCAGAGGTAGGAGTACTGCCATGAGTTCCAGGCCACCCTGAGACTACATAATGAATTTCAGGTCAGCCTGAGCTTGAGTGAGACCCTACCTCAAAAAACCAAAACATAAATAAAATAATAAAATAAATAAATATTTTTAAAAAGAATGAGGCAGACACGGATGGTAGAGGGCCTTAGGGGAAGGGCTCCAGCTAAGGAAGCCTCTAGAAGTCTCTGGAGAAGAGACCTGCAGGTGAGAACAGGGTGGCTTGGGTGAGGAACTGAAAGTGGCTCAGGGCAGTGGGGGTCAGGGGGAGGGTGAAGCAGAGTGAGCCTGGGGTGCAGAGGGTGGCTGAGTGGGCAGGGACACTGTCAAAGGGGCAAGAATGCCAATAGCGTTCTGCTAATGTCCTCATCCTTCACAGACACAGGCCTTGCGTCCCCTACACATAATAACCCTTTAACCTTCGCACAACCGCCTGAAAGATGAGCACAATGGGCCCAGTACTTGGCAGCAGCCCCTCTCCTGACCAGGACATTAGAGACCCCAGAGGCTGTGAGGTAAGATTTGCTGAGACAGAGGGCTGAGCACAGCACCCCAGAAGAAATTACCAACACAGTGGGAAACCCTCACAGTAAACACTCAATACTGGGCTTGGGGACCCCCAAACCAGAGGCCCCACAAGATTGTCTGGAACCAGCACCGTTGCATTGCAACATGGCTCCATCAGCCACGAGGTCTCTCATCCCCAGGCCTAGAAGGACCTACCTGGAACTGCCAAAAATAGGGTTTTTTTTTGGGGGGGGGCGATTTTTGTGGTAGGGTCTTGCTCTAGCCCAGGCTGACCTGGAATTTATTATATAGTCTCAGAACTGGCCTTGAACTCTCGGTGACCCTCCTACCTCCACCTCCAAGTGCTGGGATTAATGGCAAGCACCACCACACCCAGCCAAAAATGTTTTTGGCAGCTCTTTGCTCCTGGAGAATAAGAAGGAAAGACCAGGGCCAGACGTGGTGGTGCACGCCTTTAATCCCAGCACTCCGGGACGTAGGAGGACCATTGTGAGTTGGAGGCCACCCTGAGACAACATAGTGAATCCCAGGTCAGCTTGGGCCAGAGTAAGACCCTACCTCGAAAAAACAAAAACAAAAAACAAACAAAAAAATAAAAAGAAGAAGAAGAAGAAGGAAAGACCAGAGGGGACTCAGTTCTGGTCTTACAAGTTGCCAGCAACTCCCTGTCATCCATCTGTTTGTTCATTCATTCTTTCTGTAATCATCCACTGGGTGTTGGGCCCTAGTCAGGTGTGGGAGTAATGAGAGCCACGAATCATAGGTTGCCAGCCTGAAGGGAGTCTGGTCTAGAGGGCCACACGTGGACACGTTAGTAATCTTAAGGAGCTGCGGGAGTTCTAGAACACAGGGCCGGTGAGAAGGTCACCTGATGCATCAGGGACACTGCCTAGGGGGTGGCTGGCTATTCAGACGTGTGATCAGCTTCCCCTTTGACAGCCTAGTTTGTACCCCAGCTGTGCCAGGGCCCCTGACAATGTGGGCTATTTCTGGTTGTGCCTAGAAAAAGAGAGGAAAAAAGAAGGAAAGAAAGAAGAGAGGAAGAAGAAAGGAAGAAAGGAAGGAAGGAAGGAAGGAAGGAAGGAAGGAAGGAAGGAAGGGGGGAAGGCGGCCACATATGGGACTGCCCCTGGGGGGCAGAGCTGGGCTTCGGAGGTGGAGGCAGGGTGCAGCTTCAAACTGGGCCTGGCCAAGCTCTGGAATTTACCACTGTGTCCCCCATACAGCAATGACCCTGTAATCTTTCCACGACATCATGAAAGGCGAGCACGACGGGCGGGGGCGGGTGGTGGTAGCATGGAAGGGAGCTAATGGTTTGCGGCTTGCAGGGAAGGGCATCGCGGGGCAGACCAGCTGCGTCTGAGGGCCTCCTCGGTCCTCTCTCTCCTCCCTCCTTCCCCTGCCTGCCATCCCAACTGTATTGGGGGGGGGGGGGGGACGGACAGACGCAAATACCTGTGATCCAAACCAGACACCAGCTGCTGTGTTTCTCTCCAGCCCACTCTGATCCATAAATAGCTTACGCACCAAACTGGCACCAGCCCACCCACCACCCACCCCAGCTGGTTGGAGGGAAAACACACACCACACACACACCCCAGCCCACTCGGAGCCAGGCACGCGATCCCCAAGGAACTTATGTTTTCCCCAGGGTAAAGCCCTTGTCACCAGCTCCCTGTCCAAGGGGCCCTCCTGGCACTGGCCTGCGCGATGCCCAGGAACGAGCGCGGCCCTCCTCCCCGAGCGCCCAGCGCCCGCACAGCATCCCGGGGCGCGCGCCCACCTCTCTCTCCCGGGACCCTCTCCAGCCCTGTCCCTGCAGGCATCACCTTCCAGGTCACCTCGCACTGGGGGACCTGGACGCCCCCGCCTCGCCCGCACGCGCCTTCTCCAAGCACCAGTCACCCCCCCCCCCACCACCACCACCCCGTTTACCTGGGCGCCGGAGCACCGGGCACCATCGGCGGGGCGAAGCGGGGCGTCTGCGGCCCGGCCTCAAGCCCGGACGGCTTCCCGGGGGAGGACGAGGAGGAGGAGAGCAGGCGCGTCTCCTCTGGGGCTGCGGGAAGGAGGAAGGTCAGAGCCGGCGGAGCGCAGCGCGGCGCGGCGGCGCAGCGCGGGGGCGGCGCGCGGATTACAGAGGCATTTTTAGCGAGCCAATGGGCGCCGAGGCTGCGCAGGTGGCCGGGGACACTTCCCGCCCCGAGCCCGCGCCCCGCACCGCTCGCCGCCCCCTGACCCTTTCCAGACCTGGGGTCCGGGGCGCGAGGGGGGGGGGTCCGGGTTCCTGTGGATGCACGCGTGAATGTGGACCCGTGGATGGCTCTGGAGTGACCACCCTCCCTCCTCCGCTCCAGCTCCACGCCATGCCCCTCGCCAGTCCTCAGCATCATCCCAAAGAAAAAAGAAAAAAAAAACCCGCGTGGACCCTCAGACCACAGTTCCAGCCAGGCCGGCTGTCACCAAAGCCAATGCATGCAAGCCATCTGTAGGGCTCCCTGGGGAGTGGAGTATGAAAGATGCCCCGCCGTGGTCTTCATCGTTCCTGGGGTCACCTAAATGCTTCCCAGAGCAGCATCCCCCACTGCATGGGGTATGAGTCATTTAACGTTGAGCCTGGCAGGCTCCGGGCACGGAGTCAGTAGCCACAGAATTGACCAAACGCTGCCCTGCGGTCGCACACACTCGTGGGGGAGCCGGATGGTCACTGGGAGAATGTATCTTGGGGGCTGAGTTGGTAGAGCATCTGTCTAGTGTGTACGAAGCCCTGGGTTTGAGCCTCAAACCGGGAGGTGGAGGAGGATCAGGAGTTAAAGGTCATCTTAGCTACATAGTGAAGGGGGGAGGGGTGGACGACAGAAGCACAAGGCGGGAGGAAGGAAGACGGAAAGGAGAAAGCTGGAAGAAGGAAGAAGGTATTTTGAAGTACCATGTGCCAAATGTAGTGGCGCACGCCTTTAATCCCAGCACTCGGGAGGCAGAGGTAGGAGGAGGATTACCACGAGCTCGAGGCCATCCTGAGACTATGTAGTGGCTTCCAGGTTAGCCTGGGCTAGAGTGAGACTCTACCTCAAAAAAACCAAATAAATAAATAAATAAAATGAAGTGACATGTATAAAACAGAAAGCAGTCTGGGGCTTGAAGAGATGGTTCAGTGGTTAAGTCACTTGGCTGCAAAGCTGTGGGAGACAGCCTCAGGTTCACTGAGAGGAACTTCCAGACCAGGCACAGTTGTGGAGGAAGGGATTTAGTGAAGCTTACAGATCCAGAGGAAGTTCCATAATGGCATAAGAAGCTGGCCTGCTCTTACAGGACCCAAACAGAGAGAAAAGCCATAAGCCAAAAGCCAAAAGCCACACACCACACTTTAGGAACTCCAGGCGCTTTGCACATACCTTTAGATTGGAATCTCAAACCCACCGCCACACCTTAAGATCCTCCCAGTGACACCTCCTCCAGCCAGGTGGCTGCAGATGCAAACTACAAACTGATAAAACACTGAATATATTGGGGGCATCTATTCAAACTACAACAAAAGCCAAATAACCTGGGTTTGATTCCCCAGTACTCGTGTAAAGCCAGATGCACAAGGTGGTGCGTGCACCTGGAGTTCCTTTGCAGTGCCTGGAGGCCCTGGTGGCCCCGTTCTCTCTCTGTCTCTCTTATTTGAACACAAGACCACGTTGTGGGCAATGCTGACTCCAGTTGGCCACCGTCCTCACCACACTCTATCACGCACCTGGACTGATCTGCACGTTTATATTTTCTGAACCCCTCTCCACAACCCCTCTCTATAAACACTGAAATTCCCAATCCCAGGGTCCCAGAATTGCATTTGTTCATTCACTAAGAATTTTCTGAGCAGCGGCTGCCAGCTAGATATTGCGGTGGAGAGGAACACAATAATACCAGACTGAAGAGGCCACCGGGCAGCACCCACCCTCGGCCTGGACGGGACAGTCAGGTAAGTGGTGGGGCATGCATGTTCTGAAGAAGTCAGGGAGCCGGGTGTGGTGGTGCAAGCTTTTAATCATAGCTATGAGTTCAAGGCCACCCTGGGACTACATAGTGAATTCCAGATCAGCCTGAGCTAGAATGAGACCCTACCTGGAAAAAAAAAAAAAAAGAAGAAGTCAGGGGACTCTGGGCAGGGCGGACCAGAGAGGCTTCCTGGAGGGGCCGCATTTCCTGTGCTGCACTATAGCTGAGATTCTGACTAGCCACATAGGTCAGGACACAGGATATTGTTAGGAAAGAACCTGGAAGCCAGGGGACACGTGTCAAGTGGCTGGGGTCTGGAGCACGGGACGCGCTGCAGCTCCCCACTCCCATCCCAGCAGTTCCCAATCCCAGCGGCCCACTCCCCAGAGAGTTTTTCACTGGCCCCAGGAGGAAGTGTGAGGACCTCGGTCACGTGATTGTGGGGGGCACCGAGTTCAGTCAGTTGCTTGCTGGACAGGGTCCTTCAGCCTCTATGACTCGCCCTCTGTGTTTGGGGTCCCTTGTCTGGAAGAAGGGCACAGCTACCTCACACAGCAACCCAGCGTTCATTTTGTCATACACAGGATGAAGGTGGTTATGCTCGCCTTGGAGGGTTACTGAAATCAAAGAATGTCCGGCTTGTAGCATGGTACTTAAGACCTAGTAGGTGCCCGGCGTGGTGGTGCATGCTTTTTAATCCCAGCACTCGGGAGGCAGAGGTAGGAGAATCGCTGTGAGTTTGAGACCACCCTGAGACAACATAGTGAATTCCAGGTCAGCCTGGGCTAGAGTGAGACCCTACCTCAAAAAAAAAAAAAAAAAAAAACCTAGTAGGTAAGGGAAAATAATAATCATCATAACTGCATTTACCACAAGTCTCTCTTGTTCCCGTCAAGCACAGCATTTAGACACAACTGTCTTTGTGTCAAGAGACTGATTTCTCCCAAAGACTCTCCATATGTCGTCTTGGAAAGACAGGCTAGAAAACCTGTTCCTCCCCTTCTCAGGCATCTGCCTGGCTCAGCATGTGGTCAAGGGCTTTGGAGGAGATGGGCCGGAGGCCTGCAGCTGATGAGGTTTGTAAAGGCAGAGAAGCTGGGCGTGGTGGCCCACGCTTTTTTTTTTTGTTGTTGTTGTTTATGTTTTGTTTTGTTTTTCGAGGTAGGGTCTCACTCTAGCTCAGGATGACCTGGAATTCACTATGTAGTCTGACAAGAGTGGGAAGGGGGCACCCCCAGAGGAGGGGATCATAATGCGGAGGGAGAGAAGCTGCAGGCCATAAGAAAGCATTGCAGAGCAAAGGAGAAGGCTCAGCAGTTAAAGGTACGTGCTTGCAAAGCCCGCCGGCCTGGGTTCAATTTCCCAGTACCCACGTAAAGCCAGATGCCCAATGTGGCACATGTGTCTGGAGTTCTTTGCAGTGGCAAGAGGCCCTGGCACGTCCATACACACATTCTCTCTCTCCTGTCATCTATCTATCTATCTATCTATCTATCTATCTATCTATCTATGTATCTATCTATCTATCTATCTATCTACATATATATATGCCATTGCCTTCCCAGGAGCTGTGGACCAATCAAGAGATGGGGGAGGAGGCAGGTATGATGGCTCATGCCTGGAGTCCCCACATTGGGAAGGTGGAGGCAGGAGGATCAGAAGTTCAAGGCCATCATCAGCTACATGGAGAGTTCAAAGTCAATCTGATCTACATGAGACAAACAAACAAGAGATGCAGAGCCCGGCGTGGTGGCACACTTTAATCCCAGCACTGGGGAGGCAGAGGTAGGAGGATCACCATGGGTTCAAGGCCACCATGAGGCTACACAGTGAATTACAGATCAGCCTGGGCAAGAGTGAGACCGCTTTGGGAAAAAAGAGAGCGGGAGAAATGAAGAAGGGTGATGGAGGAGAGGGATGGAGAGGGGTGAGCAAAATGACAAGAGCTGAGGTGTATCTAGAATTGAATTCAGACCCCAGGAGCCACAAACCTGGGGGAAAAAAAAAAAGCGAGAACGGAACACACCCTCCCCACACGCCCCCACACACCTGCCTTGAGCAGTCTAAAATAAAACGTTATTTTAGGGATTGACACAGAATGTCCGTGCTGCCTTAAATTAAACCAGCTTTCTTCTAAATTCTCTGTTGCAAACCGTCTGTTGATGAAAGATGTGGCCCCTCACCCTGCCCCTCTCCCTCCTCCTCTGTACTGTGCCCCTGCCAGGAAACAGACTTGCCTGCTTTTGTGCATCCTATTTCATTTTTCTGAGCATTTTCCGCATCTTTTCTCGCCTCACCTCATTTTTCTCCTTAAGATCCGGCCAGTCTCCATTTCCGTGGGCCTTTCCTTCTCAGAGAGCACTGTGCCACCCCCAGTCTGAAGTCTTCTCCCTCAGACCTGGCGCCACAAAGAACAAGAAGCCTGGCACTGCTGACCCCCGCGGATTGCCAGATGCCTCCCAGACAGAAAGGACACGTAGACAGCAGGACAGGCCAGCACCGAAGCAGTGTGGAAACTAAATAAGTGAGCGGATGAATAATGGATTGGTAACTAATACTGCATGGTAGGCCTGGAGATGTGGCAGGTGCAAGAGAGACTTCAGCTCCCTTCTGTCCCCGGCTGGTGAGCTGGGTGAAGGCTTTGAGGAGTGAGAAGAGAAAGGAGAAGTTTGGCGCGGTTTCTCTATTTGTTTGGCTTTTTTTTTTTTTTTTTAAGCCAGGCGTGGTGGCACACAACTTTTTAAAAATTTTTTTCGTTTATTTTTAGTTTATTTGAGAGCAACTGACAGAGAGAGAAAGAGACAGATAGATATAGAGACAGAGATAGAGAGAATGAGAGCACCAGGGCCCACTGCAAAGGAACTCCAGACGCGTGCACCCCCTTGTGCATCTGGCTAACGTGGGTTCTGGGTAATTGAGCCTCGAACCGGGATCCTTAGGCTTCACAGGCCAGTGCTTAACCACTAAGCCATCTCTCCAGCCCGGCTTCTTTTTTTTTTGGCATGTGTGTTTGTGCATGAGTGAATGCATGTGTGTGTACATACAGAGGTCCACATAAGGTGACTTCCTCAATTGCTCTCTACCTTTCTTTCTTTCTTTTTCTTTTCTTTTCTTTTCCTTTCCTTTTTTTTTTTTTTTTTTTTTTGAGAAAGGGCCTCACTCTAGCCCATGCTGACCTTGAACTCACTATGTAGCATGGCCAGGCTGGCTTCAAACTCATGGCACATCTCCTACCTCAGCCTCCTGAGTACTGGCATTAAAGGTATGCACCGCCATGCCTTTTAATTTTTTTTTTTTTTTTGGTTTTTCGAGGTAGGGTCTCACTCTAGCTCAGGCTGACCTGGAATTCACTCTGTAGTCTCAGGGTGGCCTCGAACTCTCAGTGATCCTCCTACCTCTGCCTCCCGAGTGCTGGGATTAAAGGCGTGCGCCACCACGCCCGGCTTAATTTTTTATTTATTTTATTTATTTGAGAGAGAGAATGGGCACACTAGTTCCACCAGCCACTGCAAACAAACTCCAGACGCATGTGCCCCCATGTGCATCTGGGTTACGTGGGATCTGGGGAATCAAACCTGGGTCCTTAGGCTTCACAGGTGTGTGCCTTAAGCACTAAGCCGTTTTTCCAGCCCCTCACCTTACTTTTTAAGGCAAAGTCTGAACCTAGAGCTCACTGATTTGGCTAGATTATTTCACCAGGAAACCCTACGGATCCACCTGCCTGTCTCCACGCTCCCAACTCTGGGATTACGGGCACGCGCCCCTGCACCCAGCATTTCATACGACTCCCTCGTGTCGGCTCAGCAAGCACTTTCCCCACTGAGCCGTCTCCCCAGCACAGCTTCTCTGTCCTTACCGCATCTCCAGTTGGAAAGGCAGGGCGAGGTTTGTGTCCCAATTTAGACAGAACAGGACTCTGGAGCCCAGAGAGGAGAAGTGACTCATTCAAGGTCACACAGCACAGGAACGACAGAGTTGGGGCTAAAAACAGAACTACTCATTTCTGGTCAGGTGCTCTGGTGGGGGCCGGACAGGATGGAGCAGGGAAGCCTGGCGTTTGATTTTCCCAGCTGCCTTTCAGCTTTATGCAGGGGAGCAGGGCACCCCTGACAGACTAATATACTTCCAGGGCTGGAAGTAGCTAGAGGCCCTGGCACGCCCATCCTCTCCCTCTCTGTCTCTCCTAAATAAATAAATAAATAAATAGTACAGGTGTGACCTCGTGTTATAGACAAGGGACACCAAGGCCGGAGAGGTTAGGTAACTTGCCCAATGTCACCCTGATGCTAAGTGGTTGAACTGAGATTCAAACCTGAAGAGCACCGCTCATGGTCACACAGCTAGAAAGAGCAAGCGTGATTACTGTTGTATGTGATTTCATCCGGGTGCTCTTTCCCCATTTGACAGATGCAGAAGTTGAGTCTCAGAAATGTGGAGGCCATACACTGTGAAACCTGCCTCAATAGCCAGGGCACTACTGCCACCTAGTGGTATTATACCTTAAATACAAGTAAAATACCTAAGCAGAAGCTGGATGTCAAGTGCAACTCCCAAGATAGTGTATGAAGCGGTTGTTTGTTTTGTTTTGTGGAGGTAGGGTCTCTTTCTAGCCCAGACTGACCTGGAATTCACTATGGAGTCTCAGGGTGGCCTTGAACTCACAGAGATCCTCCTACCTCTGCCTCCCAAGTGTTGAGCTACCATTTGTTTTTTGCTGTTTTTTTGTTTGTTTGTTTGTTTGTTTTGTTTTGTTTTTTAAAGCCAGGTCTCTTGTAGTTCAGACACTGGTTTTGTAGCCTAGACTGGCCTCAAACCTGCATCAGTCCTCCTGTCTCCACCTCCCAAGTGCTAGGATTAGAGATGTATACCACCATGCCAGGATTTTTTTTTTTTTTTTCAAGGAAGGGTCTCACTCCAGCCCAGGCTGACCTGGAATTCACTATATAGTCTTAGGGTGTCTTCACACACATGGCAAGTGCTGGGATTAAAGGCATATGCCACCACACCTGCATGCCAGGATTTAAAAAAATCTATTTCATTTATTTAATTAATAATAAATAAATAAATAAATAAATAACTTTAAAATACATTTAACAACATACTCTTTTTTATTGTACTGTATTGTATTTTACAGAGAGAGAGAGAGTTAGTGTGCCAGGGCCTCAGCCACTGCAATCAAATTCCAGACATTTGCGCCTCCTAGTGGTCACATGGGACCTTTCACTTGCCTCACCTTTAGTGCATCTGGCTTATTTGGGAGCTGGAGCGTTGAACATGGGTCCTTAGGCTTCACAGGCAAGCGCCTTAACCGCTAAGCTATCTCTCCAGCCTCAATAACTTTTTTTATTTATAGAATGTATTTTCTTATATAAATTATGTATTTCTCTGGACAAACAGCCTTCACCTTACTGCACTGAAGCACATCTGTGATAACCAGCTACAGGACAAGTCTTACCAAGAGCTTTGCATTCTTCAGTTCAGCACTTGCCTACCAGGCACTGTAGAAGAGAGGGAGGAGAAAGGCAGGACCTGCTTGCGAGGTCAAAGGGCGTGTGGGGGAGGGGCACCCTTTCTGACAATTGCTTTTCTCCCAGGAAGGTGAGCATGCAAAGCTTAGTCTGGATTCTTGCAGTGGGGAAGAACTGGAAGGCTGAGAAAAATAATAAAATAAAATAAATATAGTTTTATTTATCGTTTTATATTCATTTTATTTATTTATTTATTTATTTTGTTTTTGTTTTTTTGAGGTAGGGTCTCGCTCTAGCTCAGGCTGACCTGGAATTCACTATGTAGTCTCAGGGTGGCCTTGAACTCATGGTGATCCTCCCACCTCTGCCTCCCGAGTGCTGGGATTAACCATCCCCGGCTGAAAAAAAACTTTTTTAATAAAAAAGACAGAAGTGGGCTAGAGCGATGGCTTAGCGGTTAAGGAGTTTGCCTGCAAAGCCAAAGGATCTCTGTTCGACTCCCCAGGACCCACGTAAGCCAGACGCACAGGTGGCGCATGCGTCTGGAGTTCGTTTTCAGTGGCTGGAGGCCCCGGCGTGCCCATTATCTCTCTCTCAAATAAATAAAATAAAAATAAAGTAAAAAAAAAAAAAAAAGACAGGAGCTAGCCGGGCAGAAGACAACTTTCGGGTTAATCCTCGCGTCCCCACCGCGCTGGTGGCAGGGTTTCTCTGGGGATCTCTCCTTGCCACGAAATGTCCTGGAAATTCACCCCTCTGCCTCCCATCCCACCATCAGTGAGCTGAGATTACAGAAGCCCGCCATGGCTTCCTGCCATGTTTTGCCTGTGGCTGTATGTGGGTTCTGTGGAGTTGAACCTAGGCCAGCAGGGTCTACATGTAAGTGCCTTACCCGCTGAGCCGTCTCTCCACTCCCACTGCTTTACTTTTGGTGTGCACCATTCACTATGGGCTCTCAGGGTGGCCTCGAACTCATGGCGGTCCTCCCACCTCAACCACCCTCCTGAGTGCCGGCACTAAAGGTGTGCGCCACCACGCCTGGCTCCATTTCCAGTTCTTTGACTAAGGAATCAAGAATGTGGAAACACACAGAGACCTCCGGGAAAGTTCCTCTCCAGCCCACGACTGTGATCCAGCCTCTGCCACCTGAAGAAGAGACGAGACTTAGGGAGAGGCAGAGCACAGGCTCCCCGGTGACACTGTCCAGCCTTCAGTCTCCACTTGGCTGCATTTTGGGGTTTTGTTTTTTGTTTCTGTGACACCTTGTCAAAGTCAGTCATCCTTGGCTGCATCCTTGAGGCTAGCCTGGACTAGGTGAGGCCACCCTCCCCCACTCCTCTCCACCTTTCGCAGAATCCTCAGCAGTCCCGTGTGGCCTGCACGCCTCTGGCTCTTAGGTTTCCATTTGTAGCAGTGGCCAGAGACAGGAGCAGGAGGGGGGCACCTGGGCACCATTGGGAGCAGCACACCAGGCCTGCCCAACGACCTTGAAATCAAATGGAGGAAGGAAAGCAATGGTGGTGGCTACAAAACTAACTTAAAGGACAGGGCTGGAGAGATGGCTTAGCAGTTAAGGCGTTTGCATGCAAAGCCAAAGGGCCCAGGTTCAATTCCCCAGGAGTCACGCAAGCCAGATGCACAAGGTGGCACATGCAACTGAAGTTCTTCTGCAATGGTTAGAGGCTCTGGCGTGCCCATTCTCTCTCTCTCTCTCTCTCTCTCTCTCTCTCTCTCAAATAAATAAAAATAAAATATTTTTTAAAAGTGTGAGCTGTATAATAAAAAAAAACCTCAAAACCCTAAGGACAGAAAGGGGTCCCCTTCCCACCCTCCATAGCTGTTGTAAACCTCCAGCCAGTTCACAAGACCTCCCGGCACGTGAGACCCTCCGCCCTGTGCTGCCTGTCCTGGTTGGCACCTGACCCCAGATAAACAGCTGCCAACCAGGGGACTTCCTGGGATGACCTTGGGTCTCTGACCACATAGACCCGCAGCCTGCAATCTGCTGCTTCCTCATGAGTGACGGAGACCACGTGCAGTGTCACAGACACGGGCTGGCTTGTTGGCTCAGGGTCACTTTGTGAGGACTCTGAGAGGAACGGCAGTTGGAGACAGTCTGACATCACTGCGGCACATGGCTCCTGTTAAGTGACTTGGAGACCATGTCTTTTTTTTTCTAATTTATTTTTTTCTTTTCAAAAAATTTTTTATTAACAACTTCCATGATTATAAAAAATATCCCATGGAAATACCTCCAGTGAGTTGTTGGCCAGGGAGGTCCCTGATGCCCCCAAAACATTATAGGCCATTGCCAAGGTCCTTGGTTTCCCACCGGGAATAGATGGTAAGACCCTATTCCTGAAGACTCCACATACTGGGGCTGCAAGGCCACTGAGAAGTTCTACTGGAACTGAGCTGATAACCTCCTCCTTGTAGACCAGCTGACAGAAAGCTGGAAGAAGCCATTCTACATGTAGTTCAATGGGAGGAAGAGAAATCACCAGTGAAGATACTCAACAGTGGACACTGCAAGCCTTATAATTGGCCAGCCAGGCCAAATGAGCCAACAGGTGCAATAGTGGCACGTCTGTCATGGTGGAAACCAACTGCCCTCCAATTGGACTGGAGGCCTGCTACATGGGAGGGAATACATCCCTGATACTGAAAACTTAAAACAGGGGTAGTCAGGAGCCCTAGGGGTGTAACATCTGCTGATGTCTGGATAAATGTATATACTATGCTTATCAAACTGCCCAGTAAGCACTTCTCTTAATATTCATACCCTTATATTAATGCTACTCTCACTTTGGGTAGAGAATCTTCTCTTTTCAGATGGCAGTGACCTTGGGACGACTCAGAAGGTATCATAGTGCTGGAAAGAAGTGACTGGAGTACTGAGTAACATCTCGATCACACCTTCCAAGGCTCAGGGTCTAATGTGGAAGAGGTGGTGGAAAGAATGTAAGAACCAAAGGAAAGGTAGGACTCCTTACAATGTGCTCCCTCCAGACATAAAATGGCCTGGATATCCATGACTTCATAGTGCCTGACACTACCTAAACAAGACCATCATAAGAGGAGGAAAAGATCATGACATCAAAATAAAAGAGAGACTGATTGAGATGGGGAGGGGATATGATGGAGAATGGAATGTCAAAGGGGAAAGTGGGGGGAGGGAGGGTATTACCATGGGATATTTTTTATATTCATGGAATGTTAATAAAAATTGAGAAAAAAAATCCCATGGTAATGCCCCCCCCCCCACTTTCCCCTTTAAAACTCCATTCTCCATCATATCCCCTCCCCTCTCCATCAATCTCTCTTATTTTGATATCATGATCTTTTCCTCCTATTATGATGGTGTTGTATAGGTAGTGTCAGGCTTTTTTCTTTCTTCCTTTTTTTTTTTTGGTTGGTTGGTTGGTTGGTTGGTTGGTTGGTTGGTTTTTTTCAAGAGGCTCACTCTAGATCTTTCTTTCTTTCTTTCTTTTAGGTAGGGTCTCACTGAGTGCTGTGACTAAAGGTATGTGTCACCACACCTGGCTTTCTACCTTTGTGCACGTGTGTGTGTGTGTGTGTGTGTGTGTGTGTGTGTGTGTGTGTAAGCACCCTGCGGCGTCCATACACTCAGCCTGTCACTCTCCTGCAGGGGTAGGATGGGACGTTGGATGTCCCACTCTGTCGCCCTTCTGTGTGGTCTTGTGTTTCAGCCAGAGTCTCTTTTGACTGTTTATGGAATTTGCGTGCCCTCTGCCAATTCTTGATCTTCTGGTCTTGGGTCTCTGCTCTCCTGTGGGGTGGGGGCTATAGGCATCCACGGCCAGCCGTTTCACATGGATGTTTATCTGGAGACTTGAACTAGGGCAGTCTCAAAACTCTTCAGGTCCTTGTGCTTGAGCAGGAAGCACACCTAACCACTGAGCTATCTCTCCAGTCCGCAGGGTCTTTCACTGCACCTGGAGCTCACCTGATCAAGCTAGTCGGGAGATGGACCTGTTTCCACCTCCCTGGCACCAGGATTACAGATATGTGTTGCCAAGTGCAGCATTTTCACATGGGTTCTGGGGATCTGAACTCAGGTCCTCATGCTTGTGTGGCAAGCACTTTACCCACTGAGCCATCTCCCCAGGCCCATGTCACATCTTACTGATCAAAACAATGCGTGAAGGTTTTTTTTTTAATTTTGTTTGTTTATTTATTTATTTGAGAGTGACAGACAGAGGGAGAAAGAGGCAGAGAGAGAGAGAGAGATGGAGAGAATGGGTGCGCCAGGGCTTCCAGCCACTGCAAATGAACTCCAGACGCGTGCGCCCCCTTGTGCATCTGGCTAACGTGGGTCCTGGGGAATCAAGCCTCGAACCGGGGTCCTTAGGCTTCACAGGCAAGCGCTTAACCACTAAGCCATCTCTCCAGCCCAATGCGTGAAGGTTTTTTAAAAATATTTTGTTTGTGGGATGGAGAGATGGCTTAGTGGTTAAGGCATTTGCCTGCGAAGCCAAAGGACCTCGGTTCAACTCCTCAGGACCCACGTAAGCCAGAGGCACAAGGTGGCACACGCATCTGGAGTTCGTCTGCAGTGGCTGGAGGTCCTGGCGTGCCCACTCTCTCTCTCTCTCTCTCACACTCTCTTAAATAAATAAATAAAATATTTTATTTATGGGATGGAGAGATGGCTTAGTGGCTAAGACATTTGCCTGCGAAGCCTAAGGACCCACGTTTGAATCTCCAGGTCCCATGTAAACCAGATGCAAGGTGACGCAAGTGCACAAAGTTGCACATGCACAATGGGTGGCGCATGTGTCTGGAGTTCAATTACAGTGGCGGGAGGCCCTGGTGCACCAGTTCTCTCTCTCACACTCTGTCGCATTAAAAAAAGAGGCCAAGCTGGGCGTGGTGGCGCACGCCTTTAATCCCAGCACTCGGGAGGCAGAGGTAGGAGGATCACCGCAAGTTCAAGGCCACCCTGAGACTACAGAGTGAATTCCAGGTCAGCCTGAGCTAGAGTGAGACCCTACCTCAAAAAAACAATAAAAAAAATTAGCTTGACGAGCCGGGCGTGGTGGCGCACACCTTTAATCCCAGCACTCGGGAGGCAGAGGTAGGAGGATCGCCGTGAGTTCGAGGCCACCCTGAGACTCCATAGTGAATTCCAGGTCAGCCTGGGCTAGAGTGAAACCCTACCTCGAAAAACCAAAAAAAAAAAAAAAAAAATTATCTTGAAAAAAGAGGCCAGTGTTTTGGTTTGCCTATATATATATAGGGGGTTGTGGCACACAAACTGCCATGAGTTCCAGGCCAGCCTGAGCTGCAGAGTGAGACCTTGTCTCACAACAACAAAAACCAAACAAGCAAAAAATAGGAAGCGAAATCTTCACCTTGAAGGGATAAAGCCAGGTGCAGCAGACAGCTGGGACGGGCTCAGAGCCTGCTCGAGAATTTACAAAGAGACACTTCTGTAGCTGGGGAAGTGGAACTGCCACATGGCATCAGCCCAGGCTGGCGCCATCAGCAGCCCAGAAAAAAAGAAAAGAAAAGAAAAAAAACCAAAGCTGCGGCATCAGAGAGGAAAACCGGCTGCTCTCTGTCCCTCAAAACGACAAAGCTCTAGGCGGTGGCCTCGTCCTCAGCCAGGAAGCTCAGCCCAGGCTGGCAGGAGCAGCAAGGTCGGAACCCAAGTCCCACTGTTGGTGTCTGCCACCCCCTCACCTGCCCGTGGTGGGGAGCTGGTGCGTAGGGTGCCTGAGGACTTTCAGGCCAGAGACAGGGAGGGTGCTGCTGACAGTCCCAGACCTTGAAACGGGTCCTTGGAGCACTACCAGGATGACTCTGAACTCCTGATCCTCCTGCCTCCACTCCGGAGTGCTGGGATGACAGGCGTGGAAGAGCATGCCTACTTTCGTGAGGTCCTGGGGACAGAACCCAGGCCTTTGTGCATTGTGGGCAAGCATTTTAACAACTACCTGAGCCACCTCCCCAGCCCCCGAGGAGTGTTATTTATGGTGCTGGCCACAGTGCCCGCCTGTGCTCTCCGGGCTCCATCTGGCCCTCCCTGGCAGCGCTCCCGGCTTGACTCACCATTGGCAAGGCCATATGTCCTGCCAGCCCTGGGAGGCCTTCAAGTGACAGGGTGGGGGAGGCAAGATGGTAGCTAAGTCCTTTCTGTACTCTGGGTCTGCTAACCTGCCAGTGCCTGGAGCCCCAGGTGGCCATCGCGTGTGCCTGGCTGGCACGGGGATGCTGGCATTCCTTCCCCCTCACTGACCTCTTGGTGACATGCCTTAAGTTAGCCTGAGACAAGTGTCCTGAGCCACAGGGGTGGCACCTGTATACACTGTGGGCAAACTTGACCTTCAAAGATGACACCTTTCATCTCCCCTAGCTGTCTGCACCTGAGCTCCACCCATGGGTGTGGAGTCTATCTTCCTCTGGAGTCTGCTGGGGTCTCAGAACTTGCATTGTCCACAGAGAGCAGAAATCACTCTTTTATTTATTTTTTTTTTTTAATTTAGTTGCAAGGAGAGAGAGAAGAAGAGAGGAGAGGAGAGACGGAGAGAGAATGAGAACATCAGGGCCTCCAGCCACTGCAAACAAACTCGAACTCCAGATGCATGTGCCACTTTGTGCATCTGGTTTTATGTGGGTCCTAGGGAATCGAACCCGGGTCATTAGGCTTTGCAGGCAAGTGCCTTAACCACTAAACCATCTCTCCACCCCAAGGAGTCATGCTATTTTTGTTTTGTTTTGTTTTTCAAAGTAGGGTCTTGCTCTAGCATTCACTGTGTAGTCTCAGGGTGGCCTCAAACTCACAACAATCCTCCTACCTCTGCCTCCCAAGTGCTGGGATTAAAGGTGTATGCCACCATGCTCACCTTTAAGGAGTCACTGGTTTTTGTTTGTTTCTCTGTTTGGTTTTTGGTTTTTTGAGGTAGGGTCTCATTCTAGCTTAGGCTGACCTGGAATTCACTATGTAGTCTCAGGGTGGCTTTGACCTCATGGCGATCCTCCTACCTGTGCCTCCCAAGTACTGGGATTAAAGGTGTGCGACACCACGCCTGGCTCAAGGAGTCACTTGTGACAAAGTCTGCTTTTGTTTTCTTTGGGGAAGCCACCAGGAGGCTTTAAGGAAGCCCACATTGCCACATGCCTTGTCACTGTGTAGGAAGAGAACCCTTACAGGACAACTAGTGGTGTTTTTGTGGACCTTCCAGCCTAGTCCACCATCAGTTCAAAGGGTCACCAAAATGACAGACAAGGTTACCAGGGAAGTTTAAAATACAAGTGGATGGGCTGGAGAGATGGCTTAGCAGTTAAGGCGCTTGCCTGCGAACCTAAGGACCCATGTTCTACTCTCCAGATCCCACGTAAGCCAGATGTACAAGGTGGAGCATGCATCTGGAGTTTGTTTGCAGTTGCTAGAGGCCCTGATGTGCCCATTATTTCTCTCTGTGTGTGTCTATCTCTCTCTCTCTCTCTACTTACTTACAAATATATGAAAGTATTGGGCTGGAGACATGGTTTAGCAGTTAAAGCACCTGCCTATGAAGCCTGAGGACCCAGGTTCAATTCCCTAGTACCCACATAAGCCAGATGCACAAAGTGATACATACGTCTGAAGTTCATTTGCAATGGCTGGAGGTCTTGGCGCACCCAATACTTTTTCTCTATCTGCCTCTTTCTCTTTCTCTCAAATAAATAAATAAATAAAATATTTTAAAAATATTAAGACAAAACAAGCCAGGTGTGGTGGCACATGCTGGCACATCCCAGCACTGGGGAGGCAGAGGTAGGAGGATCACTGTTTGAGGGCAAGGCTGAGACTACATAGTGAATTCCAGGTCACCTGGGCTAGAGTGAGCTCCTACCTTGAAAAACCAAAAAACAAAAAATAAAAAAAGAAAGCTGGGCATGGTGGTGGTGCACACCTTTAATGCCAGAACTCGGGAGGCAGAGGTAGGAGGATTGCCATGAGTTCGAGGCCACCCTGAGACTATAGAGTGAATTCCAGGTCAGCCTGAACTAGAGTGACACCCTACCTTGAAAAAACAAAACCAAAACCAAATAAAAATAAATAAATAAAATAAGGAGCTAGAGAGAAGTCTCAACAGTTAAAGGTGTTTTCTTGCAAAGCCTGATGGACTATGTTTGATTTCCGAGTACCCATGTAAAGCCAGATGCAACTGGAATTTGTTTGCAGTGCTATGGGGCCCAGTTGTGCCCAAACTCACTCTCTCTGTCTTGCAGTAGGGTCTCACTCTAGCCCAGGCAGACCTGGAATTATTATTAAATATTAACTAAAACATTGTAAAAAACAAAAAACAAAAAACAAAACAAGGGCTGGAGAGATGGCTTAGTGGTGAAGGTGCATGCCTGCAAAGCCTAAGGACCCAGGTTTGATTCTCCAGGACCCACGTAAGCCAGATACACATGGTGTCACATGAATCTGGAGTTCGTTTGTAGTGGCTAGAGGCCCTGGCATGCCCATTCTCACTCTCTCTCTCTCTCCCCTTCTCCGACTTTAATAAATAAAATTTAAAAACTCTTAAAAAAAAAAAAAGCAAACCAAAACAGTAGGAATCCAAGACAATAAATCCAACAGTTAGTAAATAGGTGTCACCCCCTGGACCTGACTGCTTTCTCCTTGACACTGACCATAGTCTATGGAGGAGAACCAGACAGGTTGAGTCCAGAGCAGCTGCCCCAAGCAGAAAAAGGAGGGTCGCCAAGGGTGTTGACTGCACATGGTGTGGAGGCATGGCTGGACTCCGTCTAATGGTCAGAATCTCTGCTCATGCACATGTAGGTGATGGGTGTGTGTGTGTTGGGAGCTTATCAGCAGCTATCTACCCACGTACCTCAAACTGTCATGAGCTATAATGAGGCCTCGACGCACAGATGGCTCTTCCAAGAGAGGTTCTATGGAGGATGGAAGCTATTCTAGGTGTGAAGGGACATGTGGGGAGAGATGAGGCCCACAGTATCTGCGGAGGCACATCTGGTTATAGCCACAGCATCACGTACCCGCCCTCCCCTAGCCGCGGGAGACCAGCCACACCACCACAGCGCTGGCCGTGGGGGTGTGCTTCATTCCTGCTGTAAATTAAAGGTCCAGCCATTTCTTTTCTTTTCCTCATGCATGTGTGCTGGTCAGAGGACTTCAAGTGTCCCTCTCAGGGACACCGTATCAGTCACTTGCATTGGGACAAAATGCCTCACCAGAAGTGTCTTAAGGAAGGAAAGAGTTTATTTCAGTTTCCAGGGGAAGTCCAACATGGCAGGAGCCAGCAGCTGCCATCACATTGTGACATCAGCAGGGGAGGAAGCACAGCTAGATTTCTCCTATTTTTTTTTTCTTGTGGAATATTTTACAAATTGTTATTGAAGCATAAATTATAAATTTGCATACAACAATATGATATCCACACAGCATATGTCTTTTATTTTTAAGTTTCTTTGCAAAGAGAGAGAGAGAATGGGGGCACTAGCGCCTCCAGCTTCAGCAAATGAACTCCAGATTCATGTGCCACTTTGTGCATCTGGCGTTAGGAGAGAACTGGCAAATCAAACCCTGGTTGTTAGGCATCGCAGGCAAGTACCTTAGCCGCTGAGCCATCTCTCTTCAGCTCCATTAAAAAAAAATATGTGTATTATGTACATATGTTTTTCGAGGTAGGGTCTCACTGTAGCCCAGGCTGACCTGGAATTCCCTCTGTAGTCCCAGGATGGCCTCGAACTCAGAGATCCTCTTATCTCTGCCCCCACGCCTGGCCCGAAGTCCTGATGTTTCTGCCTCCACCTCCAAGTGCTGTGGGGAAAAAAAAACCAAAAAACCAAAAAACAAAAAACTACACAGGTGTGGTGGCGCACACCTTTAATTCCAGCACTTGTTGGGGGGGGGAGGGACAGAGATAACAGCATCTCTGAGTTCGAGGCCAGCCTGGGACTACAGAGTGAATTCCAGGCCATCCTGGGCTGGACTGAGACGCTACCTCGAAAAACAACTCAAAAACAACAAAAACCCAACCTCCCCCTGTACGGACAGACAAGAGCGACCAGCCCCACTCCACTCGCCAGGCCGACTGCGGCCGCACGTCCCGGCGCCTGCGCAGAGGGGCGGCCGGCCCGCTCGTCAGGCACTGCCGCGGCCACCCCTCGCGGAGCGCAGGTCCTGGCAGGGGGCGGGGCCACGCAGCCCGGAAGAGACGCTGCGTCGCGCACGCCCCTTCCTTTCCTGCCTCGGCCTCGGACCCTGCAGCCGCCGCGGTGAGTTCCTCCGGTGTTCGGGTTCCATCCGCCCGCATCCGGGCGGTGGTGCCGCCGCAGCGGCCGCCTCTCCCTCGGGCCGGGGCGGGAGGCCTCTCCCGTGGCAGCGGCCCGCTTCCTGGCCTCGAGAGGGCCCGCGAGCGCGGCGCAGGGAGTCCGGACGCCCGGGGACGAGGATTGACGTCCCGATGGCAGGGGGACGGAGAAGCCCTTGTGTGGCGGGGGCCGGGCGAGGCCGGGGGGCGCCGCGGCCTGTCCCTTCTCCGATCTGGGCGTTCGTTTTGGGGGTGACGGCCTGAGCCCTCCGGTTCAGGGTCAGCGGTTTGACAGGAAGCGGGTCTGGATACTTGCACCGTGTGTGACTTCAGGACCCACCCCGACTCCACATTAGGTGCTTGTGGTTACCCCTCATCCCATGGACACTGGTGGCCGGGAGCATAGGCCAGGGTTAGCAGACGTGCACCCCATGCCCGTTTCCTATACTTCTGCGGGTTCGTTAGAGCGCAGGGAGCTGGCCCTGTGCGGTTGGTTTTTGTAGTTCGCAGTCTTTGCTGTCAGTGCTGTGTGGTTGGAGTCTTTCATCCAGTGGGAGTCTTGAACTTGTTACCCCCTAGGCACAATTAGTGCTTATACACACTTGCCACGATCGTGTCTTGCAGATGTTGATGCCCAAGAAGAACCGGATTGCCATTTATGAACTCCTGTTTAAGGAGGGGGTGATGGTGGCCAAGAAGGACGTCCACATGCCCAAGCACCCCGAGCTGGCAGACAAGAATGTACCCAACCTTCATGTCATGAAGGCCATGCAGGTATGAGGTGGGATGGCACAGATGAATAAGAAGGGATTTCTCACTAATGTGAAGGCAGGCCCGGCAAGCGTTGAGGACAGCCCAAGCTGCTTGCTGCTTTGAAGTTCTGTGGAGTAGGTTACACTTAAAACATGTGGAGCTTCAAGCTTCTAGTTATGCTTAACGTTTTTGGAAATGGTCCCTTGCTTGACAGTCTTTTTTTGAGGTAGGGTCTCACTCTAGCTCAGGCTGGCCTGAAATTCATTATGTCTCAGGGTGATCCAACCACCTCTGCCTCCCAAGTGTTGAGATTAAAGGTGTGCGCCACCACGCCCGGTTTAACAGTCATATTCTCCCTTACAGTCTCTCAAGTCCCGAGGGTACGTGAAGGAACAGTTTGCCTGGAGGCATTTCTACTGGTATCTTACCAATGAGGGCATCCAGTATCTCCGCGATTACCTCCACCTGCCTCCTGAGATCGTGCCTGCCACCCTGCGCCGCAGCCGTCCTGAGACTGGCAGGCCTCGGCCCAAAGGTATGGTGTCCAAGGCAGTATCTCCAAGGTACTGTTCTAGAAGTCAGTTTTAAAAGGGAAGTGGATTTCATGTGTAGGACAGATGGTTTATTTATTTTTCTCCCTTGGAGACAAGGTCTCACTCTAGTATCCCAAGGTGGCCTCATTCACAGTGAGTGATCCTCCTATTCTGCTCGGATTAACACAGTTTGCTTGCTTTTGTTTTGGGAGATTGGTCCCATTCCTTGTATCTCAGACTGGTCTAGAACTCCTCATCTTCCCATTTGAGATTACAGGCTTGCACCACCACGTGCAGCCCTGAAGTGCTCTTGGTGTCAGCTTAGGGAGACTGGCATGCTGGACCAAATTCCTGAAACCATTGAACTGGATGGGTCCAGGCCTGTACCCCACCATGAGATGCCATTAAGCATAAGTGTAGCTTTTTCCCCTGATGACTGCAAGTGTCTGAGCATGTGGTACAACATTGAGTGACTTTCCTGAGTTGGTGCTCATCCCCCAGTTGTCCAAAACAAAGCTGTTCCCCACCTGTGACAGAAGTGAAATGTTTTGTGCAGTTGGCAGGGCTCTGTTAGGAAAAGGCTTCTGCCTGTAGTGGATAAGGGGGGATTAGGCTTTTTTTTCTTTCTCCGAGGTAGGGTCTCAATCTAACCCAGGCTGACCTGGAATTCACTATGGAGTCTCAGGGTGGCCTCGAACTCACAGTGGTCCTCCTACCTCTGTCTCCCGAGTGCTGAGATTAAAGGTGTGTGCCACCACGCCTGGCGGATTAGACATTTTGAAACACCTGGAAAGCAAACCAGTTACTACCCCACAGACTCCCTAGTTGTGTACAAGGGGCTGTATGGGATATCTGGGTACACAGAATTCTAGACAAGCTATCCCTCTGTGGGAATTTTATTTATTTATTTGAGAGTGGCAGAGTGAAGCAGATAGATAATGGGCACGCCAAGGCCCCCAGCTACTGCAAATGAACTTCAGATGCATGTGCCACCTTGTGCATCTGGCTTACGTGAGTCCTGGGGAATTGAACCTCGAACCGGGATCCTTAGGCATCACAGGCAAGTGCTTAACTGCTAAGCCCTCTCTCCAGCCCCAAGTGCTGGATTTAGAAGTGCACCGCCATACCCAGCTTGGTTTGAGTTGAGACAGTCTCAAACAGTAATCAAGGTTGACTCAGAACTCAACTGTGTAGTCCAGTCTGGGATTAAAACTTTAGTTTAGAGTCCCAGTACTTGGTAGGTAGGAGGATCACCATGAGTTCGATGCCACCCTGAGACTACATAGTGAATTCCACGTCGTCCTAGACTAGAGTGAAACCCTATCTCCAAAAACAAAACAAAAAAAAACCCCTCTAGTCCAGGGTGGCCTTAGACTCACAGCAATATCCCCTACCCTCTATCTCCTGAGGGCTGGAAAAGTATCTTTCTTACGTGCACATGTGTGTGGATGGACCAGAGTATTTTGCTGCTACAAACAAAACTCCAGACACATGATCCACTTTGGGCATCTGGCTTTACATGGGTACCAGGAAATTGAACTTGGTCCTTCAGTCTTTGTAAGCAAACACTTCTAATCAGTGATCCATCTTTTTTGTTTGTTTATTTTTGCGGTTTTTCACCACACTGGGCCTACTGATCCATCTTAACAGCTCCTTAATGAGATTTTAAACATTTATTTATTCATTTTGGTTTTTCAAGGTAAGGTCTCACTCTAGCTCAGGCTGACCTGGAATTCACTATGTAGTCTCAGGTTGGCCTCGAACTCACGGTGATCCTCCTATCTCTGCCTCCCAAGTGCTGGGATTAAAGGCATGCGCCACTACACTCGGCTAAACAATCATTTATTTATTTGAGAGAGAAAGAGGCAGATATATATAGAGAATGAGTGCACCAGGGCCTCTGCAAACAACCTCCAGATGCATGTGCCACCATATGCATCTGGCTTATGTGCGTTTTGGGGAATCAAACCTGGGTCCTTTGGTTTTGCAGGTAAGTTCCTTAACTGCTAAATCATCTCCAGCCCCCAATTTATTATTATTTTTTGGTTTTTTGAGGTAGGGTCCTACGCTAGCCCAGGCTGACCTGGAATTCACTGTGGGGTCTCAGGGTGGCCTCAAACTCACGGCAATCTTACCTCTGCCTCCTGAGTGCTGGGATTAAAGGTGTGCACCACCACGCCCGTCTCCCCAATTTTTGTTTTCAGGGTAGGGTCTCACTCTAACCCAGGCTGACCTGGAATTCACTATATAGTCTCAGGGCAGCCTTGAATTCATGGTGATCCTCCTACCTCGGCCTCCCGAGTGCTGGGATTAAAGGCGTGTGCCAACACTCCAGATTTCATTCCTGGCTCTGAATAAGAACTTTGTAAGGGAAGAATTTAGTTATTAAAATTTGTGCCTTGGGTTGGAGGTGTCACCCAGTTGTTGAGTGCTTGCCTTGCGTGCCTGAGGCTCTGAAAGCACCACAACCAGCTGCTTTACTGAATGGCCCACTGGTGAGGTGTGTGCGCCTCAAGAGAAACAGTGATTCTCTGGATTGTAGTTATGGTTAGAATGACGCTTTCAGCTTGTGCCCCATTCCCCTTTAGTACCTGTCTTGGAGATGTGGGTTGTGTTAAAAATTTGACCATTCAGATGTTTGTAGAAATATACTACATTTTAAGCCAGGTATGGGCGGAGGATGAGAATTGCAAGGTCATTTTCAGCTGTAGTGAGTTCAAGGCCATCCTGGGATACATGACTCCCTATCCCAAAAACAAATAAGAAATAGTATTGGTGTTGACATGTTTCTGCAGGGACATTGACACATCTGGCCAACAGTTCTGGGTGTGAGAAGTTCATAATTTCAGCGGTTTTAACCATTGAGTGAGAGCAGCAGTGGGTTCCTGTGCTGCCTGTGTTCACATGTTGCTTGATGTCCGCAGGGCTGGAGGGTGAGCGGCCTGCAAGACTCACCAGAGGGGAAGCTGACAGAGACACCTACAGACGGAGCGCTGTGCCCCGTAAGTAACGCCTTGCCCTGGGGTGCTCAGGGAAGGGCTCAGTTCTTAGGGGTGCCAGGGTGACAAGAAAGGTCCTTGGTTTCAGTCTCCGGAGCATGAGGTCAGCTGCAGTTTCTTGGTGGGGATGAGGAGGACCCTTAGTCCAGGCTTGCTCTGTGCCCTGAACTCAAGGGCAGGTGTTCTGCAAAAGTACTGTGGAGTTTGCTCGTTTGGGAGTAGAGTTGGTTGCAGAAGGACATTTGTTCACTGGGCAGGTGAACAGATACCTTTTTAGGCCTGGGAGATGGGTCTGTTACGGGTCTTTTTTAGGAAGGAGAATGGGCTAGTTAGGGCCTCTTGCTAATACACGGGAACACCAGACACATGTGCCACCCTGCATCTTTTTGGCTTTATGTGGACACTGGGGAATTGAACCTGGGCCATTAGGCTTTTATCCTTGTGTCCTTTCATTGTGCTCGGGTGATACAGTGGAAGGAGCTTTCAATTTTGGGTTTTCAGAAAGTCCTTAAGAAATGGGATTCAAGCAAACGCCTGAAGGGGAGTCAGCCAGTGGCAGAGACCCTGAGAGAGTGCACTTGATTTGTTCTGGCAGGGGAGATTTGGAAATGGGGTTACAACAAAAAAAGAGTTGCTCACTAATTATTGCCACTTGTCTCCATTTTGTTACCTTTTTGCTACTTCGGGGTAGGGTGTAAATAAAAGTGAGCGCTTGAACACTTTCTTGGAATCCCCCCCACACCGAGTAAGTTAGTGGTTGTCCCTGTTGGAGCTCAGCACAGGGAAGTGAGTGGGCGCTGTTCTTCAGAGGGCGGGACTTGTGGGCTGAGCTGCAGGGCCTTTCTATGGAGGGGTGAGCTTAGTGTGGTGTGGAGTAGAGAAGGGGACCCGCTGGCTTGTTAAATAAAGGGCAAGACTGGGCAGAGGGATAGTAGCATTGGTCCTGAACAACCTGCTTACTTGAGTGAGCTGAATGTGGGTGCAAAGTCCAGCAGCCATGTTGAATGGGCTCATGAGGACGTGTGGCCTCATAAACTATAGCGTTTGCATCGTTCGTTGCTGATGTCCAGCGTCTTGTGTGATCCTCCTGCTTCGACCTTCCACGTGCGGGGCTGTCACTGCCATGGGCAGCGTGCCTGCTGCTTCCCTTGTTTATTGTAAACGTGGTTGTGCTTGGTAGCTGGTGGAGTAGCTCACCTGTTGCCTGGACCGCGCTTGTCTTCCTGCTCCCTGAGGTCGGGTCTTAAGTGACTGAGCTGTGCTTTCCTTCCAGCCGGTGCTGACAAGAAAGCAGAGGCTGGTGCTGGGTCAGCAACTGAGTTCCAGTTTGTGAGTATATCCCCCGTTCGCCTCCCACGTCAGCCACTCAGAACTGCTGCCTTCGCTCTTGTGGCTCTGCATGTTCAGGGGTGTGATACAGGCTGATGGGTCCTGTCCCATTCTTTTCCCCCAATTTACTAAGGATTGAGATTGAGATGGTCCACACACCTTGGTAAAGTTGTACATTGCTGGAGTGGGTGTCATAGGCTGGGATGTGGTGTGTGGTGTGCTAGCCTTCTTTATGGTCATAGCTCCTGAATTTTTTGTTTGTTTTTTGAGGTAGGGTCTCACTCTGGCCCAGGCTGACCTATTCCCTATGTAGTCTCGGGGCTTCGAACTCACAGCGATCCTCCTACCTCTGTCTCCTGAGTGCTGGGATTAAGTGTGCCCCACCACGCCCGACTGCCGCTGAATTAATTTTATGCAGGGCAGTCTGAAGTGGAAATGACAGTGGACACTGACTGGGTTCCAAAACAAAGTTGTTCTGGAATCGAGTCATCTTTCAGATAGGATTTCAGCAGGTACCTCTTTCTCTGTGACATGGACAGTCCAATGGTTAATTGTGGGATGAGCTAATAATTGGGTCATGCCAGAGCCCAGGGACTTACTCTGTAGCTCCAGGCTGCTCTCAGACTCCTGCCTCAGCCTCTGCTGGGACTAAAGGAGTGCACTACCACAGCCTGGCCTGGCTGTCTACATGGGGTCTTCAGTGAAGAGGCCAGCAAGCCGGAGCAGTCCAGAGAGGCAAGGCAGGTCTGTGCTAACACCTGTGTGCTTTCTCTTGCAGAGAGGTGGATTCGGTCGTGGACGTGCTCAGCCGCCTCAGTAAAGCTGAAGAGAGTTATTTTGTGTTGAATAAATTTGTAGCCAGAAAACACCTTTCTGTTCTGTGTTTTGTAGCCTGAACTGGTTCCGGGGTCAGAGGGGGCAAGGTGTTAGTGGTTTGGACTTGTCCACATGGACCCTGCTGTTGCTCTTAGACCTGCTGGGCTGGGTCTGCCTTTGCCAGGCTGGCTCTGCGTCATGGTGGGAAGGACTTGAGGAAGCACTGTTTTTGAATCTGGCCAGGAGTGGTGTTTGGGCTGAGTATTTACCAGTTCTCATCTACAGGGGACATACAGGAGAAAATCACACGAATCTTAGGGCTAGGGTTGTAGAGGGTTTTGAGAGAATGGGCAGTCCAGGACCTCTAGCTACTGCAAATGAACTCCAGATGCATGCGCCTCCTTGTGCATTTGGCTTGCGTGGGTACTGGGGAATTGAACTTGGGTCCTTAGGCTTCACAGGCAAATTGCCTTAAGCACTAAGCCATCTTCAGCCCATACAAGTGCATCTTAAAGATTCTGGGGACTTGGGATCTTGTAGAATTGTCCTAAGCCAGTTTGAGCTAGGCTGCTTGCTCCCAAGGTGGTTTGCAGGTAGCCTGGGTCCTGAGAGGCAGTTGTAACATGGACCACTAGGTGGCAGCCGTCCTCTCCACACTGCAGTTGGATTTAGTCCTGGGAGGTGAGCTTTGGATTTCAGCCACGGACCAGGCAGTGTTTGGGCAAGTGTGTGTTCCCAGTCTTGGCTCCGCAGCCAAAGATTGCTTTTCATTCACATTTTGTGCTGGTCAAGTGATGTCAAATTCTTGTCCTGTGTTGACACACCTTCTGATGGTTTAACCTGGATTCCTCTGAAATAGGCCCTAGCTGTGTCGTGCTGGCGCCAAGTGGATGGGTTTCCTGTAGATTTTGGTGATTTCTCCATTCCCAAAATGTCACTCAACTAGGACTTTGTCAGCCTGTCATTTAGCTACAGAAACAGGGTGTTGTCCCATGCTCCAGACCCAGCTCCCTGACGCCCCCTCTGTCTTGTCAGATGGACAGGTCCCCTGCCAATCACTTGTTCCTGAGTTTGGGATTGTTGCTGGTAAGTGCTTTGAGAAAACAGGCTCAAATGTAGTATGCTTGTAACCCTACCCTCGGTAAGTGGAGGAAGGAAAGGCAGGAGTTCATGGATAACCTAGGCTCTAGGGAACTCAAGGCTAGCCTGGGCTACATGGGAGCTTTCCTCAGAAAACAGGCTAAGAGTTTGCCCTTAAGAACTTGCTGGGAGGCCGGGCGTGGTGGCCCACGCCTTTAATCCCAGCACTCGGGAGGCAGAGGTAGGAGGATCGCAGTGAGTTGGAGGCCACCCTGAGACTCCATAGTGAATTCCAGATTAGCCTGAGCTTGAGTGAGACCCTACCTCGAAAAACCAAAAAAAAAAAGAACTTGCTGGGGCCGGATGGTGGTATGGTGGCACACAGCTTTAATCTCAGCATTCTGTAAACAGAATCACCTTGAGTTGGAGGCCATCCTGGAACTAAAGGGAGTTTCAGGTCAGCCCGGGCTACAGCAAGACCTTACCTTGCAAAAAAAAATAAATAACTTCTATTAAGTTGGGGCAGACTCCCAAAATGAGGTCACCAAGAACAGCAGGATGGCAACAGACATCCTTTCCTTGCCTAACAATGCTCAGGTCATGGTTTTCCTGCCCCTCATCTGGAAAGTCTCACTGTTCTGGTCTCACACCCTAGCTATATGTTCTTTCCCACTCCTCCCCTTCCCCAAACTGAAAAGCCGATAAAGCCCACTATCTGGAATCTCAGGTTGGCTGTGTGCCTCTCTTGTGAGTCAGCCTGACAGCTCGTGTTTTTCCCAAATAAAAGCTTTCATCTTTCCTCAGAATGTTTTACGCGGTCTTGCTGACTACCGAACCTTAACAGCCAGGTTACGATGGAATAGCAGCCACTGAAAGGAACCAGGCAGGAAGAAAAATGTCAGAGGAAACCAAGATCCATTGATAAGATAACCCACTGGCCACCATGAGGCACTGCCTCTACCACGTCTGGGGCCTGAGAATAATTTGCAGAGGAGTTAGTGACATGAATACTGCTCTCACTGCTAGCCTGACAACCAGCTCCAGGGTGATGGTGATAAATACGGTGATCAATCAAAAGCCAAAGCAGAAATCCAGAGGCTACAGAGAATTCGGACTGCCAGTAGGCCTGCTGTGGCTCAGGGAACATTGCAGAAGAGGGGTCAGAATGGTTACAAGACCACAGTGGGTAGGAATGCCCTGAAACAGTCCTCCCTTACCCCTGTCCCACAGGAACTGATTGAGGCCTTCATGACCCCACACTGAATGTCATAACTCTGGGGAGGGCCACCAGGGTAATGGGAACAGGGACAAGAGAAAAATAACCTGTTATACAAGATTAAAAGAACCTGGGCATTTGCCTGCAAAGCCAAAGGACTTTGGTTCGATTCCCTAGGACCCATATAAGCCAGATGCACAAGGTGGCACATGCATGTGGAGTTCACTTGCAGCAGCTGGAAGCCCTGGCATGCCCATTCTTTCATACACATTCTGCCTCTTTCTCTCAAATAAATAAAAATAAATAAACCTAAATAGCTGGGTGTGGTGATGCACACCTTTAATCCAAGGCAGAGGTAGGAGGGTCACCATAAGTTCAAGGCCCACGAAAGCTAGATGCACAAGGGGCGCATGCATCTGGAGTTTATTTGCAATGGCTGAAGGCCCTGGTGCACACATTGGCTCTCTTATCTGCTTCTTTGTCTCAAATAAGTAAATTTAAGTTAAAAAAAAAAAAAAAAACTTTTGCAAAGCTGCTAGCCCAATTTCAATTCCCCAATACACATGTAAAGCCAGATGCAAAAAGTAGCAGCACATGGAGCTGAAGAGATGGCTTAGCAGTTAAGGGATTTGCCTGTGAAGCCTAAGGACCTAAGTTTGATTCCCTAGTACCCATGTAAGCCAATGCACATGGTGGCACATGCATGTGGAGTTAGTCCGCAGTGGCTGGAGGCCCTGGCATGCCCATTCTCTGTTTTTCTCTCTTGTTTCTTTCTATCTCAAATAAAAATTTTTAAAAAGTAGCACATGCATTTGGTGGTATTAGTTCAAAGCAGCAAGAGACCCTGGCATCCCTTCACACATGTGAGTAAAATTTTTAAAAATTGTTAATAAGGGGCTGGACAGATGGCTTAGCAGTTAAGGCGCTTGCCTGCAAAGCCAAAGGACCCAGGTACAATTCCCCAGGACCTACGTAAGCCAGATGCACAAGGTGAAGCATCTGGAGCTTGTTTGCAGCTGCTGGAGGCCCTGGCACACCCTGGAGGATTGCTGTGAGTTCGAGGCCACCCTGAGACTACATAGTGAATTCGAGGTCAGCCTAGCCTGGGCTACAGTGAGACCCTACCTCGAAAGAGCGGCTATTTAAAAATGTTTTTAAAAAATCTTAATAAGGGAGGGTCTTAGAGAGATGACTCATTGGTTGAAGCGCTTGCCTGCAAAGCTTAAGGACCTGTGTTCAATTCCCTTTCACCCATGTGAAGCCAGATCTACAAGGTAGCGCATGCATCTGGTGTTTGCATGGGCTGCAGGCCCTGGCTGTGCCTATTCTTTCTCTCTGCTGGGTGTGGTGGCACACACCTTGAATCCCAGCACTTAGGAGGGGTGGTAGGAGGATTGCTGTTAGTTCAATGCCAGCCTGAGAGTACATAGTGAATTCCATGTCAGCCTGGGCTAGAGCAAGACCCTGCCTCGAAAAGCCAAAAAAATAGATGATTGATAGATTTAATTTGCAAGCACACACAGAGAGAGAGAGACACAGAGAGTAGTCATACCAGGGCCTCTAGCCACTGCAAATGAGCTCCAGATCCACGTACTACTTGTGCATCTGGCTTACATGGGTACTGGGGAACCAAACCCAGGTCATTAGGCTTTGCAGGCAAACGCCTTAACAGCTGAGCCATCTTTCCCCAACTCGACGTTATTTTTTAATTTTTATTTATTTTTTGTGGTTTTTCGAGGTAGTGCTTGCTCTAGCCTAGATTTATCTGGAATTCACTCTGTACTCTTAGGTTGGCCTCAAACTCACAGTGAACCTCCTACCTCTGCTTCCTGAGTGCTGGGATTAAAGGGATGCACCACCACACTCAGCTGACTTAAATTTTTTTTTTTAATTAAGCTGGGCGTGGTGGCTCACGCCTTTAATCCCAGCACTCGGGAGACAGAGGTAGGAGGACCATCGTGAATTTGAGGCTATCCTGAAACTACATAGTGAGTTCCACGCATGTCAGCCCGGGCTAGTGTGAAACCCTACCTTGAAAAACCAAAAAAAAAAAAAAAAAAAAAAAAAACTATTGGCAAGCAGAGAGACAGAATATGAGTGCCAGGACCTCTAGCTACTGCAAACCAACTCCAGATGCATGCACTACCTTGTGAATCTGGTTTATGTAGGCAGACACTGAGAAACTGAACCCAGGTTATTAGGTCTTGCAAGCAAATGCCTTAACCACTGGGATATCTCTCTTTTTTTATTTATTTATTTTTTCCCAAGGCAGGGTTTCACTCTAGCCTGGGCTGATCTGGAATTCACTATGTAGTTTCAGGGTGGCCTTGAACTCATAGTGATCCTCCAGCCCATACTGAATTGTTTTTGAGACAAGATCTTACTATATGGTCCAGCCTAGCTCAAACTCTACATCTTGGCTGAGTGCAGGGATTATAGGTATGAACCACCACACCCAGCCTAATACAAATAATAGGCATTTTATTTATTTTGTTTGCCCTCCTTCCCTTCCCCTCCTCTCTTCACTTTCTTTGTCCCCTCATCTCCTTTTTCAATACAGGGCCACATTCTTTAGTTCCAGGCTGGCTTGGAACTCTTGTGTAGCCAGATTGGCCTCAAACTTGCACAATCTTCCTGCCTCCCAAGTGCTGGGATTGCGGAGGTGACCCTCATGCCCGGGGCTCATTATGAGTTTCCTCAGTGTTGTGTCACATGTCACACATTTGTTTTCGTTGCCCACTCCCATGGTGGACGTACCGCAGTCTTGCCATATCCCTGGTGCTGGGCATGGGGTGTTCATAGGCTGGGCTGGTGGCTGATGCTGGTGGGCATGTTGCTATATACGGTTTTGCATGAGCATGCATTTTCAGTTCTCTTATATGCATACCCAGGAGTGGAGTTGCTGTTGGGTCACATGGTAATTGTATGGTTCTGATTTTGAGGAAGTGATAGCCAGGCATTGGGGGGGCATGTGTGTAATGCCAGAACTCAGGAGACTGAAGTAGGAGGATGGCTGTGATTTCAAGGCTAGCCTGGGCTACGCACAGCAAGTACTAGCCCAGTGAGGGAAACCATGGCAAGACCTCATTAAAAAAAAACAAAATAGGGCTGGGCGTGGTGGCGCACGCCTTTAATCCCAGCACTCGGGAGGCAGAGGTAGGAGGATCACCGTGAGTTTGAGGCCACCCTGAGACTACATAGTGAATTCCAGGTCAGCCTGGGCTAGAGTGAGACCCTACCTCAAAAAAACAAAACAAAACAAAAAAAATAGGGGCTGGAGGGATGGCTTAGTGGTTAAGGCATTTGCCTGCAAAGTCAAAGGACCCAGATTTGATTCCCCAGGACCCATGTTAGCCAGATGCACAAGGTGGCACATACATCTGGAGTTCTTTTCGCAGTGGCTGGAGGCCCCGGTGCACCCATTCTCTCCCTGTCTCTCTCTCTCTCTCTCTGTGAAATAAATTAATGAATTAAAATAAAATATTAAAAAAAAATAAGAGCTGGGTGTGGTGGTGCACGCCTTTAATCCCAGCACTTGGGGAGGCAGAGGTAGGAAGATGGCCATGAGTTTAAGGCCACCCTGAGACTACCTAGTGAATTCCTGGTGAGCCTGGGCTAGAGGAAGACCCTACCTTGAAAAACCAAAAAATAAAAAATAAAAAACAAAACAAAAAAAAGGGGAGGGTGAGGGCTGGAGTTAGCAGTTAAAGTGCTTGCCTGTGAAGGACCCAGGTTCAATTCCCCAGTATCAACATAAACCATATGAACAAGGTAGCACATGCATCTGGAGTTAGTTTTCAGTGGCTAGAGGCCCTGGCATGCCATTCTTTCTCTCTCTTAAATAAATAAATAAATAAAATATTTAAAAAAGGGGGGGCTGGAGGGATGGTTTAGCTGGTAAAGCATTTGCCTGCAAAGCCAAAGGACCCAGGTTCGATTCCCCAGGACCCACGTTAGCCAGGTGCACAAGGGGGCGCACACGTGTGGAATTCATTTGTAGTGGCTGGAAGCCCTGGTGCGCCCATTATCTCTCTGTCTCTCACTCCCTCTTTCTCTGTCAAATAAATTAATTTAAAAAAAAAGCCAGGCGTGGTGGCGCACGCCTTTAATCCCAGCACTCGGGAGGCAGAGGTAGGAGGATTGCCGTGAGTTTGAGGCCACCCTGAGACTACATAGTTAATTCCAGGTCAGCCTGGGCCAGAGTGACACCCTACCTCGAAAAGCCAAAAAAATAAAAATAAAAAAAAAGAACAATTAAAAAAAAATAGCGTGTGGTAGCACACACCTTTAATCCCAGCACTCTTGGGAGACATAAGTAGGAAGATCACTGCAAGTAGAGGCCAGCCTGAGACTACATAGTGAATTCCAGGTCAGCCTGAGCTGGAGTGAGACTCTACCTCGAAAACAAAACACCTTCCAAACAGCACCAGTTCTTTTTGTTTGTTTGTTTGTTTTTTGGTCAGGCTGGCCTCGAACTCACATCCTCTTCCTGCTTTTGCCTTGAGTGCTGGGATTAAAGGTGTGTGCCACCACACCCAGTACCAGTTCCATATTTTGAGGAGCTGTAGCATTTCCAGTCCCATCTGCAGAGTGCATTTCACCTTCACCGGGGCTGGGGTTGGCCAGTCTTTGAAGCTCAGTTTATTTCTCTTTCTCTCTCTCTCTCTCTCTCTTTCTTTTTTTTTTTTTTTTTTTTTTTTTTTTTTTTTTTTTTGGTTTTTCGAGGTAGGGTCTCACTCTGGCTCAGGCTGACCTGGAATTCACTATGTAGTCTCAGGATGGCCTCGAACTCTCCGAGATCCTCCTACCTCTGCCTCCCGAGTGCTGGGATTAAAGGCGTGCGCCACCATGCCCAGTTTAAACTCAGTTTCTATAACAGGCGTGAAGAGTTTGGATTCTCCGTGTGGATGGTAGTAGCAGATTCACAGTATGGAGAGAGCTATGGTGGAGAAAGGTAACAAGCTAGTTAGTTCTGGTGTCTCAGTGCCTGGCATGGGAGCTACAGTTGTTGACACACTAAGTATTTCAAAAAACCTAGAATCCAGGCATGGCGGCACATGCCTTTAATCCCAGCACTCAGGAGGCAGGTGTAGGAGAATCATTTTGAGTTCAAGGCCAGTTTGGGACTACATAGTGAGTTTCCTGTCATCCTGACCTAGAGAGAGACCCTATCTTGAAAAAAAAAATTAAAAAGCTAGAAAGTTACAATTTTTTTTTTTTTTTTTTGAGGTAGGGTCTCGCTCTAGTCCAGGCTGACCTGGAACTCACTCTGTAGTCTTAGAGTGGCCTTGAACTCACAGTGATCCTCCTACCTTGCCTCCCAAGTGCTGGGATTAAAGGTGTGCGCCACCATACCCCACTTTTTGTTATTTTTGAGACAGAGTCTCAATCTTGCTCTAGGGAGCCTGAACCCAGTGGACTGAGTTTGGGCCTGCACACTGACTACCCTGGGTAATGGGTGGCTGTGGTTTCAGCACTTGGCCAACAGTGACCACAATGCCATCTGCCTAGTAGCAGGAAGACAGCAATCCACCATTAGATCTCTGTCTTAGAAAGGGATGCCATGGCAGAATGGGTTTCTGTTGAAGAGTGCTTTATTGGGAGCCCGTGATAAATGCGTGGCCTGGGTCCAGAACAGCTCCTGGAAAATAAGCCCTGCATTTGGACTGACCATCTGCAAGAAGTGTCAAAGCAAACAGCTGTCGCTGATGTAAGTACATGAAACGCTGGAGGTCAATTTCAGGACCTAGGCATGGCAGTTCATTCATTCATTCGTTCATTCGTTCTTTTTTTCTCAAGATAAGGTCTCACTCTAGCCCAGGCTGACCTGGAATTCACTACATGGTCTCAGGCTGGCCTCTAGCTCATAGCAGTCCTCCTAGCTCTGCTCCCGAGTGCTGGGATTAAAGCTCTGCACCACATGCCTGGCTTCCTGCCTTTTAAAAAAAGATTTATTTATTTTTCTAAAACATTTCATTTCCTTATTTGCAAGCAGAGAAATTTGGGGGGGGGGGGGGAGAGAGAGAGAATGAGCACACCAGGGCCTCTAGCCACTGCAAATGAACTCCAGATGCATGTGCCACCTTGTGTATCTACTGTATGTGAATACGAGGGAATCAAACCCAGGTTATTAGGCTTTACAGGCAAGTTTCTTAACTGCTGGGGCCATCTCTCCAGATCCTTATTTCTTTTTGAGCAAGAGAGAAGAGAGGCAGATGGAGAATGGGCGTGCCAGGACCTCTAGCTACTGCAGATGAACTCCAGGTGCATGCACCACTTTGTGTATCTGCCTTTATATGGGTCCTGGTGAATCAAACCTGGGTCATTAGGTTTTCCAGGCAAGTGCCTTAACCATGGAACCATCTCTCCAGCACTTCATGTCCTCTATAAAATTTTATTTTTTATTTTTGTTCATTTTTTTATTAAGAGCAACAGACACAGAGAAAGGCAGATAGAGAGGGAGAATGGGCGTGCCAGGGCCTCCAGCCACTGCAAACGAACTCCAGACACGTGCACCCCCTTGTGCATCTGGCTAACGTAGGTCCTAGGGAATCGAACCTTGAACCAGGGTCCTTGGGCTTCACAGGCAAGCCCTTAACCATTTCTCCAGCCCTAAAATTATTTTTTGAGCCAGGCATGGTGGTACACAACTTTAATCCCAGCCCTGGAGAGGCAGAGGCAGGATCTCCATGAGTTCAAGGTGACCCTGAGACTACATAGTGAATTCCAGGTCAGCCTGAGCTAGAGTGAGACCCTACCTCAAAAAAAAAAATTTTTTTTTTTGGTGACCCACTAAGTTTAATTAGGGTTCCTCACATGAGATGAGTGGGCTGGGGGGAGGGGAGCTACTTATTTTGCAGTGCTGAGGTCTGAACCCAGAACCTTGTTCATGCTAGGTCAGGGCCCTGCGATTAAGTTATATTTCCAGTCCAAATTTACTTATTTTGAGGTTGACCTGGAATTCACTATGTACTTTCAGGGTGGCCTTGAACTCAAGGCGATCCTCCTATCTCTGCTTCCCAAGGGCTAGGATTAAAGGCATGTGCCACCATTCTTGGCTTGTTTTGAGGTTTTAAGACACAGTCTCATGCCTATAGCCTTGAGTGGTCTGGAACTCACCATGTAGCTAAGGCAAGTCTCAAACTCATAGAAATCTTCCTGAGTCACCCTTCTAAATGCTTGGCCTACAGGCATGAGTCATGTAGTTTGATTGTAAATTGTCTCCCATAGATTCATGTGTTTGAATACTTAATCCCCAGTTGGTTTCACAGGTTCAGGAAGGTTGTGGAGCCCTTGGGAGGTGTGGAGCCTTCCCAGAAGACATGTACCACTGGGGATGAACCTTAGGCTGTATGGGCTAGTCACATTTGGGGCACACAGCTTGCTCTTGCTACTTGTTCTCTGCTGATGTGAAGATGTGATGCCAGGCTACCTACTCCTGACATGTTTTCCCCCCATGATGAAAAATACCCCTTGAAAATAGAAACCGAAGTTCCCCATTCCTTTAACAGCTTCAGCAACAAGGGGGAAATAATTTCTACGCCACCGTGAGCTTTAAGGCATTTAAAAAGGGGAAAAAATTTCCAAATGTAAAAAATTGGGTTCTCACTCGAGCCCCAAGGGGTGACCGGAATTTCACTCTGTAGTCTTTAGGGTGGCCCTTGAAATCATGGAGAATCCTCCATTCTGCCTCTGAGTTGCTGGGGTTTAAAAATGTTTCACCACCCTGCGTGTTTTTTTTTTAAAAATTTTATTTTTATTTATTTAAGCTGGGCGTGGTGGCTCACGCCTTTAATCCCAGCACTGGGGAGGCAGAGGTAGGAGGACCATCGTGAATTTGAGGCTATCCTGAAACTACATAGTGAGTTCCATGTCAGCCCGGGCTAGTGTGAAACCCTACCTCGAAAAACCAAAAAAAAAAAAAAAAAAAAAACAACTATTGGCAAGCAGAGAGACAGAATATGAGTGCCAGGACCTCTAGCTACTGCAAACCAACTCCAGATGCATGCACTACCTTGTGAATCTGGTTTATGTAGGCAGACACTGGGAAACTGAACCCAGGTCATTAGGTCTTGCAAGCAAATGCCTTAACCACTGGGATATCTCTCCTTTTTTATTTATTTATTTTTTTCCCAAGGCAGGGTTTCACTCTAGCCTGGGCTGACCTGGAATTCACTATGTAGTTTCAGGGTGGCCTCGAACTCATAGTGATCCTCCAGCCCATACTGAATTGTTTTTGAGACAAGATCTTACTATATGGTCCAGCCTAGCTCAAACTCTACATCTTGGCTGAGTGCAGGGATTATATGTATGAACCACGACACCCAGCCTAATACAAATAATAGGCATTTTATTTATTTTGTTTGCCCTCCTTCCCTTCCTCTCCTCTCTCCACTTTCTTTGTCCCCTCATCTCCTTTTTCAATACAGGGCCACATTCTTTAGTTCCAGGCTGGCTTGAAACTCCTGTGTAGCCAGGTTGGCCTCAAACTTGCACAATCTTCCTGCCTCGGCCTCCCAAGTGCTGGGATTGCGGAGGTGACCCTCATGCCCGGGGCTCATTGTGAGTTTCCTCAGTGTTGTGTCACATGTCACACATTTGTTTTCGTTGCCCACTCCCATGGTGGACATACCACAGTCTTGCCATATCCCTGGTGCTGGGCATGGGGTGCTCATAGGCTGGGCTGGTGGCTGATGCTGGTGGGCATGTTGCTATATACGGTTTTGCATGAGCATGCATTTTCAGTTCTCTTATATGCATACCCAGGAGTGGAGTTGCTGTTGGGTCACATGGTAATTGTATGGTTCTGATTTTGAGGAAGTGATAGCCAGGCATTGGGGGGCATGTGTGTAATGCCAGAACTCAGGAGACTGAAGTAGGAGGATGGCTGTGATTTTCAAGGCTAGCCTGGGCTACTCACAGCAAGTACTAGCCCAGTGAGGGAAACCATGGCAAGACCTCATCTCAAAAAACAAAATAGGGCTGGGCGTGGTGGCGCACGCCTTTAATCCCAGCACTCAGGAGGCAGAGGTAGGAGGATCACCATGAGTTTGAGGCCACCCTGAGACTACATAGTGAATTCCAGGTCAGCCTGGGCTAGAGTGAGACCCTACCTCAAAAAAACAAAAAACAAAACAAAACAAAAAAAATAGGGGCTGGAGGGATGGCTTAGTGGTTAAGGCATTTCCCTGCAAAGTCAAAGGACCCAGATTTGATTCCCCAGGACCCATGTTAGCCAGATGCATAAGGTAGCACATGCATCTGGAGTTCTTTTGCAGTGGCTGGAGGCCCCGGTGCACCCATTCTCTCCCTGTCTCTCTCTCTCTGTCAAATGAATTAATGAATTAAAAATAAAATATTAAAAAAATAGGAGCTGGGTGTGGTGGTGCACGCCTTTAATCCCAGCACTTGGGGAGGCAGAGGTAGGAAGATGGCCATGAGTTCAAGGCCACCCTGAGACTACCTCGTGAATTCCAGGTGAGCCTGGGCTAGAGGAAGACCCTACCTTGAAAAACCAAAAAATAAAAAAAAACAAAACAAAAAAAAGGGGAGGGTGAGGGCTGGAGTTAGCAGTTAAAGTGCTTGCCTGTGAAGGACCCAGGTTCAATTCCCCAGTATCAACATAAACCATATGAACAAGGTAGCACATGCATCTGGAGTTAGTTTTCAGTGGCTAGAGGCCCTGGCATGCCATTCTTTCTCTCTCTTAAATAAATAAATAAATAAAATATTTAAAAAGGGGGGGGCTGGAGGGATGGTTTAGCTGGTAAAGCATTTGCCTGCAAAGCCAAAGGACCCAGGTTCGATTCCCCAGGACCCACGTTAGCCAGGTGCACAAGGGGGCTCACACGTGTGGAATTCATTTGTAGTGGCTGGAAGCCCTGGTGCGCCCATTATCTCTCTGTCTCTCACTCCCTCTTTCTCTGTCAAATAAATTAATTAAAAAAAAATAGCGTGTGGTAGCACACACCTTTAATCCCAGCACTCTTGGGAGACATAAGTAGGAAGATCACTGCAAGTAGAGGCTAGCCTGAGACTACATAGTGAATTCCAGGTCAGCCTGAGCTGGAGTGAGACTCTACCTTGAAAACAAAACACCTTCCAAACAGCACCAGTTCTTTTTGTTTGTTTGTTTTTTGGTCAGGCTGGCCTCGAACTCACATCCTCTTCCTGCTTTTGCCCCTTGAGCGCTGGGATTAAAGGTGTGTGCCACCACACCCAGTACCAGTTCCATATTTTGAAGAGCTGTAGCATTTCCAGTCCCACCTGCAGAGTGCATTTCACCTTCACTGGGGCTGAGGTTGGCCAGTCTTTGAAGCTCAGTTTATTTCTCTTTCTCTCTCTCTCTCTCTCTCTTCTTTTTTTTTTTTTTTTTTTTTTTTTTTTTTTTTTTTTTGGTTTTTCGAGGTAGGGTCTCACTCTGGCTCAGGCTGACCTGGAATTCACTATGTAGTCTCAGGATGGCCTCGAACTCTCCGAGATCCTCCTACCTCTGCCTCCCGAGTGCTGGGATTAAAGGCGTGCGCCACCATGCCCAGCTTAAACTCAGTTTCTATAACAGGCGTGAAGAGTTTGGATTCTCCGTGTGGATGGTAGTAGCAGATTCACAGTATGGAGAGAGCTATGGTGGAGAAAGGTAACAAGCTAGTTAGTTCTGGTGTCTCAGTGCCTGGCATGGGAGCTACAGTTGTTGACACACTAAGTATTTCAAAAAACCTAGAATCCAGGCATGGTGGCACATGCCTTTAATCCCAGCACTCAGGAGGCAGGTGTAGGAGAATCATTTTGAGTTCAAGGCCAGTTTGGTACTACATAGTGAGTTTCCTGTCATCCTGACCTAGAGAGAGACCCTATCTTGAAAAAAAAAAAATTAAAAAGCTAGAAAGTTACAATTTTTTTTTTTTTTTTTTTTTGAGGTAGGGTCTCGCTCTAGTCCAGGCTGACCTGGAACTCACTCTGTAGTCTTAGAGTGGCCTTGAACTCACAGTGATCCTCCTACCTTGCCTCCCAAGTGCTGGGATTAAAGGTGTGCACCACCATACCCCACTTTTTGTTATTTTTGAGACAGAGTCTCAATCTTGCTCTAGGGATCCTGAACCTAGTGGACTGAGTTTGGGCCTACACACTGACTACCCTGGGTAATGGGTGGCTGTGGTTTCAGCACTTGGCCAACAGTGACCACAATGCCATCTGCCTAGTAGCAGGAAGACAGCAATCCACCATTAGATCTCTGTCTTAGAAAGGGACACCACGGCAGAATGGGTTTCTGTTGAAGAGTGCTTTATTGGGAGCCCGTGATAAATGCGTGGCCCGGGTCCAGAACAGCTCCTGGAAAATAAGCCCTGCATTTGGACTGACCATCTGCAAGAAGTGTCAAAGCAAACAGCTGTCGCTGATATAAGTACATGAAACGCTGGAGGTCAATTTCAGGACCTAGGCATGGCAGTTCATTCATTCATTCGTTCATTCGTTCTTTTTTTCTCAAGATAAGGTCTCACTCTAGCCCAGGCTGACCTGGAATTCACTACGTGGTCTCAGGCTGGCCTCTAGCTCATAGCAGTCCTAGCTCTGCTCCTGAGTGCTGGGATTAAAGCTGTGCACCACATGCCTGGCTTCCTGCCTTTTTAAAAAAGATTTATTTATTTTTCTAAAACATTTCATTTCCTTATTTGCAAGCAGAGAAATTTGGGGGTGGGGAAGGGAGAGAGAGAGAGAATGAGCACACCAGGGCCTCTAGCCACTGCAAATGAACTCCAGATGCATGTGCCACCTTGTGTATCTACTGTATGTGAATACAAGGGAATCAAACCCAGGTTATTAGGCTTTACAGGCAAGTTTCTTAACTGCTGGGCCATCTCTCCAGATCCTTATTTCTTTTTGAGCAAGAGAGAAGAGAGGCAGATGGAGAATGGGCGTGCCAGGACCTCTAGCTACTGCAGATGAACTCCAGGTGCATGCACCACTTTGTGTATCTGCCTTTATATGGGTCCTGGTGAATCAAACCTGGGTCATTAGGTTTTCCAGGCAAGTGCCTTAACCATGGAACCATCTCTCCAGCACTTCATGTCCTCTATAAAATTTTATTTTTTATTTTTGTTCATTTTTTTATTTATTTAAGAGCGACAGACAGCCGGGCGTGGTGGCGCACGCCTTTAATCCCAGCACTCGGGAGGCAGAGGTAGGAGGATCGCCTTGAGTTCGAGGCCACCCTGAGACTCCATAGTGAATTCCAGGTCAGCCTGGGCTAGAGTGAGACCCTACCTTGAAAAACCAAAAACAAAACCAAAAAAAAAAAAAAGAAAAAAAAATGAGCGACAGAAACAGAGAAAGGCAGATAGAGAGGGAGAATGGGCAGGCCAGGGCCTCCAGCCACTGCAAACGAACTCCAGACATGTGCACCCCCTTGTGCATCTGGCTAACGTAGGTCCCGGGGAATCGAACCTTGAACCAGGGTCCTTAGGCTTCACAGGCAAGCCCTTAACCATTTCTCCAGCCCTAAAATTATTTTTTGAGCCAGGCATGGTGGTACACAACTTTAATCCCAGCCCTGGAGAGGAAGAGGCAGGATCTCCATGAGTTCAAGGTGACCCTGATACTACATAGTGAATTCCAGGTCAGCCTGAGCTAGAGTGAGACCCTACCTCAAAAAAACAATTTTTTTTTTGGTGACCCACTAAGTTTAGGGTTCCTCACATGAGATGAGTGGGCTGGGGGGGGGGAGGGGAGCTACTTATTTTGCAGTGCTGAGGTCTGAACCCAGAACCTTGTTCATGCTAGGTCAGGGCTCTGCGATTAAGTTATATTTCCAGTCCAAATTTACTTATTTTGAGGTTGACCTGGAATTCACTATGTACTTTCAGGGTGGCCTTGAACTCAAGGCGATCCTCCTATCTCTGCTTCCCAAGGGCTAGGATTAAAGGCATGTGCCACCATTCTTGGCTTGTTTTGAGGTTTTAAGACACAGTCTCATGCCTATAGCCTTGGGTGGTCTGGAACTCACCATGTAGCTAAGGCAAGTCTCAAACTCATAGAAATCTTCCTGAGTCACCCTTCTAAATGCTTGGCCTACAGGCATGAGTCATGTAGTTTGATTGTAAATTGTCTCCCATAGATTCATGTGTTTGAATACTTAATCCCCAGTTGGTTTCACAGTTCAGGAAGGTTGTGGAGCCCTTGGGAGGTGTGGAGCCTTCCCAGAAGACGTGTACCACTGGGGATGAACCTTAGGCTGTATGGGCTAGTCACATTTGGGGCACACAGCTTGCTCTTGCTACTTGTTCTCTGCTGATGTGAAGATGTGATGCCAGGCTACCTACTCCTGACATGTTTTCCCACCATGATGAAACTACCCCTTGAAAATAGAAGCCGAAGTCCTTCATTCCATCAACAGCTTCAGCAACAAGGAAGTAACTGCTACAAGCCACTGTGCTAGCTCCAGAGTCATTTAACAATGGAAAACTTCCAAATGTAAACTTGCAGGTTCTCACTCGAGCCCAGGCTGACCTGGAATGCACTCTGTAGTCTCAGGGTGGCCTTGAACTCATGGCGATCCTACTTCTGCCTCCTGAGTGCTGGGATTAAAAGTGTGCACCACCATGCGTGTTTTTTTAAATATTTTATTTTTATTTATTTGACAGAGAAAGAGGGAGAGAGAATGGGCACACTAGGGCCTCCAGCCACTGTAAATGAACCCAGGCACAAGTGCCCCCTTGTGCATCTGGCTAACATGGGTCCTAGGGAATCAAACCTGGGTCCTTTGGCTTTGCAGGCAAATGCCTTAACCTCTAAGGCCCACGTGTTTTTTTTACTGAGGAAGGGTTATGCTCTAGTCCAGACTGACCTGGAATTCACTATGTAGTCTCAGGCTAGCCTTGAACTCATAGCAATCCTCCTACCTCTGCCTCCCGAGTGCTAGGATTAAAGGCATGTGCCACCAATGCCTGGGTATTTTTTAATTAATTAATTAATTAATTAATGACAGAGAGAGGGAGTATGTGTGCACTAGGGTCTCCAGCCACTGCAAACAAACTCCAGATGCATGTACTACCTTGTGTATCTCACTTACATGGGTTCTGGAGAATCAAACCTGTGTCCTTAGGTTTTTTTAGTAAGTGCCTTAGACACTAAGCCATCTCTCCAGCCCTCCTCACATCTTTTTTTTTTTTTTTAATATTTTTATTTATTTGAGAGAGAAATAGGCAGGGAGAAAGAAAGAATGGGGAGGCTAGGGCCACCAGCTACTGCAAACGAACTCCAGATATGTGCACCCCCTTGTGCATCTGGTTTACATGGGTCCTGGGGCATCCAACTTGGGTCCTTTGGCTTTGCAGGCAAGTGCCTTAACCACTAAACCACTTCTCCAGGCCCCTCCTCACATCTTGAAGGAGAGAATGGACAGGAAGTGGGGCCCTGGAAAAACCCTCAAAGCCTGCCCTCAGTGACCTACTTCCTCCAATGAGGCTCAACTTCCTAAAGACTCACAACCTTTCAAAACAGTGTAACAAGGAACCAACTGTGTAAACACAGATGCCTGTGGGGGTACATTTCACATTCAAAGCACAATAGAAGATAAGAGATATGTCAATGATACCTCTGATTTAGGAAACCGAATAAATTAAAAAAAAATTTTTTTTGGAAAGCCAGGCGTGGTGGTGCATGCTTTAATCTCAGCATTTAGGATGCAGAGCTAGGAGGACCACTGTGAGTTCAAGGCCACCCTGAGACTACATAGTGAATTCCAGGTCAGCCTTGGCTGGAGTAAGACCCTGCCTGAAATATTTTATTTATTTGAGAGGCTGAGAAAGAAACAGAATAAGGTAGAGAGAGAATGGGTATGACAGGGCCTTGAGCCATTGCAAACAAACCTGACACATGTGCCACCTTATGCATCTGGCTTTACATGGGTACCAGAGATTTGAATCTGGATCCCTAGGTTTTGTAGGCAAGTGCCTTAATTGTTGAGCCATCTCTCTAACCCTGAAAAAAATTTTTTTTCTTTATTTTTTTGATGTAGGGTCTTGCTCTAGTCCCGGCTGGCCTGGAATTCATTATGTAGTGCCAGGGTGGCCGCAAAACTAATCTTCCCAACCTCTGCCTCCCAAGGGCTGGGATTAAAGGTACATGCCACCATGCCCAGCCCTAAAAATATTCTTCACACTAAAGTGGACACAGGGAAACAGGCTATATTTTACATATTAGGCATTTTTCTTTGTTTTTTCTTTTTTTTTTTTTTCATGGCCGGGTCTTGCTGTAGCCCAGGCTGAGCTGGAATTAGTCTCAGGCTGGCCTGGAACTCACAGTGATCCTCCTACCTCAGCCTCCCCAGTGCTGGGATTAAAGGCATGCACCACCATGCCCAGCTCCTTTATTCCTTTTTTTTTTGTTGTTGTTTTTTTGAGGTAGGGTCTCACTCTAGCCCAGGCTGATCTGGAATTCACTATGGAGTCTCAGGGTGGCCTCAAACTCATGGTGATCCTCCTACTAGACAAACACTCTGGCTGGGCTACGCCTCCAGCCCCTAGTATTGTTTCAAGCATTATTTGTCTTGACCCTTAATTTTATTAATTTGAGAGAGAGAATATGGGCATTGCCAGGGCCTCTAGTAACTGCAAATGAACTCCAGACTCATGGGCCCCCTTGTGCATCTGGCTTTATGTGGGTACTGGGGAATTGAACCTGGGTCCTTAGGCTTCACAAGCAAGCATCTTAACTGCTAAGCCATTTGTCCAGCCCTAATTTTTGGTTTTCTTTCTGTCTTTCTTTCCTTCCTTCTTTCTTTCAGGGTAAGACAGTGTAGTCCAAATTATCTTCATACTCACTATGTAGCAGAGGATGGCCTTGAATTCCTGACCTTCCTGCCTCCACCTTCCAGGCAGACCTGGAACTCACTCAGCCAGGCTGACCTCAATCTCATGGCAATCCTCTACTTCAACCCTCTGAGTCCTGAGATTAATAATCCTAATTCTTTTAAAATATTTTAGGGCTGGAGTTATGGCTTAGCAATTAAGGTACTTGCCTGAGAAACCTAAGGACCCAGGTTTTATTCCTCAGGACCCACGTAAGCCAGATGTACATGGAGTTCGTTTGCAGTGGCTAGAGACCCTGGCCTGCCCATTCTGTCTCAAATAAATATTTAAACAACTTATTTGAGAGAGAAAAAAAAAATGGTGAATGGTGAGCCAGGGCCTCTAGCCCCTGCAAAGGAACTCCAGACACATGTTACTTTGTGCATGTGGCTTTATGTGAGTACTGGGGAAATGAACTGGGTCCTTAGGCTTGCAGGTAAGCACTTTAACTGCTAAGTCATCTCTCAAGTGTATATTTTGTTGTTTCCAAGGTACAGTCTCTCTCATTTAGCCCAGGCTGACTAGGAACTCTGTAGTGCCAGGCTGGTCTTGAAATCAGTGATCCTTCTACCTCTGGCTCCTAAGTGCTAGATTAAAGGCATGTGCCACCAAGCCTGACACTACAGAGGTTTTTTTAGTTTGGTTTTTTGAGGTAGGTTCTTGCTCTAGCCCAGGCTGGCCTGGAATTCACTATGTAGTCTCAGGGTGGCCTTGAACTCACAGCCATCCAATCTTTGTCTACGAAGTGCTGGTATTAAAGATGTGTGCCACTACACCCAGGCAGAGGTTTTTTAATAAAGTGATATAACATCTATCGATTTCTTTACTTGTGTGTTTTGGTAGGAGAACTGAACACAGGGCCTCAGGTTGCTTGTAGACCAGCACTATCACTGAACTACATACAGTGGACCTGGGATTGAGGTTACAACAGGTTTAGCATACATCCTGATTTTTTCATTTGTTGCCGATTTTTTTTCCTTTTTTGCTTGTGTATGTGTGTGGTGTACACACGTGTACATACCCCTGCAGCTGCAGCACCCCATATACTCATCTGCGGTGGGGGTCACTGGCCTGCTGAGCCCAATATTTTTTTTTTTTGAGAGAGTGAGATTGGGCCACCTAGTGGGCATGTGTGACTTTGTGCTTGCCTTACCTTTATGCGTCTGGCTTTCGTGGGATCTGGAGAGTCGAGCATGGATTCTTATGCTTCACAGGGGTCTTAACAGCTAAGCTATCTTTCCAGCCCCCCCCTTTAAATAAATTTATTTATTTGCAAGGAGGGGGTTGAGAGAGAGGAGAGGAGACAGAGAATGGGTGTGCCAGCATCTTCAGCCACTACAAACAAACTCCAGACAGATGTTCTACTTTGTGCATCTGGCTTACATGGGTACTGGCTAATTGAATCCAGGCCATCAGGCTTTGCATGCAAGTGCCTTTAAACACTGAGCCATCTCTACAGCTACCCCCCTACCCCTTTTTAAAGACTAAACCAGGGCTGGAGAGATGGATTAGCGGATAAGGTGCATGCCTGTGAATCCTAGGGACCCAGGTTGAATTCTCCAGGTCCCTTGTAAGGCAGATGCACACGGTGGCGCATGCATCTAGAGTTCGTTTGCAGTGGCTGGAGGCCCTGGCGAGCCCATTCTGTCTGTCTCTAATAAATAAATAAATCTTTAAAAAAATAAAAAGCTAAACCTAATACAAGCCGATTCAAAGAGGGTAACAACTTGTGGTGGTGCACGCCTTTAATCCCAGCACTTGGGAGGCTGAGGTAGGAAGACAGCTTTGAGTTTGAGGCTACCCTGAGACTCCATAGTGAATTCCAGGTCAGCCTGGGCTAGAGTGAGACCCTACTTCGAAATCCCCCACTCCCAAAAAGAGGGTAACACACTGACCAACCCTATATAGGAGTTCCCAAACGATTAGGGTATGGAAGTGATACTGTAGTTGGCTTGGTGTGGGCCACATTTTCCCTACCTCCTGACGAATCTGTTTGATATCCACAATAGATATTCCTCGTTTACTGTCAGAAAAGAAGCTTCATGCTGTGCATCCCCCCACCAAACTTTTTTTTTTTTTTTCCCAACGTAGGGTCTCACTGTAGCCCAGGCTGACCAGAATTCACTCTGTAGTCTCAGGGTGGCCTTGAACTCACAACGATACTTCTACCTCTGCCTCTCTAAGTGCTGCAATTAAAGGCGTGAGCCACCACGCCCGGCACACCCCCGACCCCCACATTTTTGCAGCGCTGAGGATGGGACTCAGGCATCCCTCACGCCAGGCAAGGTCTCTACCACTAAATTCCACCCGCGGCCCATCACCTGCCTTCTCCTGCACCCATAAAGGACTGCAGGGTAGACACGCGATGGAAAAGGCCGGCGTGCCCTGGGCCCCGGGGACCTGCAGCGGCTCCAGGCTGGGCACGCGAAGCGGCCACACCCCGCCCCGTTTCCTCCATCTCCCCCTGGGCGTTCCGCTTTCCTCTGCAGACCTGCCGGGTCCGAGGCCCGGCGGCGTGACCTTGGCTCCTCCCGGGCCGCGCACACGCCGCATGACCTTGGGGCGGCCCGGGCAGCGCCTCGGCCCGCGCCCGGCCCCTCCGTTCCCAACGCCGACGCGCCCGCGGGCAAACGAGCCGCCGCGGGGGACCCCGTACTCGACGACGCTGCCTTACGGCCGCGCGCGACTGACGGGCGCGGCGCGATTCCCGAACGCCGCCTGCGCCGTGAGCGCGCGGCCGTCCCGTAAGCCGGCGCGGCCTTTTACGCCGCTGACGCAGCGCGTCCAAGATGGCGGCGGGGTCGTCGTCGGGGGTGGCGGCGGCGGCGGCAGAGGGGGCGGCGGCCGTGACGACGGCGACGCGGGACGTGGACCGAGGGGAATGAGGCGGCCGCCACGGGCCGGTGGCGGAGTCGTGTGAGCCGAGAAGCGGATCTCTTCTTCGCTGCTCGCCGGGGACGCGCGTGCGTGGGGCCGTGCGCGGCACGCTCCCCCTCCCCCCGCCGCACCCCATCCAAAGACAAAACCACGAGCCATCCCGGTCCCGGACGATGATGAAGCTCAAGTCGAACCAGACCCGCACCTACGACGGCGACGGCTACAAGAAGCGTGCCGCCTGCCTGTGCTTCCGCAGCGAGAGCGAGGACGAGGTGAGGCCGGGCCGGGCCGGGCCGGGGTCGCGGCGGGGGAGGGGCGGCGGGGGCGGGGCGGCCCGACCGGGCCTCCCGAGACGTACCGGCTGCCGGAGGAGGCCGGTCACCCGGGAGGGTCGTGGTCAGGGGTGTCCTTGGGCCCCAGCGCTGGTCATCCCCGACGCACGTGCACGAGGCGCAGGGCGGCCTTGCTGGCAGGTTGGGGGGCTCCTCCGGGATGATGGGTGGATGCTGTAAGTGGGGTGGGGAGGTGTGCACGCGTCCGGGTTGGGGTACCGGCAGGCATCCCGGGCTCCGGCGTTCACTGCCACCTTCATCGTGCACCGACTGCCTGTGGAAAGGACGTTGTATAAAATTATTGTTGTAGATTAAAAAACAATTAAAGGCTGGGTGTGGTGGCGCACGCCTTTAATCCCAGCACTCGGGAGTCAGCGGTAGGATGGCTGTGAGTTCAAGGCCACCCTGAGACTACAGAGTGAATTGCAGGTCAGCCTAGGCTAAAGTGAGACCCTACCTCGAAAAACCAAAAAAATAAAAAAAATTCTCCTTTATTGGAAAAACCCAGAGTGGTATTTTATGATTTTTTTTTTTTTGCCCTGATATTCTTCTGCTGCCCTGAAGGAAGACCCTTAGGATTAAATTTGTTAGGAAAATAGAAATATTTTAGAGAATCCAGTTCTTACTGCTCAGGGTACTTAAAAAAATCACGGCTCTCCAAAACCGTTTCTGTGGTGATGAAGGGAATTCCGAGAAGGCACGTGTTTTGTAAATCCACCAAAGAAGAGCGGCTTTGGAAATTCATAAGATGCTTGTGGGAACACATTTCGCTCTTTTGCATGGTGGCAAGATGGCAGTTAGCCTGGAAACAATGAGGACAGTGAAATTGAATATGATGTATTCCGGCATTCAGCAATGGGCTATGGGAAGCAGCCTGCAATACAGTGTGTCGTGTTGAAATGGGGGAGAGGAACTTGACCCGTTAGTTATGAAAAAAAGCTGTGATGAAAGAGACAAGATGGACTGACTGCCAGGAGTTGCTGCCCAGAAATATTTAGAAGGAAGAGGGAATTTATAAATTACCGCCTGAAGAAAAAGAGCGAAGCGTTGATTGTGCCGTGAGAGAGATTGGTTGCATGTGTAGTCCTTTCAAGCAAAACTGATTTGGAAATGTATACGTGTGTCCTAGCCTTTATTATAAAGTAAAATAAAGAAAAAAGAGGCCTTGTAATGGGAATACAAAGCTGGGGATGTCGTAAGTTAGCTGGTGTATTGAATACATACTTGAGTAAAATAAAATTATCAGGGTGACTGTTCCCAAGGTCTTATTCTTGTCGTTATCCTATGGGAAATCAGATGGGATTGCAGGCCCATAACTGGAGGGAAATGAATTAGCATAATAACACATCTAACTATACTAATATGGATGGGTAAGTCTAGCAAACACCCCAATAATAAAGTAGAGGTTGGGTAATTTAGTCCTAAGAATGACGTAAGACTTTTGCAAAAAGATTGTCCTAGAAATTGAAAAGGTGGCCTGGAGAGGTGGCTTAGTGGTTAAGATGCCTGAGAAGCCTAAGGACCCAGTTTCAATTCCCCAGGACCCACATAAGCCAGATGTGCAAGGTGATATATGCATCTGGAGTTTATTTGTAGTGGCTGGATACCCTGACTCACTCATTCTGTCTCTATCTGCCTCTTTCTCTCTTCATCCCTCTCTCTCTCTCTCTCAAATAAGTAAAAAAATAAAATATTATTTAAAAAATAAATTGGTAGGCTGGAGAGATGGCTTTATGCATGGTTAAGGAGCTTGCTTGCGAGGTCCAGGGACCCAGGTTCAGTTTTCCAGGTCTCATGTAAGCTAGATGCACATGGTGGTGCATGTGTCTGGAGTTCGTTTGCAGCGGCTACAGTCCCTGGCGTGCCCATTCTCACTCTGTCTCCTCTCTCACTTTCTCTCCTCTCTGTGTCAAAGAAATAAATATAAATCTTTTTAAAATGTTAAAAAGAAATTGAAAAGGTGAGAATTTGGGGTAAATTGAAAATCTTTACAGGTCATAGCACAGCAAGGACTCGCCATTCCACTTTCTGTTAACAGTGTGCGATAGCCTGGCTTTAGCAGCGTCAGTGCTGCTCAGGCCTTCTTGGTGTTTTGGCTACTTAATTGCTTGTGCAGGCCAGCCAGGCCTAGGACTTGCATTTTAGGAGCTTACTATTTTAAACTGTTAAAAGACCTCTCTTTAAGGGATTAAAGTATTTCCGAGTTTCCCTTAGTGAATTTCTTCTTGCACATTGGTTAATGAGCAGAACAGTCGTGGAAGTCTGTAATTATAGATTCATTGGGGGTTACAGCTAAAGCCTGGGAAAACAGGAAAATTGATGGAAGTGGGTCCTATTTTAGACTGGCTTCTGTTCAATTAACCAAGCATGGCTTCCATAAAGGGTCCAGTAAGGTGCTAGATGGGATTTAAAGATAAACATCCTTATCTGTCCAGAGTAGTTTTAGAAGTGGGTCCCTCAATTCGGGGGGGATTTTGCACCACACAATAATCCTTAGGGTGCTGTTCAATTCTCAGATTATGTAATTGTGTTGGAAGTAATTTGACAGTTCCAGGAGAAGTTTTATGTTCTCAGTAGCTATGCCAGAGACTGAGGTATTAGCTGCCCACCATACACTGTGGGAAAGTGAAACACTCAATAGGACATGCAACCCAATTTTATTTCCTTATTTTGGTTTTTCGAGTTAGGGGATCTCTCAAGCCCAGGCTAACCTGGAATTCACTATGTAGTCTCAGGGTGGCCTCAAACTCACAGCAATCCTCTTACCTTTGTCTCCCTAGTAGTATGATTCACGTGCACTACCACACCTGGCTTCTTTTCTGTTTTTTAATCTGTCATAGCATTCAGTTGATACTTTCAAAGCCAAATACTGAAATTGGGTAATATGACAGTCATTTTTGTTACATGCAATTTGGGCCCTCCAAAAGGTTCCTTTTCTTGGCTCCTCTGTCTTGAGACTGGACAGATGGTGGGGGTAGAGGCTGTGCTTTTCTCCTCCCGGTGGGAGGGCTGAGGAGTGGAGCACAGGAATTTCAAACAGTTGAAATTCTAGGAATGTGTGATATTCTGAGAAAGGTCATGATGCTGAGTACACACTAGATGATGTCCCAGTGCCTGGGAGCACCAGCATGACTCTATGGGAAACTGAGTCCTCAGCATGTCAGTCACATTCCCTGTGTGGGCCTCACTCTAGTCCAGGCTGACTTGGAATTCACTAGGTAGTCTCAGGGTGACCTCGAACTCACAGCGATCCTCCTACCTCTGCCTCCCGAGTGCTGTTATTAAAGGTGTGCACCACCATTGCCTTTTTTTTTTTTTTCCTTCTTTGAGATAAGGTCTCTTACTGAACCCTTACTTACTGAACTTGCTGGTCTCTTAACTGAACTGTCTGTGTATGAGTATTTGAGACAAAGTCTATGTAGTCCAGGTTTGTCTCAAACTCTTGGCAATCCTGCCTCAGTCTCCTGAGTGCTAAAATGATAAGCTTGCAACACTGTTGTCAGTTTAGCATATTTAAGAAGTTTTGAGCCGGGCGTGGTGGCACACACCTTTAATCCCAGCACTCTGGAGGCAGAGGTAGGAGGATCACTGAGTTTGAGGTGATCCTGAGACTACATAGCAAATTCCAGGCCAGCCTGGGCTAGAGTGAGACCCTACCTCGAAAAAAATGAAAAAAAAAAAAAAAAAAGTTTGGGGCTGGAGAGATGGCTCCACAGTTAAGGCACTTGCCTGCAAAGCTTGACAGCGTGGGTTCAGTTCCTTAGCATCCACGTAAAGCCAGATGCACAAAGTGGCATATGTGTCTGGAGTTTATTTGTAGTGACTGGAGGCCCTTGTGGGCACATTCTCTATGTCTTTCTGTCTCTTTCTGCTTGCAAATAAAAAAAGAAAAAAGAGGGCTGGAAGGATGGTTTAACAGTTAAGGCACTTGTCTGCGTAGCCTATGGACCCATCTTCAAATCCCCAGGACTCACGTAAGCCAGATGTGCAAGATCCCACATGTGCACAAGGTGGTACATGCATCTAGAGTTCAGTTGCAGTGGCAGAAGTCCCAATATTCCCTCTCTCTCTCATTAAAAAAAAAGAAGATAGCCAGGTGTGGTGGCGCACGCCTTTAATCCCAGCACTGGGGAGAAGGAGGTAGGAGGATCATCATGAGTTTGAGGCCACCCTGAGACTACATAGTGAATTAATTCCAGGTCAGCCTGAACTAGAGTGAAACCCTACCTAGAAAAATAAAAAAAATAAAAAATAAATAAAATAAAAAGAAGAAAAATTCTCTTGACACCACATTCCCTCTAGCTATTCTCCCGTGTGTTCCCTTTGGTGTCAAAGTGTTTGCATAGTCACTATGTGCCCTTCCTCTCTTCTTTCCTCTCCTGAACTCATACCAGCCAGGCGTTTCCTTCTACCATTTGCCACTCCTTAAGATAATTTGCCCATCTTGCAGTCCTCAATCCTTATGTTACTTGGCTTTTTATTTTCCATTTCTCTCTTGTAGTCTACAAAAAACTTAAAAAAAAAAAAAAAAAAAAGCTCTCTTTTGAGCTCGCCGTGGTGGGCCTTTAATCTTAGCACTTGGGAGTTTGAGGCCACCCTGAGACTACGTAGTGAATTCCAGGACAGCCTGGACTACAGTGAAACCCTACCTTGAAAAACTTAAAAAAAAAAACAAAACCTTGTAGTCTAGGCTAGCCTCTAACTCACTGTCTAGCTGAGGGTGACTCCTTGTTCTCTTGCCTCTACCTGCACCATGCCTGGTTCCTTTTATTTTCTTCACCTTCTTCTTCAGTTATTTGTTTATTTATGAGAGAGGTGGAGAATTGATGTGCCAGGGCCTCTAGCCATTGTAAATGAAGTCCAAATGCATGTGCCATCTTGTGCATCTGGCTTATGCGGGGACTGGGGAATGAAAACTGGGTCCTTAGGCTTTGTAAGCAAGCATCTTAACTGCTAAGCCATCTCTCCCATCTTTTCCTCTTCCTAGTGTCTCAGTGAGAGGGTGTTCGATAATGTTGATTATCAGCCCAATGGAGTCTATGGTTTATGTTGTAAATCTTTTCTAAACCTTTTTGTTTCACTATGTAAGCTGAGGCTGGCATTGAACCTCTTGATCTTTCTGCCCCCAGCCTCCTGAGAGCTTGGATTATAGGCATGTGCTACAAAGTCCTGCGTGCGTGCGTGCCTGCGTGCCTGCAGCTGACCTTCATATTAGGCAGGTTCGCTTGTTTATAGAGTGCCTGCTGTATGGGCCCACCTTCCAGGCCTGGCTACTTGAATTTTCTGAACCACCTTCTAGTAAATACCTTTTAGTTTTAGACAATCAGGTGTGGTCTCTGTTCTTCTAAGAACCTCAATGTATCATCACCTTCTCAATAATCCATTATCTCAAACAAATTAGTACATGTTGACTCATAAAATTTTAGTCTGTTTTCCTATGAGAGCTTTTTCATTTTTTTTCTTATGAAGTAGGCTTCAGCATTTCTAATTTTTTGGAGAAGAAATTTCTTCATACTAAAATTTGTAAAATTTATTTTATTTATTTTTGGTTTTTCGAGGTAAGGTCTCACCCTAGCCCAAGGTGCCCTGGAATTCACTATGTAGTCTCAGGGTGACCTCCAACTCACAGTGATCCTCCTACCTCTGCCTCCCTAGTCCTAGGGTTAAAGGTATGCACCACTATGCCCTACTGTAAAATTGATTTTAAATGGAAAAAGTAATCCAGTCACACTAGAGCAGATGTAATAGTCAGTGCCTGTCCTCTGGCACTTGAAAGACATGCTTCCCAGCATAGTCATGCTTCTCCACACTTGGTACTTAATTTCTCTTTGTGTGTGTATGTACAGTGTGTGTGTGTGTGTTCATGCATATGGAGGTTAGAGGACAGCCTCAGGGTGTTGGTCCTTGTCTTAACATCTTGCTTGGGACAGGGTCCTTTCTGTCTTTCCCACTGTCAATGCCAGACCAACTGGCCTGTGAGTTTTGTGAATCTCCTGACTCTGCCTCCCTTGCTACAGGCATGCTGGGATTACAAATGCCTATGCCACCATGTCTAGTTTCTTGTGGGTTCTGGGGATCCGAACTCCAGTCATTTTGAAGTAGGGTCTCACTCTAGTCCAGGCTGTCCTGGAACTCACTCTGTAGTCCCAGGCTGACCTGGAACTCAATCTATAGTCCCAGGCTGTCCTCAAGCTCACTTGGATCCTTCTACTTCTGCCTCCTGACTACTGGGATTAAAGGTGAGCCACCACACCCAGCGAGGTTCCTTCCTTTTTCTTTTTTAAGTCAGATCACATTTTGATTTGTAGCAGGTGTTTGTGTTTTTTTTTTTAAGATTTTATTTTTATTTATTTGAGTCGCGTTGGGGGGCTAGAGGTAGGGAGAGCATGGGCACACCAGGGCTTCTAAGAAGCCACTGCAAATGAACTCCAGATGCATGCACCATCATGCACATCTGGCTTACGTGGGACCTGGAGAATCGAACCTGGGTTTTTAGGCTTCACAGGCATGCGCCTTAACTGCTAAGCCATCTCTCCAGCCCATTCACTATGTAGTCTCATGCTGGCCTGGAACTCACTGATCCTCCTACCTCTGCTTCCCAAGTGCTGGGATTAAAGGCATGAATTAGCATATCCGACTCTATACCACCTTTATAGAAGAGGTGAGACTCAAGGTTATCATACTTAGATTTGTAAGCTTTAGACATGATCTATCCAGCTACCTCAGTGAGATACAGAATCTGAATGCACTAGGACATTCTGATCTGCCTGTGCAGATATTTCTGGGAAAGCAGTATACAGAAAGACAGGACATGAGCCGGGCGTGGTGGCGCACACCTTGAATGCCAGCCCTTGGGAGGCAGAGGTAGGAGGATCGCTGTGAGTTTGAGGCCACCCTGAGATTACAAAGTGAATTACAGGTCAGCCTAGGCTACAGCGAGACCCTAACTTGAAAACAAACACAGAAAACCAAAAAAACAGGACATGCATTTATTCTGACAAATTCACAAAAGGAGTTGAACAAGTAGAACGGAAAATGTTTGAGTAAAAATATATTCTGCAGCAGACTCAGTGCCAGCATTAGGAACCAGACTGATGAGATGAGAGGCTGTGGTGCAAGTGCAGAGACACAGTCACCGCCAGGCAGCAGCAGCATGGCTCTGTTGTCCCCATTAGCCGTGGCTGATCACGAAGCCTGGCACCAGGGCATGGATATTGTAGGCAGAAGACCAGTTTGTCAGAAACACAGCTATTTTGGGCAAATATTAAATGCCATGAAACATGTTTGAAGTCCAGTGTGCTGATCTTTCTCTCATGGTAAAGATGCTTCACACTAATCACAGCAAATTGGAAAGGCTCTTCAGAGCCACCAGGGTGTAAGTTAGCAGAGTTCTCACATGTCCCCGGCTGTGTGGTGCCCACGCAGTGGCCAGTACCATTCTTCCTCCAGCCTCTGATGTTTGGTTTTATAACACAACTGACTTATGTGCATGTTTAGCAGCTTGTCTTCCTAGTCTGAATTCTGTACATTTGTGCCCCTTAAACAGATAAACTCATCCCTCTTGTAGATATTGGAGCTGGGCATGGTGGCTTACTCCTGTAATCCCAGCGCCTAGGAGGCTGAGGCAGTAAAGGACTGAGTTCAAGGTCAGTGTGAACTACATAGTGTTAGAACATCCACCACTCTTAAAGAGTCTGAGAGGCTCTGAGCAGGGAAAGTGAGGAGTTTATTTTCCGTCTTGCCACGGTCAAGCACAGCCCCCAGAAGATGGTGGCATCAGTCTGAGCACAAAAAATAGCTTCCACCAGGTGTGCTGTGCACACCTTTAATCCCAGGTAGGAGGATCACTGTGAGTTTAAGGCTAGAGTGAGACTCTTCCTCAAAAAACCAAAAAAAAAAAAAAGTCCAAATAGGGCTGAAGAGATGGCTTAGTGGTTAAGGTGCTTGCCTGCGAAGCCTGAGGATTCTTGTTCAAGGTGACTGGTGTACGCATCTGGAGTTAAATGGCAGTGACTGGAGGCCCTGGTGTGCCAATTCTGTCTCTCATAAAAAATTTTTTTTTAAAGTCCAAACAAGCTGGGCGTGGTAGTGCACACTTTTAATCCCAGCCCTTGGGAGGCAGAGGTAGGGAGGTCACTGTAAGTTTGAGACCACCCTGAGACTACATAGTGAATTCCAGGTCAGCCTGGGTTAGAATGAGACCCTACCTCGAAAGACCAAAAAAAAGAAAGAAAAAGAAATATGACGTAGTGATTATGATTATACTTTCTCATTTCCCATGTCGAGTCGGCCCACTGGATATGAGACTTATTTTACAATAGCCGTGAGTTGCTTTTTAGGACACACAAGAGTGGAAATAGATTTTGTGTGTGTGTGGAGCTGAGATTTGGAACACAGGGCCTCACACGTACCGCTGAGCTATCTCCTCAGCCCAGTAGTAGACAATTTTATTGTGTCTTCTCTGCGCTGATGATTGTTGCAACAGATGGACTGAAACAGCAGTTGTGTAGAATGTTCTTTAAAATGTCTGTCCAGCACACTGCACACCGCTGACTTGACAGGCAGCCCAGTGTAAAGGGAACGTGTGGTCAGGTGCTCAGAAAAGGACGTTGGACAGGGACTTCCTAGTTCTGGTTCAGGCTCTGTGTGACAGTGCTGTCCTTTGGCTGACTCCCTAGCACAAAGTGCTTCCCAGAGTGCCTTGCAGTTTAGGGTGGTTTGTGGCCTAGAAGCAGAACAGATGTGACTGGCCTTGTTCTCACCTGTTCTGTCTCCAGTGTTGAAGTGTCTAGCATTGTAGCCACTATTTTAAAAAAATAATTTATTTATTTACTTAATTATTTGAGAGAGAAGAGAGAATGGGTACACCAGAGCCTCTAGCTACTGCAAAGGAACTCCAGACACATGTACCACCATGTCCATCTGGCTTATGTGGGTACTGGCGAGTCTAGCCTGGGTCCTTAGGCTTTGTAGGCAAGGGCCTTAACTGCTAAGCCATCTCCCCAGCCCTTAGCCACTACTTTTTGTAGTGAGGTGACACTCACATGGAAGTATACGGTGCATAGTTACAAAGGCTGGGTCATCATGGGGCCACCAAATGGTCAGCCCAGCACAGGATCTATCTTCCTCACATTTCCAGTTGTAGAAGGAACGTAATTAACGTTATTTCGTTTGTTTTGGCCAGTGGTTCCTTAGGTTCTCTGAGTTTCTGCTGGATACATCGTGAAGCCCTTGCAGAGTTAGCCCTTGACCTTTCCACTCTGACTTCTCCTGTGCTTAAGTTCTAGATTGGAGGTGGGGAGATGGCTCAGTAGGTTAAATGCTTGCCACACACGCAAGAGGACCTGAGTTTGAATCCTCAGTACCCTTGTAAAAATGCCTGGCATGATGGCAGGGACAGGTGGATCCCTGGTTGAATCTGTGGGTTCTAAATTCACTGAGAGACCTTGTCTCAGAAACTAAGTTGGAGAGCAAGAGAGACTGAGACGGTTCACCCAATGTCTATCTCTGGGCTCCACATGCATGTGTATGTGGGTATACAAACACCCATACATGTGTGCTCCCCCATATGCACACACACGTGCCAAACAAACAGCTCCTTCAGCTTAATGATTGTTGCAGTCAGTTTCGCATTGCTGGTAGAAATCACCTGACCAAGAGCAGCTTGTGGGAAAAAGATATTTTGGCTTACAGACCCGAGGGAAGCTCCACAATGGCAGGGGAAACGATGGCATGAGCAGAGGACATCACCCCCTGGCCAACATAAGGTGGACAATAGCAATAAGAGTGTGCCAAACACTGGCAAGGGGAAACTGGCTATAACACCCTAAGCCCGCCCCCAACAATACACTGCCTCCAGGAGGTGTTAATTCCCAAATCTCCATCAGCTGGGAACCTAGCATTCAGAATGCCTAAGTTTATGGGGGACACCTGCATCAAACCACCCCATCCACCCCTGGCCCCCATAAACTGATAAACATACATGATTTTAAATGCCATGCATTCATTCCAACTTTAAAAGTCCCCATAGTTTTTATCAATCCCAGTGATGTTCATACATCCTCAGAATCCAAGATCATTTAACTGCGCCATAATACCAAAAAATAACATTAAAAACAACCATAATGGCACAGAATAAACATTCACACTACAAAAGATGACACTGGGCATAGCAAAGAAATATTCGAGCAATACATTATTTAAACAGGGCAAACACCAAACTCTGTAGCTCCAAGTCCAACAACTCTAGCCAGTGACAAATCTCCAAGTCCACTAATTCTAACCAGCAACAAGTCTCTGGCATTCCATTTCTACCCCTCCAGCTAGGCTACTCACAGTCCTGGAAAACTTCATCAGGGCCGGCAGCTTTCCTTAGCAGCCATATCGTGGTCCCGGCATCTCCACTGGGTCTCCACTGCAATCCACAGTTCATCCTCATGGCCCCATGGGGTCTCCATGCAGGCATCCAATAAACCTGCTTCACACTGCCCATGGCCATTTCCAAAACACAAGACCATATTGCAAACTCAATGACCCTCTCTTGCCTGCATTTCTTATACTCCACAATACCAGGTAGGGTGCCAATTTGTTAATTCAGGGGAGAATAAAGCAGACTTTAAAGAACAGGACACTCCTTGAGCACTCAGGCCCCTCAAAAGAGTCTGCATTCTTCCTGTTGCCCCAGTGCAGGTCAGCTGGCCCAATCTCAAAGGTTGTAATCTCTCAATTGCAGCTGAACGGGCAGCAGTTCACCCAAAGATTTTTCTTTCTGTGCCATATCCCTCTGCTCACACCAGTCTGTTTCTACGCAAAGCAACCCTGCACAACTTCTCAGGACACAGGCATAACAGCAAGCTTCCCACACAAACTAATAGCCCAGCCCAGGCAAAGCTCTTTCTCACCCTCATAAGCCAAACCTCACAGTCCATAGTTCTTACTGCATTCAGGTCTTTCAACTCTGGCCCAAATAGTCCATCAAGCTGTGCTTACAACACTGCAAGGCGTCTCTTAGGCCAAGGTTTCAAACCCTTCTACATTCCTCTTGAAAATCAGCTTCAAAAGGCCAAAGCCACACAGTCAGGTATCTAGCAGCAATCCCACTTCTCGGTACCACTTTACTGTTGCAGTCACGTCCGCATTGCTGGTAGAAATCACCTGACCAAGAGCAGCTTGTGGGGATAAAAGAGGTTTATTTTGGCTTACAGACCCGAGGGAAGCTCCACAATGGCAGGGGAAACGATGGCATGAGCAGAGGGTGGACATCACCCCCTGGCCAACATAAGGTGGACAATAGCAACTGGAGAGTATGCCAAACACTGGCAAGGGGAAACTGGCTATAACACCCTAAGCCCGCCCCCAACAATACACTGCCTCCAGGAGGCGTTAATTCCAAATTCCCATCAGCTGGAAACCTAGCATTCAGAATACCTAAGTTTGTTCGGGACACCTGAATCAAACCACCACAATGATTCTCAAGTTTTTTTCAAATTCTTTCTACATATTTTATTTATTTATTTGCAAGCAGAGAGAGAGAGACAGACAGACAGAGAATGGATGCGCCAGGGCCTCTAGCCGCTGCAAACAAGTTCCAGATGTGTGCACCCCTTTTGTGCATCTGGCTTTATGTGGGTACTGGGGAATTGAACTTGAGTCATTAGGTTTTGAAGGCAAGTGCCTTAGTGGCTGAGTCATTTCTCCAGTGTTCCTTCCCACCCCTCTTTTGAGGTAGGGTCTTGCTCTAGCCCAGGCTGACCTAGAATTCACTATGTAGTGTCAGAATGGTCTCAAACTCACAGTGATCCTCCTACCTTTATTAAAGGCATGTGTCACCAAGCCCAGCCTTTTTTTTTTAACTTTATTTTTATTTATTTATTTGAGAGAGAATGGGCGTGCCAGGGCCTCAAGCCACTGCAAACAAACTCCAGACACGTGCGCCCCCTGTACATCTGCCTTATGTGGGTTCCGGGGAATTGAACCAAGGTCCTTTGGCTTTGCAGGCAAACGCCTTAACTGCTAAGCCATATCTTCAGCCTTCCCCCCCCCCCCCAGTTTTTTTTCTGAGGTAGGGTCTTTAGCCCAGGATGACCTGGAACTCATTCTGTAGTCCCACACTGGCCTTGAACTCCGTGGTGCTAGAATTAATGGCATGTGCCACCATGCCTAGCCCTTTGTGTGTGTGTGTGTGTGTGTTTTGTTTTGTTTTTTGTTTTTCAAGGCAGGGTCTCACTCTGGTCCAGGCTGACCTGGAATTAACTGTGTAGTCTCAGGGTGGCCTCAAACTCATGGCGATCCTCCTACCTCTGCCTCCCAAGTGCTGGGATTAAAGGCGTGAGCCACCACGCCCGGCTGTTTCTTTGTTTTTCGATTCTTAAATTTTTTTGGTTGTAAACATCTTCTTTAATACTCTTATTTTTGTTTGTTTGTTTGTTAATTTTTATTAACATTTTCCATGATTATAAAAAATATCCCATGGTGCTACCCTCCCTCCCTCCACTTTCCCCTTTGAAATTCCATTCTCCATCATATCCTCTCCCCATTTCAATCAGTCTCTCTTTCATTTTGATGTCATGATCTTTTCCTGCTCTTATGATGGTCTTGTATAGGTAGTGTCAGGCACTATGAGGTCATGGATATCCAGGCCATTTTGTGTCTGGAGGAGCACGTTGTAAGGAGTCCTACCCTTCCTTTGGCTCTTACATTCTTTCCGCCACCTCTTCCGCATTAGACCCTGAGCCTTGGAAGGTGTGATCGAGATGTTACTCAGTACTCCAGTCACTTCTATCCAGCACTATGATAACCTTCTGAGTCGTCCCAAGGTCACTGTCATCTGAAAAGAGAAGATTCTCTATCCAAAGTGAGAGTAGCATTAATATAAGGGTATAAATATTAAGAGAAGTGTTTACTGGGCAGTTTGATAAGCATAGTATATACATTTATCCAGACATCAGCAGATGTTACACCCCTAGGGCTCCTGACTACCCCTGTTTTAAGTTTTCAGTATCAGGGATGTATTCCCCCCCATGGAGTGGGCCTCCAGACCAATTGGAGGGCAGTTGGTTTCCACCATGACAGACGTGCCACTATTGTACCCTATTTTTGTTTGTTTTGAAGCAAAGTTTTAAGCTATAGCCCAGGCTGTCCTCGAACTCACAGCAATCCTCCTACCTCAGCCTACTAAGTGCTAGACTTAAAGGTGTACACTACCACACTCAGCTGCTCTTTTACACTCTTAAAAATTAGTGAAAACCTAAGGCTGGAGGGATGACTTAATGGTTAAGGCACTTGCCTGTGAAGCCAAAGGACCCAAGTTTGATTCCCCAGGACCCACGTACGCCAGTTGCACAAGGGGGTATATATGTCTGGAGTTCATTTGCAGTGGCTAGAGGCCCTAGCGTGCCCATTATCTCTCTGTCTGTCTCCTCTATCTCTTTCTCTCTGCTTACAAATAAACAAATTAAATTAAAAATTATTTTAAAAATACTAGTTTCTTTACAAAATTAGTGAAAACCTAAAAACATTTTTAAAAAAAATTAAAAAGGGCTGAAGAGATAGCTTAGTGGTTAAAGCATTTGCCTGCGAAGCCTAAGGACCCAGGCGCAACTCCCCAGAACCCACATGAGCCAGGTGTATAAGGTGACGCATACACACAAGATGGCACACGCATCTGGAGTTTGATTGCAGTGGCTAGAGACCCTGGCGCACCATTCCCTTTCTTTCTTTCTCTCTCTCTCTCATTAAAAAAAAAAAATCAGTGGACGCCCTACAGGAGCTGGCTTTCTAGCTGGAACTCCCCGGTCGTCTTGCTCTCCTGGTCTTTGAGACAGTGTCTTGCTCTGCAGCACAGAGCAGGCCTTGAAGTCTCAGCAGTCTTCCTGACTTCCAGATTACAGAGAATGTGCCACATGCCTGGCATAAAACACAGAAATTTAAAAGTAGTTTTCAAAAAACGGCAACAGCACTGGAGAAATATCTCAGCAGTTAAATGCATTTATGGCCCAAGTATGAAGGCATGAAGGGGCCTGAAACTGCCTGAGTTAGAATCTCCACATCCCTCTGCAGCAGCTGGGGTGGCCACATACGCCTGCCTGTAATCCGCCCCTCCAAAGCGAGCAGAGTAGGGGATCAGTCGACTTGTGAAAAGCAGCTGGAATCTGCCGCCTAGAGCAGTGAGTCTCCTCTTGCCTGAGCTTGATGCAGGGTGGTTAGCTGGCACGTAACCTCCCTGTTGGGGAGGATTTGTGGGAGGCATCCATGAGTCTTCCTTCCTGCTTATTCCTAGGCTGTGACCATCACACCCACCCACACGTCACTTGCGTTTTGATGGGAAAGGAGGGTGAGTGGTGGGAGGAGGAGCTGTCCCGCCAGGTTACCTGTGGGGCTCTTGACGGTGGTTGTGTAGCATTTCTAAAGCTCTTAGCTGGATTCATTTTGAACTGGGCACGTGACAGTAATAAATGTAGCATTACTAAAAATACGTGCTGGTCAGAAGTCTCACCTCGTTGTGCTTAAGCTTCTATTTTGGTCCACTCCCCCGCTGCCAAGACTCCCTCGCCTCCTCGCTGCTGAGTCTGCTTCTTGCTCTTGAGTGACAAGGCTGCTGCCTTCACTCGCCAACGAAGGCCTCGAGTTCAGTCACTTTCCAGTGCTGCCTTGGACAAGTTAAATCTGCCCTTTCTATTTTTCTTTGCCTTTGGTTACTTGCTACTCTTGGGAATCTCTTTTACCTAGCTACCTCCATCTAATGAAACTTACAAAGTGCCAATTGAGGGCCGGAGAAATGGTTCAGCAGTTAAGGCACTTGCCTGCAAAGTCTAGCAACAGGGTTCAGTTTCCCAGTACTCATGTGAAGCCCAGATGCACAAAGAGGTGCATATATCTGTCTCTCTCTTTCCTTTCTCTCTCTGCTTAAAAAATAAATAAGCTGGGCGTGGTGGCGCACCCCTTTAATCCCAGCACTTGGGAGGCAGAGGTAGGAGGATCACCATGAGTTCGAGGCCACCCTGAGACTCCATAGTGAATTCCAGGTCAGCCTGGGCTAGAGTGAGACCCTACCTCGAAAAACCAAAATAAATAAATAAATAAATGCCAATTGACTATGGAAATAGTTATGATCAAAGTTAACTTGCAAAGGGACCCAAGTTTCCCCTTACCTTTGGCTGAGTTAAGAGGATTGCCGTGAGTTCGAGGCCCCACCCTGAGACTACATAGTGAATTCCAGGTCAGCCTGAGCTAGAGTGAGACCCTACCTTGGGGGGGGGGGGGGACCTTTAAAACCCAGTGCAAGCATGTAATAGAAGTAAATCCACTGACGTCTAGCTCCTACAGTTATGTGAACATTCAGTCAGATTATATATGCATGAATAGAACTTAAAACTTTCCAAGTTGATTTAGAAACATAGCTGCTATCCATGATTTTATGAATTTAGATTAAAACTTTGCTGACCCATTGAAGTAATCCAACATTCCTATCTCTGCATTGGGGAGGATTGCTCAGTAAGTTAAATTTAGACCCTAGAACCCACACAAAGGTCAACACTGTAGTGGGTGTCTGTGATCACAGCTCGCCTCTGGCAACATGGAATGTGGAGACAGGAGACCCCCAGAAGCTCACGGGCCAGCTGGCCTGGTGAACACAGTGGTGAACAAGAGACCCTGCCTCAAGACAACCTGGGAGGCGAGGATGACACCTGAGCTTGTCACTGACTTCATGCACATGGTCATGTCATGTAGTTGGAAACATACAGTATGTAGTTCTTTCACGCTGATTTTTTTCGGGGGGGGGGCGGTGTTTTGAGGTAGGATGACCTAGATTTTACTGTGTAGTCTCAGGGTGGCCTCGAACTCATGGTGATCCTCCTGCCTCTGCCTCCTGAGTGCTGGGATTAAAGGCATGCGCCACCACGCCCGGCTTGTGACTTTTAAAAAAAGTATTTCATTTTTATTTATTTATTTGACAGAGAAAGAGGGAGGGGGAGAGAGAGAATGGGTGTGCCAGGGCCTCCAGCCATTGCAAACAAACTCCAGACGCATGCGCCACCTTGTGCATCTGGCTTACATGGGTCCTGGGGAATCAAACCTCAGTCCTTTGGCTTTGCTGGCAAATGCCTTAACTGCGAAGCCATTTCTCCAACCCTGCTTGGTTTTAATGTTATTATTATTTTTTAATTAGTTATGTACACAATGTATACAGTCACATTGGTACCATCGTTAGCCTCCTCCCTGTCCTCCCCCCTCCACAGGGACCTCCTTGTTAGGGAATATGGGTCGTGCCTTGTGTGTGTGTGTGTGTGTGAGAGAGAGAGAGAGAGAGAGAGAGAGAGAGAGAGCGAGAGCGAGCAGACACGCCAGAGCCTCCAGCCACTGCAAATGAACTCCAGACGCGTGCGCCCCCTGGTGCATCTGGCTAACCTGGGTCCTGGGGAATCGAGCCTCGAACCAGGGTCCTTAGGCTTCACAGGCAAGTGCTTAACCGCTAAGCCATCTCTCCAGCCCAGCCCTGGTTTTTTTATCTTTTGTGTATGTGTGCATGTTCATGTGTGTACGTGTGCGTCACTGCACACATGTGGAGGTCAGAGGGCAACCTTGAGCGTCAGTCTTTGCCTTGAAGCGGGTCCCTTGTTCACTGCTGCTTGTCAGGCTGGCTGTCCCTCGAGCTTCCTGGAAGAATCTCCTGTTTCCGCCTGGCTTCTTGTCCTGGGTGCGTTGAGATTAGAGATGCTCATGCCTCACATCAGCTTTCCATGCGCTCCGGGGTCTAAACTCAGGTCCTCGCTGGAAGCCTGTGCGGCAGATGCTTTATCCGTGAGGCCGTCTCCCCGGCCCTCAGTACCTTGAGTGTTGACTAGAGCTGCTGATCAGGTGTTTGTTGCTTGAGCCTTGCAGGAATGTTTCAGATCCAAACCATAACATGTTGCCTCTGGTCTCCGATACTCACGGCCGTCATAATGCAAAGTTACTTCAACTTGAGCCTCCAGAGTCTTCCTAGTTCACCACTGCTCAGAAGTCCGGTCTCACTGGAGGGTGGAGCTCAGTGGTAGAGCACTTGCCTAGCATGAACTTAAAACCAACACAAAAGCCTAAAGTCTTCTGAGACACAGGGTAGTTTCAGCCATGACCCTCTGTAGAATCAGTTCTAATCTTCCAGTGTACAGCAACACATAGTCAGCATTCTTACGCCAAAGGAGGAATAGGCTGGTTGCAAGGAAAGATTGGACCAAAGCAAGACCAAAACCCAACAGGACAAACACCAAATCAGCAGTTCCACATCCAGGATCTGGGGCATGTATTGGCATCTGGTTTCCAACAGGCTTGGGCAGCCCCGCCCTGATGGCTTTGCCATTTTTAACACAGGTGGCCTCTTTCTTGAGCCAACTCCACTGGTGTCTGCCCTCCTTTTCTCAGCAGACACCCCACATTCCTGGCATCGCCAGTATCCTGGGATCTCCATTGCAACGTAGGTGTCACCTTCATAGCTTCCCGCGTAGTCTACTCAGAGGTCCCTTGCAGGGAACCTGACCTTGCTGGACTCTGCAGCTTCTCTCTAGAACCTTGTGTAAGCTTCATCACCCTGTCACCCTTGGATTCTGCATGTCTGCAAAGCCAGCACTAGGTGGATGGTGCCAAGTTCTGCCAGCCAAAGATGTAATTGGGCCCTCCCGGGCCACAGCTGCTCTGCCCTCTGAATGCCTGCATGGCTGAGCCTGGGACAGCATTTCCCTAGGCAGTCTTTCTAGCAGGATATTCCTTTGGCTCTCTCTTTTCTAATTTATTTTATTTTTAAGTTTTTAAAAATTTTTACTTATTTTGAGAGAGAGAGAATGGGCATGCCAGGACCTTCATTCACTGTGAACAAACTCCAGACACATGAGCCCTCTTGTGTGCATGTGCGATATTGTGCAATTGTGTCACTGTGCGTCTGGCTACGTGGGCCCTGGAGAGTCAAACATGAGTCCTTAGTCTTTACAGGCAAGCGCCTTAACCACTCCAGCCCCCTGCCTTTTTTTTCTCTCTCTCTCTATTTTCACAGGCAAGAGCTTACCCACTAAGCCATCTCTCCAGCCCCTGCCTTGTTTTTAATATAGGTTGTGGTGATCAAACTCAGACTTTTGTGCTTGCAAGACAAATGCTTTACCAAATGGGATAGGGATATAGCCCTGTTCATTTTTATTTATTTATTTATTTATTTATTTATTTATTTTGGTTTTTTCAAGGTAGGGTCTCACTCTAGCCCAGGCTGACCTGGAATTCACTATGGAGTCTCAGGGTGGCCTCGAACTCACAGCAATCCTCCTACCTCTGCCTCCCAAGTGTTGGGATTAAAGGCGTGCACCACCACGCCTGGCTTTTTTTTTTTTAATATTTTATTTTACTTGTCAAAAAGGTTGAGAGAGAGAATGGGCGCACTAGGGCCTCCAGCCACTGCAAACGAACTCCATACGCGTGCACCCTTGTGCATCTAGCTAACGTGGGTCCTGGGGAATTGAACATGGGTCCTTTGGCTTTGCAGGCAAACACCTTAATCGCTAAGCCATCCCTCCAGCCCTCATTTCTATTTTTATTTATTTATTTATTTATTTATTGGTTTCTTGAGGTAAGGTCTCACTTTGGCTCAGGCTGACTTGGAATTCACTATGTAGTCTCAGGGTGACCACGAACTCATGGCAATCCTCCTACCTTTGCCTCCCGAGTGCTGGGATTAAAGGTATGCGCCACCACGCTGACTCATTTATTTTTTCATACAGGATTTCACTATGTTAGCTCAGGGCTGGCTTGGAACTTGTTATTAGGCAGTCCTCTTGCCTCAACCTCCCAAGTGCTGGGACTACAGGCATGCACCATTATACCCAGCTTCCTCTTTCACCCAGCTTCCTCTTTCATTCTCTTCTTGGTACCTGTGTACATGTGTGTGGTCATATATGTGAGTGTGAATGCACATATGCCGCTGTGTATTGGAAAGATCAGAGGACAACTTTGGGTGTCAACCCTCACCTTCCATCTTGTTTGAGGCACTCTGTCTTACTGCTGCTCACTGCTTGGTTCTTCAGGCTACCTGGGCCACAAGCTTCTGGGTGATTCTTCCATCTCTGCCTTCCTTCTTGCTGCCATAGGCACATTTGCGCTGTAATGCCTTCCTGGCTTTTCTGTGGGTGCGAGGCACCTGAACTCAGACACCTGTGCTTGCTCAGCATGTGCCATAAACGGAGCCATCGCCACCATGTGTACTTTCTCTCTCTCTCTCTCTCTCTCTCTCTCTTTTTTTTTTTTTTTTTTTTGAGGTAGGGTCTCGCTCTAGCCCAGGCTGACCTGGAATTCACTATGTAGTCTCAGAGTGGCCTCAAACTCATGGTGATCCTCCTACCTCTGCCTCCGGAGTGCTGGGATTAAAGGTGTGCGCTACCATGCCCGGCTACACTTTCTCTTTTTTTTAGGTGAGAATCTTTGATGAGGTAGAGAAACTGAGGAATATGCTTGAAGCTGTTGCCTGGCTTCCTCGAAGATGCATGTGCACACTCACTCACATAGACTGGAGTAGAGAAGCTGGGGGTGGAGGCTCATGCCTTTTTGTTCTCACACCAGGGGCAGCAGGGTGTGGTGGGTGTCTTGCCTTTCCTTTCGGCCATCTTGTCCCAGCACAAAGCGAGGCCTGCTTGTCTGCAGCTTTAAACACATGACAAATGGCACACTTTCCACTTTCTGCTCTACTTTTTTGAGGGAGGTCTCACTGTAGCGCACGCTAACCTGGAGTAGCCCCGGCTGTAGTCCAGGCTGGCTTTGAACTCATTGTCATCCTCCTGTCTCCTATGTCTTGGGTTTAAAAGTGTGAGCCCCACACTCTAGTTTTCTGCTCCACTTTATACTTATGTGTGCATGCGTGTATGCGCACTCGTGTGTGTGTGTGTGTGTGTGTGTTGGCTCACATAGGTATGTGAGCGTGGATACATGTGTACGTTTGTGCGTGTGCTCGTAGAAACCAGGGGACAACTTCAGGTGTTTTCTTCAGTTTCTCTCTTCCTTGTTTTGGAGGCGAGGGCAAGCACTTTACCAATTAAGCCATCTTCCCAGGCCCTCTGCTCCACTTTTGCTCAAGACTATGCCATAGCCTGGATGTATGCTGTCTTGAAATTTCTTCTAATTAGCCCATACACACTTGTCCTCGCTCACATTCGTAGGTCGTGAGCAAAACTCACCCAGGTCCCTTGCCAGGATTGCTGTGAGTGGCACCTAACCCGGCTCTCCAGTCTGGTTCCCTTTATGAGCTTGAAAGCAGTCTTCACTGTCTGCCTTTCTGTTGGCAGTCTGGTTTTCCTAACTCCCAAATCACTGGACCAGGAAGTGGGGCTTACAGCCTCTCCAACTTCTTCCACACTCCTTCCATAAGCTAGGTCCCGGCCTGAGAGCCACACGGCTAGGTTTAGTTACAGCAGCTAACCCTCCTGTGCCAGTTTTTGGTATTAGTTATTTTTGCATCACTTTAAATATATACCTGACAAAACAGCTTAAGGAAGGAAAGATTTATTTTGGCTCATGGCTTCAGAAGGATTTCAGCCCATGATGGCAGGAGAGGCAGAGCAGTGCCCCGGGCAACAGGACCCTATGGCAGATGCTCATCATATTCTAGCAGACCAGGAGACTGAGAACACAGGCCAAAGCCGGGGCATCTATACCTCGAAACCTATGTCTGCCAGCCAGGCCCCCACCTACAGGCTGTAGTGCCTTCAAAATTGTACCAAAGGGGCCTTTATTCCCAGCACTCGGGAAGCAAAGGGAGGAGGATCTCTTGAGTTCGAGGCCAGCCTGAGACCACAGAGTGAAACCCTACCCTGAAAAAAAAAAACAAAAACACAAAAAAGTGCCACAGGCTGGCAACCAAATGTTCAAAACCTGAGACTGTGAGGGTGTGTCTGATTCACAGGACAGGCCTCTTCACTTCCCCCTGTTCCCTGGCAGCTAGCAGTCTCTTTTCTCTAGTTTCATTATATTTCACCTCAATTTAAAAAAGAAAAGAAAAGAGCTGGGCGTGGTGGCACATGCCTTTAATCCCAGCACTCGGGAGGCAGGGGTAGGAGGATCACAGAGAGTTCGAGGCCACCCTGAGACTACATAGTGAATTCCAGGTCAGCCTGAGCTAGAGCGAGACCCTACCTCAGAAAACAAAACCAAAAAAAAAAAAAAAGCCGGGCTTGGTGGCACACACCTTTAATCCCAGCACTCAGGAGGCAGAGGTAGGAGCATCACCATGAGTTCGAGGCCACCCTGAGACTACATGGTGAATTCCAGGTCAGCCTGAGCTAAAGTAAGACCCTACCTCGAAAAACAAAAAAATCAGTTTTAAGATTCAAGTTTTGTAGGGCTAAGGATTGAACCCAGAGTCTTGCATGTGCTAGTCAAATGCTGTACATTGAGCTGTACCCCAGATCTCAATCATTTTTTCAAATGTTCACATAGGATGATTCTCTATGAAATGTCAGCTTATGTTTTAATTGCCTGGATGAAAAGGCTTTGTTTTCTGCATATTTTAGTAGGTGGGTGTTGTGAGGCTCTTTCATTCTCAGAATGTGTTTAAAGTACAGTTGAAAGACAAGCTTAGCATCAAGTTTTTCTTTTAAATAAATACAATTAAATTTTTATTTATTTTTGGTTTTTCGAGGTAGGGTTTCACTCTAGCTCAGGCTGACCTATGTCGTCTCAGGGTGGCCTCAAACTCATGGGGATCCTCCTACCTCTGCCTCCCGAGTGCTGGGATTAAAGGCATGTGCCACCATGCACAGCTAATTTTTTTTTTAATTTTTATTTGAGAGAGAAGCAGATAGAGAAGGAGAGAGAGGAAAAAAAAATGGGTGTGCCAGGGCCTCTAGCCACTGCAAACAAACTCCAGACACATGTGCCACCTTGTGCTTACGTGGGTCCTGGGGAATCAAACCTCAGTCCTTTGGCTTTGCAGGCAAGGGCCTTAACCACTAAGCTATCTCTCCAGCCCTAAATACAGTTTTAAAAATATTTATCTGCAAGGAGAGAGAGAATACGAGAATGAATGTGTGTGCCAGGGCCTCTAGCCACAAATGAACTCAGATGCATGTACCACTTTACGTGGGTAGTGGGGACTCAAACCCAGGTCATTAGGCATTTCAGGCAAGCACCTTAACCACTGAGCCGTCTCTCCAGCCCCAGGATCAAGTTTCCAAACAACATCATACATTATAGGTAAACAAATATTTAGCAATGAGACTCTTCAGATTAGGATAGCATTATATTTGTTTTTGCCTCTTTTAAAAAAATATTTATTTGCAAGGATAGAGAGAGAGAGAGAGAGAGAGAGAGAGAGAGATTGGGTGCGAGAGAGAGAGAATGGGTGCGCCAAGGCCTCTAGCCATTGCTAACAAACTCCAGATGTATATGCCGCCTTGTACATCTGGCTTTATGTGAGTACTGGGGACTCGGACTCAGTCCTTAAGCTGGCCAGGTATGTTGGCACACACCTTTAGTCCTAGCACATGGGAGGATCCCTGTGAGTCCCTGGCCACCGTGAAACTACAGAGTGAATTCCAGGTCAGCATGGGCTAGAGTGAGACCCTACCTGGAAAAAAAAATGTCTTTTGCTACATGGAATGTACTTTAAAATACTCATTGATGGGCTGGAGAGATGGTTTAGTGGCTTTGGCACTTGTGTATGAAGCCTAAGGACTCAGGTTCAATTCCCCAATACCACATAAGAAAGATGCACAAGGTGGCACATGCGTCTGAAGTTTGTTTGCAATGTCTAGAGGCCCTGGTGCACCCATTCTCTTCCTTCCCTCCCTCCACTCCTGTCTCTCTCAAATACATAAATAAAATATTTTAAAAAATAAAATACTCAGCAGGGAGTGGTGGCACACACCTATAATCCCAGCACTCGGGAGGCAGAAGTAGGAGGATCGCTCTGAGCTCAAGGCCACCCTGAGAAATACCAAGTGAATTCCAGGTCAGCCTGGGCTTAGAGCGAGACCCTACCTGGAAAAGCCAAAAGAAAATAAATAAATAAAACAAATAAGTAAATAAATAAAATACTCATACACTGTGGAGTATAGATAAATAAACCAAAATGGACAAAAGTGATAATCATTGAAGCTAGGTAGTAACTACTTGGGTATTCACTGTATTTTCTCTCTGCTTTTATTTATATTTGGAGTTTTTCTATGATGAAGTCTTTCCTTATTTTTTTTTTTGACTTTCAAGGTAGCGTCTCACTCTAGCCCAGGCTGACCTGGAATTCACTATGTAGTCTCAGAGTGGCCTCAAACTCATGGTGATCCTCCTACCTCTGCCTCCGGAGTGCTGGGATTAAAGGTGTGCGCTACCATGCCCGGCTACACTTTCTCTTTTTTTTAGGTGAGAATCTTTGATGAGGTAGAGAAACTGAGGAATATGCTTGAAGCTGTTGCCTGGCTTCCTCGAAGATGCATGTGCACACTCACTCACATAGACTGGAGTAGAGAAGCTGGGGGTGGAGGCTCATGCCTTTTTGTTCTCACACCAGGGGCAGCAGGGTGTGGTGGGTGTCTTGCCTTTCCTTTCGGCCGTCTTGTCCCAGCACAAAGCGAGGCCTGCTTGTCTGCAGCTTTAAACACATGACAAATGGCACACTTTCCACTTTCTGCTCTACTTTTTTGAGGGAGGTCTCACTGTAGCGCACGCTAACCTGGAGTAGCCCCGGCTGTAGTCCAGGCTGGCTTTGAACTCATTGTCATCCTCCTGTCTCCTATGTCTTGGGTTTAAAAGTGTGAGCCCCACACTCTAGTTTTCTGCTCCACTTTATACTTATGTGTGCATGCGTGTATGCGCACTCGTGTGTGTGTGTGTGTGTGTGTGTGTTGGCTCACATAGGTATGTGAGCGTGGATACATGTGTACGTTTGTGCGTGTGCTCGTAGAAACCAGGGGACAACTTCAGGTGTTTTCTTCAGTTTCTCTCTTCCTTGTTTTGGAGGCGAGGGCAAGCACTTTACCAATTAAGCCATCTTCCCAGGCCCTCTGCTCCACTTTTGCTCAAGACTATGCCATAGCCTGGATGTATGCTGTCTTGAAATTTCTTCTAATTAGCCCATACACACTTGTCCTCGCTCACATTCGTAGGTCGTGAGCAAAACTCACCCAGGTCCCTTGCCAGGATTGCTGTGAGTGGCACCTAACCCGGCTCTCCAGTCTGGTTCCCTTTATGAGCTTGAAAGCAGTCTTCACTGTCTGCCTTTCTGTTGGCAGTCTGGTTTTCCTAACTCCCAAATCACTGGACCAGGAAGTGGGGCTTACAGCCTCTCCAACTTCTTCCACACTCCTTCCATAAGCTAGGTCCCGGCCTGAGAGCCACACGGCTAGGTTTAGTTACAGCAGCTAACCCTCCTGTGCCAGTTTTTGGTATTAGTTATTTTTGCATCACTTTAAATATATACCTGACAAAACAGCTTAAGGAAGGAAAGATTTATTTTGGCTCATGGCTTCAGAAGGATTTCAGCCCATGATGGCAGGAGAGGCAGAGCAGTGCCCCGGGCAACAGGACCCTATGGCAGATGCTCATCATATTCTAGCAGACCAGGAGACTGAGAACACAGGCCAAAGCCGGGGCATCTATACCTCGAAACCTATGTCTGCCAGCCAGGCCCCCACCTACAGGCTGTAGTGCCTTCAAAATTGTACCAAAGGGGCCTTTATTCCCAGCACTCGGGAAGCAAAGGGAGGAGGATCTCTTGAGTTCGAGGCCAGCCTGAGACCACAGAGTGAAACCCTACCCTGAAAAAAAAAAACAAAAACACAAAAAAGTGCCACAGGCTGGCAACCAAATGTTCAAAACCTGAGACTGTGAGGGTGTGTCTGATTCACAGGACAGGCCTCTTCACTTCCCCCTGTTCCCTGGCAGCTAGCAGTCTCTTTTCTCTAGTTTCATTATATTTCACCTCAATTTAAAAAAGAAAAGAAAAGAGCTGGGCGTGGTGGCACATGCCTTTAATCCCAGCACTCGGGAGGCAGGGGTAGGAGGATCACAGAGAGTTCGAGGCCACCCTGAGACTACATAGTGAATTCCAGGTCAGCCTGAGCTAGAGCGAGACCCTACCTCAGAAAACAAAACCAAAAAAAAAAAAAAGCCGGGCTTGGTGGCACACACCTTTAATCCCAGCACTCAGGAGGCAGAGGTAGGAGCATCACCATGAGTTCGAGGCCACCCTGAGACTACATGGTGAATTCCAGGTCAGCCTGAGCTAAAGTAAGACCCTACCTCGAAAAACAAAACAATCAGTTTTAAGATTCAAGTTTTGTAGGGCTAAGGATTGAACCCAGAGTCTTGCATGTGCTAGTCAAATGCTGTACATTGAGCTGTACCCCAGATCTCAATCATTTTTTCAAATGTTCACATAGGATGATTCTCTATGAAATGTCAGCTTATGTTTTAATTGCCTGGATGAAAAGGCTTTGTTTTCTGCATATTTTAGTAGGTGGGTGTTGTGAGGCTCTTTCATTCTCAGAATGTGTTTAAAGTACAGTTGAAAGACAAGCTTAGCATCAAGTTTTTCTTTTAAATAAATACAATTAAATTTTTATTTATTTTTGGTTTTTCGAGGTAGGGTTTCACTCTAGCTCAGGCTGACCTATGTCGTCTCAGGGTGGCCTCAAACTCACGGGGATCCTCCTACCTCTGCCTCCCGAGTGCTGGGATTAAAGGCATGTGCCACCATGCACAGCTAATTTTTTTTTTAATTTTTATTTGAGAGAGAAGCAGATAGAGAAGGAGAGAGAGGAAAAAAAAATGGGTGTGCCAGGGCCTCTAGCCACTGCAAACAAACTCCAGACACATGTGCCACCTTGTGCTTACGTGGGTCCTGGGGAATCAAACCTCAGTCCTTTGGCTTTGCAGGCAAGGGCCTTAACCACTAAGCTATCTCTCCAGCCCTAAATACAGTTTTAAAAATATTTATCTGCAAGGAGAGAGAGAATACGAGAATGAATGTGTGTGCCAGGGCCTCTAGCCACAAATGAACTCAGATGCATGTACCACTTTACGTGGGTAGTGGGGACTCAAACCCAGGTCATTAGGCATTTCAGGCAAGCACCTTAACCACTGAGCCGTCTCTCCAGCCCCAGGATCAAGTTTCCAAACAACATCATACATTATAGGTAAACAAATATTTAGCAATGAGACTCTTCAGATTAGGATAGCATTATATTTGTTTTTGCCTCTTTTAAAAAAATATTTATTTGCAAGGATAGAGAGAGAGAGAGAGAGAGAGAGAGATTGGGTGCGAGATTGGGTGCGAGAGAGAGAGAATGGGTGCGCCAAGGCCTCTAGCCATTGCTAACAAACTCCAGATGTATATGCCGCCTTGTACATCTGGCTTTATGTGAGTACTGGGGACTCGGACTCAGTCCTTAAGCTGGCCAGGTATGTTGGCACACACCTTTAGTCCTAGCACATGGGAGGATCCCTGTGAGTCCCTGGCCACCGTGAAACTACAGAGTGAATTCCAGGTCAGCATGGGCTAGAGTGAGACCCTACCTGGAAAAAAAAATGTCTTTTGCTACATGGAATTTACTTTAAAATACTCATTGATGGGCTGGAGAGATGGTTTAGTGGCTTTGGCACTTGTGTATGAAGCCTAAGGACTCAGGTTCAATTCCCCAATACCACATAAGAAAGATGCACAAGGTGGCACATGCGTCTGAAGTTTGTTTGCAATGTCTAGAGGCCCTGGTGCACCCATTCTCTTCCTTCCCTCCCTCCACTCCTGTCTCTCTCAAATACATAAATAAAATATTTTAAAAAATAAAATACTCAGCAGGGAGTGGTGGCACACACCTATAATCCCAGCACTCGGGAGGCAGAAGTAGGAGGATCGCTCTGAGCTCAAGGCCACCCTGAGAAATACCAAGTGAATTCCAGGTCAGCCTGGGCTTAGAGCGAGACCCTACCTGGAAAAGCCAAAAGAAAATAAATAAATAAAACAAATAAGTAAATAAATAAAATACTCATACACTGTGGAGTATAGATAAATAAACCAAAATGGACAAAAGTGATAATCATTGAAGCTAGGTAGTAACTACTTGGGTATTCACTGTATTTTCTCTCTGCTTTTATTTATATTTGGAGTTTTTCTATGATGAAGTCTTTCCTTATTTTTTTTTTTTGACTTTCAAGGTAGCGTCTCACTCTAGCCCAGGCTGACCTGGAATTCACTATGTAGTCTCAGGCTGGCCTCAAACTCACAGTGATCCTCCGACCTCTGCCTCCCGAGTGCTGGGTTTAAAGGCGTGTACCACCACACTCGGCTATAATGAAGTTTTAAAAGTTACAAGTTATTAAAAAAAGCATTTAGACACAGTGGCCAACCATGCATTCCCAGTTCCTAGGGAGGCTGAAGTCATGGGATTATGTTTGAGATCAGCCTGGGCATTGGAGGGGGACCCTCATATCAAATAACAGCAAAGAAACAGAGGGCTGTGGAGGTGGCTCAGTAGTTAAAGGCATTTGCTGTACAAGCCTGCTGACTGAATGCAGATCCCCAGAACCCGAAAGCCAAAGTAAGTCTGTAGTCCCATGGTGTCTACAGCAAAGGGAGGTAGGGTCAAGAGAATCCCAGAGGCGTGGGCCAGCTGTCGGGCCTTTGCAGTGGTAGCCACAAGAGAGGCCATCCCAAGTGAGGTGGAAGGTTGTTGTCTGACCTCCATGTCTCCACCCATATGTCCAGATGCCTGCACAGACACATACGCAAAAGGAAACCATGTGAAGAAGGGCAGCTGGCAGGCGCCGGAGTGATGATTGATCCCCCCCCCCCCCGGGTTTATCTGCACTCACCCCAAATCCCACGACTCTTTCCCAACAGTGCTCTGAAGTAGGAGGAAAGGCGGGCTTGAGACTGCGTCTTTTTGTCCCTTTAGAACACATATGGTTTGTGTTACTGGAAAGAAAATTAAAGTAGAAGCAGGAAAAAAAAAATGTACAGCATATACCTGTTGTTTAAACCTTGCCATCTTTAGCTATAAATTTAAGTGTGCTTACTAAAGCAATGCTACTTCTTTTGTGTTTTGGTTTTGCTTTGTTTTGTTTTCTGAGGTAGGGTCTCACTCTAGCTCAGGCTGACCTGGAATCCACTTCGTAGTCTCAGGGTGGCCTCAAACTCATGGTGATCCTCCTACCTCTGCCTCCTGAGTGCTAGGATTAAAGGTGTGCACCACCATGCCTGGCTGAGCAATACTACTTTGGGGAGAGGACATGTGCCTTTGGGTAGCTAGTGACCCTCTCTTTTGGAGGACCTGGAGCATGTGACTTGGCCGGATTAGTTTGTGACAAGCTGCCATTGAACAGTGTTCCTGTAGCTCTGGGCCTGCCAAGGAGATCCGCACTCTGTGCTTCAGTTTGTCAGCAGGCCCAAGAAAGCCGGGCCCGGGGGCACGTGCCTTCAACCCAGCACTAGAGAGGCTGAGGTGGGAGGATTGCTGTGAGTTCAAGGCCACCCTGAGACTACATAGTGAATTCCAGGCTAGAGTGAGAGCCTACCTCAAAAAAACAAACACAAAACTGAAGAAATGCGTGTTTGCAGTAGCTCGCCCACTTCCTTTGTCTTTCAGAAATTTCCTAGGAAATAATGCTTATTATTCTTCTTGGCCAGCTGTGAAAGTCTCGAGTGCTTCTTCCAAAATTACCAATCTCACCCGAGGTTAGAGGGACACGCCTCCTCCTCCTCAGACCACCAGTTGTACTGCTCACAGGCGGTCATTGTCTGGTAGTAGAGCCCGAACCCTGGGGCTCATGTTAAAGGATGGTGTCTGTCTGTGCACAGTTTGACCACTTTAAATACGCTTATGTATATATATATACACACACATGTGTATGAGTGTATGGTTTGTGCCAGGGTCTCTTGCCAGCAAACGAATGCCTGGCTGGCTTTTATGTGTGGCTGGGGAATTGAACCCAGGCCAGCAGAACCGTCTTCCCAGATCCTAACCATCTTATCTTAAAGTACCTTGTTGCCCCCAAGGTAGAGGCTGTCAGAATATCCACATGTACAAGGTGACCCATTCTCTCTCTTCCTCTTTCTCTCTGCCAAATTAAATAAATAAGTAAATAAAAAGTATTTTATTTATTTCCAAGCAGAGAGAGAGAAGGAAAGGGAGGGAGAATGTGCACACCAGGGCCTCCAGCTACTGCAAATGAACTCCAGATGCATGTGCCTTTTGTGTATCCAGCTTTATATGGGTACTGGGGAATCAACCCTGTGTCCTTAGGCTTCGTAGGCAAGCACGTTAACAACTAAGCCATCTCTCCAGCCCTCTTGATGAAGGACTTTCGGGTTGTTTCTTCCTTTTTTGGCTGTTTTGAAGTATGATGCCATGTACATTTGTGTGCATGTTTGAGTAGTACCTGTTTTCGCTTATTTGATGTCTGTGCTTAGAGTGGGGTTACTTGGGCATGTGGTAATTTCATGTTAACTTTTTTGGGGGGGTTCGAGGTAGGGTCTCACTCTAGTCCAGGCTGTCCTGGAACTCACTATGTAATCTCAGGGTGGCCTCAAACTCATGGCCATCCTCCTACCTCTGCCTCTCCAGTGCTGGGATTAAAGGCATGTGCCACCACGCCCGACTCATGTTAACATTTTGAAGAGCCACCAGACTGCTTTCCACAGGAGCTGAGTCATTTGTGTCCCAGTGGTCCTCATCTCCTCATGCAGTGCAGGGCTGCTCGTCCTTGCCGCACTTTTCCTTCCTGTCCTTTGAGTCGTGGCTCTCCCACTGGGGTGAGGGAGGCCTGGACCTGCAATATAGAAGAAACCCTTACTAAGCAGAAGACACTCCTCCCAAGAGCCTGTGCCAGTGACTAACGTGCATGAAAAGGAGGCCCGTACCACCCTTCACTGGTGACTCCAGTAAGAGCACATGAGGTCCTCCCTCATAAATACTGTGTTGCTTGTGCTTCTGGTGTCATAACTAAGAATTTGGCATATCTGGCCAAATCTGAAAATGCAGAGATTCGCCTCTATGCTTGATTCCGAGTGCTTAGGTTGTTAGTCTATTTTGAGTCCATTTTGAATTAATTTTGTATCTCATCTGAGGTGGGAGTCCTGTGAGGACTTTGTTTAGTGTGTACATGTGTGATGTGTGTGTTGGTGCATGTTCACGGGTATGTGGGTACACATGCACATATACGCATATGCACAAGGAGGCCACAGGTCAGTGACAAGTGTCACTCACGCTCCACCTACTTATTCTTTGAGACAGAGTCCACTGAACCTAAAACTTCCTGATTTGACTAGTCTAGCTAGCCAGCCTGTCCTGGGTATCCTTTCCCCCACCCCATGAGTTCGAGGCCACCCTGAGGCTACATAGTGAATTCTAGGTCAGCCTTAGCTAGAGTGAGACCTTACCTCAAAAAACAAACAAAAATCCTTTTCAAAATAGTGCTTGTAAGTATGACATTATTTTCCCAAATTGTGGTTCATATGTTAATGACTACAAATGGGCTCATAGGTTCCTTTCCCATAAGTCCATGGTGTCCTTCCTTTCTATGCATTATGGGGCTTATTTTTTTTAATACTTACTCATCTTCAAGACAGAGGGAGAGTGGTCATGCCAGGGTCTCTAGCCATTGCAAATGAACTCCAGACACACCCACCGCTTTATGCATCTGACTTCATGTTGGTACTGGGGAAGTGAATCTGGGTAGCTAGACTTTGCAGGCAAGTTCCTTAACAGCTAAGCCATCTCTCCAGCTCCCCATTGGGCTTTATTTTATTTTATTTTATTTTTATAATGGTAAGCATTAGGAGAATCTATCAAGATGGGGAGGAAAGAGATAAGAATGAAGGTGTAGCCCGGCGTGGTGGCACACGCCTTTAATCCCCGTTCTTGGGAGGCAGAGATAGGAGGATTGCTGTGAGTTCCAGGCTAGCCTGGGACTACAGAGCCAGTTCCAGGTCATCCTGGGCTAGAGTGAGACCCTACCTCATAAAAAACAAAAACAAAACCAAACAATGAAGATGGAAGGCTGTAGAAATGACTCAGTAGTTAAGAGTACTTTCTGTGCAAGCGTGAGCGTCTGAGGAGGCCTGTCCAAGTCCAACTCTCTGGATCCTGTGTAAAAAGCTGGGTGTGGCCATGTGTACCTGTAACCCTGCCTCAGGGGAGCAGAGACCTGGGAATCTTGGGAGTCCCCCAAGCTGTGGGAGCTGTGAAAGGAGACTGGCTCAAAGCAAGACGAGGTGGGAGGTGCCCAGATGTAGAGCACATACATGTGCACACACACAAGCAAAAAAATAGAAACCTGTATTCTTTCTAGTTTTTTTCTTTTGTTTGTTTGTTTGTTGTGATGGTGGTGCACCCCTTTAATCCCTGTACTCTACCTTGAAAACACCTCCTTCACCCACCCCAAAAAAAAAAAAAATACTATCCATTCTTGTGTATTTGTTTGTTTTTCTTTTCATACTGTTTTGGGCAGGCCTTTTATTTCTTTCTTTCTGTCTTCTTTTTTGAGGTAGGGTTTCACTCTAGCCCATGCTGCCCTTGAACTCACCATGATCCTCCTACCTCTGCCTCCCAAGTGGTAGAATTAAAGGAGTGCACCACCATGCCTGGACCTTTCTTACCATTAAAAAATATATATGTCTGGAGAGATGGCTTAACGGTTAAGCGCTTGCCTGTGAAGCCTAAGGACTCCAGGTTCGAGGCTCGATTCCCCAGGACCCCCGACAAAGGGGTGCATGCATCTGGAGTTTGTTTGCAGTGGCTGGAAGCCCTGGCGCGCCCATTCTCTCTATCTGTCTGCCTCTTTCTCTCTCTCTCTCTCTCTCTCTGTCACTCTCAAATAAATAAAAATGTACCAAAAATATTAAAAATATGTATATATATTTTATTTATTTATGCAAGAGAGAAATCATATAATGAAGATAAAAGTAACTAAAACCAGCTGGGCGTGGTGGCGCACTCCTTTAATCCAGCACTTGGGAGGCAGAGGTAGGAGGATCACTGTGAGTTCGAGGCCACCCTGAGACTACATAGTGAATTCCAGGTCAGCCTGGACCAGAGGGAGACCCTACCTTGAGGAAAAAAAAAAAGTAACTAAAGCCTAGCTACTAAGAGTAGTATTAAGCTTTTAAAATCCAACCCTCACCTCAGCTGAATAAGTGTTGAAAAGAATTTCTTTTTTTCTTCTTTATTTTTGATTCTCCTTTTTATGTATCTGAGAGGGCTTGGTTCTCAGAATGCACTGGGTTTAGGGGTAGAGCCATGCTGGCCTGTGGCCATGTGGTGGAGCAGGAACTTTGGAGGGAACACGTTAAACTGAGGTGGCCAAGTCTTTACCTCTTTCTTCTGACCAGCTCTTGCAGACTCACCAGTTTCTCTCTATATATATCTTAAAATATTTTCTTTTGTTTTGCATATGTGTAGAGTATTTGTGTTGTGTGTTATGTATGGTATATACACACATGTATGCAGAGGCCAGAGGAGAATATCTCTCTGTCCCCCCTCCCTGTGGCCACACCCAGCTTTCTACTTGTGTTCTGGAGAGTTGAACTTGGTGATCTCCATCCCTGGAGACTGTCATACTTAAGCAGTGAGTGCTCTTAACTACTGAGCCCAGATTATTTTTAAGTCTTTGTCGCCTTGCTAGGTATGTGTTCTCAGGGCTTTTAGAGAAAGGAACGTGAGATGAACTGGGACAGTCCACTGAGTCTGAGGGGAGGGCTTTTGCCAGAAAATGCCCTTGGCCTGTACTGGGCAGAGCAGGGGAAAGCCACCTTGGGAAAGGTTACTTGGAGGAGTGTAAATGAAGAAAAAGTTCCTTGTCACTTAGCTACGTATGGTATAAGCTCTGAGTTTATATGGATGTGTCCTTTTGATTTTTCACTTCTTTTTTGTTTGTTTGCTTGTTTTTGTTTTGTTTTTGGTTTTTCAAGGTAGGGTCTCACTCTAGCCCAGGCTGACCTGGAATTCACTATGTAGTCTCAGAGTGGCCTCGAAGTCAGGGCAATCCTTCTGCCTCCCAAGGGCTGGGATTAAAGGCGTGCACCACCGCGCCCGGCTGTGTGGATCGTTTTGAATCCTAACCTCCCTGTGCCCTCTGTGACTTAGGTGCTGCTTGTGAGCAGTAGTCGCCATCCAGACCGATGGATTGTCCCTGGAGGAGGCATGGAGCCCGAGGAGGAGCCGAGCGTGGCAGCAGCGCGGGAAGTATGTGAAGAGGTGGGCTCTGAGGCAGGCCGCTGTGGCTTGTCCTGTCCGTGGGTCTGTGCCCATACCACTCGCTGAGGAGACGAGCTCCTCCCCACAGCCAGGTCACACTGAAGGGTCACCTGCCCCTTGCTGGCTGATGCGGTGGTGCGGGAAGAGGGCTGCAGCGGCGCCTGTAGATGGCCTGTCTGTCCTTTGTGACTTCTTGTGGCTCTTGTCCAGTGTTGCCTCTGCCACCTGTGATGGAAGGTCATGTCAGCACTGCGACGCGGGGAACAGCCTGGGTTAGTGTCGAGGAGAAGGAAGGGGCCCGTGTCTCCTTTGCATTCCTGGCCATGGGCTGATGACTGCGCCCACGAGTGTGAGAGCCGGAGTTGAGCAATGATACCCTCTTCTGTTGTATTTAGCCGTCTTATGTGCAGTGTACATGGGCTGAGCGCCTGTCCATGCTCCCTTACCAAATACTCCACAGCAACCAGAAGCGAAGTCATGAACCCTTAGTCCCCTTATTTTAAGCTCTTACAGTCAAAGAAGGCTGGGAGTATGGCTAAGTGGAGAGCACTTTCCTAGCATGTGTGAGGCCCGGGGTTCAGTCCCCAACACCAGGTTGGCAGTGGTGGGGGTGGTTAGCATAGGGAAACTTCAAAGTTCAAAGCAAAGAGGAAGGAGCCAGTCCTTCTCCCCAGCCTGTGCTAACACCACACTCTGCTCTTCAGACGCTACTGTGTTTAGGACTTTAGCTCAGCAGTGTTTTGCTGTCCCCATGTATTTCTGTAGCACACATGGGCAGCATTTTGAAAATGCCTTTCCTTGCGTGATTGTAGGGACATATGGCACTTAGAACACATCCAGAGGGCTGGAGTATAGCTCAGTGGTGGGGCACTTGTCTAGCGTGTGCAGGGTCCTGCGTTGTACCCTGAGTACTGCAAACAAATTGAAAACAAGAAGAGTCGTTGCGCTGGGAATGTGGCTGTTGGTAGAACACTTGGCTGCCATGCATGAAGCCCTGGGTTCCACCCTCAACACTATGTAAACTGGGTTTGGCGGCACACATCTGTGTTCTCAGCACTCAGGAGGCGGAGACAGAAGGATCAGTTCAGGGTCATCACCAGCTACATGCTGAGTTCAAGGCAGATTGGGATATATGAAACCCTGACTCCAAAAATCATAATGATGGGGCTGGAGAGATGGTTTAGCGGTTAAGGCAGTTGCCTGCAAAGCCAAAGGACCTAGGTTTGATTCCCCAGGACCCACCTAGCCTATCTTTTTTTTTTTTCTTTGAGGTAGGGTCTCACTCTATCCCATGGTGACTTAGAAAGAACTCACTCTGAAGTCAGGTGTGGTGGTGCACACCTTTAATCCCAGCACTCGGGAGGCAGAGGTAGGAGATTGCTGTGAGTTTCAGGTCAGCCTGGGCTAGAGTGAGACCCTACCTCGAACAACCCAGGCTGGCCTTGAACTCACAGCCATCCCTCCCAAGTGCTGGGATTAAAGGTGTGCGCCACCACACCCAACCTGTTTTTTTTTTTTTTTTTTTAATTTTGAGACAGGGTCTCACTTTGTAGCCCTGGTTTGGCGCTTGCTGTATAGACCAAGCTGACCTCCTGCCTCAGCCTCCCTAGTGCTGGGATTGTAGGTGTACTGCATGATGCTAAGCTAGCTCCGGTCATTTTGACATCATCTGCATCACCTTTGCATCAATTGCTGATCTAACTCATCAGCTGTGCTCCTGTGTAAGTTGGCCTCAGTTTTTAGCTGCTTAAAATCAAAATTCTGTGGCTGGGAAGATGGCTCAACACTTAACGGCACTTGCCTGCAAAGCTTGCTGGCCTGGGTTTGATGCCCTAGAACCAGTGTGAAGGCAGATGCACAAAGTGGCACATGCATCTTGAGATGGTGCACAGCAGCGAGAGGTCCTGGCGTGCTCGTGCTCTCACTGTCCTCCCTCCCTCCTTTGCAAATGAATGAAATTTTTTGGAAAAGATTTTTATTTATTTATTTGCAAGGAGAGAAAGACAGAGAGCATACCAGGGCCTATAGCCACTGCAAACAAACTTCAGATGTATGTGCCACTTTGTGCGTCTGGCTCTATGTGGGTACTGAGGAATTGAACCTGGGTCACTAAGGTTTGCTGGCAAGCCCCTTAACTGCTGAGCCATCTCTCCAGCCCCTAAATAAAATATTTTTTTCATAAATGTATTATTTATTTTTTTATTAGAGAGAAAGAGGCAGATAGAGAGAAAGAGAATGGATGTGCCAGGGCCTCCAGCCACTGCAAACAAATTCCAGACACATGCGACCCCTTGTGCATCTGGCTTACATGGGTCCTGGGGAAACAAACTGTGATCCTTAGGTTTCACAGGCAAACGCATGCGCCCCTTTGTGCATCTGGCTTACATGTGTCCTGGGGAATCAAACCAGGGTCCTTTGGTTTTGCAGGCAAGCGCCTTAACTGCTAAGCCATCCCTTCAACCCGCTGCATGTCTTTTACTTGGTGACCTGGTTCACAGCACCATAAGCTATGACTCATGTCTCTGAGGACACTGAACAGATGACCTTAGTCTGCCAATGTTTTCCTTTAAGGACCTGGGTGGGAATTGGGCTCTGTCATAAAGTCTCATCCAGCCTTCATCACTCAGCACCCATTGCTGTGTGAGGAAGCAGCTTGATCCTGCTTTGCATTTTTTGGGTTTTCAAGGTAGGGTCTCATTCTAGCTGAGGCTGACCTGAAATTCATTATATAGTCTCATGGTAACCTCGTGTTTTGTTTTTTCGAGGCAGGGTCTCACTGTAGCTCAGGCTGACCTGGAATTCAATATGTAGTCTCAGGGTGCCCTCAAACTCAGAGATCTCCTGTCTCTGCCTCCTGAGTGCTGGGATTAAAGGCGTGCGCCACTACTCCCTTGGCTTTTTAGCCTGCTTTTCTAGGTGAGTAGATAATGGAATTAGAGAGGCCAAAAGCTTGTTCTTAGGTGATACAGCTGACTTTAAAAGTGAGGCAGGTGTGAGGCCATTTTATACTAGAGGATGGAGTAAATCCCACAGCTCTCTGGGTTAGCTTTCAGACCTGTAACTGGATCGGTATTAAATCTCCTGCTTGGAACTGAGAGTTTGGGAAGGGCCTTCTCAGTTTCAGGTCGGGGATAAGGAACCCTTGGCATAGCTGGCTCCAGGCTGGCCTCACAGGTGATCACTAGCGACTCAGCTCTGGCTGCTCTTCAGAGGAATGCCTTTCTGCTCCAAATGGTTGGGGACGAGCTGGCAGCTCCTGGCTTATGTCCATGGTCACTGCTGGAGCCATCTTTAGAATTCAGTTAGTATCATTTTGGTTTTTTCCAAAACTTCTGTAGATACATTGACTCTAGGAAAACAGGAATTCTGAGTGTTCTCTCATGTCTTGAGTTAGTGACCATCTTAAATAAATATATGGGTATTTTGACTGGGAATATCTGTTAGTGTGGTTTATAAAATGTTATCATTAAAAATAGAGACAGACAAGGCCAGCCTGAAACTACAGAGTGAGTTCCAGACAGACAAGCCAGCCTAACTACAGAGTGAGTTCCAAGTCAGCTTGAGCTAGAGTGAGACCCTACCTTGAAAAACTAAAAATAATAATATAATAATAATAATAATAATAATAGTAGAGGCAGCACCAGGTGTGGTAGATGGGCCTTTAATCCCAGCACTCAAAAGACAGAGGTAGGAGGATTACTGTAAGTTTGAAACCACCCTAAGACTCTATAGTGAATTCTAGCTCAGCCTGGGCTAGAGTGAGATCCTACCTCAAAAAAAAAAGAAAATAGAGGCAGGTTGGGGCTAGGGAAATGGCTCAGTGATTAAAATCATTGCTTGCAAAGCCTGCCAGCCTTGGTTCAATTGCCTAGTACTATGTAAAGTCATATGTACAAAGTGGTGCATGTATCTGGAATTGGTTTGTAACTGTAAGAGGCCTTGGCATGCTCTATTTTTTAGTTCAAGGCAGATTGGGATATATGAAACCCTGACTCCAAAAATCATAATGATGGGGCTGGAGAGATGGTTTAGCGGTTAAGGCAGTTGCCTGCAAAGCCAAAGGACCTAGGTTTGATTCCCCAGGACCCACCTAGCCTATCTTTTTTTTTTTTTCTTTGAGGTAGGGTCTCACTCTATCCCATGGTGACTTAGAAAGAACTCACTCTGAAGTCAGGTGTGGTGGTGCACACCTTTAATCCCAGCACTCGGGAGGCAGAGGTAGGAGATTGCTGTGAGTTTCAGGTCAGCCTGGGCTAGAGTGAGACCCTACCTCGAACAACCCAGGCTGGCCTTGAACTCACAGCCATCCCTCCCAAGTGCTGGGATTAAAGGTGTGCGCCACCACACCCAACCTGTTTTTTTTTTTTTTTTTTTTAATTTTGAGACAGGGTCTCACTTTGTAGCCCTGGTTTGGCGCTTGCTGTATAGACCAAGCTGACCTCCTGCCTCAGCCTCCCTAGTGCTGGGATTGTAGGTGTACTGCATGATGCTAAGCTAGCTCCGGTCATTTTGACATCATCTGCATCACCTTTGCATCAATTGCTGATCTAACTCATCAGCTGTGCTCCTGTGTAAGTTGGCCTCAGTTTTTAGCTGCTTAAAATCAAAATTCTGTGGCTGGGAAGATGGCTCAACACTTAACGGCACTTGCCTGCAAAGCTTGCTGGCCTGGGTTTGATGCCCTAGAACCAGTGTGAAGGCAGATGCACAAAGTGGCACATGCATCTTGAGATGGTGCACAGCAGCGAGAGGTCCTGGCGTGCTCGTGCTCTCACTGTCCTCCCTCCCTCCTTTGCAAATGAATGAAATTTTTTGGAAAAGATTTTTATTTATTTATTTGCAAGGAGAGAAAGACAGAGAGCATACCAGGGCCTATAGCCACTGCAAACAAACTTCAGATGTATGTGCCACTTTGTGCGTCTGGCTCTATGTGGGTACTGAGGAATTGAACCTGGGTCACTAAGGTTTGCTGGCAAGCCCCTTAACTGCTGAGCCATCTCTCCAGCCCCTAAATAAAATATTTTTTTCATAAATGTATTATTTATTTTTTTTATTAGAGAGAAAGAGGCAGATAGAGAGAAAGAGAATGGATGTGCCAGGGCCTCCAGCCACTGCAAACAAATTCCAGACACATGCGACCCCTTGTGCATCTGGCTTACATGGGTCCTGGGGAAACAAACTGTGATCCTTAGGTTTCACAGGCAAATGCATGCGCCCCTTTGTGCATCTGGCTTACATGTGTCCTGGGGAATCAAACCAGGGTCCTTTGGTTTTGCAGGCAAGCGCCTTAACTGCTAAGCCATCCCTTCAACCCGCTGCATGTCTTTTACTTGGTGACCTGGTTCACAGCACCATAAGCTATGACTCATGTCTCTGAGGACACTGAACAGATGACCTTAGTCTGCCAATGTTTTCCTTTAAGGACCTGGGTGGGAATTGGGCTCTGTCATAAAGTCTCATCCAGCCTTCATCACTCAGCACCCATTGCTGTGTGAGGAAGCAGCTTGATCCTGCTTTGCATTTTTTGGGTTTTCAAGGTAGGGTCTCATTCTAGCTGAGGCTGACCTGAAATTCATTATATAGTCTCATGGTAACCTCGTGTTTTGTTTTTTCGAGGCAGGGTCTCACTGTAGCTCAGGCTGACCTGGAATTCAATATGTAGTCTCAGGGTGCCCTCAAACTCAGAGATCTCCTGTCTCTGCCTCCTGAGTGCTGGGATTAAAGGCGTGCGCCACTACTCCCTTGGCTTTTTAGCCTGCTTTTCTAGGTGAGTAGATAATGGAATTAGAGAGGCCAAAAGCTTGTTCTTAGGTGATACAGCTGACTTTAAAAGTGAGGCAGGTGTGAGGCCATTTTATACTAGAGGATGGAGTAAATCCCACAGCTCTCTGGGTTAGCTTTCAGACCTGTAACTGGATCGGTATTAAATCTCCTGCTTGGAACTGAGAGTTTGGGAAGGGCTTGCCTTCTCAGTTTCAGGTCGGGGATAAGGAACCCTTGGCATAGCTGGCTCCAGGCTGGCCTCACAGGTGATCACTAGCGACTCAGCTCTGGCTGCTCTTCAGAGGAATGCCTTTCTGCTCCAAATGGTTGGGGACGAGCTGGCAGCTCCTGGCTTATGTCCATGGTCACTGCTGGAGCCATCTTTAGAATTCAGTTAGTATCATTTTGGTTTTTTCCAAAACTTCTGTAGATACATTGACTCTAGGAAAACAGGAATTCTGAGTGTTCTCTCATGTCTTGAGTTAGTGACCATCTTAAATAAATATATGGGTATTTTGACTGGGAATATCTGTTAGTGTGGTTTATAAAATGTTATCATTAAAAATAGAGACAGACAAGGCCAGCCTGAAACTACAGAGTGAGTTCCAAGTCAGCTTGAGCTAGAGTGAGACCCTACCTTGAAAAACTAAAAATAATAATATAATAATAATAATAATAATAATAGTAGAGGCAGCACCAGGTGTGGTAGATGGGCCTTTAATCCCAGCACTCAAAAGACAGAGGTAGGAGGATTACTGTAAGTTTGAAACCACCCTAAGACTCTATAGTGAATTCTAGCTCAGCCTGGGCTAGAGTGAGATCCTACCTCAAAAAAAAAGAAAATAGAGGCAGGTTGGGGCTAGGGAAATGGCTCAGTGATTAAAATCATTGCTTGCAAAGCCTGCCAGCCTTGGTTCAATTGCCTAGTACTATGTAAAGTCATATGTACAAAGTGGTGCATGTATCTGGAATTGGTTTGTAACTGTAAGAGGCCTTGGCATGCTCATTTTTTTTCTCTCTCCTCTCTACTTGCTGATAAATAAAACTTTTTAGAGCTGGGCATGGTGGTGCACACCTTTAATTGTAGCACTCGGGAGGCAGAGGTAGGAGGATCACTGTGAGTTCGAGGTCACCCTGAGAATACAGAGTGAATTCCAGGTCAGCCTGAGCTAGAGGTGAGACCCTACCTTGAAAAAACAAAAAAGCTGGGGGGACTGGAGAGATTGCTCAGTGGTTAAGAAGCTTGTCTACAAAGCCTAAGGATCTAGGTTCGATTCTCCAGATCTCCCATAAACCAGATGCACAAGGTGGTGCATGCATCTTGAGTTAGTTCGCAATGACTAGAGGCTCTGCCGCACCCATTCTCTTTCCCTCTCTGTCTCCAATAAAAATAAATACATAAATAAACTTTTAAAAATAAGATAAAAGTAAAAATAAAGTTGGGCATGGTGGCACATGCCTTTAATCCCAGCACTTGGGTGGCAGAGGTAGAGGATTACTGTTAGTTCAAGGTTTCAGGTCAGCCTGGGCTAAACAAGACCTTTCCATGGGGGGAGGGGGGAAAGCCTAAAGTAAAATAAAATAACAATGAGATCATGTTTGTAATCTCAGCACTGAGAAGGCAGAGACAGGTGGATCCCTGTGGCTCTGCTGGCCAAATAGACTAGCCTACATGGTGAGTTCCAGGCCAGTGAGTGAACCTATGTCAAGAGATCCTATGTCACCCAGTGTGGTGGCACACGCCTTTAATCCCAGCACTCGGGAGGCAGAGGTAGGAGGATCGCCGTGAGTTTGAGGCCACCCTGAGACTATATAGTGAATTCCAGGTCAGCCTGAGCTAGAGTGAGATCCTACCTCGAAAAAGCAAAAAAAAAAATAAATTAATAAATTGTAAAAATAAGTAGAGGCAGGGCTGGGGAGATGGCTCAGTAGTTAAAGGCACTTGCTTGCAAAGCCTGCTGGTATGGATTCATTTCTAGTACCCACGTAAAGCCAGATGTTTGTTTGCAGCATCAAGAAGCCCTGGCATACCCATACTCTCTCTCTCACACACACACACACGCACTCAAATAAGTAAAATGTAGAAGCTTAGGATTAAAAGAAAAAAAATTTCTTTAAAAAAAAATAAAAATAGCTGTGTGTGGTGGTGCATGTCTTTAATTGCAGCCTTTGGGAAGTAGAGGTAGGAGGATCACTGTGAGTTTGAAGCTAATCTGAGACTACATAGTGAATTCCAGGTCAGCCTGGGCTAGAGTGAGACCGTACCTGGGAAAAAAGGGGAGGGAGGCTGGAGAGATGGCTTAGTGGCACTTGTCCGCAAAGCTAAAGGACCCATGTTCAGTTCCCCAGGACTCACATAAGCCAGATGTGCAAGGTAGCACATGGGTCCGGAGTTCATTTTCAGCAGCTGGAGTCTCTGGTGTGCCCATTCATTCCCTCTCATTCTGTCTACCTCTTTCTCTGTCTCTCTGTCCCTCTCATTCATAAATAAATAAATAAATAAATAAATAAATAAATAAATAAATGTAAAAATAGAAACAGTATGGGGCTGAGGGTGTGGTTCAGTGGTAGAGCACTTGCTTAACATGTACCAGGCCCATCTCTAGTACACACGCGTACACACACAAACGCAAGAGTCTTAAGGTTCTTATTCTTTTTTTTTTTTTTCTTTTTCTTTTTCTTTCTTTTTTTTTTTTTTTTGAGAGAGAGAGAGAAAGAAAGAAAGGCAAATAGAGAGAGAATGGCACACCAGGGCCTCTAGCCACTGCAAATGAACTCCACATACATGCGCCATCTTGTGTATGTGGCTTTACATGGGTACCGAGGAATAGAACCTGGGTCCTTAGGTTTCACAAGCAAGCACCTTAACTGCTAAGCTATTTTTTCTACAGCCCATTATTCTTTCTTTTTTCGGAGGGGGGTTTCGAGGTAGGGTCTCACTCTAGCACAGGCTGACCTGGAATTTACTATGTGGTCTCAGGGTGGCCTTGAAGTCACTGTGATCCTCCTACCTCTGCCTCCCGAGTGCTGGGATTAAAGGTGTGCACCACCACGCTTGGCTCTTTTTTTTAAAATACTTTATTTTTATTTGTTTATTTGAGAGAGAGAGGAAGGGAGAATCGGCACACCAGGGCCTTTAGCCACTGCAAACGAACTCCAGATGTATGTTCCACCTTGTTCATCTAGCTTTAAGTGGTTCCTGAGGTATCAAAACCCAGTCCTTAGGCTTTGCAGGCAAGCACCTTAACCACTGAGCTACCTCTCCAGCCCCTTAAGGCTCTTATTCTAAGGCATTATTATTATTATTATTATTATTATTATTATTATTTACTTGAGAATGACAGAGAGAGAGAGAATGGGCGTGCCAGGGCCTCCAGCCACTGCAAACGAACTCCAGACGCGTGTATCCCCTGTGCATCTGGCTAATGTGGGTCCTGGGGAATCAAACCTCGAACTGGGGTCCTTAGGCTTCACAGGCAAGCACTTAACCACTAAGCCATCTCTCCAGCCCATTATTATTATTATTATTATTATTATTTTGGCTTTTCGAAGTAGAGTCTCACTCTAGCCCAGGCTGACCTGGAATTCACTATGTATAGTCTGAACTCAAGGCAAGCCTCCTACCTCTGCCTCCTATGTGCTGGGATTAAAGGTGTATACCACCACACCCAGCCTCTAAGGTATTATTTGATTAATGATTGATTGATTTGTAGAGACAGGATATTACTGTGTAGCCCAGGTTGACCTTGAACTCACATCCTGTTGCTTCATAGTCAGTTGAAATTTACTGTAATTTTTTTTTAAGATTTATTTATTTGAGAGCAACAGAGAAAGAGGCAGAGAGAGAGAGGGAGAGAGAGAGAGAGAGAGAGAATGGGTGCACCAGGGCCTCCAGCCACTGCAAATGAACTCCAGATGCATGCTCTCCCTTGTGCATCTGGCTTACATGGGTCCTGGAGAATCGAGCCTCGAACCAGGGTCCTTATGCGTCACAGGCAAGTGCTTAACCGCTAAGCCGTCTATCCAGCCCGTGGTGGAATTTTTAAATTAATTTATTTGCATGTATGGGGGAGCGTGCCAGGATCTCTTGCCACTGCAGGTAAGTGCCAGATGCTTGCTCCACTTTGCACCTGACTTTATGTGGCTGGCTGTGGAATTGAACTTGGGCCATTAGGCTTTGCAAGCAAGCACCTTAATAAACCATTGAGCCATGTCCCTAGCCCTCAATTTTTACTGTAAGAATTTTAATTGGTTTGTGACACTTGTCCATGCTGAAGGACAAAACTGGAGAAAGGAGATTTCGGATAGAAGCAGCAGTATGATCAGGAGCGTCCCTGTGGAGCCTCAGGTGTCTTTGAGCTGTGGCCTGTTGGCTCCAAAGGAGCTCTGGTGGAGGTCAGTCAGTCTTTGAGCTGATTTGGAATATTTAGGAATTAAGTCTAGATTGGCTTGAATTGATGGCAAATGGCAAGACAGTATCTAGCAGCATTGCTTTGTAAACCTGGATTATGGTTTGATGCAAGTTAGATCCAGTGGCTCCTCCTTTAGCCCATTTAGGGTTGTTTTCAGATGGGAAGGAAATAAAAGGAGTTAGGAACACAACCTAAGAACTCAGTAGGGGGTTATTGTGTTGCTTCTGGGTAGATCTGAAGCCTGTAGATGCCCTTATTCTGCCCGTAAGGTGGTACAGTACTTGGAAGCTGGCAATGGAGGATCGAGGTCAAGGCCCTGTTGACAAAGGGGCAACGAGGAAAGATGAGGACTTCAGCATCCACAGTGCACTGGATACATATCTTCTTGTGTTTGCCAAATGATTCTTAAGTCACCCCCTTTCTACAATAAATGTATCATAACCAATACATTTTTCAGGATTAACATTCACAAACCAGAGTAGTTAATCCTTGGCTTTGAGAGTTAAAACCACATCCCCCATCCTCAGAACCATTCATATGTGTGTGTGTGTGTGTGTGTGCGTGTGTGTATAGAATGTTTAAAATATCACATTTTATTCAGATTTTACAAAGGAGTGCAGGCTGGGAGGTAAGGGAGATAGTGGGGAGAAGAAAAGTACATCACATGGAGCCCAAAAGCCCATGTGGGCCATGTGTAGCTCAAGAGTCCATGTGACCAGATATGAATGTGAAAGCGTGGAAAGAAAAGAGAAAAGAAAGTTCAAGGAGCTCCTGCCATGTGGGGAGGTGGAGGAGATAAAGAAACTATGTGGGGAGTAAGGGCTAGGGAGCCCTCACGGTTGGGCCTGGGCCGAGTCAGCCCAGGCTCAGCTGAGAGAAAAACTTACCCACAGCTGGAAGTTCCCAAGTGATCAGAGAGTGAGAGCCTGTCCTCTGGTAAAGGTATTTATAACCTTACAGTGGTAGGCTGTCTTACCGGAGGGCCAGCTGGTTGGTTAGGGCTAGGGACTGTCTCAGGAAGAGATTAGCTCTGGCACCAAGTTTCAGGGGCTGAACTTGACTAACCACAATGTTTAAATCCTATGAAAGACCTCCCTCTCAGGAGGGGTCCTGACTATTTGTGGAAAAACAGTTCTTTGGAACTAGGTAAGAGATAAGAAAAACTTTCTTGCCCTTTTTACCTTCAGGGGTCCAGTCACCCTAACACTCCCCCTTCCACTCATATCTCCCTTTCATAAGAAGACACTCTTAACTGTTGCTAGAGGACAAGGGGCGATGACATCAGATCATTAACTGCTGAATGGGGCATGAAGTTGTTGCAGAGTCTCTCTCAGAGAGGCAACCTACTCTAAAGGACCTCAAAAGTGTGTTGATTGAAGTGCAGGAAGATAGTCTTGGAAGAGAATGTTGGGGAAAAAGAATAAAGTAAGGAGTTAATGAGAAGTGAGCACACAGCAAACTGGTCATCTTTGGGGTTCTCCTTCTGTGGACTTCTGGGCCTTGGGGAGCACTCGAGGGAACCCAGGCAGACGGAGCTGGATTGTCTCGGAACCATCTGAGCATGAGCTGGCTGAGGTTTTCTCCTAGAACTGTTCATTGTAGTGTTTGACATGGCCCTGAATCTGTTTCTGTATGGCTTGTGAAACAGTTGAGATATTAGCAGTTATCAGAAACATACACACAACATTTAACTTTGATACCATATTTTGTATAATAGCCTTCCAGAGTGTACCTTTTTAAATTTGTCCTGGGGTAACCAGGGCCAAAGGTTGGTACCATAAAGCCATTGGGTACTATTAAAGGCTGTACAAATAGATTTTTGGTCTCAGGACTTATTTAAGGATGTCCTGGCACAAGTTAGAAGAGATTCACCATTGTTCCCAGTATAAGGAGGTCTTTTGAATTAAGCGACCTTTGGTCAGAGTCATCTATAGATATTCCAGTTTTGAAAATAACCCTTTTGACATCTACAGTTGTTTTTCCTTATCATAAAATTGGCGCTAGTAGAGCTGGGGACAACATGTCTTAAGGCCTTGCTTGTTCCCCTCTTGGAAAGTTCTTGTTTTATTACTTTACTTAATAGGCCATTTATATATTAAAGGTATTTTTTTATCTTTGGCTATACATTTCTCTCTGAGTGTTTAAGACCATGCAGATAGCCAAAATTTAATTAAGGATTAATTTTGGAGGAGGTTATTTTATTGGCTCTCCAAAGAGACTTTAGGGACCCAGGAGTAGCCCTGTAGCTTACTGGTGTTATCTGTCTGTCAGGAGGAGTCAGGGCCATGCTGGCCAAGTAGTTTTCCCTTCTTTGGGAGTCAAGAGGACTGATTGCTCCTCAATTGTGACTCTCCTGTTTCAGACTATACATCAGTTTTGTTTGGGTCTCTGTATCCTCCCTGCTCAGGAAGACAGGTGACTTCCCAGGGGCCCACTGTAGAAGTGTCCATCATCTCCAGTGGCCTCATGACCTGGGAGCACAGGACAAAGTATTGACCTTTTTAGCTCCGATGACTCCAGTTGGCTTTGACTTCCATGTAGGTCACAGACCTTCCTTAAGGCTGTAGAGCATCTCGCCATTTCATCCCATCCTACTATGTGACAGTCACACAAACTGACACCATCAGGAAAAGCACCCGCTTCCACTATGTTGGCAGGTCTCAGGGTTCCTTCTGTCCCCAGGTCCTGGTTGCTGAGTTACTCCTGCTTGCTTAGTAAGCCGCAGGCTCCCGCTGTGGGCCTGTGATGCACAGAAAGAAAGCCTGGCCGGTGAGGCCAGCGGGGTGCTGGAGGCTGTGATAGCCTGGTTGCGGAGTCACAGTTGTGGAGTGTTCTGGGCCTGAGGAGAGCACAGTACTGCTCAGTGACCTACCAGCCATAGACAGACTGAAAAGGTGACCACAGTTGTTCTTCCCTGGCTCTTCCCACTTCTAGGTGGAGAGAAGAGAGAAAAAATATGTATCTTATTGACCCTGGTCATCAGATAAATGCAAATTAAAACAGGCTGTACTTAAATTCTTATAAAATTAGCCAGGATTTCAAAGTCTGGGTTATATAAAAAGACACTTTCAAGAAAAAAGAACCTGAAGCTGGCTCAGTGGTTAAAGTACTTGCTGCATAAGCATTAAAAGAAATAGAAAAAGGTGCAGGCATGGTGGTGCACGCCTTTAATCCCAGCACTCGGGAGGCAGAGGTAGGAGGGTAGCCATGAGTTTGAGGCCACCCTGAGACTCCATAGTGAATTCTAGGTCAGCCTGTGCCAGAGTGAGACCCTACCTCAAAAAAACAAAAAAATAAAAAAATAAATAGAAAAAGGAACCTACTAACATAACCATCCTTGTCGCTTTCTCTCAAGGAATTCTGAAGGGATATTTTTGAGTTCTGGTTAAAAGTAGAATTGCAGCCGGGTGTGGTGGCGCACGCCTTTAATCCCAGTACTCGGGAGGCAGAGGTGGGAGAATCACCATGAGTTCGAGGCCACCCTTAGACTACTACATAGTGAGTTCCAGGTCAGCCTGGGCTAGAGGGAGACCCTACCTCGGAAAAAAAAAAAAAAAGTAGAGTTGCTGGGGCTGGGCGTGGTGGTGCACACCTTTAATCCCAGCACTCTGGAGGCAGAGGTAGAAGGACCACCGTGAGATGGAGGCTAGAGTGAGACCCTACGTCGAAAACAAACAAACAGAAAAAGCAGAATTGCTGAAGTTCTCCCTGGAGTGCCTTCTTTGGACGTTAGGAAACAGGCAAGCTCTCACCCAGCCCTCATTGAGCTTCAGCTAGGCGCTCGATTGATGCTAGCTTACTTTTTGCTTCAAAACCTGATCTTGCTATTCTTCCAGTTTTAGGGGCTTTTAAATTTTGGTTACAGTATTCCATGGAGGCAAGGGAGTTGTGAAAGAGTGGGTCACATGCACTGAGTGGACTTGCAGTTCCAGGTTTAATGTTAAGGGGTGTAAAGTGCTTGCATCAGAAGTCCTTCATAAGGAATCATCAAGCCAGCACACACTGGTAACCCAGCACTGGCAACCCAGTACAGGCAGAAGCAGGACTCAGGAGTTTAAGGCTAGCCTGCGCTACCAATGTGAGACCCCCTCCCCAAATCAAATATGCTAATCAGCTGAGAGTAAAGAGTCCTAAGGCTGTGCATATTTGTGAATCCTTGGTGGCGATGCTGGCTTAGTTTAGAGAGTGCATCAGCCCTGGAGGCCTCCTCACAAAGCCTGGATGAGTCTTTGCACCGCACACTTCCTCCCAGGAAGTGTGTGTCCATGACTGCGGACAGGTGCCGACATGCCCGTGACCTCTAGGGCTTCTGGAAGAGGCACCGCCCGCTGGGGGCAGAGTATTGTTGGGCAGGAGAGCCTGAGTAACCTCCTAGCGCTTGCTCATTGACACCTCACCACCTTTCCTCCTCTTAGTGTTGAATCCAGTCTGTTCTTTTGCTTGCCTTCCTTGGTGACTTCAGGGCTTTTATTAGGGCCTCACTCTAGCCCAGGCTGACCTCGAACTCACGGCGATCCTCCTACCCCTGCCTCCCGAGTTCCGGGATTAAAGGCGTGCACCACCACACCCGGCATGACTTCAGGGCTTTAAACGTGGTGTGAGTGGTTGGGCTGCTCATGTCCAGTAGGCATCTGAATCCCAGGCATATAGGTCTTATTCTCTTGCTGCCCCCAGACCTGTTGCTCCAGCAGTCCTCATCCTGCTTGTCAGTCAACTAAACCAATACACTAGAGGACTTTTTTTTTTTTTTTTTTTTTCCTGAGGCAGGGTCTCAATCTAGCTCAGGCTGACCTGGAATTCACTATGTAGCCTCACGGTGGCCTCGAACTCATGGCTAGCCTCCTACTTTTGCCTCCTGAGTGCTGGGATTAAAGCGTGGGCCACCACGCCCGGCTTTAGACATCATCATTTTTGTTTCTGTTTTTCAAGGTAGGGTTTCACTTTAGCCCAGGCTATCCTGGAATTCACTATGTAGTCTCAGGTTGGCCTTGAACTCACATCAATCCTCCTACCTCTGCCTCTGGGATTAAAAGTGTGTGCCACCATGCCCAGAAAGGATCCTTTCTTTTTAAAAATTTATTTGGGCTGGAGAGATAGATGGCTTAGTGGTTAAGGTGCTTGCCTGCAAAGCCTAAGGACCCAGGTTCAATTCCCCAGAACCCATGTAAGCCAGATGCACAAGGTGTTGCGTGCATCTGGAGTTCGTTTGTGGTGGTTAGAGGCCCTAGTGTGCGTATTCTCTGTATCTGCTTCTTTCTCTCCCTCTCTCTCTCTCTCTCTCTCTCCCCTCTCTAAATAAATTAAAAATTCTTTTTGTAATATTTCAGAGAGGTGGGGAGGTAGAGAGAACAGAAGAGGCAGAGAGAGAGAGAACATGAATGGGCATGCAAATGAACTCCAGATGCATGTGTCATCTTGTGTGTTTGACTTGGATACTGGGGAATCAAATCTGGGTCCTTAGGCTTTGCAGGCAAGTACCTTAACCACTAAGCCATCTCTCTAGCCCCTAGACTCTCATTTTCTACATCCAGATAGGTTCTGAACAGGAAAGGGAAGAACCCTATTGATGCATACCAGAGGGTTTCAGGAATTGCATGGTTTTTGGTTTTTTTGTTTGTTTTGTTTTGTTTTGTTTTCTTGAGGCAGGATCTCAGTCTAGCCCAAGTTGACCTAGAATTCACTCTGTAGTCCAGTCTGGCCTTGAACTCAAGGTGATCCTCCTACATTTGCCTCCCTGAGTACTGGGATTATAGGTGTGAGCCACCACTTCTGGTTTAGGGATTGCAGTGTTTTGGTTATCCTTGTCTACTGAAACTGGGAATTATAGTAGAAGTAAAATAGGAATTGGCTAAGAGATGCTTTCATTTATTTCTCTTTAGCTGGTTCATCTGACAAACCACAAAAGACCATATATGCTCAGCTTTTATAATTTATAAACATGTAGGCTTATATAACTTTGAGTAGATCTTATTATTGAGGATGATTAGTCAGATGAAAAGGTATCTATAAGGAGTACATAATTTACAAAACCCATTTCTTTCTCTACGGTATTCTATATTTGGCCATATTAAACTGGACATATAAGTTGAGTTTTATCAATTTTTTAAAAATATTTTATTTTAAGCTGGGTGTGGTGGTGAATCCCAGCACTTGGGAGGCAGAGATAGGAGGATCACTGTGAGTTCAAGGCTACCCTGAGACCACATAGTGAACTCATAGTTCACCTGGGCTACAGCGAGACCCTACCTTGAAAAACCAAAAAAAAAAAATTTTTTTCATTTTGTTTTATTTATTTGTTCATGGCAGGGCAGCATCTCTTGCCACTACAAATGAATGCCCATCCAGCTTAGCATGGATAATTGGGAAATGAACCCCTGGGCGACAGGCTTTGTAAGCAAGTGCCTTTCACCGCTAAGCCATGTCTGCAGCCCTTGGATTTCATTCTGTTCTCATCCCCAGGTTGGTCATCAGCAAATCTGTTGGCTCTGCCTTCAAATATAATATATCCACTTTTCACCATCTGTCTCTATCAAATCACCATCTCCTCTCACCATGACTCACTCGTCCCTCCTACACCCTTACCCACTTCAGTTTATTTTCAGCATAGCAGGCAAAATTCCTTTAAAAGAAACCAGGTCAAGCTGAGAGTGGCCATGCATACCTGTAACCTCAGTACTTGGGGAGCTAAGAGCAGAGAATTGTAGGGACTTACTGGTCAGCCAGTCTGACGGAAAAAGGCAGTTCTGGGTTCAGTGAGAGACCCCACCTCAAGAAAACATTGCAAAGAACTGTAGAGGACAGTAGTGGTCTCCTGTCCACGTGCGCGCACACACACACACATGCATGCACGCACTAGACCACACCCCCCACACTACACGCACTCAAAGTGAAAATAAAGAAACCAGGTCAGACCAAGTTTGGAAAGCTGAGGCCATTAGGTGGTGTGGAGCAAGACCACCTCTGCTCTCACTCTGCTTCTCACTGTACCTCAGCCATACTGGTTGCCTCCTTGCTATTCCTGCAACATCAAAGCTTTTCCCCTTAGGAAGTTTGTGGAAAGTGCCTGAGCTGCTGAGCCATGACCCCAGCCCCTTAGGAACTTCGTGAGAGCCTACCCAGTTCACCATTGCTGCCAGCACAGGCGTGGGCGTTGAGCTCGGTGGGGAGAGGAAGTCCATCTGCTGCATCTTCGTGACCCTTCTGTCCTGTCAAGCCAGTGCTTGTTGTCAAGGGTAGGAAAGTCACCACTCCACATAGCAGATACAGTGTTCCCATTGCAACTAGTAGTGACCTCTGCGCCCAAGAAGTGCTTTGACTAATCCATGACTCTTCCTGATTATTGAACTCTTTGATCCTGTCCTTCGGATGAGGTGGAAGTGATCAGGTGGCTTTTGTTGCTGTTGCGTGGTGCTCTTTTCTTTTTTCTATTTAAAGAAAATATTTCTTAGAGAGAATGGGAGCACCAGGGACCACTATGTACAAAGTCTACCACTGCATACAAAGTCCAGACACACGTTCCACTTTGTGAATCTGGCTTTATCAAACCTGGGCCATCTCCCCAGCACCGGTGGTGGTCTTTTTGAGGCGGGTCTCAGTTTAGCCCAGGGAGAGTTTTAACTCACTCTGTAGCCCAGGCTGGCCTTGAACTCAGGAAGATCCACTTGCCTGAACCTCCAGAGTACTGAGACTAAAGGCATGCGCCCCCAAGCCAGTCAGGTGGCTTCTTCTTTTTTTTTTTTTTTTTTTTTTTGAGGTAGAGTCTCATTCTAGCCCAGACCTGGAATTCACTATGTAGTCTCAGGGTGGCCTCAAACACAGCAATCCTCCTACCTCTGCCTCCTGAGTGATGGGATTAAAGGCATGCGCCACCACACCCGACTCCAGGTGGCTTCTTGAACACCACTGTATCCGTGTCATCTGGCTCTGCTCTGCTTTGTTCCTCTCTGCCACTCTTGTGGTTGAGGATGTAGAGGGTAGTCCTGGTGCCACTGACCCACAAGTTCTGTCAGTCCAGCCTTTACTTTGCTTTTTTGAAAAGAGGTCTCATGAAGCCCGGGAACTCAGCATTTCTCTTACCACAGCCTCCAGAGCACTGGGATTATAGACATGAGCCACCAAGCCCAGGTTAAGGTTACATTATAGAAAAAGTCATTAGACCTGAAAATCTGAGGGAGTGTTCCTGCCTATCCAGAGACTGTGATGTTCAGTGGAATCTATTTCTGTGATGTCAGAGCATCACTTTAGTTAAAGGATCATCAAGGGATTATCTAGTAATAGCTGTTCTTTTTTTCATATCATCACTTAAACTTTATTATTTACAAGTTAAATTACATAGCAGCTTTACACAGCATCAAATGGGAAGGGAGGAAGGGAAGGAGGGAGCAGAGGGGGAGGCAGCTGGCTCGGGAGAAACTTGGCCCCCTCCACCTCTTGTGCATCTTCAATGCTGCCTCCACCAGAGTTCTGGATCAGGCCTTGGGACATACATGTAAGCAAGACTCTGGCTCTGACAGCTCCAGGGCCACCAGAGCTCCCATCAGCAGCTTTTTCACAGGCGCTGAAGGTGAGTGTGAAGGCATCAGCTTGTCTGTGTGATGGCAACAGATAAGTCCACTGGAATTCAAGTAGAAGGTGGAATAGGCATCATAGGCCCAGGAGCCCCTCTTTATCACGTTTGTAGAAACGCAGTAAAAGCATGTGGATGGGTAGTCCCACCAGCCGCCAGCGGGCTTGCAGAGTCCAGTTCTCAGGGTGGCGGGTCAGCTGTAGAACCTCCACCCGAAGCTGTGCAAAATAGTTCCAGGCCAGGAAGCGGCAAAGGGTCAGCGACAGGATGTACCATGCCCGGCCTCTGCGAAGAGGGAGTGTGACAGCACACTCAGAAGACCAAGCTGTCTTCTGTCCAGGGAGTCAGGGAACAGTTGTGAGGAGCAGCCCAGGATCTTCCTGGAAAAGGGCTAAGTGCAAAGCACTCAGTCCTCCTCCAAGACCTACCCTTGCCCCAACTCTCACTTGGTACGCAAGTTCAGGATCTCATTGATGAACTCCACATCGGACGAATAGAGAGAGTAGTCGTGGGAGTGAAGAAAGAGGTTGGGAAGCTAGGTGGAAGAAGATGGCATCAACTCAGTGGGAAAGCTAGAATCTTTTTTTGCAGTGTAGCTCAGTCTGGCCTTGAATTCACAATCCTCCCTTGGCTCCTGAGTGATGAGACTGCAGCTGTGCCACAAGTCTGGCTCATTTCTTGGGCCTCCTCGTCTCCCCCGTCTAAATGAAAGGTCATCTTATCCTATGTGTAACTCCCTTAATCCAAATAAAGGGGACTCTTTTCCCTCAGGAAAATGTGCATGGCACCATTTCATGCCTGCCTCATGGTTCTAAGAACTCAGATGACCGTCTCCACATCCTTCCCACTATAAATGAATGCCACTTTTCAACTGACTTACCTCTTGTCTCAGTCTCTCGTACATGACAGCCAGGTGTTCCTCCATACTTTCATCTCCTGATGGAGTGGCAGGGGTAGGATGGGCAAGTCCAGGGGCTTGGAAAGGGATTAAAGCCCCAGGATAGGGCCAGGGCGGTCCTTCAAAGAGGCTCCTAAGCCCATCCAGACAACCACTGTGCAACTCAGGTCCTGGTACCTCCTCCCTCTTTCTCAGAGGGACAACTACCCATGGTGAGTTGAGGGCCTGAACCTGAGGGAGAGGTAGTGGGGCAGGCCAGGAAAGAGAGCAGATGAGAGGGTGTGGAGGTGGAGGGGACCAGAGGAGAGAAAAAGATGGGGCAGTGGGTGTAGTGGAGGGGGCCGGAGGGGCGGGAATGGTAGAGTCCTTGAAAGTTGGTCCTCCAGGCGCCGGTGCAACGAGGACACGCCCGCCCTCCTCTTCCGTGCCCTCCCGTCGAACCAGGCAGACCCCGACCCCATCCCGGCGTGCCGGAGGCCTTGTGGGGCAGGGCTAGTAATAGCTGTTCTTTGAGTCAACCAGACCTTTGTAACATTCAAGCTTCTGTATTTGTCTGTGAGCTCATATCTGTAAACAGTCTTCTTGTGCAGCATCTCAATGAACCATGTTAAACATTGGGATCAAGAGGGTTACTTTGCCTGGCATTCACCATGAGATGCCACTCTCCACTGTTAGAATAGCTAATGAATGAACGAGGTCATGAGGGTAAAAATGGTGGTTGCAGGGTTTTTTGTTTTGTTTGGTTTTGGTTTTTCGAGGTAGGGTCTTGCTCTAGCCCAGGCTGACCTGGAATTCACTATGGAGTCTCAGGCTGGCCTCAAACTCACTTACGCCTTTCTACCTCCAGTAATCTGTTCTTCTGCTTACACATATACAATACCATCCTCTTAAGTCCTCCCTCTCCTCCCTCCCTTATAACCCCTTTCTAGCTTACTGGTCTCTGCTACAGATTTTTACTCCAACTCACATACAAGTCTAAACATTCGTAGCTAGGCTCCCCACATATAAGAGAGAACATGCAACGCTTGACTTTCTGGGCCTGGGTTACCTCACTAAGTATAATTCTTTCCAGGTCCATCCATTTCCCTGCAAATTTCATAATTTCATTTTCTTTACCGCTGAATAGAACTCTGTTGTATAAATATACTACATCTTCATTATCCACCCATCAGTCGAGTCAAGGGACATCTAGGCTGGTTCCATTTCCTAACTGTTGAGAATAGAGTGGCAATATACATGGATGTGCAAGTATCTCTAAGGTAGTGAGACAAATCCTTAGGATAAATGCCCAGGAGTCCTATAGATGGATCATATGGTAAATCTAATTTTAGCTGTCTCAGGAGCCTCCACACTGATTTCCACAGTGGCTGTACCAGATTATATTCCTGACAACAGTGTAGAAGGGCTCCTCTTTTTCTGCATTTATTGTTATTTGTTTTATTTATTTGAGAGAGAGAGCACGTGAGAAAGAGGCAGATAGAAAGAGAATGGGCCCGCCAAGGCCTACAGCCACTGCAAATGATCTCCAGACGCATGTGCCCCCTTGTGCATCTGGCTTACATGGGTCCTGAGGAATTGAACCGGAGTCCCTAGGCTTCGCAGGCAAACGCCTTAACTGCTACGCCATTTCCCCAGCCCTGTTGTTTTCTTGATAATAGCCATTCTGATAGCAGTGAAATGGCCTCTCAGAGTAGTTTTCATTTGTATTTTCCTGATGGCCAAGGATGTAGAACATTGTTTAGATGTTTATATGCCATCTGTATTTAGTTCCATATGCTGAAGTGCAGGCCATGGCATGCCTACAGTGTGTCATAAAGAATCCCGCCCCCTCTGCACGAACAGGCTCAGGAATGCCACACGTGACTCAGTTCTGGGTAGTGGCTCCTGGAATGCTGTCTCTTGGGAACTTGTGGGAAAGATTTCCCTGCTACACAGAGGAGAGGGACTATACAAAAAGAAATTACAGTGTCAGGCGGGGCCAAAATAAGATTGTTGCCATCAGCTGACCATAAGGCAAGGCCACAGGCACCTGCAAGAAGCTGGCTGATGCCACCAGGATGCTGCGCTGAGGCCATGTGGACTTCTGGATCTATGTGAAGAAACAGACCCTGGCTGAGGAAGCCACTTTGAGTCAGGCAGTTTATCATTGGTGGCAGAAAACTTCTGATACTTTTCCCTTTGATTCAAATGTAGCTTTCTGAGAAAATCCAAGGATCCTTAAACCCCCAACCGAACATCAAAGAGCTGTGGTGCAGCGCGAATACCCGCTCTAATGCAGTCTGCACAGCCCTACACTGGGTGCTGTGGAAATTCAAGGAAGCACTTAGATAAAGACTCTTCTTGAATTGGGCTTTTGATAAAGAGATTGAAATAGCAACTGTTTTCCATATGATTTTTTCTCAAAAGCTCATACCAGTATTCCTGACTGGACCCAGTTGACATGTCCCTTTACCAAATGTGTAAACCCAGGTGTCTGTCAGCTGTGCCACTGCCACCTATGCTGCCCTGTAAGCAGGGTCATGTGAGAGGTAAAAATAGCCTGCTCTCACATTGCTGACAGAATAGCTGTGCAAGGCTCAGGAGTTGAAAGTTGGCTTCAGAGTTAAGAAAAAGTACAAGTGAAAAAGCAAGATCTTAGAGGAACATGCCTACTTTATTGTTGTTGCTGTTGTTGCTGCTGCTGCTGTTATTTGAAGCAGAGTCTCGCTCTAGCCCAGACTGACCTGGAATTCAGTTATCCTCCTACCTTGGCCTCCTGGGTGCTTGGATTAAAGGCACATGCCACCATGCCCTGCTCACTGGGGCTTTTTGAAGGCCTGAGCTGAGGCAGGGGGAAAAGCACAGATGCATTGCGAGCTAAGGACAGAGCCATGCCACTGTGTGATTCTCTGGCTTTCCCTTCATACCCCACATTGCTTCAGAATAAGCCATGGTCTGCATGAGGACCCTAGTACAATCGCCAGAACCCACATTAAGAGGAGAGAGGGGGAGCTGGGCGTGGTGGCGCATGCCTTTAATCCCAGCACTCGGGAGGCAGTGATAGGAGGATAGGAGGATCATCGTGAGTTCAAGGCCACCCTGAGACTACATAGTGAATTCCAGGTCAGCCTGGGCTAGAACGAGACCCTACCTCAGAAAATAAAATAAAATAAAAAGTAAAAAAAGAGGGAGCGCCGGGTGTAGTGGCACATGCTTTTAATCCCAGCACTCAGGAGGCAGAGGTAGGAGGATTGCCATGAGTTTGAGGCCACCCTGAGACTACAGAGTGATTTCTAGGTCAGCCTGAGCTACTGTGAGACCCTACCTCGAAAAAGAAAAAAAAGGGCGGGGGGACTGGAGAGATGGCTCAGTGGTAAAGACATTTGCCGGCAAAGCCAAAGGACCTGGGTTTAATTCCCCAGTACCCATGTAAAGCCAAATGCACAAGGAGGCACATGCATCTGGAGTTCATTTGCAGTGGCTAGAAGCCCTGGTGTGCCCATTTTTTCTCTATCTACCTTCTTCTTTCCCTCCCTCCCCCCCCCTTAATAAATAAATAGTTCTAGGCAAGTGAGAGACCCTGCTTCAGAAACAAAGGTGGACAGTACCTTAGGAACAACCCCTACCGTTGTCCTGTGGCCTCCACAAATACATGTGCTATTACACACAAGAACACTGCCATCACCCAAGGCTCTTTAGAGTCTAGGAAAAGTAGCACGTTCTGGAGCAGTTTTATACACTAGCCTGATGAAGAACTTTAGTACTTTTGTTTGTTTGCTTGTTTTTCGAGGTAGGGTCTCACTCTAGCCCAGGCTGACCTGGAATTCACTCTGTAGTCTCAGGGTGGCCTCAGACTCATGGCCATCCTCCTACCTCTGCCTCCCGAGTGCTGGGATTAAAGGTGTGTGCCACCTCTGTGTGGCCAGCTTTTCAAAGCCCAGGTGAGAAGAGGAACTCTCCTTCCCAGAGTGTACCCACTGTATGGCCTCTCTGAAAGTGACATCCAAGAAGAGACTTGGGATGAGATCAGCAGCTGACAGTCACTGTGTTCATTTTCTTTTCAGGCTGGTGTGAAAGGGACATTGGGAAGATTGGTTGGAATTTTTGAGGTAAGTCTGCTCAGCTCTTTGGTACTATGCTGTATTAATAACCATGTGATCCAGTCTTGGAAGAGGCCGTCTGTGTCTCTGACTAGTCAGAGCAAGGAAGCGCAGCACAGAGCAGTGTGTTTTTTCTTGAAATACCATCTCGTCCACAGACAGACATTTTACAAGTATTGCTTACCATATTCCTACTGTTCTTCCGCTTCTCCCAAAGTGGGGGGATGGTGAGGGGAGAGGTAAGAGTAGCAGAAGCCGGGCATGGTGGCGCACGCCTTTAATCCCAGCACTTGGGAGGCAGAGGTAGGAGGATCACCGTGAGTTTGAGGCCACCCTGAGACTACATAGTGAATTCCATATCAGCCTGGGCTAGAGTGAGACCCTACCTCGAAAAAACAAACAAACAAACAAAAAAAAAAAATAGAGAAGACAGGACAAAGAGAAGGTAAGTTGCTGTAGCAGAAGGAAGGAAAGCACAAGGCAGTAGGGTGCGGTAGAGACTGCAGAGGTAGAAGAGGCAGAAATGGCAGGATGAAGAACGGGTCCGTCTGCCAGGAGAGGTGTGCCTCACTCAGCTGGTTCAGGAGGTGGCAACCAAAGCAGGGGTCCTCGTGTCCCGCCCATCTATAGTCTCCCCTCTGTCTAGTCAGTCTGCCTTTGAGAAGTCACTGCAGACCTGTGAGGCTGTGGGAGGGAAGAAGGTAAGGCCAGCGCGGTTCCACGGCAAGACCTGACCAGAGTCCTGCTGTGGACACAGGCGCACCACTTAATCGCAGTGACGGGCAGCAAAGGGAATTGAGGCCTAGGCCTGGGCGCGTGTGTCAGCACAGCTTCTCTGAGTGAGTTCATCCTCTGAGGAAAATCTCCTCTGTCCCTCTCTGCACCTTCAGAACCAGGAGAGGAAGCACAGAACGTACGTCTATGTGCTCATTGTCACCGAGGTGCTGGAAGACTGGGAGGACTCAGTCAACATCGGTAAGCCAGGCACTCCCCACACCGCCCTGCAGAGCCAGAAGCAAGAGAGACGAGTCACGCATGGGCAGAGGCAGGTGGATCACTGCAAGGTCAAGGCCAGCCTGGTCTACACAGAGAGATCTTGTCTCGAGGAAAGGGAGGGGAGGAGAAGGAGAGAAGAAAAGTGATAGAAGTGAGTGGTTAATAAAATAAGCACAGACATGTTTTTGAACTCGAGGAAGTCAGTATTTTGAAATGCCTAAAGAGGCTGGAGTTGGGTGTAAGGTCAATAAGTTGGAAACATGGCTCTTAAAAATTAGACACGTTTCTGGACTGGAGAGATGGCTCAGCAGTTAATGTGCTTGCCTACAAAGCCTAACAACCTGGGTTCGATTCCACAGTACACATGTAAAGCTAGATGCACAAAGTGGTGCATGCATCTGGAACATGCACTGTTTGCAGTGACTGGAGGCCCTGGCATGCCCATTCTGAATCTCTACCTGTCTCCTCTTTCCTCTCTCTCTCTCTCTCTCTCTCTCTCCTCTCTCTCCTTGCAAATAAATAAGTAAAAATAATTTTTAAAGAATTAGACAAGTTTCTAAAATCAAATTGAATTTTCCCAAAAAAGGTTAATCTCCTAAATATATCAATATCTGCCATGCTGGGCTGCTGCTGGCCCTGGGGCCAAAGGTGAGAGCTGGACCTTAGTTTTGTGTCTTACGACACCCTTCCATCTTGTTTGTCTGGAGTGTGCTTCTGTGGTAGAGCACTTGCTTAAGAGTGCGCAAGGCCCCAGCTTCCAGCCCCAGCACCACAAGTAGCTAAAGTCTTAGAAATCAGGTTCTGCTGTAATTGCAGCCCTGGGAGGATCTCAAGTTGGAGACCAGCCTGGGTACATAGTGAGTTCTACCTGAGTCAGATACAACACCTGTTTCACAAGCCAGTGACTGAGGATGTGGCTCGGTTGTAAGGAGAAACAATAACAACAAAAACTCGTGGGGCTGAAGAGATGGCTTAATGGTTAAGGCACTTGCCTTTGAAGCCAAAGGACCCAAGTTCAACTCCCCAGATCCCACATAAGCCAGAAGCATAAGGTGGAACATGCTTCTGGAATTTGACTGCAGTGACTGGAAGCCCTGATGCACCAGTTCTCTCTTCCCCCTCCCCCTCCATTTAAAAAAAAATTTCTTCACAGTGTTTGGGAAAGCGGTTGTCTTGGTGATTGAAGCCCTCCAACAGAGCCTGGGCTAGTTGCAGAGGGTGAGACAGTTTCCAGTTTTACTCACGCTGCCCTCAGGGAAGCCAGCTTCCTCCTGAATCACACCTATGTGTCTGTCTTGTGAACTGTCCACTGAGATGGTGTGATGGTTGGAGTGTGGTTGGAGTTTTCAATGCCAAAGGAAAACATATTCTGGAATAGTAATAGTAATGTATATCCACAGTACACTGGCAGATGGGTCAACTTGCTACCTGCTTCCAGATGTGTTAATCTGGGCAGTTTGTAGTCCTTTGGCTCTTAAAGGAAGATTTTTTAAAAATATTTCAATTTTCAAGCAGACAGAGATAATAGAGTGACATACAGAGAAAATGGGTGCACCAGGATCTCCAGCCCCTGCAAATGAACTTCTGAGGGTTCGAGGCCACCCTGAAACTACATAGTGAATTCCAGGTCAGCCTGAGCTAGAGTGAGACCCTACCTCGGAAAACCAAAAAAAAAAAAAAAATACTGTTGTGTCTGATGTAATACAACATGCTCACATAAACACATTCTACGTGGCGATATTGAAAGTAGACTCTTGACATCAAGGAGGGACTTCTTATTTATTTTGAGAGAGAATGGACACTGCAGTGCCTCTTGCCACTGCAAACGAACTTCAGATGCATGTACCACCTTGTGTATCTGGTTACATGTGTACAGGAGAATCGGACCTGGGCCCTTAGACTTCCCAGGCAAGTGCCTTAACCACTAAGCCATCTCTCCAGCCCAAGCATTGCTTTTTTTTTTTTTTAAATTTTCGAGGTAGGGGTCTCGCTCTAGCCCTGGCTGACCTGAAATTCACTATGGAGTCTCAGGGTGGCCTCGAACTCACAGCAATCCTCCTACCTCTGCCTCCTGAGTGCTGGGATTAAAGGCGTGCGCCACCACGCCCGGACTGAGCATTGCTTTTTTATTGGTGGGTGAGCCTTTTTGAGACAGTCTCATGTTTCCCAGTCTGGCCTTAAATTCACTTGTGTAGCTGAGGGTGACCTCCAACTCCAAGTGCTCCACACCCAGCTGAGAGGCACTGACTTCACGGCTTTCTTCTACTTCTCAGAGCTTGGAGGCTCAGAAACATCTCCTTGCTTCCCACTTGTCCTGATTTCTTTCTGCGTGCCCCCGCAGGAAGGAAGAGAGAGTGGTTTAAAATAGAAGACGCCATAAGAGTGCTTCAGTACCACAAGCCTGTGCAAGCCTCGTACTTCCATACGCTGCGGCAAGGCTACTCGGCCAACAACGGCACCCCAGTCACCACGTACTCGGTTTCCGCCCAGAGCTCCATGTCAGGCATCAGATGACTGCAGACTGACTGACTGTGAGAGCTGGAGTGTGGGAAGCAGACTGAAGCGTGGATCCTCCTCCTCACCCGCTCCTTCCAACCCCCTCACAGGCCTCTCTTTCACAAGGCTTAGTGGGCAGCCGAGAGGGTCCTGACAGTGCTGCTGCTGGGTGTGGAATGACGGGCCTGTTTGTCTTTCCTGAGGGTGGGCTGGGGGTAACTTGTGAGTACTTTGTGCATGATCTGTCCCTCCTCTGCCCACTCTACCCCTCTGAGCAAGGGACTGCTTTGCCCTCCTTGGGTCCTGAAGTGTTCCCATTCGTCTCATCCATCCCTAGCCAGACATTTTCTGATTTTTAATTTTTTTATTAAGATACTCCTATGAGATAAAGCTTCCTAAGAATGTCCTGTAATGTGCTTTGAGTCTGGTAGGCTGGTCACTTTCCCTGCAGGATACATTTATCTACACATTATATACTGAACATATAATATGTAAATAAATGACTTAGAAAGAGAAGCTTAACTGTTTAATTTTTTAAGGTTTTGTTTTTGTTTTTAATTCTGGGTATTCTGAATGGAGTCCCTCACAATTACTTTGCGTTTTTATTTTTGATGCTAGCAGCTAGGCTCCTTTCTCTGTCCCCTTCTCCCCAGTGACAGGCTGTAGTTGGGGAGGTTCAGGGAGAACCTTCCTCATGTCCCCAGGACACATGGCCTTCTTTCTCGGCTGTCTCCACACAATGAAAGACAGGAAAAACCTGCTCCTATTGAAGCCCAGCCTTGGCCCACGTCCTGAGAAACATGTTCAGGGATTGAATTCAGTCCCATGTGCTCACAATAGGATTTGAGCTGTATGCATTTACTGGCGCAGAAACTGGAGCATCAAGCACCATCTCGTGATGGCCCAGTCTTCTCCATAATGCTGCTTGCTGCTGGCCTTGACCTCTCTTTCTTGCCTTACACCTCTCTCACCTGGACATGGTCCTGTGCCCTGGAGCACAGCACAGCCCTTATGCCAGGTGACCATGTTATGGTTGCAAGTGTGCAGAGGAGGCGTGCTTGTCTGTGACCAGGGAGCGCTTGGTGTTGCTAGGAGCACATTCTCCATGGCATGAGAAAGGCCACGGTGTGCCTAGTGTGGCCGTGTAATCAAGCAGCTTGCTGCGGGCCGTGTGTTGGCCTTTGGGACAGGCTTTGTGCTGGGCTCACCTGCCACTTGTGGTGTCTAGTTGGGAAATAAAGAGGGAGTGAAAGGGGTTGTGAGTGGGGGTAGGGCACTGATCAAACCCTGGCCAGACATGAGAGGTCGGTGCGCTTCCTTCATGGTGTCTCCTGTGGCCAAGCAGAGCCAAGGCGTGGGGCTGAAGTAGTCGTTCTCTTTACTTCCAATGTCTAATAAATACTCAGACTTGCAACGGCTTTGTTCTTCCCTCACGCTAGCAGAAATGGATGTATGTGGCAGGCTGTGCCATCTTAGTGCTCAGCATTTGGTGGACTTTTGCATTGTCTTTCCTATGTTGGAGCCCAGAGCCCAAATCCAGCAAGGCAGTTTTCCTAGGGTCCCATCACACCGCTGGGACAGGAAGGATATCCCCAAGCAGTGGATTGGAAACAGCACCAAAGGGTCCACAGGTCCTGCTTATAGACACTGCTTCCTGTCCCCTGACTAGTGTCCTAACTTGAGATGAAATATATTTAGCCAAACCTCGCGTGGAATCCTGAAGACACATTATCGCAGATAGACTCTGCCTTTGTGGCATGGCTTGAATGCACTTTGCAAGGAAACTGCCAGCACCCCAGGAGGGAAGTGCGCTTGTCATGTCCCTGTTCCCCTCATCCTTCCCCCCTACTTTTTTGGAGATGTGTTCACTGGTGGGGTCTTCATATCCTACCCTTAAAAGACCCATTTTGAAGCTGGGTGTGGTGATGCACGCCTTTAATCCTAGCACTCAGGAGGCAGAGGTAGGAGGATCGCCGTGAGTTCGAGGCCACCCTGAAACTACAGCGAATTCCAGGTCAGCCTGGGCTAAAGCGAGACCCTACCTCAAAATAAAAGAAGAAGGCTGAGACAGGAGTATTGCTGTAAGTTACAGGCTAGCCTGGGCTACAATGAGACCCTCAAACAAATCAAGAAAGAAAGAGAAGGACCACTAGGGGTCAACCATGCTGGATTTCCTGGAGCTTCCAGAAACTACAGCAGGAAGCAGGAGTCTAGGCTCCCTCAAAGCAGGCACAAGGGGTGAGAGTGTGAACTGAAGATTTTTGTTTTCACGAGAATGCTCCACCCATCTGCTCCACAAGGTCAAAGCTCCTTGGAAGAACAGCTGTGAGAGTGTCACACCCTCTGAGGCTGTGGGAGGCTGGCACGCTGCAGGATTCAGACCAGAGCGTTGTGCTGCACAGTCCCGGAACGGGGCCCTTGAGGCTGCCTTCCTGCAACCTCCCGGGGGACGGGGGGGGGGGGACAGAGGGACCACTGGCCTCTGGGTGTTTCACAGTTGTTTTGTGGGTGAGTGGCTACGTCATCAGGTTCTGTGGTGACAGAGACGTGCTTTCTTCTCGAATGTTCAGAGTTGGTCGGTGTGCAATCCCTGTGTGCTTAGAAGCAAAGGGGGCCCTTTGTGGCTTGGAAAAGAGCAAGTCCTGTGCAGAGCTGCCCCTGTCCCCGTGTGTTCTCCGTGTCCAGTGCTCACTGGAGGCTGCTCAAAGCCAGACAGCCTGGGCGTCTGGTCTCTGGTGTACACTGGCCGTCCCTTCACTTAAATCACATTTTCATCCAGTGCTGGCTGACACCTTCATGGAGTCGCTGTCTTCATTTAAAAAAAAAAAAAAATTCTCAGATCACAGGAAGGATTGCGCAACACAGGGAGCTCCTTGCTCCAGCCGTCCGTCCAGCGTTACTCTTTCTGATGTGCTGTAAGCCTGCATGGCTGAGGGTAGGTTTGGAATTCCGGGGAGGGAGCTACCTGGAGAAATCATTTTCTTTTCCATAAGAGAAAGAGGCATTGGCTCTAAGTGATTAAACAGCTTCACCCTGGTCCTGTCCGCATCTTCACAGAACAGGCAGGACAGCAAAGTCGACAGTGTGGGGTGGTTTCCAGGCCCAGCCATTTGGCTCTTAAATTGCCAAGGTCCTGGGTCCTCTCTTCAGAGCTCTGCTGGGTGGAGCCCAATTCCCCCAGGCTCTAGGCTATTCCTGCTGGTGTCACTTATTTGGAGCGGGCAAGGAGGGACTCCATTATCAACCTTGGGGCTTCAGTGACCTTTGTGCCCAAGACCTCACTATCTAGGAGAGCTGTTTGTCATGTCACTTTAGGTGTCACCTAAGGCAGGGAGATATTTGAGATTTTTTTCTTTTTTCGAGGTAGGGTCTCACTCTAGCTCAGGCTGACCTGGAATTCACTATGTAGTCACAGGGTGGCCTCGAATTCAAGGTGATCCTCCTACCTCTGCCTCCCAAGTGCTGGGATTAAAGGTGTGCACCACCACGCCCGGCAACATTTGAGATATTAAGGTAACAACTGCATTGGAGAGCATTGACTTCAGCCCATGTTGTCGGTGCATCCCTCAATGTCTGTCGCTGTGTCCTGGGAGCCTGGCCATGGACACAGGCAGTAGCACATGGTCTGGACACATGCCCTAACCTGATACTAGGAGAGAAGCTGACCTGGGTGGGCTTAGGTGACACACCTCTCTTCTTGAGTCACTGACTAATGTGTCTTCCTAAGCCCTTTAAATTTGTGCATAAAATTCTAGATCCTCATCTGGGTTATTTGGACACTGAACTGGGTTCACAGTGCCGTGACTTGGACCGTCTCTGACACGAAGCTTTGGAACTAAGGAATGTCTCTGCACAGTCCTGATTTGGTGGGTGTAAGCTTATCTGGGGAAAGAAAGCTTTGAGCAGGTTGATGGGAGACTTGCTGTTGGCTCTTCTGGAGACCAAGTCAAGGTGACTGCCTGGAAGGGGGCATGGGACATGGCGTCTTCCTCTGGAAGTCAGTTGTTGAATCACTAGGTTCCCTCTGCTTTGCAGAGAGCCAGTTTTGCACCCTAGCCCTTATCTAGTTTACCAGGCAACATGAGCCCTGAGCAGCAGCTTTGAAGGGCACAAACACAGCAGTGCCGATTTGCCAGGTTTATCACATTCGATGCACTCCCCATCCAAGTCCAGGCTGGGCCAGATAGGATGGTTTTCAGAACCATGGAGCCAGAAAACAACCGTTGTGGAAATACTAACTCCTGTTGCTTATTTCCATGGGCGAACCCTTCAGAGAGCATCCCCAAAACCGAGCACAGTGGCTGCTCCCTGCAGATGGTCAACCAGGCTTTAACTCCTTAGGGGAAAATGCAAGATGTCCCAGTCTGGGTGCTGGGCTTCAACTCTTCCATGCTCCCCTCTGCGGAATGATGGGCACTCACCCTCCGCTCGCTGGGCTGAGATCACCTGCAGGTCCCGTTCTCACGCAAAGTCACAGTGTTGGCAGGAGCTTTTCAGGGCCAAACCTTGGTGCTTAAGTTCCCCTTGATATGGAGAAAATGTGTCATTGTAAATGTTCTGGAAAACTTACAGTTTGGTTAACTGCTACTATGAAGCAGATCGGAGATGACTTTGCCCTAGAAGGTCAAGGCTAACTGGAGACCTAGGGACAGGGACAGGACAGCCAGGGGCATGTGTGAGGCTGGCTTTGCAGCCAGACTAGAGGCAGACTAGACTAAACTAGAGGGAAGGACAGACTCAGACAAAAGCCTCTGGCTGAGAGCACTGACGCTCAGAATCTTCTAAGAGGACGCTCCCTTGAAAACCCCGGTTGGAGCCGGGCGTGGTGGTGCATGCCTTTAATCCCAGCACTCGGAGGCAGAGGTAGGAGGATCGCGGTGAGTTTGAGGCCACCCTGAGACTCCATAGTGAATTCTAGCTCAGCCTGGACCAAAGTGAGACCCTACCTCAAAAAACAAAAAAAAAAAAGAAAGAAAGAAAGAAAGAAAAAAGAAAAACGTGGTTGGTGGGCTGAGGCTCTGGCCCAGTAAGCAAGTGTTTGCCAAGAATGCATGGGGTCCCGGCTTCAGCCTCCACCGGGCAAAAAAGCTGCCTGGCTCACGGAGTGACTTCCACATCTGTCTGTGAACACTGGACAGACAGGTGTGCTGCACAGGGGTCAGGGCCAGTGCTACAGTGTGACATTTGTAGTTAGAACTCTTGTAAAAGGAGTAATAGTGAGATGACCAAGTGTTGAGTCTGTTCTGTTTCGAGGTCTGAGCAGTTGCAACTGCTTATAATGGGGGGGGGGTAGTGGTTAGAAATAAAATCTTTTTTTGTTTTGTTTTGTTTTGTTTTTTCAAGATAAGGTCTCACTCTAGTCCAGGCTGACCTGGAATTCACTATGTAGTCTCAGGGTGGCCTCAAACTCAGAGATCCTCCTACCTCTGCCTCCTGGGTGTTGGGATTAAAGGCGTGCGCCACCATGCCCGGCCTAGAAATAAAAACATACTGTGGGGCTGGAGAGATGGCTTAGTGGTTAAGGCGTTTACCTGCAAAGCCAAAGGATCCCGGTTCAATTCTCCAGGGCCCACGTAAGCCAGATGCACAAGGGGGCACACGCGTCTGGAGTTTGTTTGCAGTGGCTGGAGGCCCTGGCACGCCCATTCTCTCTCTGCCTCTTTCTCTGTCTGTCTGTTGCTCTCAAATAAATAAACGAAAAAAAAATTAAAAAAAAAAAAACATACTGTGTTGGTCTAGATGGCTCCCACTTGGCCAAATGCTTTGAAGAAGTAGGGAGCTTCATGACCTTGGGAACTGCTGTAAAATGAAAGCCGGGCCCACCCTTCTTCAGGAACCCTGCCTCTACCCTGGCCTCAGCTCTGTGCACGGGCTCTCAGCTGTGGGGTGTTCTCTCAGCTGTGGGGTGTCCTCAGCTGTGGGATGTTCTCAGCTGTCGGGTGTTCTCTCAGTTGTTGGGTGCTCTCAGCTGTGGGGTGTGCTGTCATTGTGTTTTTTTGTTTTCCAAGGTAGGGTCTCACTCTAGCCCAGGCTGACCTGGAATTCTATGTAGTCTCAGGGCGGCCTCGAACTCGTGGCGATCCTCCTACCTCTGCCTCCCGAGTGCTGGGATTTAAGTCGTGTACCACCACGCCCGGTTCTCATTGTGTTTTAAAAGATGACATAGCTGAGTTTCTCCCCTCTGCTAGGTGAACCCTCCTTCCACAGGCAGTCTCTTCGTCCAGTGAACCCATTGGATGAGGGCAAAGTATGAGATATGTTGAGTTTAACTTCCAAAAGACCTAAGTCTTTCTCCCCCTTCAGACATGTTAGCTGTGGCTTATCCGTTATGTCTCCAGAACTGAGCGGAGGCCACTGCCCCTGGAGGGTTCGTAAGCATAGAGAGGGTGTATAGCTGAACAAGCAACTGGCTGAGTGTTCTTTGAAGAGGGGCCAAGAGGGGCAGTGACGCTGAATGAGCTGGACAGAACATCTGGAGGAATAGCACGGGGGAGGGGGTATGTTATGGTCCCTACCTCTTGGTGCTGGGCGGAGGTAATAAAATCGGGTTGGGGACAGTGGCCTTCTCCAGACCTAGGAGCTGTGCAGCTTGTGGTGTGTGCTCCTACTGTCCCCCAGCTCCCAAACAACTGTGCTTGGCATTGCATGGGCAGTCCGGCATTTCTAGCCCGTCACAGCCAGCAGCCCGGGCCTGGCCTCCTTTCCACTGTCCTACAGCTCTCCTGAGGAGGTTTTGGCTGTGCTCCTGGGAGCTGCAGGGAGTGGAATGTTGTCCTGAGAAAGCAGAAGGAAGTGGGTTTTCCTGTTTCCTTTCCTCAAGGTTGCATTCTTGGACTCCTCACACCTTGTCCACGGGCACTGACTGGCCCGTGCAGGAGGACTGAAAAGAAAGGGGACTTACCTCTCCCCGGTTTGGCACCAGGCGAGCCATCCTCCTTCCCCTTCCCTTGGGTCTTATGCTGACACCTCCCCTCACGTGGTGCCAGTGTCCAGTGACAGGTGGCCCTTCCCCATGGTGCACAGAGCACATTGGAGCAATCCTGGTATTTCCCACTGCCACTGTCCACCTCTGAAAATCGCTTCAGCCTGTGAGCCTGCCACCCTTCCTTTCCATGTGCTGACAGCTTCTCCCCGTCTGCCGCGCCCGAGGGAAGGGCATTGCAACTGTAGGCTGTGACCTGGTGCCAACCAATAAAAACCAGTATTCCACACACACAGTCCTGGGACTGTCTAGTCTCTTCTTTCCAGAGGTTCTCCTTTAAAAATTTGTTTTATTTTATTTTATTTTCCCGACAGTGAATGAGTTTATCAGATCATCCCTGACATCAGGGTTCTCCGTGTGTGTATTTTATTTTTTAATATATTTATTTATTTGTGTGCACAGAGATACAGCCAGAGAGAATGGGCACACCAGAGCCTCTAGCCACTGCAAACAAACTCCAGACATATGTGCCACCTTGTACATCTGGCTTTGCATGACTTTTGAAGAATCGAACCCAGGTTATTGGGCTTTGCAAGCAAGAGCCTTAACCACTGAACTACCTCTCCAGCTGTTGCAGTCAGGGTCGCATTGCTGGCAGAAATCACCTGGTCAAGAGCAGTTCGTGGGAGAAAAAAGAAAAAGATTTTTTTTAAAAAAAGGGGTTATTTTGGCTTACAGACTCTAGGGGAAGCTCCATGATGGCAGGGAAAATGATGACATGAACAGAGGGTGGACATCACCCCTGGCCAACATAAGGTGGGCAACAGCAATAGGAGAGTGTGCCAAATACTGGCAAGGGAAGACTGGCTATAACACCCATAAGCCCACCCCCAACAATGCACTGCCTCCAGGAGGTGTTAATTCCCAAATCTCCATTGGCTGGGAACCTAGCATTCAGAACACCTAAGTTTGTGGGGGACACCTGAATCAAACCACCACATTTTTCCCCTTATCAATCCTAATGTTCAAACATCCTCATAATCCAAGGTCTTTTAAGTGAGCCATAATACCAAAAAAGTCCCCCCAAAACCCATAATGGCACAGAATAAACATTCATGCTGCAAAAAGATGGCACTGGGCATGGCAAAGAAATATTCAACCAATACAAGATTTAAACAGGGCAAACATCAAACTCTGTAGCTCCAAGTCCAACAACTCTAGCCAGTGACAAATCTTTAAGTCCGATAATCCTAACCAGCAAAAAGTCTCTGGAGTTCCAATTCCGCCCTTCCAGCCAGGCTACTCACACTCCTGGAAAACTTCATCTGGGGCTGGCAGCTTTCCTTAGCAGCCATATCGTGGTCCCGGCATCTCCACTGGGTCTCCACTGCAACCCACGGTCCATCCTCACTGCTCCATCGGGTCTCCATGCAGGCATCCAGCAAACCTGCTTCACACTGCCCATGGCCATTTCCAAAACACAAGACCATGTTGCAAACTCAATGACCCTCTCTTGCATTTCTTATACTCCACAATACCAGGTAGGGTGCCAATTTGTTAATTGGGGGGGGGGGGAATAAAGCAGACTTTGAAGAACAGGACACTCCTTGAGCCCTTAGGCCCCTTCAAAAGAGTCTACATTCTTCCTCTTGCCTCAGTACAGGTCAGCTGGCCCAATCCAAAAGGTTGTCATCTCATATAATTACAGTTGCAGGGGCAGAAGTTTCAGCGCAAAGATTTCATTTTTTCTGAGCCATATCCCTCTGCTCACACCAGTCTGTTTCTATGCAAAGCAACTCTGCACAATTTCTCAGGGCACGGGCATAACAGCAAGCTTTTCACACAAACTGCCTCTAGCCCAGTCCAGGCAAAGCTCTTTCTCACCCTCACAAGCCAAACCTCACAGTTCATAGTTCTTACTGCATTCAGGCCTTTTAACTCTGACCAGAACAGTCCATCAAGCTGTATTTACAACACTGCAAGTTATCTCTAAGGCCAAGGTTTCAAATCCTTCCATATTCCTCTTGAAAATCAGCTCCAAAAGGCCAACGCCACATAGTCAGGTGTCTAGCAGCAAATGATACCATTCTCGGTACCAACTTTACTGTTGCAGTCAGGTTCGCATTGCTGGTAGAAAACACCTAGCCAAGAGCAGCTTGTGGGAAAAAGTTTATTTTGGCTTACAGGCTCAAGGGGAAGCTCCATGAAGGCAGGGGGAAACGATAACATGAGCAGAGGGTGGACATCACCCCCTAGCTAACATAAGGTGGGCAACAGCAACAGGAGAGTGTGCCAAACACTGGCAAGGGGAGACTGGCTGTAATACCCATAAGCCGTCAGCCGGGCGTGGTGGCGCACGCCTTTAATCCCAGCACTCGGGAGGCAGAGGTAGGAGGATCGCCGTGAGTTCGAGGCCACCCTGAGACTCCATAGTGAATTCCAGGTCAGCCTGGGCTAGAGTGAGACCCTACCTCAAGAAAACAAAAAACAAAAAAAAAAAATACCCATAAGCCTGCCCTCCAACAATCCACTTCCTCCAGGAGGTGTTAATTCCCAAATCTCCATCAGCTGGGAACCCCTAAGTTTATTGGGGACATCTGAATCAAGCCAGCACACCAGCCCTATTTTTATTTTATTTTTTTATTTTTCCAAGGTAAGGTCTCACTCTAGCCCAGTCTGACCTGGAATTCACTCTGTAGCTCCAGACTAGTCTAGAATTAACGACGATCCTCCTACCTCTGCCTCCTGAGGGCTGGGATTAAAGCATATGCCACCATAACTGGCTCTATAGCCATGTTTGGATTTCACACACCTCCAATCCACTCTCCTGGGTTGTTGGGAATGTCTCCAAAGGCTCAAGGGTGGCGTGTTGAAAGATTTTCCCCAACTTGCCATGGAGGGAATCAGAATGAGGACCCCAGAGATGCCAGAGGCGCTGGAATCCGTCTGCTCTCTTCTGCACACAGTGCTGCAGGCATGCAGCGTGCAGGGAGAGTGCCGAGTAGATGTGGGTGGGTCTCCCACCCACCAGAGCTCTGTGCGGACCTAGAGAGCAGGAAGACAGGGAGGCACAGTTAGGAGTTGCTTTCCTGCCAGGCGTGGCGGCGCACGCCTTTAATCCCAGCACTCAGAGGCAGAGGTAAGAGGATTGGTGTGAGTTCGAGGCCACCCTGAGACTACAGCATGAATTCCAGGTCAGCTAGAGTGAGACCCTGCCTCAAAAAACCAAAATAAAATAAAATAAAAAGCCCAATAAGTTGCTTTCCTTTCTGTGGGTTGTGTTGGGAGGACTTATGTATTGAAGAAATGCAGGGTAGGACTTACAGGCAGGGCTGGGGATATGGCTCAGTGGATGAAGCTCTTGTGGCACAAGGGTGAGGACTTGTTTGGATACCACATAAATGTCAGGCAGGTGTAAACAGACTGTCTTGAATACCAGTGCCCAGGAGACCAGAGACAGTGGCTCTCCAGGGCCAGCTGGCCAGCTAGACTACCCCGGTGAGCAAGCTCTGGGCTGAAATAGAAACCCTGCCTTGTAAACGAGGTGGAAAGTGATGAAGGAAGAAAGAGACCCTCAAGTTAACTCTGTGCTGCTCACATGAGCCCACACACACTGCAAAAACAGAAAGGACACTAGGTGAGTGAGAGTAGTCAGTGAGGTGAGCCTCAGTAAGCTATGCCTATGCCCCTTCAAAGAACACTTTGTTGGGGATTTTTTTTTTTTAATTTGAGAGCAACAGACAGAGAGAAAGAGGCATATAGGTGTGTGTGTGTGTATATACACACACACACACATATGTATATATATACATATATATATATACATATATATATACAGAGAGAGAGAGAGAATGGGCGTGCCAGGGCCTCCAGCCACTGCAAACGAACTCCAGATGCATGTGCCCCCTTGTGCATCTAGCTAACGTGGATCCTGGGGAATCCTTAGGCTTCACAGGCAAGCGCTTAACCGCTAAGCCATCTCTCCAGCCCTGTTGGGGATTTTTTTTTTCCCCCCCAAGGTAGGGCCTCACTCTAGTCCAGGCTGACCTGGAATTCACTATGCAGTCTCAGGGTGGCCTCGAACTAACAGAGATCCTGCTACCTCTGTTTGCCTCCCGAGTGCTGGGATTAAAGGCGTGCGCCACCATGCCTGACTGTTTAGTGGTTTTTTTTGTTTTTTTGAGTTTTGCTGTGTAGCCCTAGCTGGTCTGGAACTCGATACATAGACCAGAGTAGTCTCAAACACACAGAGATCTGCCTGCCTGGTGGCAAGGGAGTGTTGTCGTGGCAGGAATACATGTTGGAGCAAAACTGCTTACCTCATGGCCAGGGTAGAAAAGAGGAAGTTGGTTCTCATCCTCTTCAAAGACAGTAGTGACCTGAAGACTTCCCACCACGTCCCACCTCCTGAAAATTCCACACTTCCTAAGGTGCCAATGTGGGGGCCAAACCTTTAGCACTCTTGGATGTTCCAGATCCAGCCGAGTGGCCACTGGTGATGTGTCCAGACGCCACAGGCCCCTGTGTGAGACCCCATTGGGCATCTGGCAGCCACCTACTGAGGGGTGGTGCTACAGGTAGGTGCAAAGAAGCTACTAGAAAGCCAAATAGTCTGCCTGGGACTGCAGAGTGAGTTCTGGGTTGGCATGAGCTAGACTAGAGAAACCAAACCAACGAACCAGGCAAACAACTACACACCTGTCTGTGAAGTCTGATCCCTCCACCTGATGTTTTTGTTCTCCACAATTTGACCTCATCGCACCATTTCTCATTAAAATGCTCTTCAAGGCCAGGCGTGGTGGCGCATGCCTCTAATCCCAGCACTTGGGAGGCAGAGGTAGGAGGATCGCTGTGAGTTCGAGGCCACCCTGAGACTACATAGTGAATTCCAGGTCAGCCTGGGCTAGAGCAAGACCCTACCTCGAAAAACCAAAAATAAATAAATGAAATAAAATGCTCTTCAAACCGAGCCTGATGACTCATGCCTGTAATCTAGCACTCAGGAGGCAGAGGCATACAGAGCCAGGTGTGGTGGCACACTCCTTTAATTGTTGTGAGCTCGAGGCCAGCCTGAGACTGCATAGTGAATTCCAGGTTAGTCTGGGCTAGAGTGAGACCCTACCTCAAAAACAAAACAAAACAAAAAGCCAAATTAACTGGGTGTGGGTGCCTCACACCTGTTATCCCAGCACTCAGGAGGCAGAAGCAGGAGGATTGTCACAACGTGATGGCCAGCCTGATCTACACAGCGAGAGTTCCAGGCCAGCCAGGGCTGCAAAACACAGACCTATTTCAACAGCAGAAACAGCAGCAAACCTTTGCCTGGTAGCACCAGCAGGATTTGGGGGCTGTTCCAGTCTGTGCCCCCTCCCGCCCCTGCTCATTTCACAGCTCTGGGCACAGGCTCCAAGAGAGGGACTGTTTATCCGTGTTCTAGTTTGGAATCTTTGGTGACGAATCTAGGTCACTGCTCTTGCTGGAAATAGCTGACTGCTCTGGCTTTGTAGTCATGATGATCTGTTTTTAAATGGCAATCTTGCTGTGTATTGATGGAGGATTTGGAGGTTCAGGGAATCCCCAGACCCATGAACCCCAATTTCTGGGTCCTTATCTGATTTTTAGAAAAAACTTGATTAAACAGACACTGAGAAGGGTAAATTATAGATTATTTTGAGAGAAATGAGGACTGTACGGGGGATTAAGATCTAGGGAGAAAATGAGTGTGGTGGCGCACGCCTTTAATCCCAGCTCTTGAGAGGCAGAGGTAGGAGGATCACAGTGAGTTTCAGGCCAACGTGAAACTACATAATGAATTCCAGGTCAGCCTGGGCTTGATCCAGACTAACTCAAAGAGCCAAATTAGCCAGGCGTGGTGGTGCACACCTTTAATCCCAGCACTCGGGAGTCAGAAGTGGAAGGATCGCCATGAGTTCCGGGACACCCTGAGAATACACAGTGAATTCCGAGTCAGCCTGGGCTACAGTGAGACCCTACCTTGAAGAACAAAACAAAAGCCAAATTAAAAAAAGAAAAGTAGCCGGGCATAGTGGCACATGCCTTTAATCCCGGCACTTGGGAGGCAGAGGTAGGAGGATGGCCTTCAGTTCAAGACCACCCTGAGTCTACATGGTGAATTTCAGGTCAGCCTGGACTAGAGTGAGACCCTACCTCGAAAAACCAAGTGGCGCACGCCTTTAACCAGCACTCGGGAGGCAGAGGTAGGAGGATCACGAGTTCGAGGCCACCCTGAGACTCCATAGTGAATTCCAGGTCAGCCTGGGCTAGAGTGAGACCCTACCTCGAAAAAAAAAAAAAAAAAAGTTCCAGGCGTGGTGGCACACACCTTTAATCCCAGCACTTGGGAGGTAGGAGGATGGCCACGAGTTCGAGGACACCCTGAGACTACATATTGAATTCCAAGCCTGGACTAGGCTAGAGTGAGACCCTAACTCATAAACAGAAGGGTGGGGGAGAATGTAGCTCAAAGCATGACACAGCTAAAAGGCAAGCAGGAAAAGGGAAAACACCCAGGCCCTGAGGAGTGCGAGGCTGAGAAGTGTTCTGTGCTCAGGCAGGGGCGCTCACAGGGAAGGAAAAGGGAAGGGGCCCATGTGCACAACCTCCCTCACACGGGTCAGACATCCAATAACAGTGAGCGAGTGTCATCTGCCTCAGGTATGTAAGAAGGAATCTGATTGGCTCATGGCCCCGAGGGTCCAAGACCTGATTGGCTCAATGACTCGGAAGGTGAGCTGAGGGAGAAGCGGGAAGTTCGCGCTGGGTCGTGTTGGCAGCCATCTTGGGTGAGACAGGATCAAATACAAGTTCCAGATTTGCCAGGACGGTCAGAATGGCATCTCTTTGTGCCCTCTGTCCCTAACTGCCTATAAAAAGCTATCTTGCTTGTTTTTTTCTTTTATATAGATTTATTTTATTTATTTGAGAGGCAGAGAGAGAGAGAATGGGCGTATCAGAGTCTCTAGCCACTACAAACGAACTCCAGACACATGTCACCTTATGCATCTGGCTACTGGGTACTGGGGAATTGAACCAGAGTTCATAGGTGTCGCAGGCAAGTGCCTTCACCACTAAGCCATCTCTCCAGCCTGTTTTTTTTTTTTTGTTGTTGTTGTTGTTTGTTTGTTTGTTTTTGTTTTTTGAGTTAGGGTCTCGCTATAGCCCAGGTTGACCTGGAATTCACTATTCGCTATGTAGTCTAGTCTCGAGGTGGCCTCAAACTCACAGCAATCCTCCTACCTCTGCCTCCTGAGTGCTGGGATTAAAGGCGTGCGCCACCATGTCTGGCCCTTTTAATTTTTTAAATTTGTTTGTAAGCAGAAAGATACAGGAGACAGAGAATGGGCACACCAGGACTTCCAGCCACTGCAAGCAAACTCCAGATGCATGTGCCACTTTGTGCATCTGGCTTTAGATGGGGAATACTGAGGAATTCAACCCTGGTCATTGGGCTTTGTAGGAAAGCAACTTAACTGCTGAGCCATCTCCCAGGTCTCTTCTCACTGTAGATTTCAGGATAAACTTCTACTCCTTTAATTCCTATCCAAGGCCACGGTAATCTCATCGCAGCGGTTTCTGCCATCCCCACATTTCCAAGTGCACCATCGCACTGCTCCCGTGTTCTCTGCTCCTTTTTGGAAAAGGCTTCAATCCTCCCTAAACTAGACCGTGTCCCCTTGGACAAACCCCCCTTCTGAAGATGCCTTTGGAAGGTAGAATCTCCATTTTTGATATTCAATTGAGTATGTGCTCACCGGAAGTTTGCATTTTGGAGACATCCATGGTAGAGAGATGTGTCCCTGGTGTGACTCTGCCCTCCAGACCCTCCCACCACACACCTCTGAATTTGCCCAGATCCTTGGGGCAAACACAGGCTAGCCTGAGGTGTTACCAGAGGACATGAGAAGGCCCAGAGTAACAGCTAGTTGTTTTATTTTGTTTGTTTTAGTTTGGAGACAGGGTCTCACTGGTTGCCCAAGATAGCCTTGAACTCACCCTGAAGCCTAGGCTGGCATCAAACGTGCAGCCCTCCAACTCGCAATCCTTCTGCCCTAGCCCCCCTTCTGCCCTAGCCCCCCTGGTGGTTGGTATTACAGGCCTGCACACTAGGCTGGCAGTAACAGTTTTCTCTTCTGCACACGCTTTCCCGTGGGAGAGGGACTGACAATTCCTTGAACACTTACTACTCACACAGCCTTGGAGGGACGGAGACTTCCCATCCACCCAGAGGCCAGCATTTCCATCCCGCCGCATCCTGGGGTTGCTGAGCCTGGACCTGCCCAGCCTTGCAAGGAAGGAGCGTCTCCTGCTGTGCAGAAAGGAGCTACCTGCATGGAGACCCCTTCTGTTGGGACCCTCAGGAGAGCCACTGTGGAGGAACTGGGACAAAGTCACTGCAAGCTCAAGGCTGGCACCATGGGGTATGATCCAGGAGTGCCACACGCCCATTCTCCGGGCCACCTGGAATTGTGCAGTTCCTCTGTCTCAACCCTTGAGCGGGCTGGGGGCCCAGGGTTGACCCACTGCTCGGAACCCACTGCTTCAATGTGTTCAGTGCCTTGGAATCTCAGAGTCCGTAACTGCTAAAGCACAGCTGAGAGAGTAAAGGATCAGCCAGGTGTGTGCCACCACAGCTTGCCTTGAGGGACTGGGAGAAAGAAGTATGAAAGAGGTGAGACCCAGGGTCAGGTTTTGCCCCACATAGTTGAGTTCCAGGCCAGCCTGGGCTACATGAGGCCCTGTCTCGAGGCTGGACAGATGGCTCAACAGTGGTTAGGGGCACTTGTTTGCAAAGCCTGATGGCCTGGGTTCAATTCCCCAGGACCCACATAAAGCCAGATGCACAAAGTGGCACATACATCTGGAGTTTTTTGGGGTTTTTTTTGCAGCAACAAGAGGCCCTGACATGCACAATTTCTCTTTCTCCTCTTGCAAATAAATAAATAAATAAATTATATATATATATATATATGTATTTTAATGTCCTTTCCAGGGGCTAGAGAGATGGTTCAGTGGTTAAAGTCACTTACTTGTAAAGCTTGAAGGCCTGGGTTCTATTCCCCAGTACTCACATAAGCCAGATGCACAAAGAGGTGCATGCATCTGAAGTTCATTTGCAGTGGCAAGAGGCCCTGGCATGCCCATATGTACTCTCTCTTCTCACTCTCTCTCAAAATAAATAAATAAATATTGAAAAGAAATATCCATCCCAAGCCAGGCATGGCAGCTCATGTGTAAAATCCCAGCACCCAATAGGCTGAGGTAGGAGGACTGCCATGAGTTTGAGGTCAGCCTGGGTTAGGATGAGACCCTGCCTCAAAAACAAAAAAGGGATGGTGGCGCATGCCTTTAATCCCAGCACTCAGGAGGCAGAGGTAGGAGGATCGCCGTGTGTTCAAGGCCACCCTGAGACTACAAAGTGAATTCCAGGTCAGCCTGAACTAGAGTGAGACCCTACCTCAAAACCCTCCCCCCACCAAAAAAAAAAAAGACGGAAAAGAAAGAAAGAAATATGGGCCTGGAGAGATGGCTTAGCAGTTAAGATGCTTGCCAGCAAAGCCAAAGGACCCAGGTTCTAGACCCCAGTACCCATGTAAAGCCAGTTGCACAAGGTGGCTCATGCATCTGGAGTTCGTTTGCGGTGAGGCCCTGGCTCGCCCGTTCTCTGTCTGCCTGTCTTTCTTTTTTTTTTTTTTTTTTTTTTTTTTGGTTTTTCAAGGTGGGATCTCACTCTAGCCCAGGCTGACCTGGAATTCACTATGGAGTCTCAGGGTGGCCTCGAACTCAAGGCGATCCTCCTACCTCTGCCTCCCGAGTGCTGGGATTAAAGGCATGCGCCACCACACCCGGCTTTCTGTCTGCCTGTCTTTCTATCGCAAATAAATAAATTAAAAAAAAAAAAAAAAGAAGCCGGGTGTGGTGGCACATGCCTTTAATCCCAGCACTCGGGAGGCAGAGGTAGGAGGATCGCCGTGAGTTCGAGGCCACCCTGAGACTCCATAGTGAATTCCAGGTCAGCCTGGGCTAGAGTGAGACCCTACCTCGAAAAACCAAAAAAAAAAAAAAAAACAGTTGGGCATTGGTGGCACACGCCTTAACTGCTGAGCCATCTATAACCGCAGATCATTTCTAAGTGCTTACTGGTTCTGAGCCCCTTGTCCCAGCCCTCAGGGCATCTTTGTCACTGCTTTTGAGGGTTTTGTTGTGGTGGTGGTGCTGGGACCTGAACACAGAAACACAGAGCCTCGCACACACTGAGCCACACTCTTAGACTCCTCAAGATCCATTTTCTTTTCTTTCTTGGTTTTTTTTTTTTTTTTTTTTTTGGTTTTCCGAGGTAGAGTCTCACTCTAGCTCAGGGTGACCTGGAATTCACTATATAGTCTCAGGGTGGCCTCAAATTTGAGGCAATCCTCCTACCTCTGCCTCCCAAGTGCTGGGATTAAAGGCGTGCGCCACTACGCCCGGCTCAAGATCCATTTTCAACCAATGGCAGCTGAAGGCCTGACTTTGCTGCAGGCTGGGCATTTTTGCACTCCAGGGCACTCATTGAGCTTTGCTGCAGGATGTGCTAAGTTACATGAAAACAGCCTTCCTGCATCTTGGTTTATGGTTTGTCCATTGGGTTCCCAGCTAAAGGCCGTAGCTTGTGGGAGGCAGTGGAGGCGCATTTTTCAGTGCCAACTGCAGCAACCCTGAGAGACAGGGCAACAGGACAGAGCTCAATAGGACAATCATGCAGCACCTATGGAGGCCCTAGTTCACCCCCCATCGTCAGGAAGAAACCCTCTCAAGTAGCCTTGGAGCAGCTACCAATGCACAGGGTTCCAGGAAGAAAGACCCGCCCACCAGCCATCGTGTCCTTCATGACTGGGCCACAATCAGGGCCTCAGCTGACTCCCTTATAAACTGCAGTCAATCCTGCCTGGCGTAGCTCACCAGTGTTTCTGTCCTAGGAGTAAGGAAAGTAAGACCTGTCGTGGAGGCACACGCCTTTAATCCTAGCACTAGGAGGCAGAGGTAGAAGTTCGAGGCCACCCTGAGACTACACAGTGAATTCCAGGTCAGCCTGCGCCAGAGTGAGACCCTACCTCAAAAAAAAAGAAGGAAAGAAAAGTTGAGACAAGGGGCTGGAGAGATGTCTCTGGTTAAAGGTACTTGCTTGCAAAGCTTGACTCCCCAGGGTCAATTCCCTAGTACCCATGTAAAGCCAGCTACACAAGGTGGTTACATGTATTTGGAGTTCATTTACAGTGGCAGAAGGCCCTGGCACACCCATACTCACTCTCTCTCTCTCTCTCTCTCTCTCTATCTCTCAAATTAAAAAAAAAAAATTTTTTTTTTTAAGTTAAGGTTTTGCTATGTAGCTAAGACTGGCTTTGAAGCTTCCACCTCAGAATGCCAGACAGCTCAGCTGCAGCCATATATCTTGAGGATCCTCCAAGGCCTAGTGGTTACACTGCCTAGGCCATGTGCGGAAAGTACTAGAGTCTCTTGGGGCTTCCTTTCCTCCTCTCCTTCTCTCTTCACCTCTCCTTCTCCCTCCCCCACCCTTTCCCTGCCCTTCTCATTTTGGCTTTATCTCCACTTTAAAAAAAATATTTTATTTATTTGAGAGAGAGAGAGAGAGAAAATCTGGACATGCCAGGGCCACCAGCTGCTGCAGAGTCTAGATTTATGAGCCACCTTGTGCATTTAGCTTTATGTGGGTCCTGGGGAATCAAACCTGGGTACTTTGTCTTTGCAGGCACTCTAACCACTATGCTATCACTCCAGCTCTCAAAGTTTTAAAACAGTTACTAGGTTGCTAACGTCCTGAGGAATGGTGCCAGAGCCAAAGCTGCCTAGGTTCTGAATCCTTTACTTGCTACAAAAGTCCTTGGAGATCAGAGAGAAGCCTGAGGTTGGTGGTATCTCTGCTTTCCAGATTTTATATCCCAAAGAGATCCATCTGATCCCCCTGGAACCTCCATACAGTGGCTTCTTTCATTCCTTCCTTTCTTTTTTCTTTGCTTATTTTTATTTATTTGAGAATGACAGACAGAGAGAAGGAGGCAGAGAGAGAGAGAATGGGCGTGCCAGGGCCTCCAATCACTGCAAAGGAACTCCAGATGCATGCACCCCCTTGTGCATCTGGCTAACATGGGTCCTGGGGTATCGAGCCTCGAACTGGGGTCCTTCGGCTTCACAGGCAAACACTTAACCGCTAAGCCATCTCTCTAGCCCCTTCTTTCTTTTTTTGGGTGGAGGAGGGGTGTTGAGGTAGGGTCTCGCTGTAGTCTCAGGGTGGCCTTGAACTCATGGTGATCCTCCTGCCTCTGCCTCCTGAGTACTGAGATTAAAGGCATGCACCACCACTCCTGGCTTTCTTTTATTTTTAATGGGACCCCACATTCCCCAGTCAGAAGGGTGGACTGGAGAGATGGCTTAGCGGTTGAGAGCTTGCCTGTAAAGCCTAAGGACCCCGGTTTGAGGCTCAATTCCCCAGGACCCACGTTAGCCAGATGCACAAGGGGGCACACGCGTCTGGAGTTCGTTTCCAGTTGCTGGAGGCCCTGGTGTGCTCATTCTCTCTCTCTCTGCCTCTTTCTCTCTCTGTCCGTCGCTCTCAAATAAAAATTAAAAAATTTAAAAAGGGGCAGGGGTGGAGAGATTGCTTAGTGGTTAAAGCATTTGCCTGCAAAACCAAATGACCCATGTTTGATTCCCCAGGACCCACATAAGCCAGATGCAGAGTGGCACAAGCATCTGGAGTTTGTTTGCAGTGGCTGAAGGCCCTGGTGCGCCCATTGTCTGTCTCTCAAAAAAAAAAAAAAAAAAAAAAAAAAGCTCGGGCGTGGTGGCACATGCCTCTAATACTAGCACTTGGGAGACAGAAGTAGGAGGATCGCTGTGAGTACGAGGCCAGCCTGAGACGACACAGTGAATCCAGGTCAGCCTGGGTTAGAGTGAGACCCTACCTCGAAAAACCAAACCAAAAAAAAAAGGGCCAAAGCAAGCAAACTCAGGCAGGCTACTACTCAGCCTCACCAGGTGCTAAGGAGACCTGCTCTCAATAAAAGAGGGAGGGGCCTGTGAAGCCCAAAGATCCAAGTTGGACTCCCCAGAACTCACATAAGCCAGATACACAAGGTGACACATATGTTGGGAGTTAATAGTGGCCATTCTCTTTCTATTTCATAAATAAATAAAAATATTTTTTAAAAAGATATAAATAGCCGGGTGCACGCCTTTAATCCCAGAGGCAGAGGTAGGTAGGAGGATCGCCATGAGTTTGAGGGCACTCTGAGACTACAGACTACAGTCAGCCTGTAGATATAAAGATATAAAGGAGAGAGGGAGGGAAAGAGAAAGAAAGAAAAGAAAAATGACCTTTATTTTCATTCCCACATGATGACCCAGAGTTTCAGCGGATTTACTGCCAAAACTGACTTCGACTTTCTTTAGTGACTTCCACCCCAGGATAGAGTTTCCAATCATTTGATTCTGAGGTGGAAAAGGGGTCATATGTGCATCTCTACATGAGTTACATGTGTGTGTATACACATTCACTGTCTGTCTCTCAGATAAAAATATATACATATATATTACATATACATATATTTATTTATTATTTATTTATTTTAAAGGGCTGGGAAGATGGCTTAGCGGTTAAGGCGCTTGCCTGCAAAACTAAAGGTCCCAGGTTCCATTCCCCAGATGCACAAAGTAGTACGTGCATCTGGAGTTTATTTGCAGCGGCCGGAGGCCCAGATGCACCCATTCTCTCTCTCTCTCTCTCTCTGACTCTGTCTCTCAAATAAATAAATAAAAATAAATATATTTTTTAAAAAAAGATACGTGCTTTCCCACACCACATGGTAAGAAAAGAGACCCCGCCGGGCATGTCTGTAACCCCGGCACTCAAGGCAGAGCCAGAGGCAGAGGCAGAAGATCGAGACTGGACTGAGCTCCATACGGAGTTCCAAATCAGCCAAGATCTGTGTCCAACAAAAAGACAAAAATGTGTGATCACAAACTGGATGACACTGGTAAGCGCCTCAGCTACATCACTTCAGTGACCAGACCAAGAGGGATGGGACCCCAGCGCACCACTGTGCACATGACCGACAGGGGTCGAGTCCCGCTGTCCGCCTATGCTCCCTAAACTGGAAAGCGGTGAAGGCGCGTAGGCTCCTCCTCCATGCCCTCATTTCACGGGCTTGCGGCTCCGGTCGACGACTTGTTAGCCTGGACAGCCCGGTCAACCGGAAAGCTTAGAGCGTGGTGCGACCGCACGAGGCTCAAGCGGACTGGCGACGCCGGGAGGGAGCGCGGCCCGCGCCCGCCCATCCGCCGCAGTGCTCCCCGCCGCGCGGCCCGCGCCTGCCCCCTACAGCCGCAGCGCGGCCTTGCAGGCCCGGCGGGACCCGCCCTCTCCCCGCCCACCAGCCTCCGGATTGGTCGCTCCTGAAATCGGTTCTGCCGCGGGATTGGCTGCGTCCCGAGCGGAGGCCACGCTCCCCTCCCCGGGTCCTTTGATCACGCGCCGGAGGGCTCTTCCGGGGCCCGGGAGCCAACCCAGGGCGTTCCTGCCAGGGCTGCTCGGCGGGAGGTAAGGCATGGCCGGGTTGGATGGGCTGCAGAGCGCCGGCCGGGTCACCTCAGGGTGCCGGGGTCCCAGAAACCCAGGCGGGAGCGGCCCCTCGGCGCGTTCCCAGCGCTCCCTGAGCCGCCAGCGCCCCGGGAACCCCTTCCCGCCCGCCGCTGCAGGTCAGCAGCATCCTTAGAGCGGCCTCTTGCCCTTCCCGTCCTGGCTAGCGCCCTCAACCCGGGGCATGAGCTCGCGACCGGGTACGGCCGCACTGGTGCCCCGCGGACACGGGGCAGGTGGCTCTCATCTTGTCCTCTGCTAGAATACCCGGGGCAGGGACTTGGGACATCTCCATGCCGCTGCCCCCGGACGATCTCATTAATATGGATGGGAGCTGAGCCTCTCCACCTCTGCCTGTCATCCCAAGCCACGAAGGGAGGGACATGGGCGGAGCCTCGGGTGCACCAGATGCAAGTGACATCATTCGAAAATACTGTCCAGCCCTACTTACTGTGTCCACTGACACATGACCGATGCAGGGGTCCGTGTCTGAGATGACAACGGACACAACATCAAAGAACCCTCAGCCTGCAGCGTGGGAACTGGACCAGGATCCCTTCAGACGCTCCCACCAAACCCCCAACAGGACCTTCCCATTCTCATTTTACTCCACTGGCTAGACGCTAACAGCCCAAGACTCAGATCTGAGACAGGAGCTCCACATAGGCCCTAACCTTCCCCCACCCCACCCCCCCCACCCCCGGTCAGTTGAGAGCTACAAATGTCGGACCTGCATCTAAGTTGGGCCCCACCCTGATGTAGGCATAGGCACTGGGCAGGAAGCAAGCCCTGTATCTAGTACTTCTTAGGACTCGTCAAAAAGAGCCAGTGGACAATTCTCTTACTTGGAGGGTGCCTCTTCCCAGTTTCTCATGGAAGCATTCCTGGGTCTCTAGCTCTTGGGGAGGGGGATAAAGTGTGGGTGTCACTGTAGGTAGGTACAATTGATAATCTCCATTCCTCCTCCCCAGGGAGGCACCCTCCTGAGGCCACCACTGCCCATGTGGACCACCTAGCTCTCCAGCTTCTGATGTCATGAGTAACACAACAGTGCCCAATACCCCCCAGGCCAGCAGCGACTCCATGGTGGGCTATGTGCTGGGGCCTTTCTTCCTCATCACCCTTGTCGGGGTGGTGGTGGCTGTGGTAAGGAGTGCCCATATCAACACAGCTAAGGCAGCAACTGGGCGGCTCTGGCCCGGCGCCCACAGCATCTCAGCTGTCCTTGAAGGGTGTGGGGTAGGCGGGTCCTCTCACTATGAGTTGTCCTGGACACCTTAGTGCTGTCTCTCTTACAGGTAATGTATGTCCAGAAGAAAAAGCGGTGAGTGTCCCCACTCAGGTGCTCCAGCCTCGTGCATGTTTCCTGAAATTGTTTTCCCTGCCCAGGTCTGGCTTAATCCACTGGAGAGGTCCCTTTTGTCACCTAGTGTCCCTGATCTGGGGGAGGCTGCAGGCAGATGTCTGACAGGGGTCCGGTGGCAGTGGGCTGAGCACAGCCCTCCCGTTCCCTAGGGCAGACAGGCTCCGGCACCACCTGCTCCCCATGTACAGCTATGACCCTGCAGAAGAGCTCCACGAGGCGGAGCAGGAGCTGCTGGCTGATGTGGGAGACCCCAAGGTGAGCACCCCAAACAAGAGCCTGCCTGACCTTAGCCGTCCTCACTAGCTATAACCAGCAAAGTACCTCCACGTGCTCAAATCCTCTAGGCCAGAGTCTGGTGTTCCCTCCACAGGTGGTATCTGGCTGGCAGAGTGGCTACCAGCACAAGCGGATGCCCTTGCTGGATGTCAAGACATAACTTGATTCCCCACTTCCAAGCCTTGGTGCCCTGCAGCCTGCCCATCCCTCTCCAACTGCCACCCATCTAACTGGGAGCAGAGTCTTCATCTTTGCCCATGGATGCCTGGGGACACCTTCAGCTGGCTCTGGGCCAAGCCTGCTAGGCACTATGGGGGTCTTCTGGAATTGTTTTTGGTGGAGGTCTGGGTGACAGCTTTGCTTTTTCCAGCCCACCTGGACTTGCCCTAATCCCAACGAGTGGTTTCCGTGGTAACAAGCCCAGATGTATAGAATTCAGTATATATATATTTTGTAAATAAAGTTTTATGACTTCCAAGGCTCAAGAGTTACCCTCCCTAGGCCAACCCCATTGCTTTCCGCACTTGCCCACACCAAAAACTGCACTCCAGAAAAGGATGTTTATTCAAGTAACTGCAAGTAGGAAAACAGAGGGGGGCCCTAGGCTGGGACAAATGGCCACCCCCCCTCTCCAACAGAACAAGGGGAGAAGGTGGCCCCTATACCCTTGTGGTCAGTGTGGGGGCCACTCTCCTCACTTTGCTGCAGCATCCAGGGGGCTAGGCCCCACCCTCCCTGGGACCTGGGTGGTCAGCAATCCCGCCCGCGGTGCCCCAGCCCCCTTCCCTGTCTGGGGAGGGATTCAGGCAGAGCAGGTGACGAGGATGAACGTTCGCGCTGGTAGCAGCAATGGTGGATTTCTAAGAATGAACATCGAACAAAAACAACACAACTGTCCAGAGGTAGTTTGTGAACAGAGGAAAAGATGGAACCAGAACCTTGGGGGGCAGGGTGGAGCAGGAGGGGCGGGGCTAGCTCCTTATTAGTGCCCCACTGGAAGGAAAGCCTAGGTTGGAAGCAGGGAGGTTGGGAGCACCCCAGGCCTGCCAGAGGAAACTTAGATAACACGTGGTGATGGTCACAGCAGTGGGTACCAGGTCTCAGGGAACGGGAAGTGGGTGAGGCTTCAACACATGCCCTGCTGCTTCCAGTACCCCAAGAGCTTGTCCTGCACTAGGTAGTGGGAGTATCTGGGTGAGAACCCCTGACAGTTTTGGTTGGGGCATCCTGGGCTCTATGCATCCCCTATACTGGGAACACCTGCTGCCAGTTCAGAGTGGGGCTTGTCAGAATGAGATGGGGCTTGGGACCCCTTTAAGGCCAGGGGAGTGCTCCCAGGCACCAGAGGCCACAGGAGATGTGGCTCCCAAACCAAGGGCCTGAGAGCAGTGTCTCCAAGGGAGGGATGGCAGGCAGGCTGCGGCTACGTGGACGTTAGCCTTGTCTGGGAAGAGGCAAGTGTGTGCGCGTGGGCAGGAGGGGTGCGGGACTGAGGCCCCCCACGCGGCCGCAGAGCCCTGCAGCTGGTGAGCGGTAGTGTGCGGTGGGGCGGGCGGGCGGGGCGGGGCCGGAGCCAGCGTCCAGTCCCAGAAGGAAGCGGCTCCTCGCCGGCCCCCAGGCGGCACTGCGCGGTCACTGCTCCTCCTCCGAGGACTCCTGCGAGATGCCCTCCTCTTCCTCCTTCTCCTGAGGACAGAGCAGCGCTGGGCCCTGAGCCTCCCTCGCCGCCCCCGCCCGCGCCCCTGCACTCCCAGGCTCTCCAGAAGCCGATGAGTCAGGGCTGAGTGTGTGGGTGACTCAGCAACCTCCACGCTTTCATTCATAAAAATGAAGGATTTAAAAGGAGGAAAAAACCACACACATGCTCTCACTCACAGCAGGCCAGGCCCCTCGGCCTGGGCCCAGGGCTCTGCCGCTTCACGTGCCAGTGCAGAGAAAGGGGAGGGGCTCCTGCCCCAGGGGAGTATGCAGGCAGGTGTAAGGCTGGTCCTGTCTGGGGTGTTCTGGGGTCAGCCCGCCGGAAATGTGTACAGCAGGGGCTCACTCACTGGGCGGGAATGTGGGGACACCACAGGGCCCCATAGCCCGCGTGCCAGGCAAACTCCAAAACAACTTGTTTCCTGTTACTCATTCCTGGGGCCTGGCCAGCAGCGCCCCCTAACCCCCACCCAGTGGTGGCTCAGCGCAAGGAATGAATGCTGGGGCAGCTGAGGGTAGGGTGGGTCAGGGGCAAAAGCTGTAGTCTCTGGAGGTGGCCTATCCCCTACCTACTGAGGGCCCCTCAAATGGGATGTGCCTCTCCAAGCCAGCTCCCAGCACTATTCCTCTGCGCGCCATCTTTCCTTTCTATCCTTTCACCCGCATGAGGAGGTCTCTCTTCCAATGGACAAAGGGAGGCCCCAGACCCCCAGACCGCTGGGCCATGTGGGTGACTGGTGCTTTGGGGAATGAGACAAGGTCCCATGAAGTTTAGGCTGGTTTCACACTCCTTGACCTTCAACTTCAGATTCTGTCTCCGCAGGTGTGCACTACGCCAGGTGTATATGGTGTCAGGAGTAGACCCCAGGGCTGCATGCATGCTAGACAAACCCTCCTCAGACATATTCCATTATACTATCACTCTCCCCACAAGGAGCACCTACCAGTTTTTTGGGTCTGCCCCTTGGTTTCCTCCCTGGAGCTGTGGTGGTTTTCTAGAGGGTCAGAGAAAACATCCCCTAAGTCTAAAGTGCCAGTGCTCTGAGATGCCAATGTCCCATGTGAAGGAAGGGTGCCCTGCAACTCCTACCAGCAGGCCCTACCCAAGTCCTGCTGCTGGTGACTGGCCAGCCACTTGCCCCCCACCCAACATACACACGCCCCCCCCCCACCACTCCCTCCTCCACTTGTGACTCAGAGGATATGAGTCGTGTCTTAGGGAAAAAAAAAAAAAAGAAAGGAAAACAGCTCTAAAAAGCTAACTGCACTAAATCTGGCCTCCCTGCTTGTCCACCACCCCGTTAGTCCCCCAGGGACCCCAGAACGAGAGGCCCTTTGCTCTTCCCATCACATCTTTCTCCAGAAGTCCTGGGCAAGACCAAGGCCACATAACCAAGACCTCAACCATCACCCCGATGGCTATCCTTGCACCAAGGACAGGGCCTGGAACAAAGCAGGCAGCCTCCTCCCCCAGCTATGCCCTACTTCCTCAGTCTCACCCGGGTCTTGGCAGTGCCCTTGTTTTTGCTCCCCTTTGGTCGGCCTCGAGGTCGCTTGGGTGTTGGCACTTCACTAGGCTCCTTCTGTAAAAAGACAAGACACATGGAAATTCAGGAACAGTCACCCTTAGGAAGTTATCTCTAGGCATGCGCAGATCCAGTAGTGGAGTGGACCCTCTGCTCCAAGCCGTGTGCTGGGCCTGATCATCTTGGCCCTGCCTGTTCCTTCCTTCCCTGAGGTTTCAGGAGCAAAGACAAGCCAGCTGTGAAAGGTGCTAGAGCCCCAGTTTCCTCATCTGTAAATGGTGAGGTCACTGAACATGTGGCTGGGTATTATGAACACTAAACCAACAGTATACAGCAGCTGTCCAGCACTGACCACAGTTGTGACCCAGCCCTCAGTTGTCCTATGATGAAGACTACAGAACTCCCTCTGTGGAACAGAAATCACAGACCCCATGTTGTACTGGCCACTGGCATTTTAAATAGCCCAAGCCAGAATACAAAACCCCTGCATAAGCTGGGCATAGTGGCACACAACTTCAGCACTTGGAAAGCTGAGGCAATGATTTCAAGGCCAGACTGGGCTAGAGATGAGACCCTATCTCAAAACCCAAACATGATAGGGGCTGGAGAGATGGCTCAGCAGAATGCAAAACCTGATGGCCTAAGTTCCATGGCCCAGTACCCATGTATAGCCAGATGCACAAAGTGGATCATGCATCTGGGGTTCATTTGCCTTGGCAGGAAGCTCTGGTGTGCCCATAACTCACTGTCTGCCTCTTTCAATAATTTCTTATTTACTTTTTTTGTTTTTCGACACAAATCTCTGCACAGCATAGAGGCTGGGCAGCAGGGGTACCAAGTGATTCCAACAGGAAGGACCACCAGCTGTGTTCTACCCACTACTAGGCTTCTCCAGCTTGACTCAACCTAGGTGGGGGAGCTGGAGAGCCAACCTCCTCCTACCCTAGGGCTCTCCTCAGTGAGGTATGGAAACCAGAGTGCACCAAGGCAGCCCCCAGCAGGAGACAGTTGAGATCTCCAGAGCTGAGGAACACCAAGAGTTGACTCCACCCCAGACTCCTAATGCTTTTAGTCTCTGGGACCTCACTGTCCATCAGCAGAGCCAGGGCAAAGGCACTCTATGGGCTTCTCAAAGCATGGTGACACTGATCAAAAGGAGCAAGTGCAGAAGCTATCACACGTATGGAACGTGAACGTGGCTGAGTGAGTCTGCCAGAGTCAGTGACAGCATGTGTTCGAGTGCTGTGTGTCCTCAGTACTCTTCTGTGCAGTCCTCACATGGAATGCAGCTTCTGAAGCAGGGTTTGGCCCTCTTAGAACTCTAATCCTCCTGCCTCACCCTTCCAAGTGCCAGGATTAGAAGCCTATGGTACCATGCCAGCCTGTACTTTCACTTTGGCTGGCCACAAATACTAGATGACATGTGTACTACCAGGTGGTCCCTGTTGGTACGTTAGAGCCTATCTTTTTTTTTGAGGTGGGGTCTTTCTCTAGGACAGGCTGACCTTAAACTCAAGGCAAACCTACCTCTGCCTCCTGAGTGCTGGGATTTAAGGCGTGTGCTACCACACACCACACTTGAGCCCATCTTGACAACCTCAAACTGAGCTGGAGATGGCTTAGTGGTTAAAAGGGTGCTTGTGGGACTGGACAGATGGCTTTGTGGGGTAATGTGCTTGCTTACAAAGCCTAACAGCTCAGGTTCGATTCTCTAGTACCCATGTTAATCAGATGCACAAGGTGGTACATGCATCTAGAGTTCATTTGCAGTGACTAGAGACACATGTTGCACCCTCTCTCTCTCTCAAAAAAAAAAAAAATTAGGGGGCTGGGGAGATCGCATAGTGGTTAGGGTGCTTGCTTGCCTGTGATGCCTAAGGACTCAGGCTAGATCCAGATCCCTCAGAACCCGTATGTGCAAGGTGGTGCATGCATCTGGAGTTTGCAGTGGCTAGAGGCCCTGGCATGCCCATTTTCTCTCGTAAGTAAATTAAAAATTTTGAGTTAAAATACTTTAAAAAAATATCATTAGGGGTGGAGAGATGCCTATTGGTTAAGGTACTTGCCTATGAAGCCTGAAGACCCAGGTTCAATTACCCAGTACCCACATAAAAAGCCAGATGCACAAGGTAGCACATGCATCTGGAGTTTGTTTGCAGTGGCTAGAGGCCCCGGTGCACCCAATCTCACTTGCTCTCTATACAGCTGTCTCTCACTCAAATAAATAAAATTAAAAACAAAAACTTTTTAAGGGCTGCCTTAGCGGTTAAGGTATCTGCTTGCAAAGCCAAAGGACCTAGGTTCTATTTCCCAGGACCCATGTTAGCCAGATGCACAAGGGGTGCACATGTCTGGAGTTCATCTGCAGTGGCTGGAGGCCCTGGCACGCCCATTCTCTCTCTCTGTCAAATAAATTAAAAAAAAAAAAAAACTTTTTAAAAAAAGGTGCAGGTGCTTGAAATGCCGGGTGTGGTGGCACATGCCTTTTAACAGCACTTGGGAGGCAGAGGTAGGTGGATCACTGTGAGTCCAAGGCCACCCTGAGACTACATAGTAAATTCCAGGTCAGCCTGGGCTAGAGTGAGACCCTCCCTTGCGGGGGGGGGGGGGGGAAGCTTGTGAGGCTGGAGAGATGGCTCAGCAGTTAAAGTGCTTGCTAACAAAGCCTGATGGCCCAGGTTTGATTCCCCAGTACTCACAATGTGGCACATGCATCTGGAGTTTGCAGTGGAAGCAGCTCTGGCAAGCCCATTTCCTCTTTTATTCTCTTTGCAAAATATTTTTTAAAGAAGGGGCTTGCAATCCTCAGACCCCAGGTCAGCACCCACCTGACTCCCTACTAGGACTCACCGGAGGCTGCTTGCGCGGCCTACCTCGGCCACGCTTCTCAGTACCGTCCTTTTCCTGCTTGGAGGCCAAGGGCTGGCTGGATTTGGAGCTGGACTCGCTCATCTTCCTTCTCTATGAAGTGGTAGGGACTGAGTGCTGGGATGCTGGGAGATAGAAGGTCCAATTAGATAAGGTGCTTCAGTCATTCCCTGCCCCTGCCCAACCCCAAGGCACACTTGCAAGAAGAAATGCCAATGGCCCCAGGACACCCCCCAGCACAAAGGGCTTGCCCACTCCAGCAAATGCTGGGGTGGGGCAGGGCGGTTGGCCCTAATCAGCTTCTTATCTCCTGTTAAGAAAGACTCTGTTGTCCTGCCAGGGTGGTGCCCAAGAGGTATAGCCAGCTCAGTCCTGGCTACAGGCTGCCCAGGGGCAAAGGTACAGGCAAGATGGGGGTCCCACACTGCCAGGACCATCTTAGCCAGCTACTACACTTAGGGAAAAATCAAGCTCTACAGGCACTGCCAGGAGGTTACTGTGCCCCTCACTGCTGAGGCCGCCAGGTGACCAGTTAGTTACAAGACAGAGTCAGAATGGATCACTCTATAGTGGATTCCAGGTCAGCCTGGGCTAGAGTGAGACCCTACCTCGAAAAAAAAAAAAAAAAAAAAAAAAAAAACAAAGAATGGATCACTCTATGGGCCTCTGCTGAGCACAGTCGTCCCCCCCCCCCGGAGATTTAGGGATGGGGACAAGCAAAGAAAAGTGGCTGAGTCTGTATAAGGAGGGAGAGAAGGGGCTGAGGGTGTCCTGAGCCCAAGGATCCAGAGTCACATGGAACTTCATTGACTTTTTTTGGGGGGGAGGATGCGGACGGCAAATTCTGAAATGGATCCTTCCTTAAAGGGATCCTCCTGGATGGCAAGTGGACAGGCCTCATCCCTCAAGCCCTGAGGGGTCTGACTGCTGCAAGGTATGCATGCACCTGTACTGGGGAACCTCAGAAAGGACAGCTGTCTTCCCAGTGGTTACCCCTGTGAAATGTTCCGCTCTCACTTCAGCAGGGACCAATTTTGACTGTCTCGAGTGAGGGGCAAGAGCAAGGGGCCCCACCTGCCTCCACGTACCCTCCTCCCTCCAGAGCTGGGTGTTGAGGTCAGTCCTTGCTCTCATCAAGCTGAGCTTGAGACCACTGGATGGTACCCGCTTCTCCAGCCCTTTCCAGACTTTGGAGGCTAATTTTAACCCAGTGACAGGAAAGCATTTTTGGAAACTTGTGATTTTTAGAGGGCTTAATGTCCCTAATTCAAGAATCTAGAGACCCTCCAGATGGCAGGGTTTGGGCAATTATTCTATTATAATGTTTCAGAGTAAAGAGACCCTTTTAAAGAGGGTGGTTGGTGCCTGCTCCTGCTCCGTCATTAGTGGCTTGGTCTGCTCTGTAATCACAAGCAGGGATTACAATCTTGCATTACACCACAGGTCCCCTTTCAAACTAAAACATCAAAATTAATCAGCTAACTGAGGGCCGACCTCACATAAGGTCTGCCTGAGGGGAAAGTAGTCCCATCCCACAGAGCACGGGTCCAGCAGGCCAGGGGATCCAGGCGGGTCTCCCTGGAAGCAGTTATGCCATCTGGTGCCTCCACCTCTTGCAGTTGGGGACCCTTTAATCCACAGGCTCCTCCTTCCCCTCAGCTAGGTCCCCACTGAGTGAAGAGCTTAGGCCCTGTCTGAGGAGAAATCGTTTGTCTCTTCCACCTGTTTCTGAACATCAGCGAGAACTGGACTATAGAAACCACATTTTGGGCTCAACAGCCCTTTGGGGCCTCCAGCCTGTTTGCTCACCAACGGTGCACAGCCTGTGTGGCCCTCAAACGCTCAACTGAAAGAATGACCACAGCAAAAACCTTGGCAGTTCCATTGTTTAAAAAAAGAAAATGTAGGCCAGAGAAGCCTAATGAGTGGCTTTAGTCACACAGCAAGTTGGAGACAAGGATGGAGGAGGATTCTGGTTATCTTGGAGCCCGCCACTGGGCACACTACACAGAAGCTGCTTACGACCTTGTCGCCGCCTACCCCAGACCCGGGTGACTCTGCAAGTGCCCGGGCGCCTGGCAGTTATAGGCCAACGTGCCTAGAAGCTAGGGCCCGCGGGGGGAGGGGCGCGGGCTCTTCCAGCAGGCGCGGGAAAACAGCGCACCCCGACCACATGCACCACCACGCGGGTGCACCCGGCCCCACTTCCTGCCAGAGGGGGCACCCAAGCCCGCCCTGGGGCAGGAAACCTGGTGCGCGCTAGAGGAAGAAAAACCCCTTCCTCCGCACCCTCCCCGAAAAAACAAAACCCCAGGAGGAAAAAAAAAAACAACAAACGGGGAGTCAAAGGAACTAGTTCCAACAGAACCCAGCAAAGCAGAGAAACCAGTTTGTGGGGGCGGAGGGCAGGCCTGGCCCTAGGGGCTGAAGAGGCGCGGGTCGGGCCAGAGGTGGGGTTGAGGTGCAAACCCCAAACCCAGGCCCGCGAGCCGGCCTCGTCTGCAGGAAGGACCGGCAGGAGGAACGAAGGCCGAGAAGAGGCACGGTGGAAATGTCGGGGCTCCCGGGCCTTCCCCCTCACTCCTTCCAACTTCCCCGGACTGCGAGGGGGACCTCCCGCCCCCCGGCCCGGCCCGGCCCCGCGAGGTGCACAGGCTCCGCCGGGTGCACAAGTCGCGCTCGCCGCAGCCGCGCGCCCCCTCCCCCACCGCGCGCTTTCCGGGGTCCCCGCCCCCCCGCGGGGCGCCCGCCGAGACGGGGACGCGGTTGCGGGAGTCCACCCCGCGCCCGCCTCCCGGGCCCCGCCAACCGCCCCCGCGCCGCGCCGCGCGGCCCTGCCCGCCCGAGGCCCGCGCCCGCCCGGGGCCTGGGAATAAAGCCGGCGGCGCGCGCTGCAAGCCCGGGGCCGGCGCGGTGCGGGGGCGCGGGAGACCACCCCCGTCTCCCCCGAGAGGGCGGCCGGCGCCTCGGCGGGCCCAGCGGACCACTCACCGCGAGCTCGGGCGCCGGCCTGTGCTGCGCTGCGCTGCGGGGACTGCCGGGAGCGACGGTGCTGGGCGCTGAGGACCGGCCTGGCTCCGCCGCCGCCGCCGCCGGTAGCAAATGCGGATCTGAAACCGGGAGGAGAGGGGCAGAGGCGCTCAGAGACCCGCCGCCCGCCGCCGCCGCGTGCTCGCCCAGGCCCCCGCGAATATTTATATGTCACATCCCAGCGGCGGGGGGGAGGGGGAGAAACGACAAACGTCTTCCCCCGGAGGATGGCGAAGGGGCAGGAAGCTGGGCACGGCCCGAGTGCGGCCTCAATAAATAAATAATTTAATTAAATTATAGATATTTAAAAAAAAAAAAGAAGAAAAAGAAGAAGAAAAGCCACCGGAGCGGCGACGAAACTCACGCCTTCTTGGAGCCGCGCCAGCGCCAGAAATAGCCCCGGCTCGGAGTCCCAATTAGAGGAGCGCAGCCCCGGCTCAGGGGAGCTTAAAAAGAGCGACCCAGGGGCAGGGGGGACGGGCCCGCCCGCGCCAGCCGTGTCACGGGGGGGCGGGGACATGCAAATGAGCCCGGGGATTTAAAAGGGCGGCCGCCCGCCAGGCAGCGCCGCCGCCGCCGCCGCCGCCACCGCCACCGCCGCCTCGCGGGCGGGGAGGCCTGCGCCGCCACCGCCACCGGTCCCGGCGCGCTCGCCAACAGTGCAGGGCGTGGAAAACACCGCTTGGGGCGTCGTGGGTGGGGGAACCACTGGCAAGAGGTGGGGTTCCCTTCCTGCCCGGAACTGAGTCCCCCGAGCACACTCACCTCTAGGGGCCTTCCGGGCGCGAGGGCCCGGCCCCCCGCATGGCGAACGTTGTGGCGGGGAGGGGGGCCCACGTGCCCGCGGGGGGTCCACGCGGGGGGCCACCCCGAGGGTGGGCGGGGCGTGCCGCGGCCTACCACGCCGGCCCTCGTGAAAGCCCGGATCGACGGCTTGTCGGTTTCCTCCCGCCCGGCCCTCCTCCCTCCCTCCCACCCCGCTCCGCCGGGCGGACAGGTGGCGGCACGTGCATCTCCGTGACCGCCCCGCGCGTGGCCCGGCTGGCGACACACAAAGTCTTGTGCGGATCAGACGTTAAAAACTTGGCGAGGTTCAAAAGGCTCGCCGCGGATGCGCGCGGCCATGCCCAAGGTGCCGACTCCGAGCGCGACGAGCGATTGGCTCGTTCGCAGGTACACCGGAGGGAGGAGCCGCCTGCGACCTGCGCGCTGCCTTTTGCGGACGCGCGAGCCCACTTCGGGGGTTGGGGGGATCCCGTCCTGCGTGGTGATTGATTCGAAGTGCCCGAGAGTCGCAGGGGGGCCCCAGGTGCAGGAGGTCGCCTGGAAGCGCCTCGAGGGCAGGAGCCGAGTGTGCGCACGCCCGGCGCCCCGGACTTGACAAAGACTTGTTGCCAAAGTGGGAAGATGGCGCGCTGGGCAGTGGGGTGCAGAGGGGCGCGGGCCCTGGACACACCTCCCCGCGCCTGGATCCCCCAGGAGGCCTTCCACACCTCCTGTGTGATACAGGGAATTGCAATGCGGGGCCCGTGACACATACACAACTGTGACTCATTTCTCTCTCCCTTTTTTTTTTCCCCTCTCGGTCAGCCGAGGCCCTGGCCCAGCCCCCTCCCCTAGAACGGGCCTAGCGGGGCGCTGGAAGAAGGGCGGGGAGCGATGGGGGGACCGCCGGGCAACGCGTGCGCTCGGCCGGGTGGAGGAGGGGTGGGAGCTCGAGGGGCCGGGCCTCCAAGTTGCTGGAATGCTTCAGGAATGTTTCCGGTGGGGGTGGGGGTGGGGAGCAGGCGGGCAACGGCCCAGCCCCCACCGGGGCAGTGGGATGGCGCCCTGGGCGCGGGGCCGCACGTGCTCGCCGGTGGGGGCGGGGCGGGACCGGCCCCGGGGTCCCGGGCGACCCGACCTGGCCCGGCGTCGGGGCTCTCTCCCCCAACCCCACCTCCAGTCGCCCTGAACGCCAGTTACCTGCCGCCCTGGTGCCCAGGTGAAGCGCTAGGCTCCGGACCGGGCCCCGGGGCCGCCCACGGAGGGGAGAGGAAGTCACCGAGGGCCGGCTGGGGGAGGGGCAGCTGCCCCTTTGTCTGCAGCCGCGGTGGGGTGGGGGTGGGGCGGGGTGGAAGCGCGCCGCGCCCTCCTCCATCTTGGTGCCCCGCGACCGGAGTTGGCTGGAGGGAGCACACTTGGAGTTCCGCGGCCAGCCCGGGGACCCAAAGCAAGCAACGGCGTTGAGGGAAGGAGCGAAGCTTCAGTTCCCACCAGGTCACTGGGCCGCCCGGGCGAGCCCCCAAGGATCGCGAGTGCTCCCCAAAGCTGCCCAGGCCTGTACACCCGCTGTGCTGCTACTGCTGGCCGGGGCTAGGGTGATCTCAGCATCCTGGCAGCCTCTTCCCGCCGACACAGGGGTGACCCTTCCCCGTGGAAGGCCTAGGACATGTGGCCATGCCTACGAGGGAAGTGGAGAGGAGAGAGGAACTTCCTCTAGTGGGCTATGGGAACGCTTGGCCAACTTTTTGGCCCAGTTCTAGTAAGATGACGATCTTATTTCTCCACTCTTATTTTCCTTTCGTCCTCGTTTCCTCACCAACTTGTTATTTACCTGGCATATGTGTAGCTTTGTAAGCGTCTTCAAACCGTTAGAATAAGTAAGGAAGAAATAAATTCGTGGGCTATAAATAGAGTAGCGGCCTCCCCTGCAGGATAACCCACACCCTTGAAATCCAAATAACTGCCCACTGACCACCCCCGCTCCTGGATGGCACATGACCTGAATTCACTTCACTTCTTTTTGCACTAGTAAGTTTTCAGCAGACATGAAAAGATAGGGAATACCAGCCAATTTCATGTGTGTAGCCAACAAGGCAAGAAACAGATCCCAGAAAGTTAGTCGTCTGCACTTTCCCGATTTGGACCTGGGTCTTAAAGACTTAGACTACAAGAAGTGATCAGAAATGTTGGCCAGGGGCAGGCCCTCCTGGAATTTGCGCAGGTGGGTGGATAGGATCAGTGTAACAGGCAGAGGAGAGCCATGTATCCCTGGCCTGGGGTGTCAGCCAGGTGGCCAAGCCTGAGAGGTCTCTGGGGAGTTGGCTGCCACGGAACTGTGTTCCCACAGTTCCTAACGGACGATGCAGTAAATGTCAGTGAACCCAAGGGGAATGGGAGTTTGGGTCGATTTTATTTTATTTTATTTCGGTTTATTTATTAGAAGGGCCTGTGTGAGTGGTTCCATTTAGTTTCAGGGTTAGTTTTCAGAGGGATATAGGATTGTGTGCCTTGAAAAGTATATGGAGGGGGTAAAGGAGGAAAAGATGATGATGAACTGCTTAACCTGTTGTCCAAAAATTCAACACAAACCAAGGTACTTTTAAAAGTAAACCCCAGGGGCTGGAGAGATGACTTAGTGGTTAAGGCGTTTGCCCATGAAGCCAAAGGACCCAGGTTCGATTCTCCAAGCCAGATGCACATGGTGGCTAGAGGCTCTGGTGTGTACATTCTCACTCTCCCTCTCTCTGTCTCAAATAAAAAAAATGTCTAAAAGTAAACCCCAGTGTGGGCTGGAAAAATGGCTTAGCAATTCCCCAAGACCCACGTTAGCCATATGCACAAGAGGGGGCATGTGTCTGGAGTTCTTTTGCAGTGGCTGGAGGCTGTGGCGCACCCATTCTTTCTCTCCCTCTTTCTCTGTCAAATAAATAAAATATTTAAAAAGGCAGAGGTAGGATCACTGTGAGTTCAAGGTCACCCTGAGACTACATAGTGAATTCCAGATCAGCCTGTGCTAGAGTGAAACTCTACCTTGAAAAACAAACAAAAACACAAACACCAACACCAGGTTGGAGAGATGGCTTAGCTGTTAAGGCCCTTGCCTGCAAAGCCAAAGGACCCAGGTTTGACTCCCCAGGACCTATGTAAGCCAAAAGCACAAGGAGGTGCATGCATTTGGAGTTCATTTGCAGTGGCTGGAGGCTCTGGTGTGCCCATTCTCTCCCCCCCCCCACCTATTTCTGTATCTCTCTCAAATAAATAAAAATAAAATATTAAAAATAAAGCTCGGGCTGGGGAGATGGGGCAGTGATTAAAGACGATTGCTTGCAAAGACTGCCAGCCTAGGTTCCTAATCCACCAGTACCCATGTAATGCCAGACACAAAGTGGCATATGTGTCTGGAGTTCAATGGCAAGAAGCACTGGCACAGCCACTTTTTGCCTGTCTGCTCACAAATACATAAAAGTCCTTAGAGCCAGGCCTGGGGGCGCACGCCTTGAATCCCAGCACTCAGGAGGCAGAGGTAGGAGTCTTGCCGTGAGTTCGAGGCCACCCTGAGACTACATAATTAATTCCAGGTCAGCCTGGGCTAGAGTAAGACCCTACCTCGAAAAACCAAAATAAATAAATAAATAAATAAAATAAAATAAAAATACTTTTTTAAAAAAGTACAGAAAAAAAAAAAAAGCCAGGCCTGGTGGCGCACGCCTTTAATCCTAGCACTTGGGAGTCTGAGGTAGGAGGATCGCTGTGAGTTCGAGGCCACCCTGAGACTACGTAGTGAATTCTAGGTCAGCCTGGGCTGAGTGAAACCCTACATGGGGAAAAAAAAAAAAAAAAAAAAAAAAATTGTGAGTCATACCCAGCGAGCACTTTTGTGTCGCCGGCAGCTGGGTGAAGAAGCAACAGAACAGCCCTGCCGTTCCTGGGCATGGCGGTGTGCAGTGCTGTCCTACAATGTGGACGGACCCTCCTGGACTGACCCCCTTCCTCAGTTTCCTGTCTGGGTGACTCCTCCATGCCACTGCACTTGGCCGTGACCACAGAGTTCATTCTAAAGGTTGTGTAGTTTCCTCTTGTTAATGTACCACAATTTAGTTACCCATTCTGTCAAAGGACCTCTGAACAGTGCTTGGGGCTGTTACATAGAGAGCTGCCACAAGTGTTCTAGAAAGTGTTGAGTAAACATTCAAGTCTCTGCTGGGTGCATGCCTAGGAGAGGAATCACTGGACCACAGGATATGCAAGCTTGGCCTCAGCCCTGGAGCAGGACACTGCAGAGTGAAAGGGGCGCTATTAATAACTATGAGCCTGACCCTCACCCGGTCCATTCCAGGCAGGGCTGATCCCAGCCAGCCAGAGGAAGGGTCACCCTGGCACATCGTGTTTGCCCGCTCTCCCCTAGACTCACTCAGCTGCGTCTGGTCATCTGGCAGGCTCCGTCCTCCCCAGGCCCTGCTCACCACAGGCTCTGCTGCCAGAAAGCCTGGCAGGCCAGGAGCAGGAGGAGGGCCTCTTCTGGTTCCAACTTTCGAGGGAAAAACTGTCAAGTGCAAAGGAGGGACCAGGAGGCAGCATCTCTGCCTCCCTGCTGTGAGCCAGGCACCCTGCCTGGCTTGGCCCCAGGATGCCAAGGACTGTGAGCTTCCTTCAGACTGCATCTGCAGGCAGGCCCTGCTCCTATCCAGCCTCAGAGCCCAAAGAGATGGGGTTGGCCAGCAACTACTGAATGCAGCAAGTTCTCTCCTGGCTAAGTCTCCCTGCCAGTAAAGCTCCTGTCCCCATCCTGCAGGGGATACAAGTGACACCTGGGGGCTTCTGTCAGCCTGGGCAGATGTAGCCCTCCAAACACCACAGTCAGTACTGGCCTTGACCCTGGTAGCCACATGAGTTCCCAGGAGGCTTGCACTGGGTGGAGGAGGGACAGGGGAGTATAAGGACAATATTGCTATCATCATTGTAGTCTGCAACGTCTCCCAGGACAAGGCATCAGGAGGCAGTAGAAGTGGGCAGGTGTAGATAAGATGTCTGGCATGGGGGTGGGCTTACGAGTGGGACAGGCATGATAGGCTGACATTGGACCCATTCCCCACCCCACCTACCTTTCTTTGAAGCTACTGCTTTGGATGAGAGTTAACTCTCAATAAAGAGATTTGGAACCAGCTGTGGTGGTGCACACCTTTAATCCCAGCACTTGGGAGGCAGAGGTAGGAGGATCACCATGAGTTCAAGGCCATCCTGAGACTACATAGTGAATTCCAGGTCAGCCTGGACCCTACCTCCAAAAACAAAACAAAACAAAACAAAAAAAAAAAAAGAAAGAAAGAAAAGGAAAGGAAAAAGAAACACAGACAGAGAGATATTTGGATTTGGATTAGCCAGGCATGCTGGTGCAAGACTTCAATCCCAGCACTCAGGAGGCAGAGGTAGGAAGATGGCCTGGCCATGAGTTCGAAGGCAGCCTGAGACTACAGACAACATAATGAATTCCATAATGAATGAGACCCTACCTTGAAAAAAAAAAACAAAACAAAAAAACAGAGAGAGAGAGAAAGACAGAGAGATGGTTTAGTGGTTTAGCAGTAAAGTCACTAGCCTGTGAAGCCTAAGGACCCAGGTTCAACTCTAGAATCCACATAAGCCAGATGGACAAGGTAGCGCATGCGTCTGGACTTTGCAGTGGCTGGAGACCCTGGCGCGCCCATATTCTCTCTCTCTCCCTCTCTGTCTCAAAAACAAAACAAAAATAAAGCGAGAGGTTGGAGTGAGTAAGGGAGAAGACAGTGCTCTGTGGGCAGTGGAGATGGAGGGCTCTGCAGGACTCGCAGTTCAGTTAGTGACCAGTGTGGGGTCAGGACGCAGGTACCCTGGCGGCCAGGCCTCCTGCTCCTTGAGCACAGCCCTGCCATCTTACCTAGTGGGGCGGAGACCAGCAGCTCAGGCCTGCTGTTGTAGGAGGCCCATCCAGAAGCAAGACCCCTCTGTTTCCCAATAGTTTTGTAAGCATCTAATTCCTGATGCTAAACCTCTTTCTATCTGAAATGTAAGGCCTGTCTCTCCTCTGCTCAAAACCCTTGAGGGGAGACAGGGAAGTTCTCATCCCAGAGCAAAAATAGTGTCCTCACAAAGGCCCACAAGGGCCTGTTATTTGTACCCATGAGCACTTGCTCCCCATACTCCCTGACACGCTCTTTTCGGGCTATCTTCAGGGCTTCAGGCCCCTATCCAGGATGCCTTGTCTACACTATCTAAACTTGAGCATCTTGGGCTGGAGAGATGGCTTAGCAGTTAAGGTGTTTGCCTATGAAGCCAAAGGACCCAGGTTTGATTCCCCAGGACCCACGTAAGCCAGATGCACAAGGGACACATGCGTCTGGAGTTTGTTTGCAGTGGGTACAGGCCCTGGCGTGTCCATTCTCTCTCTGTCTGTCTCCTATCTCTGCTTGCAAATAAAAAATAGAAAAAGGATGGAGAGATGGCTTAGCAGTTAAGGTGTTTGCCTGCAAAGACAAAGGATCCCGGTTCAATTCTCCAGGACCCACATAAGCCAGATGCACAAGGGGGCACAAGCATCTGGAGTACCTTTGCAGTGGCTTGAGTCCCTGGTGCGCCCATTCTCTCTCTCTCTCTACCTGTTTCTCAAAATAAATAAATAAATAAATAAATAAATAAATAAATAAATAAAGGCTGGGCATGGTGGCGCAGGCCTTTAATCCCAGCACTTGGGAGGCAGAAGTAGGAGGATCGCCGTGAGTTCGAGGCGACCCTGACACTATGTAATATGAAACCCTACCTTGGAAAACCAAAGAAAATATAAAATAAACTTGAGCATCTCCCCCACATCTCATACCCAGTCTACCATGACTAGTTTGGCCTATAACACATTAATTTTTAAAATATATATATTTATTTATTTATTTGAGAGAGAGGCAATTAGAGAGAATGGGCATGTCAGGGCCTGTAGCCAATATTTTATTGGGGCTGGACAGATGGCTTAGCAGTTAAGGCGCTTGCCTGGGAAACCTGAGGACCCAGGTTTGATTCCCCAGTACCCATGTAAGCCAGATGCACAAGGTGGTACATGCTTCTGGAGTTCGTTTGCAGTGGCTGGAGACCCTAGCGTGCATGTGCGCACACTCTCTCTGTGTCAAATAAGTAAATAAAGTATTTTATTTATTATTTTAGTTTATTTGTTTGTTTTGGTTTTTTGAGGTAGGGTCTCACTCTAGCTCAGGCTGACCTGGAATTCACTATATTCTCAGGGCGGCCTCGAACTCACAGTGATCCTCCTACCTCTGCCTCCCAAGTGCTGAAATTAAAGGTATGCTCCAACATACCCAACTGTAAATAAAATATTTTTAAAATATTCTTTATTGATTTGCAAATAGAGAGAAAGCCAAGGCCTCTTGCCACTGCAAACAAACTCTGGACACATGCACCACATTGAACATCTGGCCTTATATGGATGCTGGGGAATCAAACTGGGGCCATCAGGCTTGCAAGCAAGCACCTCCAGCCACTGAGACATCTCTCCAGCTCCACATTAATTACTTTTCAATATCCATGAAAATAACTATCAGTAAGGGGCATGTATGTCCAGTCTCCTCCCCTGGAATGCCAGCCAGCTTGATTAGATCAGAGAATGTTATCTTCTGTGTTTTCTGGGGTATTCCCCAGGGCCTACCAAGTGTTCAAACAGAAGAGAAAAATGTGTTGAAGCCGGGTGTGGTGGCGCACACCTTTAACCCCAGCACCTGGGAGGCAGAGGTAGGAGGATCACCACGAGTTCAATACCACCCTGAGACTACATTGTGAATTCCAGGTCAGTCTGGGCTAGAGCCAGACCCTACCTCAAAAAACCAAAGGGGAAAAAAAAAAAATGTGTTGAAGGAGCCAGGCGTGGTGGTGCACGCCTTTAATCCCAGCACTCAGGAGGCAGAGGTAGGAGGATTGCCATGAGTTCGAGGCCACCCTGAGACTTCATAGTGAAGTCCAGGTCAGTCTGAACTAGAGTAAGACCCTACCTCGAAAAACCAAAAAAAAAAAAAAAAAGTGTGTTGAATGAAGGACAACTGGTCAGAGCAGTGTGTGTTGTCCACAGATGTCAAGCCCTAGGGTGTGTGTCCTTAGGCAGCTCTGAGGCAGAGGACAGGGATTGCCATGGGGAGACAGGGTGGCCCAGCCCAAGACAGGTAAAGGAGCTTCTGCTCCCTCCAGAGTCTTGTCTATTCCCAACTTGCTTCTTGGTGCTGTCCATCTCCTGCCTTCAGATCAGGTCCTTTGTCAACAATTGTGGAAAAATGCTTTTCCCGAGTCTCGGGTTGAGTCCTCAGGAGCTGGTGGCCACCTGAGACCCCTGCCTCCCTTTGGGAGGGGGACTGGCCAGGTTGCTTGGCTGTGTGTCCATCGAGTTGCTCAGAGGCATATGAGTTGGCCTTGGCAAATGTGAGATTGTCACAGGAAAACACATAGTTCCCGTGGGTCCAAGCATTCAACACAGGGCCCAACCAGTAAGACAGGCCCCTCCCACACGAAGCACCTGTGGGGCCAAGGAGCGCCCATCCGCATGAGTCAGGGGAGTAGGCAGGTTAGGACAGTGACCAAGAGCCTGAGGCCAGGGACCCACCGGCTGGATGCTGAGGAGCTTTCTGCAGGTCATCCTGAGGCCCTGAGCTGGGCTTATCCTCCAGGCCGCACTGTGGAGCTGGAAGTCCCTGTCACTAGCTCAGCAACCTGCTGCCAGAAAGTCCCACCCATGTAACAGCCACCTGGGACCCTGAGGTCTCAGCTGATCTTCATGAGGCCTGTAACCTGTTCCTCAGTCGATCCTTCCGACCTGTTTTCTAAGCTGAGCGACTGGAGGTGTGGGATGTGTTCCTGAGATGTGGAGGCAAAAAAAAAAAAAAAAAAAAAAGGGCTGGGCACAGTGAGGCACGCCTTTAATCCCAGCCCTCAGGAGGCAGAGGTAGGAGGATTGGCAGGAGTTTGAGGCCAGCCTGAGACTCCATAGTGAATTCCAGGGTCAGCCCTACCTTGAAAAACAAAACAAAAAACAAACAAACAAAAACTGGCATAGGCCTGCTGCCTCTGGGCCTGAGGAGGACTGTGAGGTCCTGCTCGGACCCTGGGGAGGCCTCCTGCCTGGCAGCCTGGACTCTGCAGGTTCCTTCTGCTTCTCTATGCGATAGGTGCCATTTGTCTCGGGAGTGCCACGACTAAGGTGCTGCCTGCTGTGGAAAGAGGCGTGCTGGTGCCAGGATTCCACCTTCAGCCTTTACCCTGGCCCTTTCTTAGGCCTGAGGTGATCCAGGGTCTCCATCGCGGCCAGAGGCAAGAGGGGAGTTCCCAGGAAGCACTTGGGGCCATGTGCACAAATGGAGGGGGAACTGAGCCCAGGGTTCAAAGTGGGGGAGGACCAGCACCCTGGAGGAGGTCTGTCCCGCACCCCACCGCTTTGTTTTCTTCCTCTGCCAGGGGGCCAGAGCTGCTGCACTAGGGGCCTGGGCTCACGGAAAGTTTGGTGAATGGATGACGGGTGGATGAATGGGAGCTGAGGGCTGGAGGAGGGGCCGAGGAAGTGGGAGTTGGGGGAGGGGAGGCTTGGGGGAGGGGAGGGTCCACTGGCGGGAGAACTAGAAGGGGCGGGAGCTGGGCGAGCCTGCTGGGCCAGAATCTGCCTGGGAGATGGCGGCTGCCCCCCTTCTCCATTCCCACCTCTCTGGCCTCAATCTCCCCAGCGCTTCCCAGGGTCCTCGTGCTTCCAGGAACTCCACCCGGGAGTTGAGCGGGCAGCCTTCCTCGCCTCCTTCTAGACTCGCTTCCCGAGGGTCAGTGGCCCTCTTAACCCAAATAACCCTATGGTCTTGAGGGTGGGTAGTGTGAATCTGCGGTCTGGACAGGAAACGACCCACTCGAGAGCGTGTGGGCCGGGGTCCCTCCGGACTCCCTGGGGCGCAGAGAAGCCAGGAGCTGCCCTGCTGGCAGCGCCAGCGACTCCCGTTGCCGTGGGCAGTGCCAGGCAGGAGCTGCTCACAGCCAGGTTTCTGGGTCACAATCTAGGGTGCCCTGCCAGTTCCCAGGCCTTGGTGAAGAGCACGTGTGCTCTGCCTGCCCAGCCCCGGCCCAGCCGCTGCCTCTTTGTCCCTGTTCTCGGCCCGCTCCCATCCCCCACCTCCAGCCTGGCGCCAGCCTTACCCTCGGCTCTGGAGCCCCAAAGAAGCAGCTAGATGTTGATCCCTGGACGCCCCTTGGGGGTGAAAAGCTGGTACAGAAAGGTAAAGGTGACCCAAAGCCTCCAGCGCCAGCCGCTCTCGGCGTGCGCCCTGGCCTCACCCGGCCCCTGGGCCTGTCTTCAGCTCAGACGGGTCCCTGTCGCGGAAGTCTGCCCTGGGGAGAAGAGAGCTATTCTTTCTCCCGGTTCCCAACGGGGTGTGCTGAGGTGGTCACCTGATGTCCCCAGCATTGGCCACGGACCATCTTAACGGGGTGGCTTGGCCCCCTGGAAATCTGTAACGCTTTCCCCCCTCCCCTCCAAAAATCAAGGCACCCATTAATCCCACAGTCAGCGAGTTAAATACCTTGCTACGGCCAGGGGTGGAAATGGATAAGATGCACTGTGGGGACGGGGCAGCTGTGGGCCATCGGGGTGCGGATGGAGAGGATGGGACACTGAAGCTGTGGCCCTAGCCCTCACTAGCCAGCTGGGAGGCTGTCTAAGTGGGACGCGTCTCAGAGTCTTACTGCCCTAGGAACGTCAGGACCCCCATCCAAGCAGCAGCAGGAATGTCCCAGTTTAGGGTGAGGAAGTGGGCCCAGCAAGGAGTCGCCTGCCTCCCTGCTCACCACCCTGCCAACACACCCAGGTCAGCCCTACCTGCTCTACCCGCCTGTTCCACACCCTTGCCTCTCTGGAGACTGCTGAGCTGCCCACGAGCCTAGGACAGGACGGGGCAGCCTGACACTTCATGTGCGGAGCCTGAACTGCACTTATACGGGAGGACCCACCGGACTCACTGGGTTTTCAAAAGGCTCCTGTTCGGAAACCCTCTCTGATGCAGGAAGCTGTTACTTTATTTATTTATTTATTTATTTATTTATTTATTTATTTATTTATTTATTTTTCCGAGGCAGGGTCTCACTCTAGCCCAGGCTGACCTGGAATTCACTTTGTATTCTCAGGGTGGCCTCGAACTCACAGCAATCCTCCTACCTCTGCTTTCCAAATGCTGGGATTAAAGGAGTGCTCCACCAGGACTGGCCAGAGTGGCTTTTTGTATGCCGATCATATATTAAGTTTGAGGTTTTATTTTTATTTTTTGAGGTAGTGTCTCCATCTATCCTAGGCTGAACTGGAATTCACTATGTACTCTCAAGCTGGCCTCCACCTCACAGAGATCCTCCTACTTCTGCCTCCTGAGTGCTGGGATTACCCCGGCATGCACTACCATGCCTGGCTTGTACAGCTTTAAAATGTTTTGTTTGTTTGTTTTGTTTGCTTGTTTTTTCAAGGTAGGGTTTTGCCCTAGTCCAGGCTGGCCTGGAATCCACTATGTAGTCTCAGGGTGGCCTTGAATTCACGGTGATCCTCCTACCTCTGCCTCCCAAGTGCTGGAATTACAGGCATGCACCACCACGCCTGGCTAAAAATATCTTTATGTATTTATTTGAGAGAGAGAAAGGCAGATAGAAAATAGAGAGAATGTCACGCCAAGGCCTCTAGCCACTGTAAACAAACTCCAGATGCATGTGCCACCTTGGGCATCTGGCTATATGTGTGTACTGAGGAAATGAACCTGGATCCTTTGGCTTTGCTGGCAAGTGCCTTAACCATTAATCCATCTCTCCAGTTCCTGTACAATTTTTTTGAATCCATCTTATGTGAGTAGCTTGGGAATTGAATCCCAGGCCAGCAGGCTTTGCAAACAAGTGCTTTAACCGCTGAACAATGTCCAGTCTCCCAAAACTTTTTTTTTTTTTTTTTTTTTGAGCTAGGGTTTCACTCTAGCCCAGGCTGACCTGGAACTCACCACGCAGTTTCAGGGTGGCCTCAAACTCACATTGATCTTCCTACCTCTGCCTCCCGAGGGCTGGGATTAAAGGCGTGTGCCACCACTCCTAGCAAGACTTTAAATTTTTTATTTATTTATTATTATTATTGGGGGGGGTTGCTTTGGCTCAGGCTGACCTGGAATTCACTATGTAGTGTCAGGGTGGCCTCCAACTCATGGTAATACTCCTACCTCTGCTTCCCATATTTTTTGTTTGTTTGGTTGGTTTTTTCAAGGTAGGGTCTTACTCTGTTTAGCCTAGGTTGATCTGGCATTCACTCTGTAGTCCCAAACTGGGCTTGAACTCACAGCAATCCTCCTACCTCTGCCTGCAAGTACTGGGATTAAAGGTGTGCATCAACACACCTGGTGTGCACCACCACACCTGGCGTATATATATACACACACATATGTATAACATTTATTTATTTATTTTGCTAGCACAGAGAAATAGAGGAGAGACAGACAGCAATAAAATGGACATGCCAGGGCTTCCAGCTGCTGCAAATGAACTCCAGATGCATGCATTGCTTTGTGCATCTGGCTTTACGTGAGTACGGGGGAAATCAAAGCCAGGTCATTAGACTTTGCAGGCAAATGCCTTAACTGCTGAGCAATCTCTTCAGCCCTACTTTTTGATCCATAGGGTCTCATTCTAGCCTAGGCTAACCTGGAATTCAATATGTAGTCTCAGGCTGTCCTCAAACTCACAGAACTCCTCCTACCTCTGCCTCCTGAGTGCTGGGATTTGCCCAGCATTAATGATACATACATATATATATATATATAAATTTTATTTATTTATTTGAGAGCGACAGACAGAGAGAGAAAGAAGCAGACAGATAGAGAATGGGCACGCCAGGGCCTCTAGGCACTGCAAAGGACCTCCAGACGCAGGCGCCCCTTGTGCATCTGGCTAATGTGGGTCCTGGGGAATCGAGCCTCGAACCGGGGTCCTTAGGTTTGACAGGCAAGCGCTTAACTGCTAAGCCATCTTACCAGCCCTTTATATATATATATTTTTTGGGGGGTGAGGTAGGGTCTCACTCTAGCCCAGGCTGACCTGGAATCCACTATGTAGTCTCAAGGTGGCCTTGAACACACAGTGATCCTCCTACCTCTGCCTCCCAAATGCTGGGATTGAAGGTGTAATATTTTTTTAAATAAATGTAATAGATATTTATCTATTTTTTTTTGCAAGCAGAGAGAGAGAGAGAAGAGACAGACAATGCACCAGGGCTTCCAACCCCTATAAATGAACTCCAGGTGTATGGTACACTTCGTGCATCTGGCTATATGTGGGCATTTGGGAGCCAAACTCTGGTCATTAGGCTTTGTAAGCAAGCTCCCTAACCGTAAGCCATCTCTCCAGCCCCATGATATATGTCATTATATATAAATATATATATATAGGGCTGGAGAGATGGTTTAGTGGTTAGACGCTTGCCTGTGAAGCCTCAGGACCCAGGGTTGAGGCTTGATTCCCCAGGACCCATGTTAGCCAGATGCACAAGGGGGTGCACACGTCTGGAGTTCCTTTGCAGTGGCTGGAGGCCCTGGCGCGCCCATTCTCTCTCTTCTCTCTATCTGCCATTCTCTCTCTCTCTCTGTCTGTCACCTTCAAATACATAAATACAAATAAACAAAAAAAAAAATTAAAGGTGTGTGCCACCTTGGCTAAAAGTTAAATATATATATATATATATATATATATATATATATATATATATATATTTTTTTTTTTTTTTTTTAGGTAGAGTCTCTCTGTAGCCCAAGCTGGCTTGGAATTGTCTATGTAGTCTCAGACTGGCCTTGAACTCATGGAGATCCTCCTACCTCTGCTTTCAGAATGCTTGGATTCAAGGTGTCCGCCACCACGAGCAATGTATATATATATATATATATATATATATATATATGTATATATATGTGTATATATATATATATATATATATATATATATATATATATAATCTCCAGCAGTTTCCTCCTCCTGCTTCTTTTCCTTCTTTTTTGCAAGCAGAGAGAGATAGAGAGAAAAGTGCACGGAAGAGAGAGAGAGAGAGGGAGAACAGACATGCCAGGGCCTCTAGCCACTGCATATGAACTCCAGATGCATGGGCCACTTTGTGCATCTGGCTTTACATGGGTACTGGGGAATCGAACCCAGGTCATTAGGCTTTGCATTCAAGTGACTTAACTGCTGAGCCATCACTCCAGTCCCTCCAGCAATTTTCTTGAGGCAGAGCCTCATTGTGGCCCAGGCTGCCTGGACCTCACTATGTAGTCTAGGCTGGACTCAAACTCACAGCAGTCTTTGTATCTCTCCTCCCAGTGCCTGGATTACAGTCCTGTGCCCCTGCACCTGGCTTATGATTATGTTTTGCGCTCTTAGCTCCTTGGTATGCCTGCTATGGGGAAGGCCAGGTAGGGACATCCCTTGCTCTCTGGAAGCCTGGAACCTAGTAGGTGTTGCACAGGTGTTTCTGCCATTGATGAGAACAACCTCAGAGCACGGAGGGAACTGTCACCCGCCGTCCTCAGGGCTGCAGGACCTCAAGCTTACTCTCCCCGCCCCGGTGGCTACATAAGGCGACTTGAAAGACCCCGAAATGTCCCTCCTGACCCCCACCGGAGAGGAGGCGCGCTGGCTGATCAGATGCTGGCTGATCGCGGAGCCTTGGGCGGATGAGCGGGAGACCGGCCGCGGGCGTGGGCTCGCCTCGCGCCAGGTCACCGTGTCCACTTTCTCTTTCCCGGCGCTCGGCCCCTCCGACAGCCCCTTCCGCAGGGACTTCCCCGCGCCTGACTCACGCTGCCTCATGCGCGTGACTCAGGCGGCGCCGCGCCAGCGCGGGTCCCCTGCTGCCCGGGACCGGGACGGGGTCGGGCCGGGGCCGGCGCGGCACCCCGCGGGGCTGCGGCGAAGGGGCGAAGCCGGCGTGGGCGCGCCTGCATCCCGCACTCGGGCGGGAGGATCAGGGGTTCAAGATCACCCTCGGCTGCGTAGCGAGCTTGAGGCCAGCCTGGGGGATTGCTGCGCTTTCAAGGCCAACCTGATCTACATTGGGGGGGGGGGGGTTCTCTCTCCCTCTCCCTCTCTCCCTCTCTCTCTCTCCCTCTCCTCCCTCTCCCCCCTACCCCCTCTCTGCGTGTGTGTGTGTCCACGCGTGCATACCACGGTCCACGTGTGACTTCGTGATCCATGTTGGTGCTAGCTTCCACCCTTGTTTGAGGCAGGGTGTCAGTGTTCACACCGTGTTCCCCAGGCTAGCAGGCTTGTAATCAATCCTCTGGAAAACTTTCTCCAACTGGGCGTGGTGGCGCACGCCTTTAATCCCAGCACTCTGGAGGCAGAGGTATGAGGCGATATCGCCATGAGTTCGAGGCCACCCTGAGACTACATAGTGAATCCAGGTCAGCCTGAGCTAGTGAGACCCTGGAAGGAAGGAAGGGAGGGAGGGAGGAAGCAAGGAAGGAAAGAAGGAAGGAGGAAAAATTCTGTCTGCCTCCCACCATAGCGAGCTACAGCATCCAGCTTGACATGGCTTCTGGAAATCTGAACTCTGGGTCCTCATCAAGTGCTTGATCTACTGAGCCATCACCCAGTCCAGGAGATCCTTTTTCAAACACACGTGCACACACACACACACACACACACACACTTGTGTGCAACAATCACAAAGAGGGAGAAACTGAACTCTAGGCAAAACATGGTGGTCAGAGAAAGAGCCCAGAATGGGCAAGGATGGGGCAGAGTGAAATCAGCCTTAGAGAGGAAGGAGCGGGCAGCAAATGCTTGGGAGGAGACGGGCTCTGGAGACAGGCACGCCTTCATGGAGGCAGGGGTAGTGTGGCATCAGGAGGCAGAGAGAACTGAGGGGGAACAAGGGGAGACCAATGCTAGGCTGCCCCTCACCTCTTGTCCACCCAGGGGATGGAGCTGCCCTAGTAGGCTGGCAGAAGTCCCCAGCCCAGGAGCCTTCCCTCCAGCCCTCCTTCCCACCTGTGCCAGGCAAGTTGCTCTATGTCTCTGGGCCTCAGTCTTTTTTTTTTTTTTTAATATTTTTAAAATATTTTGATTTATGTATTTCAGAGAGAGAAAGAGGCAGACAGAGAGTGAGTATGGGCACACCAGGGCCTCCTGCCTCTGCAAACGAACTCCAAATGCATGCGCCACTTTGTGCATCTGACTTTACTTGGGTACTGGGGAATTGAACCCTGGCCATCATGCTTTGCAGGCAAGTGCTTTTAACTGCTGAGCCATCTCTCCAGCCCCAGGGCCTCAGTCTTGTCATTGGCAGAATGGGTGGCAGCAGAAGGGATGGGTGGGGAGGAGAGGCCAGCAGCTGCGGAGGACCCCTGCTAACTCCCCTCTGGTCCCTGGCCCTGTTCAGGCCTTTCCAGAACACAGCGTCCTCCATATTATCCTTTCAGCAAAGGAGCCCCTCCCAGCACCTCACCTCTGTCACTGAGCCTCCACCCTGCCGGCGCGCCTGCTACTAGCTCTGGTCGGATTCCACTTCCTGTCAGGGCCCAAGAGCTGCCTGCAGGATGGGCACCAGGTGCTGAACACCAGGGCTTCATTCTTAGCAAGTGTCTCTTGCCCTTCCTCAGGCTGGGTGGGCGAAGGTGAGGATGCTGAGCAGTGTGGTGTGGCGCCAACCCCAGCATGGATACGTGAGGCTCCACCGTTCTACGAGCCACACAAGGGCACAGGACAGAGGCCATGAGCTGTGTCCTGAGGCTAACGGGCCAGGGCAGGGAGGCCGCTCGCTGCCACAGTAGAAGCCACTCACACGGATCCAGGGAGCAGCCAGGGTTCTAATGATCCTTATACAATAACTCCACGAGGTGACTGCTCTCCTTCCGGCCAGTGACAGGCATGCAGAGGTGAAGTGAGTCTCTAGGTCACACAGTAAAGCTGGACTCCAAAGACTTGGCCACTCGGGTTCCAAATCTGCCACTCTAAATCTGCTCTAGTGATCTGGGCGTGGCTCAGTGCTAAAATGTTTGCCTAGCACTCCTGAAGCTGAAGTTTCTACCAACAGGATGAAAAGAAAAAAGAAAAAATAGTGAAACCGAGCGTGGTGGCACACGCCTTTAATCCCAGCACTTGGGAAGCAGACATAGGAGGATCACCATGAGTTCAAGGCCACCATGAGACTACTGAGTGAATTCCAGGTCAGTCTGGACTAGAGCGCGGAGACCCTACTTGGAAAAAAAAAAAAAAAAAAGTGAGGGATGGAGAGGTAGCTCAGTGTAGTTAAGGCACTTGCCTGCGAAGCCTCAGGACCTGGGTTTGACTCCCCAGAACCCACGTAAACCAGACGCACAAGGTGGCGCATTCGTCTGGAGTTCCTTTGCAGGTGCTACAGACCCTGGCGCACCCATTCCCTCTCTCTAATAATAAATAAAAATATATTTTTTTTTAATAAAAGCAAGTCTGTACTGATGGAACCAATGTAGCGAATGAAGTGACTGAGGTGTGGAGACCTGAGGCTCAGCCTCTGTCCTGGAGTCCATCCAGGCTCTGTCCTCTGACATGATTAGAAAAGGGCCAGAGATTTATGTCCCATTTCATCTTTATAATAATAATAATAATAAAAAACAGGGCTTAACCTTACAAACAGGAGGATCTGAGTTTAGATCCTCAGTAAAACACTGGGCATGGTGGCACATGCCTTTATTACTAGTGCTGGGGAGGTAGAGACAGGAAAATCCTTGGGCCTACTAGATATCTCAGGATCACTGTGAGTTCAAGGCTATCCATGGACTACAGAGTGAATCCCAGGTCAGCCTGGTCTACAGTGAGATCCTACCTTGAAAAAAAATAAACAATAAGATGGGATAGGATGGGGAGATGGTTCTGTGTTTAAAAGCACTTGCTTGCAAAGCCTGTTGGCCTGGGTTTGATTCCCCAGTACCCACGTGAAGCCAGATGCACAGGGTGGTGCATAGATCTGGAGTTTGCAGCAGAAAGGGGCCCTAGTGTACCCATTTTTACCTCTCTCTCTCCCTTGCAAATAAGCAAAAATATTTTTAAAAATAAGGTTGAAGCTGGGCTGCAGAAATGGCTTAGCAGTTAAGGCACTTGTCTGCAAAGCTGAAGGACCCAGGTTTGATTCCCCATTACTCATGTAAACTAGATGCACAAGGTAGCACATGCGTCTGGAGTTCTTTTTTTTCTCAAGGTAGGGTCTCACTCTAGCCCAGGCTGACCTGGAATTCACTATGGAGTCTCATGGTGGCCTCGAACTCACGGCGATCCTCCTACCTCTGCCTCCTGAGTGCTGGGATTAAAGGCACGCACCACCATGCCCAGGACCCCCTCCCTTTTTTTTTTTTTTTTTTTTTTTTTAGTTTTTTGAGGTAGGGCTCTCACTCTAGTCCAGGCTGACCTGGAACTCACTATGTAGTCTCAGGGTGGCTTCGAACTCACAGTGATCCACCTACCTCTGCCTCCCAAGTGATGGGATTAAAGGCGTGTGCCACCAGGCCCGGTCCCCTCACTTTTTTTTGCAGTAAGGTCTCACTCAAGTTCAGACTGACCTGGCACTCATTCTGTATGTAGTCCAAGTTGGCCTCAAGCTCAGACTACCTCAGCTGGGACTAAAGGTGTGTGCCGCCATCTGTGGTGCATATCTACATTCTTGTAGCATGAAAAAAGAAAGGGGAAAGGGCCCTAGGGATGCAGCTCTCAGTTGATAACACATTGGCCTAGCAAGCACAGAGCACTGGGTGGATCCCAGAGCTGTATAAACCAGGGTGTTGTGCCTGCCTGTAATCCCAGCACTGGGATGTAGAGATAGGAAAATCTTGAGTTCAAGGTCATCCTCAGCCACATGATGAGTGTGACTTCAGCCTGGGCTACAGTAAGATCCTGTCTCAAAAAAGGAGTGGTCCCCGGGTGTGGTGGCGCATGCCTTTATTCCCAGCACTTGGCAGGCAGAGGTAGGACGATGGCCATGAGTTTGAGGCCACTCTGAGACTACATAGTGAATTCCAGGAACCCTACCTTGAAAAAAAGAAGAAGAAGAAATAAAAATACAGAGCTGGAGAGATGGCTTAGTGGTTAAGGTGCTTGCCTGTGAAGTCGAAGGACCCATGTTCAACTCCCAGATCCCACTTAAACCAGATGCACACTGACGCAGGTGCGCAACGTTGCACATGCGCATAAGGGGGTGCACACGCCTGGAGTTTGATTGCAGTGGCTGGAGGCGCTGGTGTGCCAATTCTTTCTCTCTCTCTCTTGCATTAAAAGAAAAAACACTTTTTTAAAAAGCTGGGCGTGGTTGTGCATGCCGTTAATCCAAGCACTCAGGAGGCAGAGGTAGGAGGATTACTGTGAGTTCGAGGCCAGCCTGAGATTACATAGTGAATTAGAGGTCAGCCTGAGGGAGAGTGAGACCCTACCTCAAAAACAACAACAACAACAACAATAAAAAACATTAGTTTGGAGTGGGAGGGGACCAGGGGAGATTGCTCAGTGGTGAAAAGCCCCAGTTGTGCAGCGTTTAATCCTCAGCCATTCTTGTAAAGTCAGGCCCAAGCCCCGGTCATGAGCAAGTGTTTGGCATTCTCTGTGGCACAGCAGGAGAAACTGGGTCTGTGTGCAGCATACACACATACGCAAAAAAAAGTTAAAATAAAGCCAGGCATGGTGGCACATGCCTCTAATCCTAGCACTCGGGAGACAGAGGTAGGAGGATCAAGTATGAGTTCAAGGCCACCCTGAGACTACCTAGTGAAATTCCAGGTCAACTTGGGCTAGAGTGAAAGCCAACCTCAAAAACCCAAAACCATAAATAAAGTAAAATAAATCAGCTTTAGCTGAGCATGGTGGCGCATGCAGAACTAGAAGGATCATGGAGAGTTGGAAGCCAGCCTAGGACTGTAGAGTGAGTTCCAGGTCAGCCTGGGCTAGAGTGAAACCCTACCTTGAAAAACCAAAATAAATAAATAAACGCAGTTTGGACTGCATATCAAAACCTCCTCAGAAAAACTAAAAAATATTCTTTTTGTAATATGACATGACAGGTACATTGTCCATAATTTCCTCTAGAAAGAGAGTCCCACATTTGTAGCTAGCCACACTGCCGTTTAAATAGACTCTATTTCCTAGCCTCCTTTATAACTAGGTGGGGTCACGTGCCTGCGGAAGGAAGGCTTGTGATCTTAGGTTCTTTGCTGTGCCATATATATATATATATATATATTTGTTGTTGTTGTTGGTTTTTTGAGGTAGAGTCTCACTCTGGCCCAGGCTGACCTGGAATTGTCTCAGAGTGGCCTCCAACTCACAGCGAACCTCCTACCTCTGCCTCCCGGGTGCTGGGATCATGGTATTTCCCTCCCCTCCCCCACTTTGCCCTTCTGCCCTGCCTTTTATTTATTTTTATTATTATTATTATTATTTTTCTTTTTGAGGTAGTGTTTCACTCTAGCCCAGGCTGACCTGGAATTCACTGTTTTTTTTTTTTTTTTTTTTTTTTGGTTTTCCAAGGTAGGGTCTCACTCTAGCCCAGGCTGACCTGGAATTCACTATGTAGTCTCAGGGTGGCCTCGAACTCATGGTGATCCTCCTACCTCTGCCTCCCAAGTGCTGGGATTAAAGGCGTGTGCAATCACGCCCAGCTTTTTTTTTTTTTTTCTTTTTCTTTTAATGCAAGAGAGAGAAAGAAGAGAGGGAGGGAGGATGGGGTGGTCATTAGGCTTTGCAATCAAGTGCCTTAACCACTGAGCCAGCCATCTCTTCAGCCCAGCCAAACTGATCTTGAGCTCACTCTGTAGCCTAGACTGACTCCCACTTCCAGCAATCCCCTCGCCTCTTTACTGGCATGACAGGCGCGCACCACGACCCAGCTAAGAATTCGGGTCTTTCCGCTGAGAGCTGCGGCGAGTCACTGAGGAACAGTGTGATCCCACGTGTGCGCAAACGTGGTAAGGAACAGATGGACTGGGGGGCTTCCAAGGCAGGTGAGGAGCTACTGCAGGGACACAGGCAGGCCGATGAGGAAGAGGATGAGATGGCCAGAGCAGAAGGGAGGTAAGCTTGCAGGAGATGTCCTTGAACTCTGGACCTGTGGCTGTCCTAAGATGTGTAGGGCGAAGTGTGCACTTGGACCTCCAGTCCAGAGCACAGAGGTCTAGGCACGGAGGGAAGACTAAGTTCACTGGGTTAACACAAACTGCCAATGGCCCCATTGTCCTTCCTCCTCCCTTCCATAGAAATAGAAACCTTAGTGGAGCACATGCCTTCTCTGCTGAGGACTACATTTCCCAGGCTCCTTTGCAGTGAAATGTGGCCACGTGACTATAGGAGCAGCACTGAATTTAGGGAACTTGAGTCATTTAGTTATTTTTAAATATTTTATTTATTTATTTATTTGAGAGAGAAAGAGAGAATGGGTACGCCAGGGGCTTCTAGCCACTGCAAATGACACCCCCTGTGCATCTGGCTTATGTGGGTCCTGGGAAATCGAACAGAGATCCTTAGGCTTCTCAGGCAAATGCCTTGACCACTAAGCAATTTCCCCAGCCCTTGAGTCATTTATAATAAGACTAGGGTCTGGGGAGATGGTTCAGTGGTTAAAGGTGCTTGCTTGAAAAGCTTGCAAGCCTGGGTTCAATTCCCCAGTACCTACATAAAGCCAGAATCACAAAGTGGCACATGTGTCTGGAGTTTGTGATGTCAGTTGGCCCCGGTGTGCCCGTTTTTTAAAAATCTTTTTAGTCTTTCTTTATTTACTTATTTGGTTTTTGTTTTTCAAGGTAGGGTTTCAACTCTAGTCCAGGCTGACCTGGGATTCACTATGTAGCTTCAGGCTGGCCTCGAATTCATGGCGATACTCCTACCTCTGCCTCCCAAGTGCTGGGATTAAAGGCGTGTGTCACCATGCCCGGCTTTTTTTATTCTTAAACAAACTACAGATGTATGCACCACTTTGTGCATCTGGCTTATGTGGGTACTGGGGAATCGAGCCTCGAACCGGGGTCCTTAGGCTTCATAGGCAAGCGCTCAACCACTAAGCCATCTCTCCAGCCCCATTATTATTATTATTTTTGTTTTTCAAGGTAGGGTTTCACTCTAGCCCAGGCTGACCTGGAATTCACTATTTAGTCTCCAGGTGGCCTCGAACTCTGGGCGATCCTCCTACCTCTGCCTCCCGAGTAATGAGATTAAATCCATTCCTTTTAAAAAAATATTTTATTTATTTATTTGAGAGAAAGTTAGAGAGCGAATGGGCATGTCAGGGCCTCTAGGTACTGCAAACGTATGTGCCACCTTGTGCATTTGGATTTACATAGGTACTGGGGAGTCATACCTGAGTCCTTAGGCAAATGCCTTAAACACTAAGCCATTTTTGCAGTCCTCTGGTGTGCCCATTCTGTGTCTTTCTCAAATAAAAAAAAATATAAAAAATATGGCGGACCTAAGTAATTAAATGTTTTTTAAAATAGGGCCTAAGCAACCTACCTTTTTGTTGTTGTTTTTTGAGGTAGGGTCTCACTCTAGCCCAGGCTGACCTGGAATTCACTGTTCACTAGTCTCAGGCTGGCCTTGATAGCTCACAATGATCCTCTTACCTCTGTGCTGGGATTAAAAGTGTGTGCCACCACACCCAGCTCCTTTTATTTTTAATGGGAAGTTTTAATTCTTTGCAGAGAAAGATACACATACACACAATGGGCGTGCCAGGGCCTCCAGCCACTGCAAAGGAGCTCCAACTTTAGTGGGTACTAGGGAATCAAACCCGCAGCATTAGGCTTTGTAGGCAAGCATCTTAATTGCTGAGCCATCTCCCACTTCCCCCCCTTTTGTGATGGTTTTTCGAGGTAGGGTCTCACTGTAGCCCAGGCTGACCTGGAATTTACTATGTTGTCTCAGGGAGGCTTTAAACTCATGGCAATCCTCTTACCGCTGCCTCCCCAGTGCTGGGACAAGGCATGGGCCACCACGCCCTGCTTAGTCTTTCCTTCTTGCATTGTAAATTGACATGGCTGTCAGCTGTCTTGTTAAAGAAAACATGGCTGATGCCCTGGCAATGGCAGATATGAAGTTTGAGAACAATCTGTTATCTTTTTTTTTTCAAGGTAGGGTCTCATTCTAGCTCAGGCTGACCTGGAATTCACTCTAGTCTCAGGGTGGCCTCGAACTCACTGTGACCCTCCTACCTCTGCCTCCCAAGTGCGGGGAACAACCTCTATCTTCAATGGCTGTTGATTCACGCTTTAAGCAGAACTGGAGCACCTAGCCTCTAGTCCCTGTCACATGACTCCCCATGTGAAGCTGCTTGGTGAAGAGTTCCGAGACCGGCTGAGCCCTGGCACTTCCTCCCAGGAAGTGTGGAGAGCCCCCCTGCAAAGGCAGGTATGGGAAGTGCTTTCCCAGCAAAGACAGGGCTGGTCTTGCGGCACAGCCCATCCACATCATAGCAGCCCCAGCACAGGGGCTGGACCAGCTCCTTCCCCTTCTCTGGGGCTGAAAGGCCCCAGTTCCCAGCCAGCTCTGCCCACATCCACAGGGAAGCCAGGGAGGGCCAGGTTCCCCTGGCCTGCACACAGGAGTGTTGAAACGAAACTCCGTACTCTGCCTGGGAAGTGCCACCTTGGGAAGCTCCTGGGGAGGGAGGCTTAGGGGAAGAGCAGCCTTGGGGGACCTCAGGAGTCTTGACCTCCAGGGGCAGGGTAAGGCTGAGGAGGAGAAACACCTGTCACCTGGGCAGCCTCACCATGTGGTGACCAGTGGCTGCTCAGGTCAGCTCTGGGCGATCATGGCTCTTTACTTCCTACTCATGGCCCCCAAGGTGCAGGTTTGGAGGGCTCCAGTACACTGGCTGACCCCAGAGGACCCAGGGAGGGCTCCCAGCACCTTGAGTAAGCCATTGCAGAGAACTAGGGTGGAGGCAAGGATTGTGTTACCCCTCAAAGCCTGAAGGGACCCTCTTCTAATTAGTTTCTAAATTTAAGACAGGTGTGGTGGCGCACGCCTTTAATCCCAGCAGGCAGAGGTAGGAACATCACCATGATGCCACCGTTCGAGGCCACCCTGAGACGATATAGTGAATTCCAGGTCAGCCTGAACTAGACTGAGACTCCACCTTGAAAACCCAAAAAAATAAAAATAAGAAGTTTAACTACTGAGCCCCTGGCACATGCAGATGACGGTGGCTGGGGGTGTGCTCGGTGGTGAGTGCTCTGCTAGCATGTCTGGGGGCCCTGGGTTCCATCCCCAACACCACAGAACTCATGCATGCGTACCTACATACTCACATGCACACATTCATACTTCTATCCATACCTATGCCGACCATAAAGACAGGGCTCACTCCTTTGCCGGACGGATATGGAAATGGCACCACACACCCCTCATCTTCTCTGCACAACCCTGCCCTCTTCTCCTACGTCAGGTCCCCAGAGAAGCTACCTGCTTGGACATTGGGAGGAGACCCATTAAGAGATCCCAAGGCAGGAACAGGGTGTCAGGTGGCAGGGGCAGCTTGTCTTGTCACAGAGGCAAGGACGTGGGTGGGAGGAGCTGGTATTTTTCTGCAAGGCCAGGCAGCAGGAGGAGGCCTGGGGTGGCCTTGGGATGCAGGGCGGGGAGCCGCCAGGAGCTCTGGGTGCAGAAATGAACTCCTGGGCTTGGTTTGAACTGGTATGGTGGGCAGATACCCTATGGGCACCGGACACATGTTTCCTCTTCCAGAACCTTCCGTGACTCTATACACGGGACACCAGAAGCCCTTGTGTGGTTTGAGACTGGCAGAGCAAGGGTTTGCCTGACCCTGTGACCCTGGAGCTGGCCGGCTGTGAGCTCCCTGTGACCAACCTGGGAGGCAGTGTCTTCTAATCATGGCTGCCCCAGCCAGAGCTTGGCAGGGTCTCACAGGCTCCCATTAACCATCAGGCAGCTGTCACCTCCTGGGAGCAGGCCTAGCTGTGAGGGGACACCAGAACACCCCACCTCTAGACGCTGGCTCCATTGTCCCTCCCACGCCTCACGCACAAGTCCTGCACAGCGGTGATGTGGGCAGGGCTCCCGAGACGCTGGGAAGCCCTGCGCTCCGTGTGCTGCAGCCTGCTCGGGGTCAACAGCTCACCTCACCGTCACAAGGACACTCAAGCACCTGCCTTTCCCTGCACCTGCCTCCCAGCCTCACCTCCACACTGCCAGGGGCCTTGGCAGAGAACTTCAGGCACTCAGCAGGCCTGGCACTAATGCCCCTTAAAAAAAAAAAAAAAATCTCACTTTCTGGGGGCCGGAGAGATGGCTTAGCGGTTAAGCGCTTGCCTGTGAAGCCTGAGGACCCCAGTTCGAGGCTCGATTCCCCAAGACCCACATTAGCCAGATGCATAAGGGGCTACATGCATCTGGAGTTCGTTTGCAGTGGCTGGAGGCCCTGGCGTGCCCATTCTGTCTCTATCTGCCTCTTTCCCTGTCTGCTGCTCTCAAATAAATAAATAAAAGTAAACAACAAAAATAAAATAAAGTAGAATAAAAAAATCTCACTTTCTGCGGGAGACCCTACCTTGGAAAAAAACAAAAAAAGAAAGAAAGAAAGAAAGAAAAATAAAGAAATTCCAGGCTGACCTGGAATTCACTATCTTAGGGTGGCCACGAAATCATGGTGATCCTCCCACCTCTGCCTCCCAAGGGCTGGGATTAAAGGCGTGCACCACCACGCCCGGCTTGTTTCTTTTTTCTTTTTCTGGTTTTTCGAGGTAGGGTCTCGCTCTAGGCCAGGCTGACCTGGAACCTGGATCCTCTGCTGGGATTAGAGGCGTGCGCCACCCCTCCCGGCTCAAACAACATTCTTACACCATTTTCATTACAGCTGATCTCAACCTCTAACATCCCTCCCAACTGTGTACGAAAGAAAATGCACACTGAGGGCTGTCACTCAAGCGGCCACAGTGGAGCTAGAGAGAAGCCAGCAGCCAGGCTTGCATGGTGACCGGAGGGTGCAGCTCGCTCGGTCACCTGCAGCCCGGAGGGCTTCCGCCCCGGGGAAAGGAGGCAGTGGGAGCCGCAAATTAGCTCACTTCTGCGAATTTCTCACGGCCCACCCCAATCCCGCCCCAATCCCACCCTAATCCCGCCCCAATCCCACCCCAATCCCGCAGGCCCTTCCCCGCTCGCTCCGCCCCAGCCGTGGCTGAGCGATGAAGTTGCTCCCCGGGGTGCTCACGCCGGTCCCGGCCACCTCTCGCCAGCCGGCAAGCGGCAGCAGGATGAGCCCTGCTGGGCGGCACGGTCACACCTAGCCGGGTTCTCGGGGAGGGAGCGAGCGAGAGGCAGAGAGAATCCGACACGGGGCACATGCGAGGCCCGAGATCACTAACTCTAGTGCGGGTCTCCGACGTCCATCTGGCTTGGGCAGCAGCCCTGGCCAGGTCCACACGCTCCCGGCCCCACCCCGCCTCACCGGGGCCCACTGGGTGACATGTGCGGGCGCTGGAGTGCCGGGTCGATGTGGGTTCTGGGATCGGAACTAAGGCTCTCACTTGTTTGCAGCAAGATAGCCATTGAGCTATCTTCTGAGCCCACACACTGTTGTAAACACTCCTCCTCTACACATTAATTTCAATAATAATCATGACATATATAATAACGGCCAATAAAAATTTAATAAAAATCTTTATTGAGCCCTGTGTGGTGGAGCACGCCTTTAATCCCAGCACTTGGGAGGTAGAGATAGGAGGATATCTGTGTTCCAGGCCAGCCTGAGATTCGCAGTGGATTCTAGGTCAGCCTGGGCTACGGCTAGAGCTAGAGTCTACTTCAAAACAAACAAAAAACCACAAAAACAAACAAATAAACAGAAAGTCGGGTGTGGCAGCACGCACCTTTAATCCCGGCACTTGGGAGGCAGAGGTAGCAGGATGGCCATGAGTTCGAGGCCACCCTGAGACTCCATAGTGAATTAATGAATTCCAGGTCAGCCTGCGCTAGAGTGAAACCCTACCTTGAAAAAACAAAAACAGAAAAGAAAGAAAACAGAACAATAAAAAGGAGCTGAGCCGGGCGTGGTGGCACACGCCTTTAATCCCAGCACTCTGGAGGCAGAGGTAGGAGGATCGCTGTGAGTTCAAGGCCACCCTGAGACTGCATAGTGAATTCCAGGTCAGCCTGAGCTAGAGTGAGACCCACCCTACCTAGAAAAACAAAACAAAACAAAACAAACAAACAACAAAAAAAAAAGAGCTGAGCCAGGGCTGAGGCTGTGGCTCAGTTGGTAGAGTTGCTTTCTTAGCATGCAGGAAGCTGCAGGTTTGATCCTCCGCTTTGCATAAACCTCATGTAGGCGAACCCCTCTAATTCTTGCACTGGGAAAGTAGAGGCAGGAGGATCAGAAGTTCAAAGACATCTCAGCTATACAGTGAGTTCCAAGCCACCATGCACTGAGACCCTCTGTCTTTTAAAAAATGGTGTGTGTGTGGGGGGGAGGGCTGTAGAGATGGCTTAACGGTTAAGCGCTTGCCTGTGAAGCCTAAGGACCCTGGTTTCAAGGCTGAATTCCCCAGGACCCACGTAAGTCAGATGCACAAGGTGGCGCGTATATCTAGAGTTCCTTTGCAGTAGTGGCTGGAGGCCCTGGTGCGCCCATTCTCTCTCTCTGTCTCTCTCTCTCTCTGTCGCTCTCAAATAAATAAATGAAAATAAACAAAAATGAAAAGTGATCTGTTTAAAAAAAAAAATGGTGTGGGGTCAGGTATGGTGGCGCACGCCTTTAATCCCAGCACTAGGGAGGCAAAGGTAGGAGGATCACCATGAGTTCAAGGCCAGACTGAGACTATAGAGTGAATTCCAGGTCAGCCAGGGCTCTCTGTCTTCCTTTCTGTCTGTCTCAAGTAAATAAACTTTTTTTTTAAGGTGGGGTTAGCCGGGCGTAGAGGCCCACACCTTTGATCCCAACACTCAGGGAAGTCGAGAGATAGGAGGATCATTGTGAGTTCAAGGGCAGCCTGGGACTACAGAGTGAGTGCCAGGTCAGCCTAAACCAGAGAGAGACACTAACCTCAAAAAACACAAAACAAGCCAGATGTGGTGGTGCACGCCTTTAATCCCAGCATTCCACTTGGGAGACAGAGATAGGAGGATCACTCTGAGTTCCAGGCCAGCCTGGGCTAGAGTAAGACCTTACCTCGAAAAACTAAAAGCAAACCAAAAGAGACAAACAAGCAAAAAACCTAAACAAACGACAACAACAAAAAATATGGTTGTTTATGCCTCTAGTCCTAGTAGCTCAGATGCTGAGGCTGACCTAGGAGGACTGGTTGAGCCCAGGAGTTTGAGGTCTGCCTGGACAGCTAGGAACCTCATCATATAGATGGGCGTGGTGGCGCACACCTTTAATCCCAGCACTCAGGAGGCAGAGGTAGGAGGATCTCCATGAGTTCGAGGCCCCCCTGAGACTACATAGTGAACTCCAAGTCAGCCTGGACCAGAGTGAGACCCTACTTTGGAAAAAACAAAACAAAACAAGACAAGACAAAAAACAGGCTGGAGAAATGGTTTGGAGAGATGGCTTAGCAGATAAGGTGCTTGCCTGAGAGGCCTTAGTGCTCATGCTAGACTTTCCAGATCCGGTGTAAGCCAGATGCTCAAGGTGACACAAGGTCGCACATGTGCACAAGATGGTGCATGCGTCTAGAGTTCAATTGCAGTGGCCAGAGGCTCTGGTGTGCCAACTCTCTCTCTCTCATAGAAAAGACCAAAAATGAATGAATCAATCAAGACTGTCTTGAAACAACCTCCTCCCACCCTGCCCCAAATCCTTCACTTCCCAGCGCTTGGGAGGCAGAGGTAGGTAGAGCGCCCTGAGTCTGAGGCTACTGAGACTACATAGCGAATTCCAGGTCAACCTGAGCTACAGTGAGATGCTACCTCGAAAAAGAAAAGAAAAAGGGGGGGGCTGGAGAGATGGCTTAGTGGTTAAGGCGCTTGCCTGTAAAGCCTAAAGATCCAGGTTTGATTCCCCAGGTCCCATGTTAGCCAGATGCACACATGGTGGCACATGCGTCTGGAGTTTGTTTGCAGTGGCTAGAGGCTCTGGTGCACCTGCTCTCACTTTCTCTCTCTTCCCTCCCTCTCTGTCTCAAATAAATAAAAATAAATTAGAAAAAATTATTTTTTAACTTATTTGAGAGAGAGAGAGAAAGGCAGATACAGAGATAGAGGGAGAATGTGTCTTAACCGCTAAGCCATCTCTCTAGCCCCCCACCCCCATAATATTTTTCCTTCCTTCTTTCTTTTTTCTTATTTATTAGAGACAAACAGAGGGTGAGAGAGAATGGGCACGCCAGGGCCGCTAGCCGCTTCAAACAAACTCCAGATTCATGTGCCACCACGTGCATCTGGCATATGCAGGACCTGGAGAATCGAACCTGGATCATTAGGCTTCCTAGGCAAGTGCCTTAACCATTAAGCCATCTCTCCAGCTTCATATTTTTTTATAAAGATACATTTGGGGCTGGAGAGATGGCTTAGTGGTTAAGATTCTTGCCTGCAAAGCCTAAGGACCCAGGTTTGATTCCCCAGGGCCCACGTAAACCAGATGCACAAGGTGGTGCAGGCATCTGGAGTTCATTTGCAGTGGCTAAGCCCTGTTGCGCCCATTTTTTTCTCTGCCTCTTGCTCTCTGTCAAATAAATAAATAAGCCAGGCGTGGTGATGCATGCCTTTAACTCCAGCACTTGGGAGGCAGAGGTAGGAGGACCTCCAAGAGTTCGAGGCCACCCTGAGACCACATAGTGAATTCCAGGTCAGCCTGAGCTAGAGTGAAACCTTACCGCGAAAAAACAAACAACAACAACATCAAAAAAGAAAATATCAAATAAATAAATAAAAATGTTTAAAAAAAGATACATTTGGCATGAATTCCTAACAAAATCCCTCCCACATGGCATTCCAGTAGTGACTGTCCAATTGATATCTTTCTTTGGGATTCATTGTGGTGACTTTCAACTAAGTTGGGAGAAAAATCAAAGCTCTGGGGTGGGGGGTGTCACACAATCTCCGCTGCCGGTGTTTACCTCAGGTCCATGAAGAGCAGCACTGTCCGGTGGGGAGAGCTCTGAACCCCGGCGCACAGGGACTGCTGGGTCCCCTGCCTCACCCCGCCCTCTCCCAATTAGCTGCTGAGAACGCAGTGTTTATTAAAGAGCAAGTAAAAAAAAAAAGTGTTAATTTGAAACTTATGTACGAATTATTAAAAGCCAACTGCAAGAAGCGGTTATTGAGGTCTCTAGCCACTGAAAGAATGTGAGGAGGAGGGTGCTGTTTTCTTGAAACTGTGCCTGGACAATAAGGCAGGCTGGCTTTTAGCTGGTTCTTGTTTTTTTTTTTTTTTTTTTTTGAGACAGACACAGTCCTTGAACTCTGGCTCCTCCTGCCTCTGACCCTGGGCCCTGGGATTACTCACTCAGGATCACTCTGCTGTCCCCTGGGAGGTGGGGGCCCTGTCACTCGCTGGGGCCGGGCTGTGACCCCTGACTCTTTCTTCGGCTCAGCTGTGAGCAGAGTGTGCTTGTGCTGTGACTTCTGTTTCCCGGCAGACTGTCCTGTGTGCGTGGACAGTGGTCACGGCTGTGCCCAGCTCCTGGCAGAGGAGAACATGTCCGTGTGTGCTGAAGCAGTGGGCACGGAGCATGGGGACAGCCCGGCCAGTGACAAGCGCTGCGGTCCTCAGCACGCTTATCGTCCTGAGCGCAAGACTTTCAAGGCAGGCTCAAGGTCAGCAGAAGCTGCCTCTTGCAACATTCATGGCTCTGTTTGGTCCAACCACATCTCCCTCAATCTCTGTGGAAGGGCTGGAGAGGTGGCTTAGCGGTTCAGGTGTTTGCCTGCAAAGCCAAAGGACCCAGGTTCGATTCCCCAGGACCCATATAAACCAGATGCACAAGGGGGCGCATGCGTCTGGAGTTCGTTTGCAGTGATGCAGGCCCTGGCATGCTCATTCTCTCTCTCTTTCTCTGTCAAATAAATAAATAAAAGTATTTAAATCTCTGGGAAAGAAGTCCTGTCTAGCCTGACAGACCCGCCCAGAGAGGGCCGGAGTCACACTCATTTCTAGGAGATAATAAACACCCCTTTATTTGCATTAGCTTTTTGTTTGTTTTGGTTTTCCGAGGTAGGGTTTCACTGTAGCCCAAGCAGACCTGGAATTCACTATGTAGTCTCAGGATGGCCTTGAACTCACAGTGATCCTCCTACCTCAGCCTCCCCAGTGCTGGCATTAAAGGCGTGTGCCACCACGCCGGGCTTGGCATTAGTTTGTCAGTATGTAACGCACACCACACGCATGGTTGGTTTGTAGTAGCTGTGACTCCCCAGGGAAGGAGGGTTGGGTGGCTTGTCCCAGACCACAGGGCAGTAACAGCAGAGGGCTGTAGTGCATGGCCACAGCTCTGCCGACCCTGCCCTGTGGGTGACTGCTGCTTCCCAGGACAGGGAGTGTGCGGTGTGCAGGATACCCTAGGTCAGGGGTGGACTGGGTTAGCCTGGCCTTGGCCCCAGCCTGCTCAGTTTGGAGGATCTGACTTCAGGTCAGACTTGAACCAGGTGCCTGGGGGCACCCCTGCCAAGCAGTGCTCAGTGTCTCTTTCCTTTTACGAGGTGAGGCACCATGGGTGGGCAAGGAGGTAAGGGTGAGGGCACCAGTGCCAACCTGGCCACCAACGAGCCTTGCAGCCTGGACATGGGGTTGTCCCACAGGGCAGAAGGTTCAGCCCTATTACGATCAGAAAGTTGACCGCAGCAGGGCCAGGGCTGTCCTGGGAAGACCCTGTCCAGCAAGCAGCGCCTGCTGTGATTTCTCTCCTGGGTTCTAGTCTCTTCCAGGGCCCGGTGAGAACCGGCACCTCCGGATGCGGAGACAAGCTGGAGCGGTCCAGCTCCTCCTGCTGGGATGCTCCTGGCCTGCCCCCTAGGGCTGGGGCGCGCAAGGGCAGGAGCGGGAGGGTCCGGCCTGCGCGCCCCCGAGCTTTGAGCTTTGGCTCCGGGATGAGGCTGGCTCGAGTCCCAGCGCGGGGCGCTGCCGCCACCTCGTGGTCGTGGCCGGCGTTGCCGCGGCTGCTCCGAAAGTGACGCGCTGGAGGGGCCGCGAGGGACAGGTGCAGCTAGCTTGGGCACTTGGGTTGAGATCAGGGGACAAGATCCCACGCTGCTCATGGCTTGGAGAGGAAGCCAAGGCTCCCTGTGGCCTGTTCGAGCCACGAGCTTGGAAGGCAGAAGGGAGTGGAGGGGGTCCAGTCGGGGTGAGGTAGGGGTGGGGGTGGTGACGCTGTCTCTGGCCTCTGGACACCCAGGTATCCAGTGTGTCTCTGTGTACCTCCCGTGAAGTCCTGGTCTCCGAGGTCCTAACTCCTGCCGAGGACTGAATGCTGAGTGACCAATGACCGAGACAAGCCCCCCGCCAGCGCACTCCAGTCCTGCCTCTTGGCAACAGTGCAGGGGCAGCAAGAGGTCAATGGCCCAGGACACCTCCAGGACCACGCTTTGATTAAGGCACTCCAGGGCACAGGGCAGTAGTGCAGGGCACTTTGGATCCCAAAGGACCTCCTCCGCGGGGTTCCCAGGACCCTTCACAGCAGTTGCTGGGGCTGCTCCGGTGCCCTCCACCCCAGAGAGGGATAGTGGGCCTGGGTGACCCCAAGTGGAAGGTGGCGGCATCTGTTGGTCTGTAGGTTAAAGTCCCTGTCCCCCGCACCAGCTGCCTCCTACTGCTGCCCCCTCACCTCTGGGCCATTCTCTCCATCAGCCAACAATTCTGCTTTTGTAGCATTGCTAGTTCAAGGTCAGTCTTGGCTACACGGTGATACCGTCTTGAAAAGAAAGAAAGAAGAAAGAAAGAGAGAAAGAAAGAAAGAGAGAGAGAACCCTGTCTTAACGGTTCAGGTGGAGCAGATCACCTAATGGCCTCTGGACACTGACTGGTCCCTTGGGTCTGGCTAATGCAGGGGCCACGGGTCAGGGCTGAGGTTCCATCCCATATCCATCCTGCCACTCCAGACACGCCTTTCCCCACAGGGCAGGGGGGGCTGTGCCACATGTGCAGAGGCTCTGAGGATGCCAGCCTGTGTCCCACCTCCCTCCAGGCTGGACTGCACCGGTTGAAGATCCCCCAGAGCCCAGAAATGAACTGGCAAGAAAGGGTTTTGCAGCGGGACGTGGTGGCGCACGCCGTTAATCCCGGCACACTCGGGAGGCAGAGGTAGGAGGATCACCATGAGGTCGAGATCACCCTGAGACTACAGAGTGAATTCCAGGTCAGCCTGAGCTACAGTGAAACCCTACTTTGAAAAACAACAACAACAACAACAACAACAACCATCACCACAAAAGAGAGAGAGAGGGAGAGAGAGAGAGAAAGAAAGGGTTTTAAGCCGGGCGTGGTCGCACACACCTTTAATACCAACATTTGGGAGGCAGAGGTAGGAGGATCACCGTGATTTCGTGAGCTCGAGACCACCCTGAGACATAGTGAATTCCAGGAGAGCCTGAGCTAGAGTGAAACCCTACCTCGAAAAACAAACAAACAAACAAACAAAAAAAGGGCTTTGATTAAGTGACTTAAGGCCGACCTCAGATGGTAAGCCAGGGGACCTCATGTCCTTTGTGAGCAGGCTGAACACTGCTCGAAGAGGCCCACGTTTGTCTGACATGAAGGGACCGGCGGGGGGAGGAGCCCACCGTCCTGTCCCAGGCCCTAGACTGAAGCCAGATTTCCTCAGTGCTGCTCGTGGGGGGTGAGGAGGGTGGAAGTGTTGGGGGCAGGCACAGCTGCAGTGACGACAACGATGAAGGCAGAAACAGTTGCTCTGGCCTGCCTGGTCCTGTCTATGGGCTAAGGCAGTCTAACCCCACACCGCCAACCAGGCCCCAGACGCCTGGAGGTGAGGCTTAGAGACACTCCCCTGCTGGCACGGGAGCCATGTTGAGCTAGGATGAGTTCAGCCACTTTTGTTGTTGTTTGTTTGTTTCCAGGCTGGGCAAGGTAGGGTCTCACTCTAGCCCAGACTGACCTGCGACTCACTCTGCAGCCCCAGGCTGGCCTCTACTTCAGCCTCCTGGGATTAAAGGCACCGCCAAGGCTGGCTTGATCTTTTTTTTGTTTGTTTGTTTGTTTTTCAAGGTAGGGTCTCTCTCTGGCCCAGGCTGACCTGGAATTAACTATGTAGTCTCAGGTGGACTTGAACTCACGAAGATCCTCCTACCTTTGCCTCCTGAGTGCTGGGATTAAAGGCTGCGCCACCACGCCTAGCTGGTTTTTGTTTGTTTGTTTGCTTTTGGTTTTGTTTTGTTTTTTCGAGGTAGGGTCTCACTCTAGCTCAGGCAGATCCTGGAATTCACTACATAGTCTCAGGGTGGCCTCTAACTCATGGTGATCCTCCTACTTCTGCCTCTGCTGGGATTAAAGGCATGCGCCACCATGCTCGGCTTTTGTTATTTTTAAAAATTAATTAAATTTTTCGTTTATTTTTATTTATTTATTTGAGAGCGACAGAGAGAGAAAGAGGCAGAGAGAGAGAGAGAATGGGCGTGTTAGGGGTTCCAGCCACTGCTAAGGAACTCCAGATGCATGCACCCCCTTGTGCATCTGACTAACATGGGTCCTGGGGAATCGAGCCTCGAACCAGGGTCCTTAGGCTTCACAGGCAAGTGCTTAACTGCTAAGCCATCTCCCCAGCCCTAATTAATTTTTTATTGAAAACTTCCATAATTGTAGACAATAATGGTAATTCCCTCCCTCCCCCCGCTTTCCTCTTTGAAACTGCACTCTCCATTATACCCTTTCCCTCTCTCAATCAGTCTCTCTTTTATTTTGATGTCATCATCTTTTCCTCCTATTATGATGGTCTTGTGTAGGTAGTGTCAGGCACTGTGAGGTCATGGATATCCAGGCCATTCTGTATCTGGAGGAGCACATTGTAAGGAGTCCTACCCTTCCTTCGGCTATTAAATTTTTTTCTGCCACCTCTTCTGCAATGGATCCTGAGCCTTGGAAGGTGTGATAGAGATGTTTGAGTGCTGAGCACTCCTCTGTCACTTCTTCTCAGCACCATGGTGCCTTCTGAGTCATCCCAAGGTCACCGCCATCTGAAAAGAGAAGCTTCTCAAACCAAAATTGAGAGTAGCACTAATATATGGGTATTAACATTAAGAAAAGTGCTTACTGGGCAGTTTGGTGAGTATAGTATATACATTTAGTCAGACACCAGCAGACGTTACACTCCTAGGGCTCATGACTATTGTAGGTTTTCAGTATCAGGGATGTATTCCCTCCCATGGAGCGGGCCTCCAGTCCAATTAGAAGGCAGTTGGTTTCCACCATAACAGACATGCCACTATTGCATCCATTGGCTCATTTGGCCTGGCTAACCAAGCTTAAGGCTTGCAGTGTCCACTGTTGAGTATCTCCACTGGTGATTCTCTCTCTCCCATTGAACTGCATGCAGCATAGCTTTTTCTAGCTTTCTGTCAGCTGGTCTACATGGAGGAGGTTTTCAGCTCAGCTCCAGCAGGGTTTTTCAGTGACCTTGCAGCTCAAGTATGCGGAGTCTTCAGCAAAAGGGTCTTACCATGTATTCCTGGTGGGAAACCAAGGGCTTTGGCAATGGGCTGTAATATTTTGGGGGTATCAGTGACCTCCCTGGCCAACAACTCACTGGAAGGTATCCCATCCCTGGCACTGAAAATTTTCTTTTAACAATGTATGACTCCTGAGTGTTCCATTGTCCAAAAAAGTATGTTTCCATATGACTTATTTATATCCTCTTAGATTTTGATCAGCCCTCCCTCCATCTTTCCTTTATTCAGTGTCTTCCCTTGACCTCACTTTGGCCTTTTCACCCCCAATAATCTGTTCTTCTACTTACATACATACAATACCATCCTATTAAGTCCCCCACCTCCCTTTCTATTCCCTTTATATCTCTTATCTAGCTTACTGGCCTCTGCTACTGAGTTTTGTTCCTACTCACATAGAAGTCCAATCATTTGTAGCTGGGATCCACATATGAGAGAGAACATGTGATGTTTGGCTTTCTGGGCCTGGGTTACCTCACTAAGTATAATCCTTTCCAGATCCATCCATTTTCCTGCAAACTTCATGACTTCATTTTTCTTTACCGCTGAGTAGAACTCCATTGTATAAATGTGCCATATCTTCATTATCCACTCATCAGTTGAGGGACATCTAGGCTGGTTCCATTTCCCAGCTATTGTGAATTGAGCAGCAATAAACATGGTTGAGCAAGTATCTCTAAGGTAGTGAGATGAGTCCTTAGGATATATGCCTAGGAGTGCTATAGCTGGGTCATATGGTAGGACTATATTTAGCTGTCTCAGGAACTTCCACACTGATTTCCACAATGGCTGGACCAGATTGTATTCTCACCAACAGTGTAGAAGGGTTCCTCTTTTTCCACATCCTCGCCAGCATTTATGATAATTTGTTTTCATGATGGTAGCCAATCTGACAGGAGTGAGATGGAATCTCAACATAGTTTTAATCTTCATTTCCCTGATGATTAGGGATGTAGAACATTTTTTCAGATGCTTGTATGCCATCCATATTTCTTCTTTTGAGAACTCTCTATTTAGTTCCATAGCCCATTTTTTAATTGGATTGTTTGATTTCATATTATTTAATTTTTGAGTTCTTTGTATATCCTAGATATTAATCCTCTATCAGATGTATAGCTGGCAAAATATTTTTCCCATTCTGTAGGTTCCCTCTTTGCTTTATTCACAGTGTCCTTTGCTGTGCAAAATCTTTGTAATTTCATGAGGTCCCAGCGAATAATCTGTGGTTTTATTGCCTGAGCAATTGGTATAATATTCAGAAAATCTTTGCCAAGACAATATGTTGAAGGGTTGCCCCTACTTTTTCCTCTGGCAGTTTCAGAGTTTAAGGTCTGATATTAAGGTCTTTGATCCATTTGGATTTAATTCTTTTTTTTTTTTTTTTTTTTTTTTTGGTTTTTCGAGGTAGGGTCTTACTCTAGCCCAGGCTGACCTGAAATTCACTACATAGTCTCAGAGTGGCCTTGAACTCATAGCAATCCTCCTATGTCTGCCTCCTAAATTCTGGGATTAAAGGTATGCGTCACCATGCCTGGCTCCTAAAATTTTTTTTTTTTTTTTTTGGTGTTTTTCGAGGTAGGGTCTCACTCTGGCCCAGGCTGACCTGGAATTCACTATGTAGTCTCAGGGTGGCCTCGAACTCACAGCGATCCTCCTACCTCTGCCTCCTGAGTGCTGGGATTAAAGGTGTGCGCCACCACGCCCGGCTGGCTCCTAAAATTTTTAAAAAATATTTTATTTTTATTTGAGAGAGAGATACAGATACAGGCAGGGGGAGAGAGAGAGAGAGAGGGAGGGAGAGAGAGAGAGAATGGGCATGCCAGGGCCTCCAGCCACTGCAAATGAACTCCAAATGTGTGCGCCCCCTTGTGCATCTGGCTTATGTGGGTTCTGGGGAGTTGAACCTGGGTCCTTTGGCTTTGCAGGCAAGTGCCTTAACTGCTAATCCATCTCTCCAGCCCTTAAAAACAAATTGACAACTTCTATATGTGTGTGTGTGTGTGTGTATACACACACAGTTTTTAAAAATTTTTGTTTTATTTTGCAGAGAGAGAGAGAGCGAGAGAATGGGAGAGGGAGAGAATGAGCTCGACAGGGCCTCAGCTACTGAAATTGAACTCCAGAAGCTTGTGCCACCTAGTGGGCATGTGCGACCTTGCACTTGTCTCACCTTTGTGCATCTAGCTTAAATGGGATCTGGAGTGTGGAACCTGGGTCCTTGGGCTTTGCAGGCAAGTGCCTTAACTGCTAAGCCATCTCTCCTTCCCCTTTTTTGGCTTTTTTTTTTTTTTTTTTTTTTTGAGGTAGGGTCTCACTCTAGCCTAGGCTGACCTGGAATTCACTATGTAGTCTCAGCGTGGCTTTAAACTCAGAGCAATCCTCCTACCTCTGCCTCCCAAGTACTGGGATTAAAGACCTGCTCCATGACGCCTGGCCCATAATTTTTTTTTTTTCAAGGTAGGGTCTCACTGTAGCCCAGGCTGACCTGGAATTCACTATGTATTCTCAGGGTGGCCTTGAACTCACTGCGGTCCTCCTACCTCTGCCTCCCAAGTGCTGGAATTAAAGGCGTGTGCCAACATGACCGGCTTGTTTTTTTTTTTTTTTTTAAAGGTATGGTCTCACTCTAGCCCAGGATGACCTGGAATTCACTCTGTAGTTCCAGGCTGGCCTTGAACTCACGGCTATCTTCCTACCTATGCCTCCCAAGTGCTGGGATTAAAGATGTGTGCTACCATGCCCAGCCCATGATTTTTTTGTTTGTTTGTTTTTTTCGAGGTAGGGTTTCATTGTAGCTCAGTCTGACCTGGAATTCACTCTGTATTCTCAGGGTGGCCTCGAACTCACGGCGATCTTCCTACCTCTGCCCCCTGAGTGCTGGGATTAAAGGCGTGTGCCACCACGCCTGACTATAGCACAAGTTGTTTTATTTTTTTTTATTTTTATTTTTTGGTTTTTCGAGGTAGGGTTTCACTGTAGCCCAGGCTGACCTGGAATTCACTATGGAGTCTCAGGGTGGCCTCGAACTCACGGCGATCCTCCTACCTCTGCCTCCCGAGTGCTGGGATTAAAGGCGTGCGCCACCACGCCCGGCTACAAGTTGTTTTAAATGCACACACATATGGAGAGAAAGAGAGAGAGAGCATGAATGGGCTTGCCACTGCAAATGACCTCAGACACAGGCACCACTTTGCATCTGGCTTTACCTGGGTACTGGGGAATGGAACCTGGGCCATTAGGCTTTGCAAACAAAGTCCTCCAATAGCTGAGTCACGTCCCCAGCCCAGCATCCAGCTTCTTATGTGGGTTCTGGGGATCTGAAAGCGGTCCTCACACGTGCACAGCAAGCACTGTAGTCTCTGAGCCATCTCCCTAGGCCCCAGGACGGGCTGTTTTTGTATGTTAAAGGGGTCAGAGGGTCTGAGCAGCTTCCCTGAGGGCAGGCTGGGGCTCTCCTTGACACATTATCTTTTTTTTTTTTATTATTTTTTTTTTAGTTTTTAGTTTTTCGAGGTAAGGTCTCACTCTAGTCCAGGCTGACCTGGAATTCACTATGTAGTCTCAGGGTGGCCTTGAACTCATGGCGATCCTCTTACCTCTGCCTCCCAGGTGCTGGGATTAAAGGCGTGCGCCACCACGCCCGGCTACACATTATCATTTTTAAAAAACATTTATTTATTTTCAAGAAGAGAGAGGAGAGAAAGAGAGAGAAAATGGGCACACCAGGGCTGTCTGCTAATGTAAATGAACTCCAGAAGCATGCATCACTTTGTGCATCTGTCTTTTACATGGGTATTTGGGAACCAAATCCGGGCCATCAGGCTTTGCAACCAAACGCCTTTAACTGCTGAGCCATCTCTTCACCCTCTTCTTGCCCCATTCTGTGGCCCAAGTGTCCAGCCCCCAAGGGGGCATAGAGAATGGGGGTGAGTGACCTCTGAGGTGAAGCTAAGTCCCTTGTCCTTGCCAGGTATGTCTTGGCCTGTCAACTCCATCCCATCTGTGACTTCGGATGATGTCCTCCACCAAGCCCTCCCACGGAGGCTGGAAAGGAGAAGAGACCATAAAGGAAACCAGCTGGCATGGGCCGGGTGTCAGCCATCCTGCTCTCCTTCCTCTCGAAGGTGAAGTGCACAGCAGGGTCAGCAGCCAGCCACAGGCCCTTAAGACCCAAAGGAGCAAAGCTCAGTGGCCTGGAGCAGGGGCCAGGGCAGCAGATCCTGGCATCCCTGGCGGTTCTCAGCCTAGGCAGCAGGGGCCAGGGCAACAGATCCTGGCATCCCTGGCGGTTCTCAGCCCAGGCGGCAGGGGCGCAGGGGCAGAGGCGGCGCACAGCGCACAGGGCACAGCCAGGTGTGTAGGAGGACAGCTGAGGCCATCACGACGCCTGTCTCAGAAGCCGGGCCCCACAGGCTCCGGCCATCGCACCTCATCTGTCTGGGGGTGGGTACCTGCGGCTTCTGCCTCAGGTGGCTCTTTGGTTTCCATGTTACCCTAATTTTTGCTTTATTATTACTATTTATTTATTTTTGGTTTTTCTAGGTAGGGTCAGGCTGACCTGGAATTCACTACGGAGTCTCAGGGTGACCTCAAACTCATGGCAATTCCTCCTACCTCTGCCTCCCAAGTGCTGGGGTTAAAGACCTGAACCACGACGCCTGTCCCTGTTTTTATTATTACTATTATATTTATTTATCTATTTGAGAGAGAGAGAGAGAGGAAGAGGCCTATATATAGAGATAGAATGGGCATGCCAGGGCCTCTAGCCACTGCAAATGAACTCCAGACATATGTACAACCTTGTGTACCTGGTTTACATGGGTCCTGGGAATTGAACCTGGGTCCTTAGGCTTTGCAGGCAAATGCTTTAACTGCTAAGCCATCTCTCCAGCCCACTTTTATCGTTTCATTTTTTTCTTTTTGGTTTTCTGAGTTAAGGTCTTGCTCTGGCCTAGGCTGACCTGGAATTTACTATGTCGTCTCAGGGTGGCCTCGAACTCATGGAGATCTTCCTACCTCTGCCTCCCGAGTGCTGGGATTAGAGGTATGTACCACCATGCCCAGCTTAAAAAATATATATATATATATATATATATATATATATATATATATATATATATATATATGTTTTTTTTTTTTTTTTTTGAGGTAGGGTCTCACTCTCACCCAGGCTGACCTGGAATTCACCATGTCTCAGGGTGGCCTCAAACTCATGGCGATCTCCCTACCTCTGCCTCGCGAGGGCAGTTATTAAAGGCATGTGCCACCATGCCTGGCTTAAAAAATATTTTTATTTCCTTATTTGCAAGTAGAGGGAGGGAGAGAGAATTGAGAGTGAGAAAGAGAGAGAGAGGAGGACCTGTGGGAAGAAGGGAGCTGGGGGAGGAGGACCCGTGACCAATAGGTGTACTGGAGCACCCTCTGCTGGTCAGTGGTGGTCAGGACGGAGCCAGAAACCGGCAGTCCTCGTGGGGTCAATGTGGTGCCCCATTTCCTGGGAAGGAGAGAATGAGAAGGGATCATAGCTGCCTGTAGACGCCGGTCATGGCAGGGACACCTCCCCATACCTGACACTCTTGCATAGAGGGTCTCCTGGCCACCAGTTCTTGGTGTAGGTGTGCCTGGAGGGGACACAACCCTGGAACCAGACACATGGGTCTTGTGACGCTCCGCCTTGTCCCACCCTCCCATTGCTCCGTCCCTTTAGACTTTTTTTTTCCCAGGCAGGGTCTCTCTAGCCCAGATTGACCTAGAATTGACTTTGTAGACTCAGGGTGGCCTTGAACTGGCAGCGTCTACCTCTGCCTTCCAAATGCTGGGATTAAAGGCATGCGCCAACGACTCACTACTCTTCAGGGAGTGCGACAGGGCGGCGACCAGGATGGGTGGCTTCCTTTTAGACCCAGGCTTAGAAGTTCTTTTTCCTGTCACCTCTCCTCTCCAGTGGAAAATCTCTCTTCTGTAGCATTCGTGCGCACGTGCGGTGGTGGGATCCCTCCATTCTTGTGAACGCTGCTGACTCGGGAGGGACTGTCTCGGTGAGTGCCTCCCTGGACCCCACACGGCAGCCTCCTCCTGTCTCTCCTCCACCGAGGGTCCGCGCCTTAGATGACCCCGCAGTGCCCTGCAGGCCCCCAGGGTGGCCTCTCTGCCGTTCTCCACGCCAGAGCGCTGTATCTGGCGCCATCGTGTGGCTGGCCACCCTGGCTTCCGTCTTGTGTTTTCTGGTGGCTACCTGTGACCTCTGAGCGCCTGGGCTGGAGGAACAGAGCTTTTTACTTTTTAAATTTTTTTTCTTTTTTCTTTTTTTTTTTTTTTTTTTGGTTTTTCTAGGTAGGGTCTCACTCTGGCTCAGGTTGACCTGGAATTCACTATGGAGTCTCAGGGTGGCCTCGAACTCACGGCGATCCTCCTACCTCTGCCTTCCGAGTGAGTGCTGGGATTAAAGGCGTGCACCACCACACCTGGCCCACAAAGAATATTTTTTAAATATTTTAGTTTTATTTATTAATTTGGAGAGAAACAGGGAGAAAGAGAGAGTGAGCAAGAGAGAGAGAGAGAATGGGTGCACCGGGGCCTCTAGCTGCCACAAATGAACTCCAGACTCCACCTTGTGCATCTGGTTTACATGGGTCCTGATGAATTGAACATAGGTCCTTTTGACTTTGCAGGCAAGTGCCTTAACCGTTAAGCCATCTCTCCAGCTCCCTCCCCCCCCCCCCGCTTTTTTTGAGGTAGGGTCTCCATCTAGCCTAGGCTGACCTGGAATTCACTATGTAATCTCAGGGTGGCCTTGAACTCATGGTGATCTTCCTACCTCTGCCTCCCGAGTGCTGGGATTAAAGACGTGCATCACGATATTGGCTTTTTGCAAATTTTTTTTTTATGAGAGAACGAGGGGGGTAAGAGAGAGAATTGTTGTGCTAGGGCCTCCAGCCACTGTAATTGAACTCCAGATGTGTTTGCTACCTAGTAGGCATGTACAACCTTGCGCTTGCTTCACCTTTGTGTGTTTGGCTTATGTGGGATTTGAAGAGTTGCACGTGGGCCCTTAGGCTTTGCAGACAAGTGCCTTAACTGCTAAGCCATCTCTCCAACCCCCAGCTTTTTTTCAAAAAATATTTTTATTAGCTGGATGTGGTGGCACACGCCTTTAATCTCAGCACTTGGGAGGCAGAGGCTGGAGGATCACCGTGAGTTTGAGGCCACCTGGAGACTACAGAGTGAATTCCAGGTCAGCCTGAGCTACAGTGAGACCCTACCTCAAAAAAACCAAAACGGGCTGGAGAGATGGCTTAATGGTTAAAGCACTTGCCTGCAAAACCAAAGTTCAATTCACCAAACAAACAAACAAACAAATACATGGCTATTTATGCCTCTAGTCCTAGTAGCTCAGATGCTGAGGCTGACAGGAGGACTGGTTGATCCCAGGAGTTTGAGCTCAGCCTGGACAACATAGGAGCCTCATCTAATTGGGTGTGGTGGCAGACACCTTTAATCCCAGCACTCAGTAGGCTATCTCTCTGTCTCTCTCTAGCTCTTTCTTTCTAAAAATAATAATAATAAAAAGAATAAAAAGAAGAATCAGGGCAGACTTGCTCTTCCTTGGCCACTAGCTCTTGTGAGCATTTGCCCTCCCTGAGGTCCCCTCCAGAGGTGACTCCCCACAATGACCTAACCACTGCCCACTAGGTCTCATCTCTTAAAGGTACCAGTGCCTCTCAGTGTAGTTTTGTGGCGGAACAGACTTCTAGCCGAGAGCCCTGGGGCACAGAGTAGAACCATCCAAGCCAAGCGACCTCACTGCTGGACTCGAAGTGGCAGCCTATGGGCTTTCCTCAGCTGAAGGAAGCAGCTTTCCTCAAACTCAGATGCAGATTATTCTGGAAAACCCAGTCCAGGGCTGGAGAGATGGCTAAGCGGTCACGGCGCTTGCCTGCAAAGCTGAAGCACCCAGGTTCAATTCCCCAGGACCCATGTAAAGCCAGATGCACAAGGTGGCACATGCATCTGGAGTTCATTTGCAGTGGCTAGAGGCCCTGGTGCACCCATTTCTCTTTATCTATCTGCCTCTCTCTGTCTCTCAAATAAATAAATAAATAAATAAATAAATAAATAAATAAATAAAATATATATTAAAAAAAACCCTGCCCACAGGGATGTGGCTCAGTTGGTAGAGTGCTTGCCTGGGAGGCACGAGGCCCTGAGTTTGATCCCCAGCACTGGATAAAACCAGGTGTGGTGGTGCATGCTTGTAATCCCAGCATTTGGGAGGTGGAGGCAGGACGATCAGAGTCCAGGTCGTTCTCGGCTATCTAGTGAGGTGGAGGCCTGTCTGGGGTTCAGGGAACGCTCACACAAACACCCCGCTGCATGAGCACTGGCTCCAAGGTGCTTTGAGAACAAAGAAACAGGTGGGCAGACGTGAGACCCCAAAGAACGCGGTCCATGGCGACCGACGGACACAAGTGTGTCCCGAGTGGCATCAGGTGACTCCTGACTGTGTGGTAAGGAGGGGGAGAGACCTGAGTTCATGTGAGCCACCCTGTGCCTGGCTCTCTTAAGCTAGGGGGCTCATGTGTCTGGAGTTCATTTGCAGTGGCTGGAGGTCCTGGCACACCCATTCTCTCTTTCTGCCTCTTCCTTTTTCTCTCTTCCTCCATTCTCTCTCAAATAAATAAAATACTAAAAACTATTTTTTCTTAAGCTAACACAGGGTGTCAGTCACATTCCCGGTGCTTATATCACCGGGACACAGGTCCTAGCTCCATGCCTACCTGAAGGGTTTGGTTTGTCTACGGTCTGCTAGGGAACCGACAGACAAGCCAGAGACACTCACGCCGTGGTGCTCATTTAACAGATGGCTGCAGCCAGGCCAAGCAAGATCCACACACAGGCTCGTACATTTCTGGTAAGCTCCGTGGCATATTTGATGGCACTGATGCCAGTCTGTCCCTTTGCTGGTGATGTTGGTTTCCATGGTGAGGGGACTGTCCCTCTTCTCCCTGGTTTCCCACGATGTGACTCAGTGGGCCATTGCAGGGCAACTCACCTAAGCTCTTGACGGGTCTTTCCGCAAGAAGATTCATGTTTCTTTTTTTTTTTTTTTCGAGGTAGGGTCTCACTCTGGTCTAGGCTGACCTGGAATTAACTATGTAGTCTCAGGGTGGCCTCGAACTCTCCGCAATCCTCCTACCTCTGCCTCCTGAGTGTTGGGATTAAAGGCGTGCGCCACTACGCCTGCAAGAAGATTCATGTTTATTTTTGGAAAGTATTTCTTTCCTAGGGAGGGCCTTGTTTGGAATCATTTCCCTACTGTCTTCTTCAGACGCTGCATGTGTTGTGTTTGTATAATGGGCCATCCTTGTTTTCCTCAGCCATCTCTTTATGACGTTAAAAAAAATCAAGCCAGCCAGGCATGGTGGCGCATGCCTTTAATCCCTGCACTTGGGAGGCAGAGGTAGGAGGATTGCAGTGAGTTCAAGGTACCCTGAGAATACATAGTGAATTCCAAGTCAGTCTGAGCTAGAGTGAGACCCTACCTCAAAAAAAAAAAAAAATCAAGCCAGGCGTGGTGGTGCACTTCTTTAATCCCAGCACTTATGAGGAAGAGGTAGGAGGAGCATCATGAGTGTGAGACCACTCTGAGACTACATAGTGAATTCCAGGTCAGCCTGGGCTAGAGTGAGACCCTACCACGAAAAACAAAACAAAACAAAACCAATCAAGGGCTGGAGAGATGATTTAGTGGTTATGGTGCTTGCCTATGGAGCCTAAGGACCTAGGTTTGATTCCCCAGGACCCATGTAAGCCAGATGTACAAGGTTGTACATGTTTCTGGAGTTCATTTGTAGTGGCTGGAGGTCCTGGCACACCCATTCTCTCTTTCTGCCTGTTCCTTTTTCTCTCTTCCTCCACCCTCTCTCAAATAAATGAAATATTAAAAGCTATTTTTTTAAAATCAAACTACTTTTAGCCAGGTGGTGGGGCATACCTTTAATCCCAGCACTTGAGAGGCAGAGGTAGGAGGACTGCTGTGAGTTTGAGGATAGCCTGCGCTACAGAGTGAGTTCCAGGTCAGCCTGAGATAGACTGAAATTCTACCTTGGAAAAAACCCCCAAAAAACCAAAACAAACAGCCAAACAACAGTAACAACGACAACAAAACTACTTTTAAGCTGGGCATAGTTTCTCAAGGTAGGGTCTCACTCTAGTACAGGCTCACCTGGAATTCACTGTAGTCTCAGGGTCACCCCAACTCCCAGCAATCCTCCTACCTCTGCCTCCCCAGTGCTGGGGTTAAAAGCGTGTGCTACCATGCCCAGCTTTTTATTTATTTTATTTTAGAGAGAGACAGAGAGAATTGGCATACCAAGGCCTCAGCCACTGAAATCAAACTGCAGATGCTTGCGCCACCTAATGGGCATGTGCGACTTTGCACTTGACTCACCTTTGCGCATCTGGCTTATGTGGGATCTGGAGAGTTGAACATGGGTCCTTAGGCTTTGCTGGCAAGTGCCTTAACCACTAAGCCATCTCTCCAGCTCCATCCATGCAAATCTTGAAGGTCTGCTGCTGCAGCATTTTGAGTGTGATGGTGATGGCCATGGCTGGGGCCCAAGTGAGCAGTGCGGTGGCCCTCCTCCACCCTCCGGGATCCTCAACTCCCACTTCTGAATTTTATTTTTATTTTATTTTTGGTTTTTCGAGGTAGGATCTCGCTCTAGTCCAGGCTGACCTGGAATTCACTATGTATTCTCAGGGTGGCCTCAAACTCACAGCGATCCTCCTACCTCTGCCTCCCGAGTGCTGGGATTAAAGGTGTGCACCGCCACACTGGGCTCAGACTTCTGAAGTTTTGAAAAAATATTTTTACTTATTTACTTGCAAGCAGAGAGCGATAGAGAGAAGAGAGACAGAGAGAATGGGCGGGCTGGAGAGATGGCTTAGCAGTTAAGCGCTTGCCTGTGAAGCCTAAGGACCCTGGTTCGAGGCTCTATTCTTCAGGACCCACGTTAGCCAGATGCACAAGGGGGCACACGCATCTGGAGTTCATTTGCAGTGGCTGGAAGCCCAGGCGTGCCCATTCTCTCTCTCTCTCTCTCTATCTGCCTCTTTCTCTCTCTGTCACTCTCAAATAAATAAATAAAAATGAACAAAAAAGATTGAAAAAAAAAAGAGAGAATGGGCTTGCTAGGGCCTCCAGCCACTGCAAACAAACTCCAGACCCATGTGCCACTTTGTGCATCTGGCTTTATGTGGTACTGGGGAATTGAACCCAGGTCGTTAGGCTTTGTAGGCGAATGCTTTAACCACTGAGCCATAACTCCAGTCGCACCCCTGAATTTTGAAACACTTTCCTCAGCGTCTGCCTGTCCCAGTGCTGCATATTTTGTCCTCTCAATCTCCAGTTCTTGGGCCTCTGGGAAGACATGGCTGTACCACGAGGGAAAATGTCACACAACAGACTGGCGTGGCGGCACACGCCTTTACTCCCAGCACTCGGGAGGCAGAGGTAGGAGTGAGTTCCAGGCCACCCTGAGACTACATACTGAATTCCAGGTCAGTCTGGGCTAGCGTGAGACCCTACCTCGAAAAACAAACAAAACAATGTCATACATCATGTGTTAGTGATACTCTTTCTCTGGAGAATGGGGCCTTTGTGTGCACAGACAGGACCGGGGGGGGGGTGATCTCTCAACTCCCCTCAAGCCCTCGGCACTGCCCGGGGTCCTGGACACAGGGTACCTGTGCTGTGCTGAGCGCTGGCTGCGTGTACCCAGTCCCCTGCACTTTGCGCCCCTTGGGACAGCCCCAGGCTGACCTCCTGCAGATCTGAGTTACCTGGCTTGTGTTCAGCCCGTAGCTGGAAGGTGCAGCGAGGCTGAGGACCAGGAAACCCTGGGACCCCTCACCTGCTGCCTCCCCGTCCCGGTGGACCCGGTGGGTGTGTGCGTGTGCGAGGATACAAAAAAGACCTGCACTGCCGTCAGAGCAGGTGAGCCTGGTCCCGCACGACTGCGAGGGCGGGGAGGCCCAGCTGGGAAACAGCCCTGAAATAGACCCCCGGCCGCCCCCGCTGCCTCCTCCCGGAATCTGCTCAGGTGAAAAACAACCTTCTCCATCCGGCGTCTGTCTGCGCGGGAGCTGCGAGGCGCTGTCCCCCCCACCTCCCCCCGCCGTCCCCCCAGGCGTGCAGACAGACCCCGGCCCGGGTCCTGGCAGCTCAGCTCGGCCGACCCGCCCGGGGCGCAGTGCGCACGCTCGGCCACCGGGCGGCGCTGGCGGCCCGCGAAGGCTCCCGCGCAGGTCGGGCGGGGCGGGGCGGGGCGGGGCTGGCGCGGCTGCGGGCGCAGGTGGAGAACCGGGCGAGCTCGTGCCGGTCTCGGCCAGGCTCCCGGGCTGCTGCTGGGTTGTACATGCCCCACGCCTTCCGGGGTCTCAACTCGGCAGGCGGAGGGAGTCGGGACCCTCCGTCCACCTAGCCTTGGCGTCGGGACGGTCTGCCCGCCCCTTACCACCCGTCCCCACCGGTGGAGTTAGGTATCCTTTGTAAAGCCCAAGAAACGGGACGCGGAGGGGCGGCCGCAGCAGTTCTCCGCCTGGGCTTTTTAAAGCCCCTGCCTGGGGCTGGAAGGAGCCAGGACCGAGTAGCTAGCCGCATGCGGCGGCCCCCTCCGCCCCGCCCCTCCTTTCGAAGGAACCCAGGGCTCCTGGAGATTTCAGGGGGCTTTACACCTGGGAGGGGCACCGGAGGCCTGAGGGCAGGTGTGATGGCGGCTTTGGGGTAGAGTGTCTAGTTTTTTTTTTTTTTGGGGGGGGGGTTTCGAGGTAGGGTCTCACTGTAGCCCAGGCTGACTTGGAATTCACTATGCAGTCCCAGGGTGGCCTCGAACTCACGGCGATCCTCCTACTCTGCCAACCATAGTGTTGGGTTTTTTTTCTTCAAGGTAGGGTCTCAATCAGGCCCAGACTGACCTGGAATTAACTATGTAGTCTCAGGGTGGCCTCGAACTCATGGTGATCCTCCTATCCCTCCCTCCCAAGTGCTAGGATTAAAGGCGTGGGCCACAACACCCAGTTTAGTTACATATATATACATATACATACATACATACATATATATATATATATTGACAACTTCTATGCTTACAACAAACCATGGTATTTCCCTCCCGTCCCCTCCCCTCCCCCACTTTCCCCTTCATAACTGCTCTCCTGTCATACCCCCTTCCTCTCTCCATTAGTCTCTCTTTTGATTTGATGTTAAATATAACACACCTTAGCTCTGGGGACCCAGGTCCTGGATCAGCCCCTGTCCCCTCACAGTCCCTTACACCCCAACATGGTCCTGGCCTGGTGCTGTTTTTGAGCCGGGGCTTCCCTGTGTAGCCCAGTGTGGTCGCAAACTCGGAGATCCTGTCTAGCCTCCTGAGCAGCTGGGAGTTAAGGTGTGCACGCGACAGGCCCTGTTCCATTGTTGGTCTTTTATGCACCGGGTGCCTCCTGCTCCATCCTCTTCCCCTTTGGCCTCTGCTCTTGGGGTCTCCTGGCTGCCTCCACCTAGCAGCGTCCCTGGAAAGCCTAGACCCTCCGGGAAGGCAGTCCCAGCTTTGGGGCAGGCGGGGAAGCAGCCTACACTGCAGGTGTCCAGGACTCTGGGCCCCGGGGACTCATCTGTGTCATGAAGGGGTGGTACAAATCTCAGGTAGGGGACTCTGGTGAGCAGTGTATGCGTGTGTGGCTTAGGTCTTCTGCTGGGCTCCTCAGGGATCCAGGGTTGGGTAAAATGTCACACGGGCCCTGGGCTTGTCGTCGGGGCTGCTCAGCTTCTCTGTCTGTAGAATGGGATCCTGGCACTGATGCTCCCATCGCAGGCACTGCCCTGGTGACTTACAAGAGCTCCTGGCCGTCGGGGGACAGGCAATGCTTGCTGCTCCCTCTTCCCTGTTCCCACACCAAGTGACCCCGTCCCGCCCAGAGGCTGGCTCCCCACCCTTAGCCCTGTTCTCATCGTCTGCCTGTCCCCATCTTGTTCCTTTGGAGGGGCCTTATGCCCCACTCCAGCTGGTTGGAAGTCTATTAATATTTCAGTTTGATGAATTAAAGATTCTTCCCTACCCTCCTCCTTCTGATGTCCCAAGAGGGAATTAAAAGCGCATCCGATCCAATCAAACGCCATTAAAATGCAGCCCACGAGGGTCGGAGCTGGCGAGCGCAGCCTTTCTTCCCTGGCACTGCTTTGTCCTCTCGGGGTCTGCCGATGGCTGGGTGGTTGCCAGGCAGTACCTGGAGGAGGGAAGAAGTGGAGGAGGAGGCGGCGGCCACTGCCTGGGGGACGCGGGGTCCCAGGTGTGACTCAGGTTTCCCAGGACTGGTGAAGGGGGATGTCCATGCAGCTGTGACTTCCGCCCAGGACCGCCCGGCAGTCCTCCCACTCCGGCCGGGTCGGGCTCGCCTCCGTGGAGCTCTGTGGTGAGAGCTGGAGTTGAATCACAAGGATGGGGTGTGTGAAGAAGCAGGACCCACGCTCCTTGGGGCGCCAACAGAGCCAGGTCCTGGGGGGAGCGGTAGTGACATTTCCAGCCATCCCGAAGTCCCCTGAGGAGCGAACGCGCAGAACTCTGTGCTGTCCTCCAGCAGCTTGGTAAAAGGACCAGGGCTGCAGTGAGCTGGTTGGTGGGGACATTTAGAGGGGCCCACAGGGGACTCTCAGCTCCAGTCAACTAGGCTGTGTGGCCCTTGCCTGTCCAGAGGCCTGGGGAGCTGATGGGAGGACTGAGGGACACCAGTCCTATCTTAAGGATTCCTCATTCTTTTTCTCTCATCCCCCGCACAGCCCCAGGGGGACAGCAGACCACATCATGATTCATCGTGGACAGCCAAGGACATGGAGGCCAGGGGATGCCGTGGTTAAGGCAGCGGGCCTGTGGATAGTGCTGCGGTCAGGACCGCCGGGGAGTGTGTCCTGAAGTCCTGAGGGGGGGTGCTGGGGCTGCCAGGGAGGGGCCGGCAAAGTTGGAGGAAGATCAATGCCAGGAGGCCTCCAGAGGTACGGTGAGGCAGGGCCCTGCCTTCTAGTCCTGCCACAGTTCCCTCCTCATTTCCTTTTCCTGCAGGCTTCGGCCCCCCCCCCCCCCCCCCCCCCCCGCCAGCTGGATGGCGTCCTCTCCTGTGCCTGTCACCGGGCTGCTCCCCCTGGTGCCCAGAGCCCTGGCGCTCAGCTGAAGGGGCTGGCTGGCCTCAAGGCGGAGGCTGTGGGCAGGCGGGGCTTTTAAATGTTAATTGTATTTTGACATCAGGCTTGTGACATCCATCCTAATGACATTTGGCTCACAGCTGACAGCCCCTGGACATGTGGAGAGTAAGAGGGAGAGAGAGAGATGATAAGTAGCTTTAAATTGCAGAGTGGCAAAGAGGCCAGAAAAGCCTGAGTCTTAAGAAAAAAGAGGGGGGGGGAGGAGGAGGGGCAGGATGAATCCTTTCCATCTAGGGGAGCCGGTCACTCACTGCTGACCGTCTGCTGAGTCCACTGTATGTGCTGAGCACCTACTGTATGCACTGACCACCTACTGTGTGCTTGACACAGTGACAGCCCTGTGGAAGGTCCAGGCATGTAGGCTCTGTGCCCTACTTCTTTTTTTTTTTTTTTTTTTTTTTTTTTTTTTTTTAAATTATTTTTATTTATTCGAAAGTGACAGAGAGAGAAAGAGGCAGATAGAGACAGAGAGAGAATGGGTGCGCCAGGGCCTCCAGCCACTGCAAGCAAACTCCAGACACCTGCACCCCCTTGTGTATCTGGCTTACGTGGGTCCTGGGGAATCGAGCCTCGAACAGGGGTCCTTAGGCTTCACAGGCAAGCGCTTAACCGCTAAGCCATCTCTCCAGCCCGTCTGTGCCCTACTTCTTGTGTGGGTTTTTTTCCCCCCGATTTTATTTTATTTTATTTTTGAGGTAGGGTCTCACTGGCCTGGGCTGACTTGGAACTCATTCTGTAGTCCCAGGCTGGCCTCAAACTCATGGTGATCCTTCTACCTCTGCCTCCCAAGTGCTGGGATCAAAAGTGTGCACTGCCACACTCTGCTCTATTTTAATTTTTTTTTTTTTTAAGCAGGGTCTCACTGTAGCTCAGGCTGACCTGGAATTCACTCCATAGCCCAGGTTGGCTTTGAGCTCATGGTGATTCTCCTACCTCATCCTCCTGAGTATTGGGAATAAAGGTGTGTACCACCACGGCCCGCTGGTCTCTGGGTCCTGAAACCCACTCATCCTTCAGGCCTTATTCAAGTGCTGCCTGCCCTGGGGGCCTACCCACTTCAGTGCCCCTCACTCCTGGCCTTCTGAAGCTTGGGCGACAGGTGTTCGGGGCACAGTTCCCTGGTATGTGGGGGCTTCTGTCTTCTTACCCAGGGGCGGGAGAGATTTCATCCTGGACCCTCTAAACCCTCTGTGCCCTGGCTGGCCATTGGAGAAGGCAATTTCCTAGCAGCCCTGTTTTTCTTTCCCCAGGGGTGGGGAAACTGAGTTTGAGGCAGAGAAGGAAAGCATCTTTATTTATTTATTTATTTATTTATTTATTTATTTATTTCTGAGATGTAGAAGTCACAGAAGAGCTTTGGCTGGAAGAGTGGCCAATGCTGTGGCTGAGGAGGGTGGGTTAGTTCTTTTCTTCACGGGAGAGGCCGGGCCATGAGCCTGAAGAACAAGGTGGAAATCTAGCTCAGGTAGAGCTTCCTGGCGAGCAGAGGCCCTCAGTTTAATCCCTGCTGTTGCACAAAGGAATTTCAAGCAGAGGGTGTGACATCACAAACGTGTAACTCCCTGGTACTAGGTGGCTGGGCCAGGAGATTGCTGGGAGTCTGAGGCCAGCCAAGATATATATCAAGACCCTGTCTCAAAAAAACAAAACAAGGGCTGGAGAGATGGTTCTGAGGTTAGGGTGCTTGCCTGCAAAGCATAATAACTTCGGTTCTGTTCCCTAGTACCCACATAAAACCAGATGCACAGAGTGGCACATGGACCCTGGTGCGCCCATTCCCTGTCTGTCTGTCTCTCTGCTTGCAAATAAATAAAAAAGTTTTTTTTTTTTTTAAAAAAAACCTATAAAAACAAAAGCTATGACATGATGACACATGACTTTTTTTTTTTTTTTTTTTTTTTTTGAGCTAGGGTCTTATTTTGGACCAGGCTGACCTGGAATTCACTATGTAGTCTCAGGATGGCCTCGAACTCAGGGTGATCCTCCTCCTACCTCTGCCTCCCAAATGCTGGGATTAAAGGCGTGCATCACGTCCGGCTTGTTTGTTTGTTTTTGAGACAGGGTCTCACTGTAGCCCAGGCTGGCCTCAAACTCATCTTGATCCTCCTATCTGAGCCTCCCAAGAGCTGGGATCCAAGGTGTGTGCCACCATGCTGGGCTTCTGTATCCGTCTGGATCTCAGCAAACCATGGCCTGCATGAATTTTAAGTTTCCTGCACCCACCCCACAGGAGAATGCTGAGTGCAGTGTTCTGTATGGGAAGCACTGTGGCTTTGACTTGAGTGCTGAAAGCAGCTGATCTGTGCACACATTTAATTCTTTTTTTTTTTTTTTTCAAGATAGGGTCTCACTCTAGCCCAGGCTGACCTGGAATTCACTATGTAGTCTCAGACTGGCCTTGAACTAATGGTGATCCTCCTACCTCTGCCTCCCAAGTGCTGGGATTAAAGGCCTGCACCACCACTCCTGGCTCTAATTCTTCCTTTTTAAAAAAGTGTTTTTAGGGTTGGAGAGATGGCTTAGTGGCTAAGACACTTGCTTGCAAAGCCAAAGGACCTAGGTTCAATTCCCCAGGACCCACGTAAGCCAGATGCACAAGGAGGCGCACACATTCTCTCTCTCTACCTGCCTATTTCTGTATGTCTCTTTCAAGTAAATAAATGAAAATAAAATATTTTTTAAAAGTGTTTTTATTTATTTATTTGAAGGAGAAGACAGGAGAGGGAGGGAGGGAGAGAAAGAATGGATATGCCAGCACCTCTGGCCCCTGCAGATGAATGAACTCTAGATGCATGCATCACTTTGTGCATTTGGCTTTTCTCTCTCTCTCTCTTTTTCCTCCAGGTAGGGTCTCGCTGTAGCCCAGGCTAACCTGGAACTCACTCTGTAGTCCCAGGCTGGCCTTGAACTCACAGCAATCCTCCTAGCTCTGCCTCCCAAGTGCTGGGATCAAAGGCGTGCACCACCACTTTTGGAAGCTCAGGTGGTTGCTCCCTAGGACACAGCCTCTGTGGGAAAGACTTGAGTTTCCTAGAAGCCTGGAGCCGTGCACACTTGTCTGGGATGGGGGAGAGCTCTTCTGGCCTTGCTTCTGTCTCTAAACTGCTTCCTCCTGAGGTGGGAATGGTGGCCAGTGCCCTTGTCCAGGGCTGTGTGGCTGCTGGTTCTGTGTGTGTCCCCAGCGCTGAGAGTGAGGCAGGATATCTGTGTGGGTTGCGCGCGCGCGTGCGTGCGCACACACACACACACACACACACACACACAGCAGGAATGAATGAACAAGAGATCTGGACCCTTCCATAAGAGACTTCAGATGATTGGGTACACACTGACTGAGAAAATGAGACATGTATCTGGGTCATTGCATGTGACAGCAACAAGAGTCCATGCTTTGCCAACAGTTATTCATTCACCAAACACTCCTGAGCTCACTGTGGTCTAGGCGTAGTGCCAGGCTCTGAATGAAAGATGGTCAACAAGACGATGCTCTGACCTGCGCAGTCTGGAGAGAGCTGGAGGGGAGGGGGACCTGCACTGGCAGCGCCCTGGAGGAGGAAAGGCAGACCCGTGCAAGCTCGGTCCCTTGGCCCTGGACTCCTGCGGGCACTCCTCTATAAGGCTCTCTGGAAACTAGTGGTACGTCAAGGTGGCAGAGTGCCCCAGGCCTGGGCACAGTGAACACCAGGTGGCACTCTGTCGAAGGTCGAAGGAGGCCCCTGGCCAGCCATCCTGTTCCCCTAGCTAGCTCCTTGATATGGTGTGGTATACCCTCTATGGGACAAGGGCAGTCACGCATGTCACTTATGTCGTCTGCGCCAAGATGTCCTTGCAGTCCTAAAGGGTTGTGTGGACTGTCCTGTCCTGCCAGGTCTCTAAGGCGCTCTGCTCCTGGGATCACCAAAGCCTTGGGAAGGGGAAGGAGGATAACCGGGCACTTAAGAGCTGACGACTCTCCTCTGGGCTCGCTACAGGCCACCTGTTACACGTGAACGTGTGCCAAGGGCCTGGGGGAGGCGCTACTCCCCTAGCCTAGAGGGTCCTAGTGACTCAGGGGCCAAATGTCCCCTTCCCTACAGGCTATGAGACGTGGGCAAGGGGAGTCACCTCACAGGGCCTCAGTTTCCTCCCTTGTCATAGGCTGGAACCAGCAGTGGGGTGTGCAAGTGAACATGCCACAGGGGGGCACACGCCACGTGTGGGAGGCGGAGAGCAGCGGGCCTGCGAGTGGGGGTTCCGGTGAGGCACGGCGTGGGGGCAGCAGGCCCCTCTGCATTCCTGCTCTGCCGTACTTTCCAGGGTGTGCGTTGGGGGCGAGGCTGTGCTTCCAGACCCTCGACCTGCGGGGGTGAGGAGGGCGGGGGGGGTGAGCCGGGGCGGGCACGGGGCTGGAGGTGGATGGCAGGAGAGGCTTCTGGGATGGTTGGGCGTGGGGAGGGGTGGCGGGGCCGCGGGAGGCGGAGGTGCTGGGTTGGGGGCCCCCCCTTACCAGGAGCTCGCTCTTTAAAAAGGCCGGCGGAGGCGCCCCGCACTCGCGGCGCAAACTTGCGGGCCGGGCGGGCGCCTGCGGTGCGGCAGGGCCCGGGGCGCCGGGAGCGGTGCGGCCCCCTCGGCCCTCGGCCTGCGCTCCCGGCGCTCGCGCCCCTCCCGCGCCGCCGCCGCGCCGCCCGTCCCTCGCTCGCTCTCTCTGCCTCGCTCGCGCTCATTCTCTCTCCGCCGCCGCCGGGGCGCCCGCATCCCGGCCGGCTGCGCTGTCCGCCGGCTCCCGCTCCGCCCGCTTCCCAGCCCGGAGCCCCGGCGCACGCAGCGCCCCGCACCGCCCCGCACCGCCTGGCCCGCGCTCTCGGGCTCGCACACCGGCCTCGGCGCCGGCGTCTCCGCCCGCTGCCACCTCCATCTCGCGCCCGAGCGGCTGCCGGCTCACCATCCCCCGCGCGGCGTCCGGGACTCCGGGCGGCTCCGCGCCCCGGGCTCGGTCCGCAGCGTCAACGCCTCCCGCCGCGGCCCGGGCTCCCAGGGCACCGCGAGAACCGAGCGTCCGGCTCCCGGGGCGCAGCCGACCCCTCGCCGCCGCGTCCGCCTGGCCCGCGCGCGGTGAGTTGTGGCCCGAGGGGGACGGGCGGAGGGGACCGTGCCCTTCGGCCTCCCGGAGCGCGGGCTGCGGCTGGGGGATCCCGGCGCCTGGGGAGGTGGCCTCCGCCAGCCGCCGCGCGCAGGGCTCGGGTGGGAGCCGGCTGGAGGCTCTCCCCTTGGGGCCGCCCCTCGACGCCCCCGAGGGAGGGGACGGGGCCCCGCTCTTGGCAGGTCTGGGAGAAAGTCGAGTGGGGGGCCGTGTCAGGTTTGCACGGGCGGAGGGGTGGTGCCAGCCCAGGTGGGGGCGGCGACATCCGCGCGCCCCTCTGCGGAGACGCCGGGCGGCGGGGGCGCGGACGGGTGTTTGCGCCGCTGCTCCGCGGTCCCCGGCCGGCCGGGGGCTCCTTCCCCGTGCATTGCGTCCGTCCGTCCGGCTCCGGCTCTCCCGCTCCCACCCCAGCGCTGCTTTTGCCTCCAGCCGGAGCCCGACCACCGCCGGTCTGCAGCCGCCGCGGTGGCTTGCGGTGGTGCTGCAGGTCTGGGGTCTTTCCGCGGCCCCAGGACTTCGGGGTCGGACTCCCTGGACTCTGGGGACCGTCCCTTCCCGAGACCCTGATGAACGGAGCGTGTCGGCCGTGGGTACGTGTGTGTGCGTGTGTGTGTCGGGGGAGGACCCTGCTCCGGGGTCGCGGCGGGGGCGGGGTCCGGAGGTGGAGGCCCCGCTGCGCGCCGCGCCCCCGCACCCCGCGGCGGGAGCCTGTTGGTGCAGGGACGGGGCAGCAGCGGGGAGTCCCGAGTCCCCAAGACGAGCGCCCTCTGCCCCTGGGCCCTGAGCGACACCGTCGCCGCCAGGCGGTCCTTTATGAAGGGGGCACCTCACTCCCCCCCCACCATACTTAGGGTCTCTGCTCTTTGCCAGGGAGAAAGCTGGTTTTTGGGGACACCAGCTGAGCTGAGTTTTCAGGGCTGGGATGCCCCAAGCCACGTGTGTGTGTGTGTGTGTGTCAGTGATGGGCACCCTGCTGTGAGTCTGACGTGAATGACAGTGAGGAGCCAGGGCAGGCAGGGAGGGCAGCACCCCCAGGGCGTCCCTGCTGAATAGCCAGGACATCCCACCCAGCTCTGAGGGGAAGCCTCTTGTCTTGTGGCCTCCAGGGTCCTCTGGGTGGGCCGGGCCTGGGCTCTGGTGCAAGGGAAGTGGTGGAAGCGGTTTTGGTGCATAGCTGAGGACCCAGGGGTTTCGGAGCTGCAGAGCGCTTCCCAGGGGAGCCCGCAGTCTCTCTCAGTGGGGCCGAAAGGCAGAGGGTCGTCACCGAGGCCCATTGTGCTCCTGGACGGGCTGCGGGGTGCTGAGCTGGTCAGGGCTCCACTTCTTGACTCGAGTCTTCTCTTGAGTGCGGGTCTGGTGGTGTGGTGTCCCTGAGCCTGTGCTCAGCCTTGTGATGGGCACGTCTGTTCCCCTGGGAAATAGATGGCCACTGTCTTCCCCTGCGACTACCCTCACCTGCCAACATCCTCGTACCTCTTAGGAGCAAAATACTGATTTCCCCACTAGGAAGCTAGCAGTGTTTAGCCCAGAGGAATGCCTTACGGATGGTGGGTTTTTTTTTCCCCAGCCACTTTCAGAGGGGATCAGGGACAGCTCGTCACAGAACTGATTCTAGCGGGCGGTCAGGAGCTGCTCTGCTGGCCTCAGTGGCAGAGTGTGGGCGCTCCCCCACATCCTCTGACCTGTGTCTGGGAGGGTTCAGCTCCCTTCTGTTGGAAACTTGGGAAGGAGGGGGTGCAGGCAGCCAGCCTGTGAGCCTACAGGGTGCCAGCCAGAAGGACCTGGAAGGGCTCTGCATCCCTGCTCCTTCTCATGATGAGGTGGCCACAGCCCAGCCTGGGGCTTCTGGGCCATACCCATGCCTGCCCTGCCACAGGGGACAGCTGGTAGGAAGACAGCGGCAGAACCCATGGGCTCCAGCACCTTATAATTATAGCCGACAGGCGCGTCCTCTCCCTGAGACAAGTGTGGAGCCAGCAGCCCCTAATTACCACCCACCCTGAGACATCTGCCCACCCCTGCTGTCCTCCCGTGCTCGGCCTAGAACCCATCTTTCCAGTGGGCAGGCCCTGCTGGCAGCCTGGGCAGCTGGGCCTGTCAGCTGCCTGCTGGCTGGAAGGTTCTCTCACTTCTGCAGAGTGGCACTGCCTCTCTGTCTGGAGAAGGCTTGGGGAAGCTGGCATCTGGGACTGGCCCTGCTCCTGGGGCTGGCAGGAGGGCTGCCGGCTGAGCACTTGAGGAAGAAGCAGAGGGGTCTCCAGTGGGGGTTCCCACCTACTTCTGAGGAGAATGGAGGAGGGCTTGTTTCCATCAGGGTCCATTTTGCCCCAGTCAGCCGGGACTTGATGTGAGAGGCCTGTCTCTGGCTCGGGAGAGGGCAGGCCGGAAGTTTCCTTGTTCCTCTGTCTGCACACGGGTCCTGTTTCTCTCTCTCCTCCCTGTGACTCAGCCGCTCGTCCCACTCCCCTCTCTCCCTCCCTAGACTGTGTCTTCTCCTCCCAGCCAGCTTCCTCTCCTCTCTGGAAGTCTCCTCTCCCAGCCCGAGTTGCTCCTGCAGGAAGGACACTAAAGGGACCTGCCTAGAGAGAAGGACCCAGGGTCCAAGTCAGCCCGGAGTGGCCACCTACCCCCAGTCCTCTGAGCCCACAGTCTGAGAGGCTCTCCTCAGCGTGTCCCTGTCCTCTTGGTTCTTCTGAAAACCCAGCACAACAGAGATAGTAAAAGTCACCCCTTAAACGAAAGCTGATGACTCCCGTCAAAATGTTTTATGACCGAGCTCGCTGTAGAACAGCCTCACGGTGGCCGTGAGGCCCTAATGTATGTGTATGTGCATATATTAAATGAATCGCGTAACGCGGTGCGTAATAGCATTATCGGGACCCCGTTCAATTAAGGTAGATATTATCTGCAGTAATTGGGAAATGACAGTCTATAATGACATCCTGTGCCATTTTAGGCCCGAGTGACGCCGTCTAGTTAAGCCACCTGCTCTCCTAGGAGGAGGCTTGGTCACAGTCGCTGGTGGTGACACTGGGGCCCAGAGAGCTCAGTAGAAGCTAAGCTGTCACAAGGGGCCCAGAGTTCTGGGTTCCACCTAGGCCACCTCCCTGTACCCTTGGGTGACAGAAAGCAGTCTCTAAACCTGCTTTCTGGTTGGAGCAGCACTTGTAGTAAAAGCACTGCGCAGGCTGCCTTGTCCAGGTTTAAATATAGAGAAGATCGGGGAGTTGACCTGAATCCTGAAGGTTCTGGCAGGGGGCTGTCACAGACATGGTCACTGTCCCCCTGTGGCGTGTGGCCTAGTGCTGGGAGTCTTGCCCTCAGCTGTGGCCGTGTCCACGGCTGTGCAGCCCCCCAGGGCAAGTTCCAGGTCCCGGATGGGTGGGGATGGAACACAGAGAGGTCTTGCAGTCATGCCTGTTGGGAAGTCACTCTCCCACCCGAGTCTTGCACAAGAAGCTAGGATCCATGGTGGCACTGAGAGATGGGGTGGGAGAGAGAGACCTGGCGGTCTACTGGAGGAGACTTGGGCAGTGGGAACTTTGCAGCTCCGGAAGAGGAAGGGCAGCATGGGGCATTTCTGGGCTCGACTGGAGAGCCTCTGGCAGAGCCCTGTGCTCTGGTGGCAGCTCACTGATGGGGCGTCTTTCTGCCATGACCTGCAGGCGGCTGCCCTTCTGGCCCTCAGGCTTCTTGCCACGAGTCCCGTCATTACTGAGCTCAAAGCGCTCAAGTACCCTTCGTTTTCCTGCCTGCGCAGTGACCGTGGAGTCCGGTCTGATGGTGAAAGGTTGCGCTTTCTGGCCCTAGCCCTCCTCCTCCTGTCGCGCAGGCTCCGGGCCTCGGGCTTTGACACTGACCGCTGCACGCAGGCCTGCCCCAGGGCCTTTGCATTGTGGTTCTCTTCCCGGGAGGTGCTTCTCCCAGAGAGCCACAGGGCTCACACTGCCCCTGCTTTAGACTTTTCTTCAAATGCCACCTTCCCAGAGAAGTTTTCCCTCTTCCGTGACAGCCCCTCTGGGCACCTGCCCCTGATGCCCTGAAGTGCCACACATTTCTTGTGCTCCCACCGCTGGGATGTCAGCTCCCTCTGCCAGATCAGGGCACGGCTCACAGCCTATGTTTGAGGGCCACGCTGAGTGGCTGAATGTTCACGGCAGATGCCACACTTGGCCAATGCATGAGGGTGGCAAGAGCCTGGTAGGAGGAGTGAGCCTCTCCGTGGACTTCACGTGCTTCCCTGACCCCCTGTTGTGGGCTGTGTCCTGCTGGGGACCTGGCTCTGCCTGCCACTTATTTAAAAAAATTTTTATTTATTTATTTGTTTATTTATTTATTTGAGAGTGACAGACACAGAGAGAAAGAGGCAGATAGAGAGAGGGAGAGAGAATGGGTGCGCCAGAGCCTCCAGCCACTGCAAACGAATTCCAGACGTGTGCGCCCCCCTGTGCATCTGGCTAACGTGGGTCCTGGGGAGTCGAGCCTCGAACCAGGGGTCCTTAGGCTTCACAGGCAAGCGCTTAACCGCTAAGCCATCTCTCCAGCCCTCTGCCTGCCACTTATGATGCGTCTTTTATTCCCAATCCTAAATGAGTCACGGGGATGGGGGAGGGGTGCCTGGAGAAGGAGGGGCTGGTCACATGGACTTTTAACATGTTCCCAGGTCATCAGTATCCCACAGTGTGACGGTGGGACCGATAATGAAACGGGACAGGTCAAGGTAGACGTCTGGAGGAGGGCTGCTCAGCTGCCTGGTGGGGTGGGTAGCATTGGGGGGAAATGGACTTGAAGGATCCCTCTGTCATCAAGCTAAGGAATTCTTTTTTTTTTTTTTTAAGATTTATTTTTAGTTATTTATTTGAGACAGTGGGGCGGGGAGAGAGACGAGAGAGAGAGAATGGGTACGCCAGGGCCTCTAGCCACTGCAAACAAACTCCGGACACATGCACCACCATGTGCGCCTGGCTTATGTGGGACATGGAAAATCAAACCTGGGCCCTTAGGCTTTGCAGGCATGCGCCTTAACCACTAAGGCATCTCTCCAGCTCAGGAATTCTTTTAATAAAAAAATATTTATCTTTATTTGAGACAGAGAAGAGAGAAGGAGAGAGAGGGAGGGAGAGAGAGAATGGGTGCACCAGGGCCTCCAGCCACTGCAGACGAACTCCAGACGCAGTGCGCCCCCTTGTGCATCTGGCTTACATGGGACCTGGAGAATAGAACCTGGGTCCTTAAGCTTTGCAGGCAAGTGTCTTAACCGCTAAGCCATCTTTCCAGCCCAGGAACTCCTTCTTGTATGCCCTGCACACACACTTCTCTGTGCTTTCTGTCCTACAGAGAACCAGTGGCCTCTGAACTGGCCCATGTTCTGGTAGAACTAGGGATCAGGGCTTGGGAGGGAAGGTCTGGGCTTTAGAATCTGAAGGGTTCCCAGTCTGGGCTGGTGGGCTGGAGCAGCTAGGGGCCATGCCAAACTGGGTCCCCACAGCTCCCCTTCTCCTTGCTTTTAGAATGGGGTTGTGTGTGGGGGGGCTGAAGATAGGAGGGGCCACTCCCCAGAATGAGCCCCAGCCAGCTGACTGGATGGAAGGTTCCGGATGCCACGCTGCCCATCAGTTCTGTTTCCTGGCCTGTAACCCTATCCCAAGCGCCATCATTAGAGCCGCTCCGGTAGTCACAGGGCCGGCTGCATGAGCTTTCCCAACTACAGAGAGCTGCCTGGCATGGAGGGCAGGCCCCTTCCCTCATAGCAGCCGTTCTCCAAACTCTGCTGGAGGTGGCGGGCAGGCTCGTCAGGGTGCAGAGGCCACAGGGAACATGGCCTGCGCCCCCCCCCCCCCATGTGGGAGATGGCTGTGGGCAGGGCCCGAGTGGAAGGCAGGGGCATGGTGGCGTGCTTTCTCACCAGGGCAGCTGTGAGGTTGGGCAGGCCTTGTCTCTTTGGGATGAGACGGTCCAACAAGCCACCCCTGTCCTGCAGGTTAGAGGGTTCAGCAGTGGGGTCCCCAGCAGGTGACGGGCCCAGGTGGAAGGCAGGGAGACATCTCTGGTTCCACCTCACTTTGCTGTTGGGTGTGTGAGATGTGGGCGAGGACGCGTCTGCACAGCTCAGGAGATTTAGGACAGCCCCTGCTCAGCCATCCACAGCCCCCAGCTTCCTAAGCTCCTGGGCCAGGTTGGATGGGAGCCAGGGTACCCAGTGGCGGGAATGGTGGCGGAGAGGACACGGGCAGGACGCTGAGGGGAGGGGGACACAGGCAAGGCCCAGGAAGGCCAAGCGTGCGGCCTGGGCTTCGTGGGCTCGCCCTGCCCTCCCCTGGGACTAGCTTGTCCCCTTGGGTGCCCAGTGTTGCCTGGAGCTCACGGCTCAGAGGACCCAGTCCAGCGGCTTTCCCACCCTGGGAGCAAGGTGCAAGGCGGCTGTCGGTTTTCTGCCCTTTCTTCTGGTGTTTGGGTTTTGTTCTGCCTCATTGGTTTTGGAAGACTCAGAATGAGCTCCATGAAAGCTAATTGGAGGGTTAGTGACTCACGGCAGCTCTCCTGGTCAGGTTGTTCTGTGGTTTGTGGTTCTCTCCGGCTTGGGCCGTGGCTGGGGAGGAGGAAGGGCTGAGGTCAGAGAAGCATGGCGCATCTGCTGTCTAGGACTGCAGTGCCTCTGAGGCAGAGCCCCGAGAACCTCCGTGTGGCCCTTTGGTGGCAGAGGCCCTCAGTTGCTGCAGACCTCTCCAGACTGCAGCGGACCCTCAGCGGCCCTCACATCTCCCTCCATTTACTGGAAAGAATGTTCAGGAAAGCGCCGTTGGCTGTGTTGAGGTGGCTGCCCCCCTCTGCTCCTTGTTAGTTACCCTTGTCCTTTCTGGAGCCAGAGGCCATCCCCCCACAGGGAGTGGGGGTGGGACAGAGAAAACCAAGCCTGAGAGAGGGACCCATGGGGTGGCTGGGGCCTCCTGGACCCAAGGCCATCCTGATGGCTTCTGGGGAAGGCTCCCCCCCCCCCCCAGGTGCCCTGGTTTGAACTTTCCTGGCTATTTTGGAACACACACACATTCTCTCTCTCTTTCTCTCTCTGTGTGTGTAGTCTGGGAGCTGGGGATTGGACTTCAAAGGAAGTCCCCATCCCCTTTCCCCGCAGGTGGAGACAGGCTCCCCCCCCCAAGCTGCTGCTCCCCTGGCCCCTTTTGGGGTATTTTAACTTCCCGCTTGTCCCTGTTACAGCATCAAAGGAAGGGGAGGCTAAAGGAGGTCTGTCTGCCCCGCTCACGGAGGAGCTCAGAAAAGAAAGGGCTGCTGGGGCTGAGGGCCGGGGGACTCACTGTGGCTAGGGACCCCAATTCCTAGAGGGAAAGCCAGGTGGGGGATCTGGCCAGCTGGGTCAGTGCCTGAGGCCCTGGAGCTCCTGATTCTGATCCGAGTGGGCCCGTGTGGCCTGCCCTTCCTTGCGTGTGTTGATAGATGGCTGAGCCCCAGGAGAGGCTGGCCCTGAATCCCTGGGCAGGGTCTATGGTCTGGCGGGGCCTGGCTTTCAGGAGCAGCCCTGTGCCCTTGCGCATCCCCGGGTGGCCCTGCTGAGGTTGGTCAGGGTGCCACTGCCCCTCACGACACTCATGCAAACAGCCGTGACCTCACCAGGCCGGAGGGAGTGCTTGTGCCCGGGTAGTGAGGTGACAGGGCCTTGGGCGGCCTGTGCACAGCGGGTCAAGCACTTGGCGTCTCTGCTGCTTCCTCTGTGAGACAGGCCTAAAAATGCCACCCAGCTCCAGGGTCCTTAGAGTTCCACAGGGACATGTGGGTGGAGCTGGTGGGCAGCGGTGCGCTGTCCTCTCTCCACTGCCCCTGTGGTTGAGCAGGGACAGTGCAGTATGCCCCAGTGGCTGGGTGGAGTCTCCCCACCCTGCAAATGTGCCCGAGGGGCAGCGTGGAGCCCGGACCGGCGTTTCCTGCGGCTGACCCAACCCTCAGACCCCCGGCTGAGGCTCCGAGGCTGTGGTTGCCTCTAGCAAGGTGTCTGGCCTGTTCTGAATTGCCTGATTTCTGGCATGAGCCATCTCGTGCCCCCATCTGCCAGTCCCACAGCCATCTGGAAAGTGACCTGACAGACCCAGTCACACAGGGGTGAGAGGTTAGGGCAGTGTGGGACAGGTGCAGTCGTAAGCCCTCCTCAAGTCTCTGGCCCTGGCCCTGGGGCATGGGATCCTGGAGGAGGTAGACACCTTTTTTTTTTTTTTTTTTTTTCCCCGAGGCAGAGTCTCACTCTAGCCCAGGCTGACCTTTGAACTCACAGGGATCCTCCTACCTCTGCCACCATGTGCCACCATGCCCGGCCCCTGACACCTTTCGATTTGCTGGGTGACTGTGGGAGAGTTATGGGATGCCTCGACAACTGGTCTAAGGGTTAAGGGGAATTAGTCACTTACTGTTTGCTGCTGAGGAGCAGAGGGGGCCCGACACTGGGGCTGCAGCTCGTGGTGGTAGAGTTAACGTAGGCAAGGCCCTGGGTTCAATCCCCAGTACAAAAAAAAAAAAAAAAAAAAAAAAGGCATGGTGCTGTATGTTTGTAATACTGAAGGCGTTTGCCTACAAAGCCAAAGGACCCAGGTTCGATCCCCCAGGACCCACGTTAGCCAGATGCACAAGGGGGAGCACGCGTCTGGAGTTCGTTTGCAGTGGCTGGAGGCCCTGGCGTGCCCATTCTCTCTCTCTCTCTCCCTCCCTCTTTCTCTGTCAATAAATAAATAAATAAAATATTTAAAAAAAGTAAAAGAAGAAAAAACAGAATCCCAGCACTTGGGAGACAGAGGTAGCAGAATCACTATAACCTGGAGCTGTAGAGTGAGTTCCAGGTCAGCTTGGCCTAGAATGATACCCTACCCGCTACCTCAAAAAAACAAAAACATAGCCCGGCGTGGTGGCTCACGTCTTTAATCCCAGCACTCGGGAGGCAGAGGTAGGAGGATCGCTGTGAGTTTGAGGCCAGCCTGAGACTACAGAGTGAATTCCAGGTCAGCCTGGGCTAGAGTGAGACCCTACCTTGAAAAACCAAAACCAAAACCAAACAAACAGACAAACAAACAGGGAAAACTTGCTGAGTCGTCGCCCTGTTACTTTTCTCTTTCCTCCCTGTGGGGGTGGGGCCTCAGAAGGTAGAGTAGCAGGCGGGGGAGGGGTGGCTCCGAGACCCCTGCTGGAACTTGATGGAGGCACTGTAACTGCAGGGGAAGGTCCCACTCCAAACCTCAGCTCCTCTTCCAGTTGCTGGGGAAACTGAGGCCCAGGGTGGCCAAGTGGCTAGCTGGCTTTCATTGATACAGCCTTGGAAAAGAGGCCTTGGGGAAGCGGCCGTGGGGTTGCCTCCCAGCCCAGCCCTGACTCAGCTTCTAGCCCTTCTCCCTGAGCAACCCCCCCAAGTGGCAGGGTGGAGGCTGTTGGGGGGAGAGGAAGGAACCCCAGGGGAAATTAGCCCAGATTAGCTGTGAGAACGAGGAAGAGCTGGCGGTCTCTGCCCGTGCAAATAAATATTTAATCACAACAACAACAGGAATGGCGATGGTCACAGTAATGTGCCGGGCTGGGGCTGTAACCCGAGCCCTGCCGGGGTGCAGCGGGATGGGGAGAGTTAGAAAGAGGCAGAGGAAGGCTGGCTTTGCCCCCTGCCCAGGCACTTGTGTGAGGAAGTGGAGGGTCACCTCATGTTCCCTGAACCTCCCAAGCCCCTCTTCTCTCCAGCCTCCAGAGTCACTGCTGCAAGCCTGGGCTCCGAAGGAACAGCCGCCTCGTCAGGCAGGCTGCTGACCTCCCAGCGTCCTGGCTTGGCCTTCTGGGCTCTGAACCCCAAACAGCTCTGAGCTAGGAACCCGGGTGCTCATCAGCATCTGTGGGACTCAGGCAGAATGTTCTCTCAGGGCCTCAGTCTCCCCATCTCTACTATGGGGTTGTTCTGACAGGATTGGTTTTCTCCGTGTAACTCCAGTGGGCGTGTTGGAGAGGCTTGTTCATCTCCAGCCTGTCCTGCTGTCACTAGGAGTGCTATCTTAGAGGCCTAGCCCCTGAAGGCACTGGCCCAGAACCTGGAAGTCTTCGACTCGACCTAGTTTCTTTCCCCACCTCTCTGTTCCACCCAGAGCTGGGCTGCAGCGGAGAAATGGTGTTGAGGTTTATGGCTTCTTTGGAGATAACCTCCTGGCTTCCTCTCCCAGGCTCCTCATGAGAGATTGGAATAGCCACTGTCTTCTTCAGGCTGGGGTTTGATATTCTCTCTCTCTCTCTCCCTTTCACAGGTAGGAGAGGATCAGAGCTGTTTTCTCTTGATGCCAAGATACGTCAGACTGGGAACACACTCCCCTTACTACAGCCAAACACCACGACTGGGCCTACGGGACCCGGGAGCAAGGATCCACGGGCTCCTGCAGCCAGTGCCACTCTGTGGGCCTGGCCCGTGCAGGCCACTGAGCACCATCCGGGTGCAGAGGAGGAGGAGGAGGAAGAGGGGGGAGCTCTGACATGGGCTGCCCCACTGGCTGCCCTTGGCTGCCCTGCTGCTGAGGCTGCCCAGCACATGCGTCCCCAGGCTGTGGGGCCTGGGGCCTGCCAGGGCTAGGAGTGAGGCCTGCTGTTCATGGGTCTCTAGGCCCTTCCGAGATGCCTGGGAAGAGAGGCCTGGGCTGGTGGGGGGCCCGGCTACCGCTCTGCCTGCTCCTCAACCTTTATGGCCCCTGGGTGTCTTCTACCATGGGGAAGCCCAAGGGTCACCCCCACATGAACTCCATCCGCATCGATGGGGACATCACGCTGGGAGGCCTGTTCCCAGTGCACGGCCGGGGCTCCGAGGGCAAAGCCTGTGGAGAGCTGAAGAAGGAGAAGGGCATCCATCGGCTGGAGGCCATGCTGTTTGCCCTGGATCGGATCAACAACGACCCGGACCTGCTGCCCAACATCACGCTGGGCGCCCGCATTCTGGACACCTGCTCGAGGGACACCCACGCCCTCGAGCAGTCGCTGACCTTCGTGCAGGCGCTCATCGAGAAGGACGGCACGGAGGTCCGCTGCGGCAGCGGTGGCCCGCCCATCATCACCAAGCCCGAACGGGTGGTGGGCGTCATCGGAGCGTCGGGGAGCTCGGTCTCCATCATGGTGGCCAACATCCTCCGCCTCTTTAAGGTTAGTGCCGGCCAGCCCCAGCCCTCCACGGGCCAGGGCTCCGTCCTCCTCCTCTTCCTGCCGCCACAGGAGAGCGCTCTCCCCGGGAGCTGAGTGTGAGAATGGGGCCAGGCCTGTCCCTGGGGATCCCTGCGAGCAGAGCAGAGCGTGGGCACAGTGGATGGAAGGGCGCCCCAGAGACCCCCCGCGGGGCGCTGGCCGTGGTGCTGAGCCAGTGCCCGCCCCCGCCTCCCTCCCGGGAGACCCTGACCTGGAGGGGACTGAAGTGTGGAAGAAGATCAGAAGGTAAAAGGGCAGATAGACTGGAACTAGCAGCATTGGAGAGATTGCAGTGGAGAAACGCAAGACTTTTGTTTTGACATTGTTTTCAAATAATTGCAATTCCCATGAAAGATGTGTTTTTCTTCTGGGTAGTTGAGGGAGCCCCTGGTGGCCCTCCTGGCCCACCCCATAGTTCTGGCTGGAGAATCCTGTCTTTGGGTTGTTTTTTTTTTTTTTTTTTTTAATTTTTGGATGGGGCTGGGGCTGTGGGCCCACAGAGAATGCAGAGCAGGTAGACAGTCAGGTGGGAGCAGGCCCTGGTTTTGGTCCAGGGCCTCAACCAAACCCCTCCCTCTCTTCACCCTCCTCTCTGCCCTTCCTCCTCGAACACCTTCCTCCTGATCCCTCAGGAGCCCCGCCCTGCCCCCTCCTCCGCCTCCCTTCCTCTCTTCCTGGGGCAAGAGCTGCTGATTTGCAATTCAATTGGAGCCAAGTGCTTCGCTAAGCTGCTAAAACAACTGAAAGCTACCAGGGAGAGGGAAAAACGGTACAAGCGTTTTACCAATAATTATGTGCCCGCTCCTGTCTCTCCCAGCCTGCCTCGTTTGCTCTGTGAGCATGGTGTTAGTGGGGGGAGGATGGGAGGGAAAGGGGAGGACCAGAGGAGGCTGTGGGGTCCTCTGAGAGGCCCCCACAGAGTCGGCCTGCTGTCCGACTCTGGAGCTGGCCGAGGCTGGGAGAGGTGCACAGCCACTGGGCTGGTGAGGAGCAAGTGCAGATCCCTGTCACCTAGTCCCTTTTTGGGCCCAGTGACCAACTCCCAGGATGTGTCAGTACCTGGGTGGTCTTTCTGGGGGCTGGGGTAGGGGGTGAGTGGTGAGAAGGGTCTGGGTGTGGGGGTGAGGAAGCTGTTGGGGGATGGGCAAGGAAAGAGGCCTGCGTTGTCTGTCAGAGGGTCTGATGGGGCAGGATTTAGCCATGGCTGGTGGGGGGGGGGGCGGTCCCCCCTACTGAAGAGTGTGCACTCCACCAGTGTGTGGCGGTGCGCGGCCATCGTGCGTGTGTGGATGTGCAAGAGAGGACGGGGGATGGGGAGAAAGAATCCTGTGCTTTTGTTCTAAGGGTGGCCTTTTCCTGGGCTGTTGGTTTTACTTGGGTTTTGGGAAACACCAGGATGTTTCACACGGATGTGTTTGTGTTTCTGTGTGTGTGTGTGTCAGTGCCAAGTTTGTGTGCTCTTCTAGGACCAGCAGGAGGCGCCAAGGGAATTCCGCCCTTGTGGTTCAATTAGTATGCGTCTCTGGGGACTGTGTTGCCCTGGTCAGCTCTGGGGTTCTTGGGAGTCAAGGTCTTCTCACCCTTCCTGACTCACAGCAAGGAGCTGAGCCTGGCTCTGGTAGGCTGGGCCCAGCGATGGCCGGGCTAGCTGAGTCATCCTTGGCTGCCCTCGAGGCGGCCTGGTCCACTCATCCAGCGGAGGGGGTGGTTCCCAGGCTGCCCCGGATCCTGTCCTCTGGGAAGAGACACTGGGGGAGAGCCCTGCCGCCTGAGTCTGAGCTTTACATTAAGAATCGTGACTCTGTGCCCAGTGCTGGCGCTAGGGTACCAGTGAACGTACCCCAGTGCCTCTTCATGAGCCAAGAGGCGCTGGTCCCCCGACCCAGGGAAGCTCACAGAATAATAACCTCTCTGGAGGTTAGGGTCCAAAGCGTGTTGGTGGGGATGCAAGTATTTGGAGTTCAAGGTACTGAGGACCTCAGTGCGGGGGGGATGGCAGTGGCTTCTGTACTGTTCTCCCTAGGAATGGGGAGGCCAGGCTCATGGGGCTTCTTGTCCCGTGTTCCTCAGGCAGACGTGAGTGGGGCCTGGCTCAGTTTGGCCTGTATTCTTGAGTCCCTGGAATAGGTAGGGGTCAGAGCCCCAGGCTGAACGGACAGTGATACCGGGAAGTCTGAGGAGAGAAGGGATGGATGTGACCAAGGGAGTGCTGGGAAGCAGGGCGGGTGGGGGCGGGGAGGCAGACACCGTGATCCGCCTTCCCGGAATCCATTTAGAGGTGTTCATGCTCTGGCTAGAGGCCTTCTCAACAGTTACACTCAGAGATACGGGTGCTGGGTGAGAAACTCAAAAGCCATTTATGGAGGCATGAAGGTTGAGTTTTGGGGAGGGCTGGCAGGGCAGGAACCCCAAGAGGAGAGATGGGTGTGGGCACTGGGGCCTGACAGTCCCTGGGTGCTGCACTGCCTAGCTGGCCACCAGGAGGGCCGGGAACTGGCCTGCAGGGAGCTGGGCTCCAATTGTGGCCACCGCTTCCTACCAGCCAGGGGAGCAGTGTCCTCTCCAGGAGGAGATTTGGGCTTGGGGATATCTGTCCTGGAGAATGCTAATGGGGTGCATCATGGCTTCAGGGGGCCAGCTCTGTGTCCTTGAGATGCCTGATGTTGACAGGCCAGGGCTGTGTCCCCTGTGCCCAAGACAGCTCTCACAAGCTGAGTGAGAAGTGGGATCTGAACCCAGGCTTTCTTTGGGGATTCTGGGGTTCCATAGGCCTGGCAACTTACTCCTCTGACTTTCTGTTCCTTCAGCCTCAGTGTGGCCCATTGTCCTAGGAGAAGGTGGTTGACATTGCTAAGGATGCCTTAATTCCCCCCTCCCCTGGATATGGCCTGTGCACACCATGCTGAGGAGCCTAAGCTCTGAAGCTAAATTCTCTCACTTTAAAAAATTTTTGGGCCGGAGAGATGGCTTAGCGGTTAAGGCGTTTGCCTGCAAAACCCAAGGACCTTGGTTCAATTCTTCAGGACCTAAGTAAGCCAGATACACAAGGTGGAGTATGCATCTGGAGTTTGTTTGTAGTGGCTGGAGGCCCTGGCGCACCCATTCTCTCTCTTTCTCTGCCTCTTTCTCTCTCACTCTCTCAAGTAAAAAAAAAAAATTAAGCCGGGCGTGGTGGCGCACGAGCCGGGCGTGGTGGCGCACGCCTTTAATCCCAGCACTCGGGAGGCAGAGGTAGGAGGATCGCCGTGAGTTCGAGGCCACCCTGAGACTCCATAGTGAATTCCAGGTCAGCCTGGGCTAGAGTAAGACCCTACCTCGAAAAACCAAAAAAAAAAAAAAAATTAAATTAAAAAAACCCAAACAAACCAAGCCAGGCGTGGTGGTGCACACCTTCAAACCAAACACTCGGGAGGCAGAGGTAAGAGGATCACACTGAATTCAAGGCCATCCTGGGACTACATAGTGAATTCCAGGTCAGCCTGAGCTAGAGTGAGACCCTACCTCGAAAAAACAAACAAATAAAAAATTATTTGCAAGCAGAGATAGAAGAGAGGCAGAGAGAATGGGCACACCAGGGCATCCAGCCACTGCAAAGGAACTCCAAATGTGTGTGCCATATACATGGGAACTGGGGAATCAAACCTGGGTCCTTAGACTTTGTAGGCAAGCACCTTAACCACCGAGCCATCTCTCCAGCCCTCTGGAGCTAAATTCGAATCCTTGTTCTTTCATTTTCAGCTCACGATATCAGTCATCAACACCACAGTGTGAATCACTGACATGAAAATATGAATGGGCCAATGAAGTCGTTCCCTGGGGACAGCTGTTGCTGGGGGTGGGGTGGGGGAGAACAGAGTACACAGAGAGAAAACAGTGTGAAAAATGAATTCCAGGCCAGCTTGGGCTACAGAGAGAGACCCTACCTCAAAAAACAAAACAACTGGGGCTGGAGAGATGGCTTAGTGGTTAAGGCACTTGCTTGCGAAGCCTGGGGACCCATGTTCCACTCTCCAGATCCTACATAAGACAGACACCCAAAGGGGAGGCAACCACAAGGTTGCACATGCCCACTAGGTGGTGCAAGCATCTGAAATTCGATTTCAGTGGCTGAAGCCCTGGCACGCCAATTCTCTCTCTCCTCTCTCTCCCTGTCTCGCTCTCTCTAAAAAAAGTAAAAAAAGCTAAAAACATGGGCTGGAGAGATGGCTTAGCGGTTAAGCGCTTGCCTGTGAAGCCTAAGGACCCCGGTTCGAGGCTCAATTCTCCAGGACCCACGTTAGCCAGATGCACAAGGGGGCGCATGCGTCTGGAGTTCGTTTGCAGTGGCTGGAAGCCCTGGTGTGCCCATTCTCTCTCTCTCTCTATCTATCTGCCTCTTCCTCTCTCTGTTACTCTCAAATAAATAAAAATGAACAACAACAACAAAAAAAAGCTAAAAACATGACAAAACAACCCTCACCCCCTATATATATACATATATTTAAAATGCACAGCATCATTAACAGCTCAGGAATCCCACAGACCATCTCTTTGACGCTGTTCATTATGCACTGGAGAGAACAGAAGTCCGGAGGAGAAGCCACATGGCTGGTGATGAACTTAGACTTCAGCAGCTGTGTAATGTGAGGACAGCCGTGGTGTGCTGTTTAACTTTGCTCTGTTCAGTTGTAAATGAGGCGCCAACTTCTCAGGCCAGGCGAGGGGGTTAGGAGTGAGGAGGGTGTGGGCAAGACCAGCTCAGTGCCTGGCACATAGCTCACAGGAAATGTCACACACAGCTTGGGGTTGAGCCTCAAGTCAGCCTGAGAGACTCCACCCAAGCGTAAGAGCATGGCACAGGCATGTGACAGACGGTGACCTTTGAGGCTGGTCCCTGAGAATTCCCGCCATCTGCTGGGCTCTGCACTCCCAGCGTTGAAGGAGCAGCCCGTGTCTCCGTGGGTAGTGACGGTGCTCTTGCTGGGCCTGGTGGGGTCCGGTGGGGCAGGAGGGGGCCTCCGAGCTGCTCTGGCCTGGGCATGCGGGTCCTGTCCTCACGTGGGGCTGTGTGTATGTTCAGGGCTCTTGGCAGGTCCAAGGCAACGGCCCTCACCCAGGCCTCTCAGGAACGCTCTGGGGCTGAGGTGACAGCAGATTTCCATGGAAGGTGTGGCTTTTGTACCTTCAGAGAGCTTCAAGAAAGTCCCCCACCTTCCCACAGCCACTCACGTCTCTTTCTGGGCCCAGCGCCTAGAGGCCTTTAGACCCACCTTTGTCCTTAACAGCCTGCCTTGACCTGGTCCCCCTCCAGCCCCCGTGCCCGCCCTGTCACCTGGCCTGGCAGCAGAACCTTTTTCCTTCTCCCTGCCGTCCGCCATTCCTCCCTCCCTCCCTCCCTCCCTCCCTCCCTCCCTCATCCTTCTCTTCCTCCCTTGGAATTACAGGCATTCCTTAACATGTCTAGCTTAGTTTGTGTGGTACTGGGGATTGAAACCAGGGCTTCCTGCCTGTTAGTCAAGCACTCTACCAACGAAGCCACATCCCAGTCCCCGGAACCATCTTTCTAAAACCACAATCCAATCTGTTCTCTTGGCTACTTAAACCTTGTATTAACTTCCCACAGGAGTTGGACCAAAACTCAAGGTCCTGGCCATCTGACATCTTCCCTCGGGGTACACTCACACCAGTCACACAGTGTTCATGTCCCTTGGAGACACCATGTTAGTTCCCACCCCAAGGACCTTTGCGCTTGCTAATCCCTGACTAGAATCTTCTTCCCAGTTTTTGAAGCTGGGTCTTTTTAAAAATTTTTATTTTAAAAAATATTTTAATTATTTATTTATTTGAAATAGAGAAAGAAAGAAGCAGATGGAGAAAATGGGCATGCCAGGGACTCTAGCCACTGCGAATGAATGGCAAATACACCCACCACCTTGTGCATCTGTCTTTACCTGGGTACTGGAGAATTGAACCCGGGTCATAAGGCTTGGCAGGGAAGCACCTGAGCCATCTCTGAAGCTGAACCATTCTCATGCAGCCTTCACCTTAAGGCTGCTTCTGTTATCCAACCTCCCTTCCTCCCTGACACCGTATGCATCATTCATCATTCACGTAATTCTTGTCACAAACAGCCCAGGAGCTTCATCTGGTCTGCCCTGTTTTTGTATGGTCTTTAAGCTAAGCAAGGTCTTTGTGATTTAAATGGAAGGGGAAAAAAAACACCTCAAAATAACTTGTGTCATGCCATGAGAAAATTCTGTGTAGTTCACATTTCAGGGTCCATAAATAAAATGTTATGAGAACAGTCACACCTGTCCGCTTCCCACTGTTTTGTCTACAGCCACTAGGCTGAGCAGCTAAGCTGGGGACAGAGCCTCCTTTTGGGGCTAACTCCATCTGTAGGACTCCCTGAGGAGTGCTATGTGCTCATTAGGCCCCTAGACTTCCCACTGTGGGCTCCTGGAGACATGGGAACATGGGGGGGGGGGCTCCCCAGTTTGCAGCACCAGCAGCAATGGTCTGGTGCCCTGGCAAAGCTCTCTGTGTGGTGGGTGTGGCTGGGGCCACCTTACCTCCAGGTCAAGCCAGTGGCCACCACCTGGATGTGTTTCCTCCCCAGACACCTTCTCCAGGTTCACCTGGTGCTCTGTCCTTGGTGAAATTGTTATTAGGTTCCATCTGAGGCCGGAACTGGAGGTCTGTCCCAACAGGGCTCACAGCCAGCGCTGGGGGAGAGCCGGCAGGAGCAGGAGTCATGACCCTGCAAACCTGGGTGGGCCCGCCTCCATCCTCCACATTGCCCTGGGAGCAGGTGCATACTTACTGTCCCCATTTTACAGACTTGGACGCTGAGGCACAGGAAAACCAAGTAATGTGCCCAGGGCCTCAGAGCCGGGGAGTGGTGGGAACTGCTATGGACCAAGCTGTCTGGCCCTGATTCCACCCTCTTTCCCTTGCTTTCCTGCCCCTTGACTGTGAGGCAGGTGAGGTTTCAAGCTCATCTCCGCCTCAGGATACTCATCGGGGAAGAGGGTGTGATATTTCTCACAGCTACGTGTGCAGACCCCTTTGTAGTGGTCTAAGGACACTGATATCCCCAGAACAGTTTGAAAAAAAATTTTATATATATATATTTTTAAAATTTTATTTAAATTTTATTTTGTTCCAGGTAGGGTCTCACTCTAGTCCAGGCTGACTTGGAAATCACTATGTAGTCTCAGGGTGGCCTCCAACTCACTGCAATCCTCTAATCTCTACCTCCAGAGAGAATGGGCACACCAGGGCCTTTAGCCTCTGCAAATGAACTCCAGATGCATGTGCCGCTTTGTGCATCTGCCTTTACATGGGTCCTGGGGAATTGAACCTGGGCCAGCTCTGTGAGGGAGGGTGGTTTATGGAAGGCTTTGTGTCCTCTCGACAGTGAAGCCTTCTGTAGTCTGGGACCCACATTCAGGACCTGGCTTGGCGGCCAACTCACTGTGGGACCTTGAGTGGGTCAGGTACAGCTTTGGATTAGGTGGACCCCCACAGCACCCCTACCTGGGATGCTCCTGACCTAAGTGAGCTGGATCTCTCCTCCAAGGCCCAGTTCAACCTGCCAGCCTTTTCCCAATCCTCAAGGACGGATGGGGGTGGGGACTCCAGCATGGTCCTTGCTACTTCTCAAAAGCCCACAAGCACACAGGGGAGGGCAGGATCGGAGCCACCTTGCTAGGTCCTTACACATGCCCCGGAGGAGCCTGGCTGTGGGCAGGCAGGAAGGGAGATCAGCTTTGGGAGGAGCTGGGTGACAGGGCTGTGCCTGCAGGGGGTTCCACACACTTCCCTGCTGGCCTGTCTGCTAATGAGCTGTGAGGCATGATCCCCAATTTACTGAGCTGCCTTTTATATGACCCTCTCGTGGTGGGGAGACAGAGTAAGCCAGTTCCACTTCATATTCCAATTACCTGTCCACACTCCCACTTGGGGCCTAGTGGGGGTGAGGGAGACACAGGCTAACTTACTGTGGGTTCTAGGGCTGCCTGGGAGTTGTAGCCTTCAGCTCTGCTGTGGTATGGGCAGGGATCCCCTGAACTTCACCCCCTCCTTCTCTGTAGCTCTGTCTGTCCTCATTCTGTCGCACAGCCTCTGCCCTTGGACTCCCTCCTCTGCCCTCTCAGGCTCTCAGGCGGTGGGGGACAGCCGCCTCCCTCGAGGGCCGCCGTTAAGGGCTGAGACCAGAATCAGCTGCTGACCTGCCTGTCTCTTGCCGGGCCTCCTACTGTCCACCCTTCTGCCCCTTACGGACTCACACCTTGGTAGTGGCCTTGAGTACCTCAGTACCAAGCTCCTCCTGGCTGGCACCGGCCCACCCAGAACCCTTCTGTGACACAGGGCACCCTTCATCTCCTTCGCCCTAGAAACTTCCTTGTCCTGGCTTGGTACTGCTGGGGGCTGCGTGGCTGCCTCTGGGATGGTGAGGGGTGGCCACGGCTTCATTTCCCAGGGATGTGTCGTCCAGGCCGGGCCACAGGCATGAGCCTGCTTCAGAAGGGGAAGTTGCCGCGTGGGTTCAAACCCTGGCTCTGCCATCTGCTCTGAGCCCCGTTTCCAGGAAGGGAAGGAAGTCCTGCCGTGCGTGTGCAGTGGGCGCCCCGAAGCAGGGGCAGGGCCTGCGGTTCCAGGTCGAGGCTAGACTCTCCTGGTCGTCCCTTCGCGTCGTGTCTGGAACCCAGTCCCTGCAGGCCTCGGTTTCTTCCCAGGATCTGTCGGGGCAGGTGCTGTGCTCAGCCCGCCATGGCCCAGTGAGAACCATGAGGTCGCTGCTACTCTGCAGCCGTCCCCAAGCGCCTGGGTGAGCCTGAGCCCTGTGCAAAACTGTTCTGCAGGGAGGGGCCCAGGGCCCAGCCCCTCTAATGGGTCCTCTGGTGTCGGGGTTCAGGGCTGGGAGTGCGGAAGCTGCACTTAGCGCCGCTTGTCCCCGGGGAGGGGGGGGGCTGTGTCTGGGTGGGGGAGGGGCAGCACTAACCTCTGTCTAGTTCTAAACTACAATAAGGTTGTTTTATTTTTTATTTTTTAGCTCTGCCTCCTCTCCCTTCCTAGCCCAGGTTTTGGAAGCTGTCAGGAATGACCGCATGATGCTAGTTTAGGAGGGGTGTTGGGGGTACCTACAGCCCGACGTGTATGTATCTGTATCTGTATCTGTATCTCTATATCTATATGTTATCTATATCTATATCATCTATATCTGTATCTATATCGTCTATATCTGTATCTCTATCTATCTATTTGGTTTTTTCGAGGTAGGGTTTCACTGTAGTCCAGACTAACCTGAAATTCACTATGTAGTCTCAGGGTGGCCTCGAACTCACAGCAGTCCTCCTACCTCTGCCTCCCAAGTGCTGGGATTAAAGGCATGCCTCACCACGCCCGGCTAGTTTGTTTTTCGAGGTAAGGTCTCACTGTAGCTCAGGCTAATCTGGAATTCACTCTGTAGTCTCAGGATGGCCTCAAACTCCCAGGGATTGTCCTACTCTTCCTCCCAAGTGCTGGGATTAAAGGCGTGCACCACCATGCTTGGCTTTAAAAAATATATTTTATTTATTTATTTATTTGCAAGCAGAGAGAGCTAGAGAGAAGAGAGACAGAGAGAATGGGTGTGGCAGGGCTTCCAGCTTCTGCAAATAAACTCTAGATGTATGTTCCACTTTGTGCCCCTGGTTTTATGTGGGCACTGAGGAATAGAACCTGGGTTGTTAGGGTTTGCAGGCAAGCACCTCAACTGCTAAGCCATCTTTGTAGCCCTAGCCTGACTGTCTTGTTCACATCTCTTTGCCCATGGTTGGCACCTCTCCTCTTCTTGGCTGCGTAGTGTTCCGTGGTGGGACCTTGCCCCTGTGCATTTGCTTATTCCCCCTCCTGCCTGGCTCAGGGGCCTTGGACTTGTGTCTGGAGGAAACATGGTCCTGCTGTCTTGCTGGCTCTCATGACCCTCCTGGCTCGCCTCTCCCCTCCCAAAGAACTTGGGGTGCTGCTGGAGCTCTCTGAGTCTGGCTGTCCTCATCTCTGAGCCGCAGCCGGGATGCTGGGAGGCTCCCCAGAGGGAGATGACAACTGTTGACGCTGTGGGGCCCTGGTTACTAGGTTGGGATCTGTCTGGGATGGGGACAGAGAGCACAAGGCCTGGTGGTCAGAGCAAGCATGATGTCCCCGTGTGTGGGGGCTGCTGGGGCTCACGGTCTCTGTGGCTGCGATGCCAGTGGGGTGATGTGCCAGGAGCTGGGGACACAACAGGTCCCCCCTTCCTGGAGTGATGGCTCCTGATGAGGAGCCTCCTCCCCACCTTGGCTTCACAGGAAGTCTGAAGTGTGAGGACGTGTGGAGTGCCTTGTAAGTACTCTGATTATTTTAAATTGCTTAAGAGGCTTGCTGAGATGGCCCTAAGCTCCTGGGGACACAGACACAAGATCAGTTAATAAAGTACAACAAACCCAACAAGAGGGACACAGAGGCCTCAGAGGCCCCTCCTCCCACCCTGACTTGGACCTGGCTTGTCCTCTTTGTTCGTGCAGGGAATCCACTGGTCTCCAAGACCTGGGGGAGTCTGGAGGGTCTTTTTTTTTTTTTTTTTAAAGTATATTTTATTTATTTATTTGAGAGAGAAAGTGGTAGAGAATGAGAGAGAATGGGCACGCCAGGGCCTCCAGCCACTGCAAACGAACTCCAGATGCATGCACCCTGTTGTGCATCTGGCTTACATGAGTCCTGGAAAATCGAACCGGGATCCTTTGGCTTTACAGGCAAGCACCTTAACCGCTAAGCCATCTCTCCAGCCCCCCCCCTTTTTTTTTTGTGAAGTAAGGTCTCACTTTAGCCCAGACTGACCTGGAATTCACTGTGTAGTCTCAGGGTGGCCTTGAAGTCACGGTGATCCTCCTACCTCTGCCTCCCGAGTGCTGGGATTAAAGATGTGCGCCACCACGCCCGGCTGGAGGGTCTCTTTAAAGGACCCTTTCCTGGGTGGCCCCTTAGCCAGCAGTAGTGCTCTGGGGCTGGCGCTCTGTTCAGTGACGGTGTTACTGTTGAGTGCCTGGCACGACTGTGGTTCAGTTTTCAAGGCCCCGAGATCTTACCTGTGGAGACTTTCTCAGCGGCTGGGGCAGGATGGGCTCATACGTGCAGGCCTGAGTCCCCTCCCCTCCCTGGCCGCCGTGCCTGTTTGGTCCCAGGGGACTGCTTTCCTTGGCATGCAAGGGCCTTTACTTGTGTGGCCTTGTGGCCTTCCTGGCTCCCAGGGCCTCTCTTATCCTGTGTGTGTGATGGATAGTGCGGCACCTGCGACTGGGTTGTCCCCGTGGCCAACTGCTCCATGCAAGGCATGGGTCAGAGGCCAGGGGTGTTGTCATTTCCAGATGTAACCTGGCCTGCCAGGAGCTGGGAGCACAGGAGTGTGCCCTGATGCCCGGTTTGTGTGCTGCAGGGCTTTGTGCGTGCTGGGCAAGCACTCTACCCACTAAGCCTCAGTCCCAGCTCCTCAGAGTCATGTCGTGGTTGTCCCGTATGACCTACATGGCCACCAGGACAGTGGCTCTGTTTTAGAGATGACATGGAGGCCCAGAGAAGGTGGGGAGGTTACACAGCCAGTTAGTACCATAGCTGGGTTCAAGTCAGCCCCCAGTTCGACCCCTCCTCCCACCTACAAGCCCAGATCGCGGTCTTTCTGGCCAGTGGCTTCCACGCGGGAGCTGCTGGTGGCCGCTCATTAGGTCTGTCTCCCAAGGATAGGACAGTCAGCCTTGAGTCCCTGGGTGTAAGCCTGGCCTTGATTCCTTCCTGGTGTGGTTATAAAAACCCATATGTGTGCTGGAGAGATGGCTTAGCAGTTAGGGTGCTTGCGTGCGAAGCCTAAGGACCCAGGTTTGATTCCCCAGGACCCACATGAGCCATGTGCACAAGGTGGCGCATGCATCTAGAGTTTGTTTGTAGTGACTGGAGGCCCTGGCATGCCCATTCTCTCTCTCTATCTGCCTCTCTCTCATAAATAAATAAAAAAAAATCTCTATATAAAAGTCCACGTTTGTTGTTGATCTGAAAGCAAACAGGAAAATGAAAGAAAACAGGAAAATATTAAGAAGTAAGTAAAAGGCTGGGGAGAAAGCCAGGCGTGGTGGCCCACGCCTGTAATCCCAGCACTCGGGAGGCAGAGGTAGGAGGATTGCCATGAGTTCAAGGCCACCCTGAGACTACAGAGTGAATTCCAGGTCAGCCTGGGCTAGAGTGAGACCCTATCTCGAAAAATCAAGACAAACAAACAAAAGGCTGTGGAGATGTCTTACTGAATCAGTGAGATCTAGGTTCAGCAAGAGACCCTATCTAGAAAAAAAATAGGTACAGAGTGAGGAAGATACCTGATGTCGACCTCTGGCTTCATGCACATGTGTGTCTTTATACATAAAAACAGGCACTTAGGGGCTGAGAGATGGCTTAGTGGTTAAGGCGCTTGCCTGTGAAGCCTAAGGACCCATGTTTGACCCTCCAGATCCCAAGTAAGCCAGGTGCATAAAGGTGAGGCAAGCACAAGGTCGCACATGCCCACCAGATGGCGCAAGCACCTGGGGTTCAATTGTGGTTACTGAGGCCCTGGTGCACCAATTCTCTCTTTCTCTTTCTGTTTCTAGTTCTCTCTCTAAAAAGAAAAAGAAAAGAAAAAGAAAGAAAGGAAAAGAAAAAACAAACAGGCATAAGCTGGGCTGTGGTGGAGGACGCCTTTAATCCCAGCACTCAGGAGGCTGAGGTAGGAGGATTGCTATGAATTCGAGGCCAGCCTGAGACTATGTAGTGAAGTTTAGATCAACTAGGGATAGAGTGAGACCCTACCTTGAAAAACCAAAAATCCTCCAAAGCAGGCATTTATACATGCATGCATGCATAACACACACACACACACACACACACACACACACACGTCACTCAGCCCCCTCTTTAGGCGGCAGCTTGGATGTGTGTCCTCCCACCCAGACTGCCTATGTCGCCTGCCTGGTTGAGATTACAGTCTGTACCAGCACTTGTCCAAGACCAGTGGCGGGCATTTTTGAATGTCCTTGGCCAGTTTTTGAAATGTGCCGTCCCGTGGCTCGTGCAGTCACCGGTCGCACTCACTGGGGCTGTGGCAGCGGAGCGGTTGTCCCCACCCCCTGGGTGGCTGGCTACGGAGCCGAGGGGAGGAGGGCTACGTCTGCATTTCCAGCGGCCTGGCAGTGGGCACAGGGACAGGAGGGTGCTCCCTCATCAGAGCAGTTAGTGGGAGACAGGTGCTCAGGTGAGCTCCTGGGAGGGTGGAGGAAGGTGGACATGGCAGGTGGAGAGCAGGAGGCAGAGCAGGTGTCTCTGGAAAGGTCACGGGTGTGGATACGTCCGGCATCCCTCCCAGCATGGGGCTGATCACAAAGCCGCGCTGAAATTAAGCTTCGAGGTTCAAATTGAATATGCTTGCCAAGGGAGGGGTGGACCGGGGGCCAGGCTGGCAGGGGGGAGATGAGCTCCCAGGGACCAGGTGGCATGCCTCGTAGGAGGGGCCCGGAGAAGGAGGCCGGAGCCCCAGGGCTGTCAGCCTGGCAGTGCCTTGGAAGTCCTCTAGGGCTGGGCCGCACACATGTGGTCACTGAGTTTTCCATTTCCTCCCTTGGCCCTGTCTCTCCGTCTTTGCTCCTTGGGCTTCTCAGTTCCCCATCAGCTGGCTTCTGTCCAATGGCGGATTGGAAGACTGCTGTAAAGATTGCTCTGGGCCGGGCGTGATGGCGCACGCCTTTAATCCCAGCACTCAGGAGGCAGGGGTAGGAAGATTGCTGTGAGTTCAAGGCCACCCTGAGACTACATAGTGAATTCCAGGTCAGCCTGGGCTAGAGCAAAACCCTACCTCAAGAAAACAAAACAAAAGATTGCTTTGTCTTCTTTTGTGTTTTTGTCTATCTTTGCTGTTTATTTCACTCATTTGAGATAGAGAAAACATGGGAATGCCAGGGCCTCCTGCCACTGCAAAGGAACTCCAAAAGCCAGTGCCATTTTGTGCATCTGGCTTTACATGGGTACTGGGGAGTCGATCTTGGGCCATCAGACTTTATAAGCAAGCGTCTTTAATCACTGGGCCTCCTCTCCTGCCCTCTGTAGGTCTTTAAAAAACAAGCTGTATATTGTTTTCCATGAAACATACATTTCAGATGTGTTGCCTGATGGGGTTTGATGAATGCAGGTTCCTGGTTCACCCTCACCACAGAGCATCTTCAGGGTCTAGAAGGTTCCCTGGAGTCTCTCTGGCAGTTACTGCCCCTCCTGCCCAAGGCTAACCCACAGCTGGTGTCATGCAGCGTGGCTCTGTGTGGTCTGCTACTCACTGTGTATGAGACCCATCCACTGGGCCAGGTGTGCAGATAGCTCCCTCTTCTTTTAACATTTATTTTTTGTATTTATTTGAGAGAGAGAGAGGCAGAGAGAGAGAGAATATGAATGGGGGTTCCAGGGCCTCTAGCCACTGCAAAACAAATGCCACCTTGTGCATCTGGTTTACCTGGGTTCTGGGGAGTCGAACCTGGGTCCTGAGGCTTTGCAGGCAAGCACCTTAACCACTAAGCCATCTCTCCAGCCCAGCTCCTCCCTTTTTTATGCCTCCATACTATTCCATGATGCCATTATTTGGACAGTTCATAATTTATGTTTCTATTCCAGCGCCGCTGAGCATTTTGGCTGGGTCCAGCATTTGGCTATCTTGAAGAAAGCGGCTCTGAGCGCTTGTGAATAAGTCTTTAGTGAAAGGAAAGCTTTCTGCCCGGCCTGTGCATACTTCAGATGGAAGTGCTGGCTCGTGGGCTTTAGGAGGAACTGCCAGTCCTTTTGCCAGACAGGTGCCACCTTCTTGCCGCCTGCTTTGGAAGTCCCATCAGTACTCTGAGGTCTGTCTGGAACGCCACTGTCCCACACCCTGAGGAGCAGCACTGGTCTCTAGGGGTCAGCTCTTCAGCATGGTGACAATCCCTCCCCTTCTCAGCTCTTGTCTAGGGCACCTGAGACGTAGTTGCTTAGTCGAAGGAAGAGTTGGGCTATGTGCTGGCATGTGCTATCAACATCACTATAAAGAATATGATGTAAGTTGTAGATTTCACTGTGCCCCTCCCCCAGCAGGTGGGGAAACTGAGGCTTGTCAAGCAGCAGGGCGCGCAGCCCCACCCACCCTTGGAGTCTGGCTCCTTCCCCGCTCCTCGTGGCATGTGTTAACGGTTTGCTGCTCTTTTTCAGTTCGCCCACTTGGATTTCACTGGGCCTCCTGTTCTGATCCGGGGGCTGTTGGATTGGATCTCGTGGGTGACCCAGTTATCTCGCAACCAGCCAGCTCCGGGAGGGTCCACTGGCTTTTGTCACTCCCAGTCCGTGACGTGGAGTCATGGCTTGGGCAGGAACCATGAGATCACGGGAACCCCCTTATGAACAAGTCACCTCTCCTCTGGCATGGCTGATGTGTGCCCGCTTTTACCTTTTTGAAGTCCCATTCTGCAGCCGTGCCCGTCACTGGTGGTCCCAGTCTGGCTGTGCCAGCTGCATCTTCTTGTGTCTGGAGGATAGGTTCCCTGTAAGGCAGTGCCTCCTGGAGCCCCTGCCTTCTGGCCACGTGCTGTGTGGTTTCAGCGAGGTGCAGAGGGCAAGGTGTGGCTTCATCCTCAAGCCCAACAAGGCTGGTACCAGGCCCTTTGGGGAAAGCAGAAAGGCTCTTTCAGGCCATGCAGTGACTCAGTGGTCCCGGAGAGAGGGGCCTGAAAGGTTTATAAGGTGTTTCAGGCGAGCTTCTGGGGTGGGAGTTGGAGCCTCCAAGGACGCTGTCCACGGTTCCGAAGCAGCACTGCCTTGGGTGGCAGAGCTGGCTGCGGGTGGCTCACTGCCCAAGGGCCTCTCCTGCCTGCGTGGATGGGAGCCGGGCATGTGGCTGGGCAGACGGTGCGGGTGCCTTGATATTTTAATTGAAGCCTGGAGACACTGGTTGCTCTCTCCACCGCGCTAACAATGTACGGAATAAATAATTCAGCCGCGGCAGTGTTGTGCCTGCTGTCCTCACCCGCGGGGGTGGCCACACGTGAGCTCGCCCGTGCGGACAGTCAGGGTGGGGACCGACAGCTGCGGCCAGGGCCTGGACACCTCTCCACCCCAGCGCACGGGTCTCCTCCGCGGCAGACCCCGAGGAGAGGTTAGCGGGGCGTGGGACCGACTGCTCAGGTTCGGAGTTGCGGCGCACGCCTTTATCCCAGCACTTGGGAGGCTGAGGTAGGAGGATGGCCATGCGCGTTTGAGGCCAGCCGGAGTCTCCCTTTTAATGGCCATGCTTCCCAGGCTGCTTTTGCATTGCTTCCCTTTGACTCAGCAAATGTTTGTGAAGCTGAGTTCAAGGGAGATACCCTGCAGGTGTTGGGGTGACCAGGGTGAAAAAATGTGGGTGTGGAGGGCTGTGGTGAAAGTGCAGGCGAGGGTAGGGGGCTCGGAGGGGGAAAGCATCAGCTCTGTCGAGGGCCACTTCCGGGAGGAGGTGGCTGGGATTTTGCAGGCAGAGAGACATGCAGAGCGTCCAGTGTGTCTGATGACGACACAGCAGAGCTTGTGGCATGGGGCCGAGGAGTGGTGGATAAGTGGAGACGGGGCGGCGGAGACGGGGGTCACAGCCAACAGCATGCATTTCACCCCGTAGGGTGAGTCCTGGGTGGATTTGGGGTGAGACGGAATTTTGGGGTGTGGAGTACAGTGTCACTTGCAGGGTGAGGCCTGGGGACTGAGACAGTGACTAGGAGATGGGTGGACAGCCCAGAGTGGAAGGGATAGTGGCCTTAAGCATAGTGACCTAATTCACCCATCCGTCCATTCGTCTGTCTGTCTGTCAAGTAGTATGAGCCTAACATTGGGCTCCACTGTGATCCACCGGTGAACAAAGTCTTCCCGAGGGGAGAAAGACGGCGAAGATGGTGAACCACACCCCTAGTGGGGACAGTAGCTGTGTAGGGTGGGACTAGAGGATGGAGCCGCAAGGGCAGAGCGTGTGAGAGCAAGGCACTTAGGGAAGAAGGCGGTTCAAGTAGTGGGATGGTATTTTTTTGTAAATATTTATTTTATTTTATTTTTGTTTATAAGAGGGAATGAGTGGGTACGGCAGAGCCTCTTGCTACTGCAGATGAACTCCAGACACATGTGCCATTATGTGGGTTCTGGGGAATCGAAACTGGGCCTTCAGGCTTTGCAGGCGAGCAGCTTTAACTGCCGAGCCATCTCCTCAGGCCCCTGGATGGTGTTTTGGGTGGAGGTTTTAGCCAGTGCAAAGGCCCTGTGGCAGGAACACGCTTGGCTTATTTGAACAATCATGAGAAGCTTTTAGAGCTGAGGTGACAATGTGGCAGGGGCTGGCAGTGCCTTCTGGGATCCACGACAGACTTTGACTCCATGTTGTAATGGAGACTCTGAAGGTTTTAAGCACAGATCATGTGGTCAGATTGACGTGTTTTGTTGTTTGGGGAAGTGCCATACTGTAGCCCAGACTGGCTTGGAACTCACTTTATAGCCCAGGCTGGCCTTGGGCTCATGGCAATCCTCCTGCCTGAGTCTCCCTGGTGCTGGAATTATAGGTGTGTGCCTTCAGATTTATTTATTGTTTGCTTGGCTTTTTTTTTTTTTTTGATTTTTCGAGGTAGGGTCTCACTCTAGTCCAGGCTGACCTGAAACTCACTATGCAGTCTTAGGGTGGCCTTGAACTCACAGCGATCCACCTACTTCTGCCTCCTGAGTGCTGGGATTAAAGGCGTGTGCCACCACGCCTGGCTTGTTTGTTTGTTTGTTTTTTTGAAGTAGGGTCTCACTCTAGTCCAGGCTGACCTGGAATTCACTATGTAGTCTCAGGGTGGCCTCGAACTCATAGCGATCCTCCTACCTCTGCCTCCTGAGTGCTGGGATTAAAGGCATGCAGCACCATGCCTAGCTTTTTTTTTTGAGGCAGCGTCTCACTTTAGCCCAGGCTGACCTGGAACTCACTCTGTAGCCTCATGATGGCCTTGAATTCACAGCGATCCTACCGGGCTACCTCAGCCAGCCCAGTTCTGGGATTAAAGGCATGCACCACTATCCCTGGGCCCTGTGTGTTTGTTTCTGAGACTTGATGTGTAGCCCAGGCTGGCCCCAAACTACCAGTTTTCTTGCCTCAGCCTCCCCAGTGCTGGGGTTACGGGGGCACACCACTGTGCCTGGGTCAGATGTATTCTGGAAGGCTCCTCTCCAGGAACCTGGTGAGGTCCCCACTCCAGCAGATAGGCCCATCAGTAGGGGTCTCCCTGTCTCTGGAGTGAAAGAGCTGCAGAGATTCAGTGGGTATGATATTTGGGGGTTCCTTCTGGGAGCTCTCTTTCGCCCTACACTTCAACTGCCGTGGCCCCCATCCCATGCAGTTATAAAGCTGTATGAGGGACGTTGCCTCCCTGGGGCGGGGAGAGGAGGAACAAAGGGCTTGTTTAATTTAATTCTGTGTTTTATTGCTCGTTGGATAAATAACCTTCATTAAGATGGAAGGCGGGGGAACGGACAGGGAAAAGTTTGATTAATTTCGAGCTGGTTTCTCATTTGTTAATTTTCTTCCAGTTCAGCAGGATTATTTAAACAAATTACAAACACCGCGGCCCTTAGGGGGCTGTCCTGCCCCCCCTTTCCACAACAGTTGTTGAGGTGCGATTTGGGGTGAGGAGGGAGGCCTCCTTCCATTGTTGGTTTGTTGGTGAGGGCGCCTACATTCTTTTTTTTTTTTTTTTTTTTTTTTTCCGAGGTATGGTTTCAGTCTAGCCCAGGCTAACCTGGAATTCACTATGTAGTCTCAGGGTGGCCTCAAACTCACGGCGATCCCCCTGCCTCTGCCTCCCGAGTGCTGGGATTGAAGGTGTGCGCCACCACACCTGGCTCCTGCATTCTTGAAGCCTTGTGGAAGAGCAGGAAGTGGGCCAAGACGGGGGTGGGCTGTGCCAGGGGGGAGGACAAGCATGAAGCGTGCGGGCACATCTGCGTGACAGGTGTGCCACAGCCTCTGCGTAGCCTGCTTTCCTCCAGCACCCCCCCCCCCCGCCTCCTGGCCACACCCTCTCACCCCTACCTGCCCACGTGTTCTCTCTTAACTTGGTCCTCTGCTCCTGCCAGGCCAGTCCTGCTGTTGGTCGGATCCCATCCTGCGGAAACACTGCCCTCCCCGTCTGGTATGCTGATGGAGAAGAAGCTCTGCTGCCCGGGGCAGTTGAATATTTTATTTATTTTGGTTTCTTGAGGTAGGGTCTCACTGTAGCCCCGGCTGACCTGGAATTCACTATGGAGTCTCAGGGTGGCCTCAAACTCACGGCGATCCTCCTACCTCTGCCTCCCGAGTGCTGGGATTAAAGGTGTGCGCCACCATGCCCAGCCACTTTCCTATTAAAAATATTTTTATTTATTTATCTGCAAGCAGAGAGAGATAGAGAAAAGAGAGGAAGACAGAATGGGCACACCAGGGCCTCCGGCTGCTGCAAACAAACTCCAGATGCATGGGCCACATCAGGCATCCGGTTTTATGTGGGTGTTGGGGAATTGTACCCGGGTCATTAGGCTTTGCAGGCATGCACCTTGACTGCCGAGACTGTCTCATTTCTGCAGCCCCACTCTCTTTTTTAATGGCCCTGGGGATGGGACCCAGGGCTTCACACATGCTAGACAAATGCTCTCTAACTGAGCCACAACCCAGCCCTCTTTTGACTCTGTATTTGAGACACAGTTTCACTAAGTTGGCTGACCTTTGAACTTTCTACCTCGGCTTCTTAAAGTACCTGGGATGACAGCCCTGTGTCACTGGATCTGGCAAGTTAGGGGCAAATGGATTGTCAGTTTGCTGCCCCAGAAGCCTGAGTGCATGCATGTGTGTGTGTATAGTGTGCACATGCACAAGTTGGTGGTCAGAGTGGATGGACGCACATGGTATGTGTGCAGTCTGTTCACAAAGTGAATGTGTGTGCATACACAAAGCGTACGTGCAGGGCATGTGAGCGTGCAGATGGTACATGTGTGCGTCGTCCCAGCCGGCTGTGTCAGTCACCGCGAGCCTGGCCTTGAACTTGTGAGCCTGTCTTAGCCTCCCGAGTGCTGGGATTCCAGCCACCATGTCCATCTCTTGCTCTTCTTTGAATGTCATCAAGAGGCCTGGTTGTGTCTGCTGTGGGGCCTCAGGCCCTTCTCTAGTCCTCCTCCCTGAGCTGGCTTGTGGGGAACCCCTGAGTCCTGGGGTCACTGGCTGTTACGGGAATTCTGGGGCCTGAGGCCTGGAGGGCTGGTCCACCCGGAGCCCCCTCTTTGCAGGAAGTGTCAGCTTCGCCCACCTGCTGCTGACAGAGGTTCCCACCCCCACCTTGTCTGGACAGGGCCCGGATGTGCTGGTGGCCCTCTCTCTGGGCCTGGAGGGAGGCCAGGCGTCAGGGCCATGTGTCTGTCTTTGGTGCTCTGGGGGCCTGGGTTTCAGTGGCATCTGAACCATGTAGAGCCGCCGTTTTCTTGAAATCTGACTTCCATCTCTGAGGGTGGGCCACAGGATCCACTTTGGGGTTGTCAGGCTAACGAACTAAGGTGACAGTGGGCAGACCTGAGTGGAGGTCGCACCGCCTTAGTGGATGGTAACCTTGAGACCCACGAGGAGGAAAAAGAGTGGGAAGGAGCCAGACAAGGGCCCTGGTGTTTGCGGTGGAAGCGGGGGGGGGGGTGTCTTTGCAGGACGAGACAGGAGCTGCCCTGCACCCTGTTGTGTCTCAGTATATGGTGCCTTGTGGCCACGTGGAATGTTGTGGCCCAAGTAGCTCTGAGAGTTTTGAAGGGGGAGCAACACCTCACATTGTACCTGCTGTCCCCTGGGAGAATCCGGCTTCGTAGGCTAGATGCAGCATTTCTGGGCTGACACTCCTTGGCCTACCTCCTGGCCCACGGGGCTAAGAGGTGACTGAGGCCTGGGCTTGTCTCCTGTGGAGGTGGCAGAGCACAATGGCAGGGGGGGTGCAGGTGGCTCAGCGCCTTACCACCCGACTTTGGAGACATCCCTGACCTCGGAGAGGGGCCTTCTGCCACTGGCTTCTGGTGAGTGTTGACAGCTTGCTTGGTGCTTAGCACTACAGCCAGGGAGGTGGCGTGGTGAGTGATGGGTGGGGGGACGCGGCTCCTTTCCTCCACCCAGCCGCAGAGGGCGACGACGTTGATGGTAAGGAAGCGGGTCACTGGCTCCTCGTGGGCGGGGTCATTGGGGTGGCTTATCTTGAAGGACTGGGCCTCCGAAGGAGCCAGGATCCAGGCCCTCCTGTGCTGCTGTTGGGTCCAGAGCTCAGGGACGGCTTCTCCAGGGTCTGTTAAGAGAGGGAGGCCCTTGGGACACGCCACTATTCATCTCCATAGTCACCCCGCCATAGGTGCTGGTCCCTGTCACCTGGCCCCTTCATAGCAGCTCCCCACTGGTCTGCCACCTCTTGGGACTGTGCATGTCTGTCCTCAGGGCCTTTGCTCCTGGCCTCGGCCTTTGCATCTGCCGTGTCTTCGCCTAAGACAGTCGTCCTTCTTCCAGTTCCTCCCCTAGACACTGCTCACCTCCTCACAGGTTAGCTAGCGACCCAGAGTCCAGGCTGTAGCTTCAGCGCTCACAGTCCCTCACTTCCTGGGTGTGGTGACTGCCGTGTTGGGTGGTGCTTGTGGAGCTGGTCTCTCTCCCCACCTCTCCTTAGCTCTGCCGTGCCAAGGCTCCCTCTGATTTTCTTTTTCTCTGGCATTGGTGTGCCTGCTTCTACTCCAGAGGTGTGGCAGATATTCTCTAAGTGTATCTTGAATGCTCATGTGACAGGTGGGGGTCGTGTCACCTCCACACTTGCCAGGGGTCCCTGGAGTCTTCACCTCACTGGCGGAGATGAGACTGACTCAGCAAACGTTTCCCGTCTCCCCAGAGGGCAGTGGTGTGCCAGTCCAACAATGGCTGGCTGCAGGCTGGAGAGTCTTAGAACCCTGTAGCTAGCTGCCCAGACCGAGGCTGGATGCCTTGGCAGTCCTCAGCTGACACTGACGGCCTGGAGGGTTCTGGAGGGACGCTGGTCTTCAGTCCACACTGGAGGCTAAAGGAGCCGTTTTGCTGTCAGCCGAGGCTGGCAGCAACAGGGTGGAGGTGTGTGCTCACCAGCCAGTGTCAAGGGCAGCCAGGCAAGGGCACTGTGGTTTCCTGGAGCCCCTTTACACGTAGACCACCAGCAGAAGAGCTGCCCACTGTGGGGGGCGTCTTCCCTGTCAGTTAATCCTGCCTGGAAATACCCTCCCAGCTGCCCAAGAAAGTTGATTCCTGATCCCATCAAGTTGACAATAAAGGTTCACGCTTGCAGGTCCCTTCCTGGGGGTTGTGAGGTCAGCAGCAGGGGTCAGCCTGGGAGCAAAGAGAGGCCCAGGGAGCCTCTTACTTCTGTAGGTTGTGTGCCCACTGGGGCGGCGCTGGCTGCGTGCAGCAGAGGGCGAGAGGGGAACACAGAGGTGCCAGCTGCCAGCCAGCTCTGTGGTCCTGCTAACTCGAACTTGGCCATCTATCCCTGGATGTTCGAGGTGGACCAGGTCTGTGGTCTTCAGATATTTTTCCTTCCTTCCTTCCTTCCTTCTTTCCTTCCTTTCTTATACTTTATTTATTTATTTATGAGAGGGAGGGGACAAATAGAGAGAGAGAGAATGGATACACCAGGGCCTTTGGCCACTGCAAAGGAACTTCAGACGCATCCACTACTTTGTGCATTTGGCTTCATGTGGGCACTGGGGAATTGAACCTGGGTCCTTAGGCTTTGCAGGCAAGGGCCTTTACCACTGAGCAATCTCTCCAGCACCCTCATGTTTTTTTCTTTCTTTTCTTATTTCTTTTATTTTACAGAGAGCAAGAGAGTGAAAGAGACAGAGCACAAGAGAGAATTGGCATTCCAGGGCCTCAGCCACTGAAATTGAATTCCAGACACTTGCACCACCTAGTGGGCATGTGCGGCCTTGCACTTGCCTCACCTTTGTGCATCTGGCTTACGTGGGATCTGGAGAGTTGAACATGGGTCCTTGGGCTTCGCAGGCAAGCGCCTTAACTGCTGAGCCATCTCTCCAGCCTCCCTCCCCATGGTTTCTTTAGAAGCACATACTTTTCCCCATGAGAGTTCTAGTAAATGGGTCCACTGTCAGTCATATTTCTGTCCATCCTGGGGCTAGAGTATGGAAAAGGCATGCAGAATAGCTGCCCTCGGGACCAAAGAGACTCACATGGGTCCTTGGAAGAGCTGGGCTGGCTTCAGGAGGCTTGGGGTTCAGGGCCTCTGCTCTGGACCTGTAAACGCAGTTAGTTGATCCTCTTCCTCACTGGGGGTCGAGGGCACAGCAGCTGAGTGGGAGCCTGGAGTTAAGGGGGACCCATAAGTTAGGCAGAGGGTGAGGTCTCTGAGCCCTGGGGTCTAGGGGAGCCTATGTAGGGAGGGGCTCAGCCTGGGGGCCCATGACACAGCTGGGCACCTGGCCAAAGACTTTGTGGCGGTGCCAACTGGGCCATGTCTTCCTGTCCCCCAGCTGGTTCTGTTGGCCCTCTTCCACTCAGGGCTCAGCCCCTTCCCCTAGGGAGAGCCCAGAGCTCCAGTGCGGGCTCTTCCCTGCTGCCTGGCCAGCCTGACTCTGGCCTGGCTGATATAAATTATGGGGCGTGATGGCGGTGTGACTTTTATCGGCTCATGTGTTCAATGATGTTAATACCTCCCATTATATCATCTTATATTAATACAGTGCAATATATTATGCACGCGCCACACGTTAGCCCGACTCAGGAGAGCAGTGGGCAGACAGCCTGGTTCATTTCCTCAGGTTGGCCACGCCCCCATCACTGGTGCTTTGCAGTGAAGTGGGCCCTTAGGACATGGACACAATGGCAGGCACCCTGTGTACCTCACTCCGATGTTCTCTTGGCCCTCCCTCTGCCCCTTGCAGCCCTGCAGGGTCACTGAGATTGTGGTGTGGTGGTTCCACCCTCCGCCCTGTCCTGAGAGCCAGGCCAGTGACCTTCATGCACAGATGGTGCACTGTGGGGGGATGGGCAGGAGCAGGACTTCTGATTCCCAGCCAGGCTGCTTCCCAGACTTGAGGTGGTATGGGCAAAGGGAAGGAGGCTGGGGGTGCACACAGAATCACCAGGTGGGGAGCAGAGGCTGAGACCACTCACATGGAGTCAGAGGGACCCATGTTCGAATCCTGCCTTGCCACTTGCTGAGTGCTCTTGTGCCATATTTTCCCGGGTTTCAGTTTCTCACTGCAAAAATGAGGGTAGCGCATGTCCCCGTTATCACAGGCTGGTCCTTGTGAGGCGGAGAGGGAGCTGGCTTTCATTACATGGCAGTCACGGTCCTGGGTCATGGGCCTCTAGTCCCAGCCCTGGCACATTCCCCTCAGCTGGGGCTCTGGGGTCCTAGGGCTGCCTGGACTAGCCTTCCACCCTACAGCAGACACTGCATGGAGAGGGCCCAGCTCTTCCAGGGACCCGTGTGAGTCTCTTCACTTTATAAACCTGGCAAAGCCTTCTCCCCTCAGGCGGTGGCGAGAATTAACAGCAAGAGACAAGAGCCGGCCTGCCTCAGCTCTGTGGATAGCCCCTGACACCTTGCCCAATTGCTTCCCTTCTTCCTATGTTCTTTCTCACTTCTGCCTTCATAAAGCCCGGCTTCCCATCATGGTCCCCACTTCACAAACGAGGACAGCGAGGCCCCCAGAGGGCTGCCCCTGCTGACCCAGAGTCATCGGGTGGCCTGTAGCCTGCGTGACCTCTGGGCATCTGAGCCGTCCTTGCAAGAGGGGCATAGGAGCTGGCACTGGGCCTTGGGGCCCCTGCCACCCTAGCCTCCCCATGAATTGCCATTGACAAGGGTCCATGCTCAGCATATGAACCTGTTAACGTGAGTGTAACGTATTGATCCACAGTTTGCTCATGAGACAGGACAGGTGTTGATTTGAGGATCGAGCTTGCTCTGGGCCCGACGCCCGCCCCGCCTGCTCTTATCTGTCGCCTGGGTTCTGCCTCCAACGCACTCCCAGCCCTGCTCCTTTGTCATGGTACCCGGGCGAGCCTGGCCCCCCTCTTCCCTCCCTCCCTCTCTTCTTTCTTCCCTCCCTCTCTCCGCGCCCCAAGGGGGTGGTGCTGGGCTCCAGAGAAAACATATAGTGTTTAAAAGGGTGAGACAAGGGACTGAATAGCACGCCTTCCGGGGAAATATTTGTTCAAAGGCCCGTTGCCTGCGTCTGTCTGGTTCTCTCCCGGAAAACATAATTCAGAGCAGGTCTGGAAATTAATCCACATGCCCGCTTCCTCTTCTGATAAGAGACTGGGCCGCCAGGGAGGGGAGACTGAGGTGCTGGGGGACGGCTCTCAGCTGCTCCCTTCCAGCCTGCCACTATTGAATCCAGGGCACAGTAGAGCCCAGGAGGGGCGGGGCCACCCTGGAGGGTGCTGGGAGGGGCGAGAGGATTTCAGCTTGGCCCACATGCGCGCCGCACTGCGTGGGGCAGCCCCCTCATGCAGCCACGTGTCATGAGAACAGGATTCTGAGGCTGACTGACTCTGCCATTAGCGAGGCTGTGTGATGCAGAGCCTCAGTTTCCCCACTTGCAGCACTGTGGGGCTTGTCCCGCAGGCTGGGGAGCAGGGAGTGCAGAGGGACTGTCTGAGGATGGGATGGGGAGTACCACCCCATCTCCAAGCTGATGTTTGGGGCGGGGAGGTAATACGTGAAATCAGTGAATGGAATGTTGGGGGAGATCAGAGCAGGGGAGGGAGTGATGGGCAGGGGAGGGAAGTGGGCTCACTGGCGTGGTCAGGGGAGGCCTTCCTGAGCCAAGCCTCGGAGGGAAGGATTAAAGAAAAGAGCCACTTGCCTCGCTGGTATCCAGCAGCAGGAGCAGTCAGCGCAAGGGCTCTGGGGCGGAGCCGTGTGTTCAGTGCTCGAGCTCTGGAGGGAGGCTTGCTCTGGCAGAAACTTCTGTGAGGCCAGGGTGGGTGTGGGAAAGATGAGGTCAGAGGTCACGTGGATGAAATCACATTGTTAAAACTGTGTTAAGGGCTGGAGAGATGGCTTAGCAGTTAAGGCGCTTGCCTGTAAAGCCAAAGGACCCAGGCTCGATTCCCCAGGACCCACGTAAGCCAGATGCACAAGGGGGCGCGTGAGTCTGAAATTCATTTGCAGTGGCTGGAGGCCTTGGCATGCCTGTTTTCTCTCTCCGTTTGCCTATCTCTCTCTCTCTGTCTCACAAACAAACAAACAGTGTTAAAACCGCATGTTGGTTGTTTTGACAGGCTGAGCTGAGCTGGCAGGACTGTTTCCTGGTCATCCGTGGAGCTCTGAGAGGAAGGCATTGTGGAGGGACGGGGGTCCAATGCTCACCTAAATGCCCGGGACCCTGGCAGCAAGACGATTCCAACTCTTTCCAAGCCATTTCCCCGCTGTGCTGCTGACAGGATGGAAAGGCTGCTTGTGACTCGTGCCATGCTGCAGGGGTCAGGGACAAGCAAGGGTTGTGGCGAAGGGAGCTGGCCTGGCCCATGGGGCACTGGCCACGGTGGAGCAGCCCTCACACCCCGGCCAGACCCTTGGCTTTGGAGAGAGAAGTCGGGGCTGGAGCCCCTCTGGCAACCAAGGGTAGGGTTTGGGATCTTAATTAAAAGCTTGGATCCAAAAGGGTTGATGATGGAATTTCTAATTAAATCAATTTCATCTCGTCAGGGAGACAGAGGTTCACATAGGATAAGCATGAAATTAATAATTATGTTTAGAAATTAGCTGTTGCGCAAAGCAGAGTCATTAGCACAACTCTTGGGGGCCCCGGTCCCCACCCCTGCCCTGTCCTTTGTGTTAGAGACAGATGGGCCACTCCAGCCCGTGCGGTGACAGGCCTGAGCCAGGAGAGGAAGCGGGCTTTGTCCTGCAGGAGATGGAGGTGGCCATCTGTCACTGGAGGCCACGGGCATCACCCTCAGCCTCTGGGTGTGCATACGGAAGGCCACCTGTGTAAGGGGAGGCTGTAGTGGGGTTCACACAACAGTGCTGGAGTGAGGCCCCCTTGAATCCAAAGCCTGGCTCAGCCAGTCACCACTTGGATACTGGGGACTCGAACCTTGGTCATCAGGCGTTGCAAGAAAGTGCCTTTAACTACTGAGCTATCTCCCCAGGCTCAGCTTAACTGCTCGTGATGGTCCACATCTGTACAGGTTGGTGGAGCGCTCTGTCCTGTTTCCTTAGGGACCCAGGCTGGAACCTTGCTGGTCACAGTAGCAGAAGGAACACGTATTCCTCAGTGTTTGCTCTTCCTGCTCCCAGGGCATTGCACAGGACTCGTCATGTGACCTGGCCAGCAACAGGGACAGGGCGGGCGTTGTGACATTACGGGTGCCAGGAAGGTGAGAGCCGGAGTGTTTGGCAGTGGCTCATTTTTGTGTTTTGACAGTTAGGTACATGGTGTTCCTCTCTCTCTCTCTCTCTCTCTCCCTGTATTTTTGGTTTTTCGAGGTAGGGTCTCACTCTAGCCCAGGCTGACCTGTAATTCACTCTGTAGTCTCAGGGTGGCCTCGAACTCACAGTGGTCCTCCTACTTTTGCCTCCCAAATGCTGGGATTAAAGGCGTGAATACCACACCCAGTTGGCATTCATCTCTTAATGTTTTTGTCCCTTGAACCAGGGTCAGCCTCACCAAGACAGAGGTTGGCCTTTGTCACCCCTGAGCCCCAAGGCAGGCAAGATGCACAGTAGGTACTCAGAAGCCATTACTAAGGGGGTGAGTTAATGACTGGACTGTTAAAGGCATCTGTGGAGGCAGAGGACACTTAAAGGGTGTGGGACCTGGTGGCCATGGGGCAGCTGAGGCAAATGGACGGCTTTGATCTTATGGGTACATTTTACCTGTCTCTTAACATAGTGGCAGTTCAGATGATCTGGTGTCACTCTCAGTCACGGTGAGGAGACCCTGCTGGCCCTGCGGGACCCTGTGTGGTGGGGATATTGGCTTAGGGGCAGAGGAGGGTCAGGGTTCTCTGGGGATCCAGCTGAGAGGCTCCCAGGAAGGAGGCCAGGCAGGACCACCTGGTGGATGGGTCCAGGGCTAGGAGGGAGGCATGGCCTGGCCCAGAGAATCAAGATGGCTGTGAGGGCGGAGAACTGATGAGTAGTGGGGCTGGTCGCGGGTGTGGTCCTGGGCAGGGCACGCAGTCTCCTTGTCCTCCCCATCTGAGGCCTAACCTGATCCTTCCACAGACACTGGGATGCATCCCAGCCCAGGGCGCCTGCTACATTTTCAGTTCCCTAGTGACTAGTGGGTATGTGGAGGTACAAGGCCTCCTGGGTGCACCCTGCATGTGTGCATGAGTGACCTTGTGTGCTTGTGTCACTTTGTGCGTCTGGCTTATGTGGCATCTGGAGAGTTGAACACGGGTCCTTAGGCTTGGCAGGCAAGTGCCTTCCTTAACTGCTGAGCCATCTCTCCAGCCCCACTTTATCCTTTGAGTATGGGCCCCTCACACCCATGGCTGTCCCCTTCAGACGGAAGCCCAGCCCAGCCTGGCCGGCTCTCTGAAGCTGTCTATATCTGGGTCCTCTGGCCCAGCCAGCCGAGGCTTAGAACAGCGGCTGCGGAGGGTGGAGCGGTGGCAACCTTAGCTTCTCTGGGCCCGGGTCCCACAGCAGAGGCCGAGGACGCGGCTGGGGCAGGTGGGGGTGCGATGGGACAGTGTGGGCAGGCGGGCAGGGCCTTTGGATTCGGGCCTCTCTCCCCTCACCTGCTTCTCTGAAGTGAGGTCCTGCCGTCTGCCTTTCATGTAGCTGAAAGCATCACCGCCTTTCATCTGAGGAGAAAACAGCCCCGAGAGCTTGGGTGGGCGGCCCCCAGCCTGAGCCTGGCCGGGCGGGGTCTCCTGCGCACGGGTGAGAGGCTGCTGCCTTTCCGAGGACAGCCTCGGTCTGGACCGGGCTGGCCGGCTGCTGGGGCGGCGCAGAGCCCGCTGCGGGCTGGGGGCGCGGCCCGGCCTGTGGGCTCCAGGGAAGAGCAGAGTCTGCAGGGCTGGGTGGGTCTGGGCTGCGTTCAGGGCAGCGTGGCCAGCATCTTCTTTTTTCTTTCTTTCTTCCCTCCCTCCCTCCCTTCCTCCCTCCCTCCCTCCCTCCCTCCTTTCTTTCTTTCTTTCTTTCCTGTTGTATATTTTTTTTATTAACAACTTCCATGATTATAAACAATATCCCATGGTAATGCTCTCCCTCCCCCACTCTCCATCATATCCCCTCCCCCTCTCATGGCTCATGGCCGGGACACTCAGCCCATCATTGGCAGTTGTGAGCCTGTCTCCTCATCAGCAAGGTGGACACAATGGTCCTCGCCCTGCTCCCTGTGCAGAAAGACTGTCAGACATTTCCCTAAGGCCTTCCTGTGTGGTCACGGAGGCCGTCCTCTTGTCCCTGTCCTTACCACACAGGCTCAGAGCCGGTGGCCTCGGTCTCGGGATACACAGCTGAATAGCCAGGCAGGTTTGCGTAGCCGGGACAAGCCCGCTACACGGTGGGCAACACTTGGGTGCTGCGGCGAGTGTTAGGGACTGAAGCCAGCAGGAAGAGGGCTATGGCTCCTGCCAGGTGGCCTTGGAAGGGTCTGTTTGTGGTGACACGGCTCTGGTACATGGGCAGCGTGGAGGTCCGGTGGGGTTCCACTTCCACTGCTCTGAGGGGCCCCAGGGATAGTGCAGCTCTGAGATACAGGCAGACCCAGCCCAGCTGCCCCTCTGGGGGGTGTATGACCCTGGTGGCTGCCCTCATGGGGCCTCAGATTTCGATGCTCAGGGAGCCAGTGCCCCTGAGCCTGGGCTAGTGGCATGCTGGCACTGCCCATGTGCCAGCTGGGGTTGGCTCACAGTCCTAAGCACTATGTCCCCTAACACACTTGCGTACCACCACTGCTCGTGCTGCCTGGAAGACCCTCCCTCTAATACCTACACGTCCTCCTCCCACTCTCCTAGGGTCTGAAGTAAGTGTCACCCTGGCAGGGGCTGCCTGCCCTCTCTCCTTCACACCTGGCTTCCTTTCTTTCCTGATCCTCCTCCGCTTCCCCCTTCAGATAGGGTCTTGGGCATAGCAGACTGACCTCGAACTCACTATGTCTCCCACACTGACCTGGAACGCATGGAGTTCCTGCTGCCTCTGCTTCCCCAGTGCTGGGATTACAGGTGTGTGCCCCACGCCCACTTCCTGCTGCTCTGTGCACCCCGAAGCTTTCTGAACCTCCTCTTCTCCCTCTTCCAAACCTGGTGAGGCTGGAGCCCTGGAGGGCAGGTGCCCGTGCACTGGGGTAGCTGGCCCCGCAGGCTGTGGAGCGGGAGCAGAAGGTGTTTTCGGGAGGAATGACTGAATGAGCGTGCTGTGCCCGTTTGCTTGGGGCACACTCAGCACGTGTTTCTGCACATGCACGCTCAGATGCACTGGGAATCCAGCTTCATTGTTGCTCAAGCTTGGAGGCAGCTTTTGTCTTTCCCCACGTGGTGGCATGGACCTCCTTGTCATTCCAGGAGAGGAGAGAGAGGGAGGGAGGGAGGGGGAGAGAGAGAGAGAGAGAGAGAGAGAGAGAGAGAGAGAGAGAGACACTTATCAGTGTCCCCGCAGCCATCACTTCTTCCTTAAGCCTGAGCTGTCTTAGGGGTCATCTGCAGACACACTGTGTCACACAGGGGCTGTGATCTTTCCCATCCCGAGGTGGCCAAGTCAGCAAGCACATTGCAGAGAGAGAGAAAGAGAGAGAGTGCCCTCTGACTCTCTTGCCTGGTCTCCCATCTTGTGGGGAGTGTTCACCACTGCCTGGGGTGACATGAGTCACCCACTTTTACATCTGTCCAGTGGCCAGCCCTGTACAACATGGGACTTAAAAGAGGATCATGATATTAGGGGACACTTGGTGCTGTGGGAGGCCGAAGGGACCCTGGAGGACTCAGGAGGACCACTTGGAAGAGGTGACTGTGGCTGGGCCCATGAAGACAAGAGGGTTGGGGTGTAGGGAGACGGGTCATGGGCTTGGACGGGGCCCGCAGCTCTGAAGGTAGTGGTGGGGCGCTGCCGGAGCTGGGTGACTGTGGTGCTTGCCGCTGCCACTTGAGCAGTGTCCTGGCATACAGTGGGTGCTCGACGTGGGGGAGCCAGGCAAAGTTGAGAGAAGCAGCTGATGTCCCTGTTGGCTGCTGTCATGAGAAGTGAGAGGACATCTCTGAGGAGTACATAAATAGAGTGTCCCCTCCCTCTGCAGCCAGGGTTCAGGATGATGCTTTGAGTGGAGGAGTTGGCACAGCCCCCGGCTCCTCCTCGGCCAGGTTCTCTGGTCACCTGCTGGCATGCAGACCCAGAGGCAGGTCTTTGCCCAGTGGGTGTCTCTGTTGCTCCCTCTCCTGCCTGGGGCGGGGCGTGGGAGGGAGGGTGGGGAGCAGTGAGCATTCACGGATGTTCCCTTGACAGTGACGGCCATGTGGTTATGGAGGCAGGTGCAGAGAGAGCGAGAGAGCAAGAGCGAGAGTGAGAGTGAGAGCTAGAGAGAGAGAGAGAGCGAGCGAGAGAGCGGGAGAGCGGGCAAGCTCGGGCCTCAGCGTGGGGACGGGGCAGCTCTGGAGACAGTGAGCCTTTGTGCTTCCCAGAACCCCTTCCTGACCTCCCAGCCTTACTGTTATCGCTCCGTTGCGCAGGTGGAGAGACTGAGGCAGCCTGGGGAGGGGAGGGGACTGGCCTGAACTTACCCAGCGAGTGGCAGTGCTGGGACTTGAACCTTGGGCTTAGCTCCCAAACCTCAGCCTGAAACCTTCTCCTAGTGAGGATGGGGCTCTGTGAGAGGTGCAGAGAGGGGGCTGCCTCGCTGTGGCTCCCTTCCCCGGGCTCCCTCACAGAGCCTGCTGGAGCCGAGCAGGCCTGAGCTCCCCCATGACCCCCGTGCCTAGGGGAATCCTGTGCGGGTCCTCCACCTGTGTGGGAACGGGTGTGTGTGGCGGGGTGGGGTTCGTGTGACTGGACCCCTCTCTGCGTATGGATCTGAGTCTGAAGCTGCTGACTGGGCCTGGGCCCACTGGGACACCCAGCTGTCCTGCACGGAGGGCCTGACTGGGAAGGAGGTGGCCTGGATGGAGGGGTGGAGGCCACATGAGCAGCGGTAGCCTGGCTGGGGCACGCTTCAGCAGAGTAGACAGCCCGCACGTGGCATCAGCCTTTGGTCCCTGCTGAAACCCCAGGAGGAAAACGGATCAGACAAGCCACCAGATGGACACCCAGCACAGTGGCCTCTCTGGGACCATGTGGAAGACACCTGGATGGACGTGTTGAGTCCCAGGAGTCTCTGCCACTCGCCCGAGCTTCATGTTAGGCATGTCTGTTGGGAGAATGACAGGGGGGTGACATATATTTTGTTTTGTTTTATACAAAATCTTTAAAAAATATTTTATTTGTTTATTTAAGACAGAGAGAAAGAGGGAGAGAGGGAAAGGGAGAGAGAGAAAGAGAGAATGGGCATGTCAGCGCATCCACTCACTGTAAACGAACTCCAGATGCATGTGCCATGTGTTTACTTGGGTCCTGGGGAATTGAACCTGGGTCCTTTGGCTTTACAGGCAAGCACCTTAACTGCTAAGCCATATCTCCAGCCCCAACATCTTTTTTTTTGGCTTTTCAAGGTAGGGCTTCACTGTGGCCCAGGCTGACCTGGAATTCACTCTGTAGTCTCAGGCTGGCCTCGAACTCACAACGGTCCTCCTACCTTGGCCTCCCTCCTGAGTGCTGGGATTAAAGGCTGTGCAGAATCTTTTCAAGGGCTGGGGGGATAGCTCAGCCAGTCACGTGCTCATCTCATGAGCATGAGGACCTGACTCGTCCTTGTTGCTGCTGACCTTGGTTTTGAGGTCGGCTCTCACGCTCGCCCAGGCTGACCTGGAACTCTCACTCCACAGGCCAGGCCGACCTTGGACTCACGGTGAGCTTCTGTCTCAGCCTCTCAAGGGCTGAGATGACAAGAGCGAGCCACCATGTCTAGCCAGCGTCTGAGTTTGATCCCCAGCAGCCATGTGAAAATGCTGGGTGTGTGTCTGTAATCCCGGCTCTGAGAGGCAGAGACTGCAGGATCCCTGCGCTTAGCTAGTCTAGCCTACGTGGTGAGTTCCAGGCCAGCAAGAGACCCTGTCTCAAGAAAATAAAACAAAATAAAATGAAACGAAAAGACAGATGGTACCTGAGGGTAATAATAGCGGTTGTCCTCTGGTCTCTACACATACCCACACACACCCCAATTTTGTTAAGAAAATGGACACTTGAGGGCTAGAGAAATGGCTTAGCAGCTAAGGCATTTGCCTGCAAAGCAAATGGACACTTTAGTTATATAAAATCTCAGCAAATAGGGCAGTGAGTCCCCAGTACCTGTCACCAAACAGCTGTCAGCTCTCAGCCCATTGGCGTCTTCCCCTCCCCCTCAGTCCTCCCTGCCTCCCTCCCTCCTCTCTAAACAGTGGTTCCCACCTGGGATAGAGGGTTAGTCCTCTCCGCCGCGGTCCTGGGGACATTTACATCTGACTGTGACTGGAGACATCCCAGTGGTCATGGGAGTGGTGGCGGGGGGGAGGGGGAGGGGGTGCTCCTGGCACTTGAAGTTTAGGCCTGGGTGTGGCTGGCTAGCCACAGGGCCAGGGCAGCTGCAGCCAGGAGCCTTCTCTCTCCCCAGGCCAGCATGCCCCTGCTGTCAGAACACTGCCTCCGACCCGGCTGCAGTGTCCGCACCTCCCCCTGCACACTGTCACTTTTGCATCTTTGTGGCTGTCCCACAGCATGTCACGTACCACGTCTGGAAGGGCCTTGAATTTGGGTGGCTTGTTACCCAGCGGCAGAGCTGGGTCAGGCTTCCAACCGAGCCAAGGGATATGGGGAAGATGGGTGTCTGCTCGTGGGCTTTTGAGTGTGTCGTGGTGGGTGGCTGCACAATCCGAAGACACAGGAGGGGAGGTGAGGGCCTCTTCCATGTTCTCGGTCAGCAACATCAAAGTTCTGAGTCGGAGCAGCCCGAGGGTGGAGTCCCGCCCCACCTCAGGGCTCCGCACGGTGGTCCCCCGGTAACTGCGCTTCTTCACTGCCCCTGTGTTTGCTCTGCCGTGGCCTGGAGACCCTTCATAGAAATATGAGAGCTGCCTTGTTCTGTCCCACAGTATCCCATGTGTGGCTGAACCCGCTTTAACCATCCCTTGCTTGTTTCCAAAGTTACACCCAGTGCCAAAGCCAGTAGTGTAGTGTATTGATTTTTTAAAAATAATTTATTTATTTGAGAGACAGAGAGAGAGGGACAGGCAGAGAGAAAGACAGAATGAGTGCGCCAGGGCCTCTAGCCACTGCAAAAGAACTCCAGATGCATGTGCTACCTTGTGCAACTGGCTTACGTGGGTCCTGGAGAATTGAACCTGGGTCCTTAGGCTTTGCAGGCAAACATCTTAACCACTCAGCCATTTTCCCAGCCCTGATTTTTTTTTTTTTTTTGAGGTAAGTCTCTCTCTAGCTGACCTGGAGTTCACTATGTAGTCTCAGGCTGGCCTCGAGCTCATAGCAATCCTCCTACTTCTGCCTCCTGAGTGCTGGATTTAAAGGTATGCACCCCACACCTGGCATATATTCTGTTTTTTTTTAAAAATATAAATATATATATATATATTTGAGAGAGAATGGGTGCATCAGGGCCTCTAGCCACTGCAAACGAACTCCAGGTGCACGTACCACTTTATGCATCTGGCTTTAGGTGGGTACTGGGGAATCAAACCCTGGTTGTTAGTCTTTGTAGGCACTACCTTTTGCTTTACGTTGGAACTGGAGAATCAAACCCAGGTCATTAGACTTTGTAGGCAAGTGCCTTATCCACTGAGCTATCTCTTCAGCCCACATTCTTTTTTTTTTTTTTAAACATATATTTATTTGAGAGAATATGGGCACATCAGGGTCTCCTGCCCTTGCAAATGAACTCCAGATGCCTGCACCACTTTGTGCATCTGGTTTTATGTGGGCACTGGGGAGTAAAATCCGGGCCATTTAGGAATCAAACCTGGGCCACTAGGCTTTACAAGCAGCCACCTTCAGCCCTGAACCATTTCTCCAACCCTCAGTAATGCATGATGTCTTATAAAGATTCCCAAGAGCTACAGAGAGAGTTCTTGGGAGCTCACACTTAGTTGCTCAGAAAACCCCAAAGTTTTTTTATTTTTATTTTTGAGGTAGGGTCTCACTCTGGTCCAGGCTGACCTGGGATTAACTATGTAGTCTCAGGGTGGCCTCAAACTCATGGCGATACTCCTACCTCTGCCTCCCGAGTGCTGGGATTAAAGGCGTGTGCCACGACGCCCGGCTACCCCGAACTTTTGTCCTACATCTCTCCTCCTCATGAAGGTCCCAAGAATCTGAGCCTTTCCTGCCAGCCGGTTCCCTGAGGTGCAGGGTAGGGAGGGGCCAGTGGGGTGGAGTGGCAGGGAAGGTGTCCCAGGGGCTGCTGGACGATGTCCTTTGGCGATGGGCATCCTTGGAAGGGTGGGCTCCATTGTCTCATGGTAACCTTCCCTTTAGTTTACTCCTTATTAAATGACCCTCTTCCCCCCAGTTCCACTCCTGTCGCCCTGTCTTCTCACTCTGCCACCAAGCTCATTTTCCTGGGCATCTGTCACTCTCTGGGCTCAAACGCTTTCCCCATGCCTACGGTGGCTCTGCTCAGTTGTTGCCCATTCTGCTGCCCTGTCCCCTGCGCCCTCGAGGGGTCACCAGGGTCACTTATTGGCTGGCTGGGCTCCTCTGCCCCTAGCAGGAACGCTGTAATGCTTTCCCGGCCCTCCTCAGCACTTAGCGCATTACGAAGGCTCGGGATGGTCTCTAGGGAAGATCAGATGGCAGCCCCTGGCCTGAGGCCCCCGTCTGAGGAAGGGAGCGATCTGGTCTGGGAGGTAGTCCCTGGGAGTGGGGACACCTTAAAGGCACTGTCCAGGAAGATAGCCCCTTGTCCAGGTGTGGCCTCCTCCTAGGACATGTTCCTAACCCAGTTCCTTAGTTCCCTAAATCCTAGAAGCTTCATGATTCCTTTTGGGGTGAAATCCCGCTCTAGCACCCGCACGGGTCAGCATGGCCGCACCTCTTCCCTGTCACCCCAGAAGCATGATGGAGACACAGGTGTTAGCCAGCCCCAGGGAGGGAGCAGTAGTCTGGATCTCCCAGAAACTGGGGCCATGTGTGGCCCTGTGAGATTGGGAGGAGGGGACAGTGAGGAGGGTCCACACGGGATGGCTGTGAGCAGTTACAGGAGGCAAGGGTCACTTAGGAGTTCCCAGTATCCCCTCGGTCTGAGAGGCCTGTGTCGGAGCTGGAGCCAGGAGCGCTTCATGGCTGGAGGGTGGCCGTGAGGGGACAGAGGCCTGGGCGGCCCTTCAGGTGTTCGCGAGCTGGCCTCTGCTTCTCTGGTGTGTGCCCAGGCAGTGGAGAGAAGGTGCCTCCCCATGGCCCCTGCCCTGCCAGCTGAGCCACCCTCCATTGTGGGCTGGAGGGGAGCTGGCAGCGGGGCTGTGTCCTCCTAGCTGGACAGGAGGAAGGACCCAGAGCCTCAGAGGAGTTGTGGGGTTTGTTCAATGGATGGTGGCCGGAGGTTCTTTGTGCCTTCTGGATGTGTGGCTCAGGTATCTTTGGGGACCATGGGTCACAGACCCTGTGAGGCAGACTGAGGGACTTTCTGTGGCTTTCTAGGAAGGAGGCTTGGTGCTGTCCTGCTGTCACTTCTACCAGCCACAAGCCTCACCCTGCTGGGTAGATGTGAGTGGCCTCATGCCCTGGCTGGGGCTAGACACAAAGCCGATCCTCTTCCAACCTGTTTTCTCTTCCGCCCAGTGGGACGGGATCTATCCTGTTATGCCACAGGGTCTCCCCTGGGCGAAGGGAGGTGGTGCCTTTTGGAGGGGTGACCTTTCACCCCAAGGCTGTGGGACAGGTGGGCGGAGGTTGGCATACAGGTTAGAGAACAGCTTTCCCACCCACACATCTGTCCATCTGCCTGTCTGTTCATCTATCCATGGATTCCTCTGTCCGTCTGTGCATCCGTCCATCCATCTGCATGTCCCTTTCGCCCCCAGATCCCGCAGATCAGCTACGCCTCCACAGCCCCCTGACCTGAGTGACAACAGCCGCTACGACTTCTTCTCCCGCGTGGTGCCCTCGGACACGTACCAGGCCCAGGCCATGGTTGACATCGTCCGTGCCCTCAAGTGGAACTACGTGTCCACGCTGGCCTCCGAGGGCAGCTACGGTGAGAGTGGTGTGGAGGCTTTCATCCAAAAGTCCCGCGAGAATGGTGAGTCACAGTGGGACTGGGGTCCAGGGAGCTGAGCGGGGCCCTGGAGTAGTGGCCGGGGTCGGGAGGGGCTGGGCAGTAGCTGAACACTCGAGGAGGCCTCGGTTCTTCTCTGGATGGGCTGGGCTGGTGGCCTTCGGGTGACGATCTTCCAAGATGAGGGACATCTGTGGACAGAGCTGGGAGTGAGGGGGCAGAATGGGGCCTGGATTAAGGGACACCAGGGATCCTGGGAGACGGGCGGCCCATGGGAGGCTCTTGGAGTGGGAGGTGTCTGAGGGAGGGGGTCCGCAGTACTTACATTTGCGCTCTCTAGGACGGGGGGCCGGGGCTGTAGTGGGGGATTATCCCCCATCCCTGCCCTCACACGGCCCTGAGACGGTTGCTTGGGAGTCTGCAGCAGCCAGTGTTAACTCTCTGTGGCCTGAGGCCCAGCCACTGAAAGGGTGGGGTGGTGGCAAGAGTGTCCCTGGGTTGGGGGACTCCAAGCTCTGTGGCTTCCTGGGGTCCCCTGAGAAAAGGGGGGACCTGGGAGGCGCCGGCCCTTCCCAACAGTGGTCTCTAAGTAGCTCCCTGGCTGCTGACCTTGGCAAGGCGTACATTTCTACCCGCAGGGCCTGGGACTCTAATTGGTTTTTCTAAGACCTCAGAGTGTTGGCCGCGTTGGTGACACCCTGTGGCCATAATCCCACTGTAAGTCTCCGATAAGTCCTTTTAATTGTACAGGGACGTGGCCTTGGTGTCACAGCTCGGTGCAGGGGTGGCCGAAAGTAGAGTGGCCCTGATGGATGGCCACTGACTCACCTCCACCCCTCAGCTGGGGACGGAGGGGGGGCCTAGGCAGCCCATCTCTGCCTGCAGGGCCCTGGGCGACAGAGTGAGCGACCCACTGCCCCCAGCCCAGTGCCCCTCCCTCCTTTACGGGATTTGGGACGAAGTTGCTGGCGTGGGGTGGGGGAAAGAGAGAATCCACAGTCCAGTGTTCAGAACCTGCCCTGGCGCACCTAGAGGAGTCCTCAGGACTCACCCACGTGCCGACACTTGCAGTTGGGTAACCCCTCACCACAGAGGGGAGTGTCCCCGTTTTCCAGGAGGGGCAGACAGGAGACCTGATGTAGCTGCATCTGCTCACATGGGCCAGAGGGGCGGAGGAGGGATTTGACCCAAGGTTCCAGGGCAAGAAGTATCATCTGGCTTCGTGTCTGTCTTTTGTACTGAGATCTAACGGGGCTAACCTCTGTGTGAGGACTGGGGCAAGATGGAAGCCAACACAGACAGACACACAGACATACATGTACAATACCTGCAGGCAAGGAAGCTAGGGGATGGGGTGGGGTCTGTTGAGTTCAGCTGATAGAAACTATACTAGTGTTGTTCACAAGCACTTAATCAGTTGTTGGCAGTTATGAGGCTACAGGATACTGAAAGAGGATCTCACAGTCCAGGTGCACAGGAGAACCAGCTCCTGTGCCAGGCTCTGCTTGCTCTCCTGCTCTAGCAAGGAGCCCCCCACGTGTCTGCCGACCCCCACCATCCCCATGCCACTGAGGCCCGGCTGGCTGCCCACCAGCCCGGCCTCCTACCCTTCTGCTGCCACCTGGGCTGCTGGGTCCCCGCCTTGCCCATTTGCTAAATGGAATTTGATTTGGAGGACAGCTCTCAGTGGGTGAAAAGGAGAGAGAAAGAGAGAGAGAGGGAGAGAGAGCCTGCTGCAGCCGGCCAAATTGAAATCAGAATTGCGAGGCTGGGAGAGAGAGGCTGCGGTACCTTGTAGCCTAATCCCCACGAAAGATTAAAGATGTCTCTGGCCGCATGTTGTATCGATTTGTCCTCTGAAGTTGAAGTCATCTGTGAGTTGCTTGGAGGCACTAGGGGCCAGGAGGTGGGAGAGGAGGGAAAGGGAGGGTACGCTTGGTCACTGGACACTAGCTGGGGTGGCACATCACCATAGTGGTCAGCAGGTCAGGCCCCTATCCTGAACAGGGCTCCAGGGTCTTCATAGGGTGCAGTTTTGAACATTTCACAGGAGGAGTCGTGCCAGAGAAGGCAGGTGGTTTTCCCAAGGCCACACGGCAGGAAGATGGCACCTGGAGTCTCACCATGCAGATGACAGGAGGATGAGGATCAGCTGCGGCAGGAGTCTCTCTATGTGGTCACCCTGGGCATTTGGCCTGGACTTCTTAGGTGGGCACATCCACAAGCGTGTGCCCTAGGATGGGAACAAGGTAGCCTCTGAGCCTTGGCGAATCCCTGGACAATGTCCCGTCTTGGGCCCTGCTTTCCGATTGGGTTTATTTCATACGTGCTGGGTGCCAGCTCTGAGTGCGAGGAGCCACATGTGTGACCGCTGTCAGCGCTTCGTCTCAGACCCGGGAGGAGTGGGGTGCAGCCGTGCACACGGTCACCCTGGCTGGGGTTCCAGCTGCATGATGAGATGCCTCTCAGGTCGCACGCAGGGCCAGCCCAGCAGGGCCTGGAGGATAGCTCACTGGAAAGGCCAGGCCAGGTGGGGTACAGCACCCCGAGGATCGGGAGGCAGGACCACAGTTAGATGGGCGCAAAGTAGGGTCTGGATGGTAGAGCCGTTGGACCAGGAGCCCCGTGAGGGCTGGGAGAGTGGCTTTCAGAACAAGCCTGCATTTTATTTATTTATGAGAGAGAGAGAGAGAGAGAGAGAGAGAAATGGGCATGCCAGGGCTTCCTGCCACTGCAAACAAACTCCAGACCATGTGCCACTTGGAAGATCTGGCGTTGCGTGGGTCCTGGGGAATCGAATCAGAGTCCACCAGGCTTTGCAGGCCTTCAACTCCTTTAACTGCTGAGCTGTTTCTCCAGCACCCCCAAACCTGAATTTTTTAAAATAACTCACTCCTGTTTTATTTTATTTTAATTTATTAATTATGAGAGAGAGAGAGAGAGAGAGAGAGAGAGAATGGGCACACCAGGGCCTGTAGACAAAGCAAATGAATTTCATACACATGCACCACCTTGTGCACCTGGCTTATGTGGGACCTGGAGAATCGAACCTGGGTCCTTAGGCTTTGCAGGCAAACACCTTAACCACTGAGCCATCTCTCCAGCCTGAAACCTGAATTTTTAGTATGTATGGTGTGCATGTGTTTCTATGTTTTTTTTTTTTAGCTTTTACTTTTATTTTTTTATTTTATTGACAACTTCTATAATTATAGACAATAAACCATGGTAATTCCCTCCTGTTTCCATGTTTGCATGTGTGTGGGTGTATGTGTGCAGGAGGGTGTGCACGTGTGTGAGGGTGTGTGTAGAGGCCAGAGGAGCACTTCGGGTGTCTCGTCCCAGAAATGTTGTCCGCCTATTTTTTAATTTAATTTAATTTAATTGAGAGACAGAGAGAGAGAGAGAGAGAGACAGACAGACAGACAGACAGACAGAGATATATAGAGAGAATGGGCATTCTAGGAACTCCAGTCACTGCAAATGAATTTCAGACACATGCTCCACCTTGTATATCTGGCTTTACATGGGTACTGGGGAATCTAACCTGGGTCCTTTGGCTTTGTAGGCAAGTACCTCAACCATTAAGCCATCTCTCTGGCCCATTGTCCACCTCTTTAAAAATTTTTTTATTTTTTTGAGGCAGAGTCTCACTAGCTCAGGCTGACTTGGAATTCATGGGTGGCTTTGAACGCATGGCCTTTCTCCAATCTCAGCCTCCCAAGTGCTGGGATTTAAGGCTTGTACCACCACACCTGGCTTGTTCACATGTTTTGAGACAGGGCCTCTCATTGGCTCCGAACTTGCCGGTTAGATAAGACTGGCTGGCCAGCAAACTTCAGGGTCCTCCTGTTCCCACCTCTCTGGTGCCGGTGTTGGGAAGACAGGGGAACACCACCACACCCAGCTTTTGTCATGGGTTCTGGGGAACCAAACTCAGGTCCTCTTGCTTGCAGGGTAAGAACTTTACCCACCAAGCATCTCCCCAACCCTATAGCCAGCATTCTGAACAACTTTGGCACTTGAGATCATGCCCGTGTGACCAGGGAGGCTGTTCTCCCACACCAGCCTTACCTGCTGACCTGAGCCATGCAGGCCATCCCGTCCCACGGACCGTCTCACCCAGGGCTCCTCAGAACAGGCACCAGGGCTGCTGTCAGCTCTGGGCCCCTTATGTGCCCCATGGATGTTTGCATAGTGACGAGTGACCAGCTCTGGTCCCTTGGGCCCTGTCACCACCTGCCAGGGGTCTTCCCTGTCTGCTAGGCCCAGCTCCAGGCATTCTTCATGTAAGCAAACATCCCCTGTGGCTTGCGACAGATGTTGACCAGCAGCTACTTAGTGCTCTCAGAGGGGTGCTGGGGAAGGAACCCCAAGGCCACAGATATGGGGCCTGAATGAGGGGGGGGAGCTTAGGGGCTTTTGGAATCCCAGGGCCGAGAGTACAGGTTCTAGAAGCATGGGGTTCAATGGAGAGGGACAGGGCCTGGGAAGCCATGCAGGGTGGAGGACACAGGAGCTTGAGCTTGGGGCCTCCGCCTGTTGGCTTTAGCAGGTTCTCAAGGAGACCTCTGGACACCCCCAGAGGCTGCAGCTGGGTGGCAGCCCGAGGCCCAGCGTTCAGTTCCTTTCAGAGAGAACGGAGCAGGGGCGTGGGCCGTGGTCACAAGGCTGGTCCCTCCCATCCCAGGTGAGCCACGGCAACCCTGAGCCTCAGACCCACGGTGGCTTCCTTCCTCTCTGGCACTCTGGCATCAGAGGGCCTGGGCACCCCCTGCCGAGCTATCACGTTCACCTGGCCCCAGCTGGGTCTCCATGCTTGGCTGGAGATTGGCAAGGTGTCAGTGCTAATGTGACTGCTAGTGACTGCCAGGTCAATCCTGCCCGGAAGGAAGATGAACCCCTGCGTCTGCCTGGCCAGCCTCAGGGACTTTGCCTGTCCACTCTGATTTCTAGGTTGATCTGGCCTGTGGCAGGGTGCCGACACCTCTCGATTTTGTCACTTGCCAGGGCTGGGTGTTGCAGAGTGGGCCCTGCCACTTCCCTTTCACTGCGGCCACCTCCCCTGCTCTCTCTGGCTGGCGTCTGGCGCGTGTGCCCTGCCTGTCACAGCAAGGACAAGCTCCCTGTGCCTTCGTCTTTGAACTCGATGGCAGTGGCAGGAGGAAGAAGTTACAGGCCGAGCTGTCTGGTTCAATCCAGCAGGGCTCGGTGATGTGCGAACGAAGGGGGTAGAGCAGAGGTCAAGGTGGAGGGCTGCAGGGCAGAAGAAGAGGTGCCCCACTGCCCTCCCTGCCAGCCATGGCCCCTTGGGCCAGGCACTGAGTGGCCTCTGGTCCCAAACTTCAACCTCTGAGGCCTTAGAAGCCCAGAAGCTTGAGAAGTGGCTTCCAGGGAGCATGAAAAGTCTCTCTCTGCCTCTCACACACACACCCCTCTGTTGACAAGTTCTGAGGATCTGAGCGGGCCCTGAAGTGTCTTGAGCTGCCATCACCTGCTCTGTCAAAAGGGGGCATTCTCCAGGAAACTGTCCAGGGGCTGAGGCAGGGGCCAGAATCTGGTGGCTTCCAATCTGCTGGTCAATGACTATGCCTGAAAATACATGCAGTAACACAAGAGGAGCTGGCTGAAGGGCCCACGCAGCGGGCAGGGCCTGTTTGGCCTTAAGGACTCCGAGAAGGCGATCTGGGGATGGGCAGAGAATAACAACACAAGTAGTTTCAGGGGCCCGGTGTGCCCACGTGCCTGAGCCTCGGGACGGGAGCATACGGCCCCCCTTCTAGTCCTCCAGATAAAAACTGGAGGATCCACGAAAGAACTCACCTAAGGTCATACAGAGTGTGGGGGTAGGATAGGGAAGGAAGAGGCTAAAACCTTCTGCTGGAACCCAGGCCTAAAGCGGGGTCCCAGGCTGAGCCAAGGAATGAGACATTGAACCAGGATGTTGAGAACAGCCACGGACGTGTGCAGATGCAGTTCACGCTGGCGGAGGGGCCCGAGGCAGCTTACAGTGGGCAAGTCAACACAGCACGGTTAATGTAATTGTGGACAGGAGCTGGTGCCCCCGGCCTGGAGTGTTCATGGACAGAGGGTGGGCAGGGGGACTGCCTCAGGCATCGGTAACCATCTTCGGGGAACCTATCCTACCTTTCTGACGGGGTGGCATTTGCCAGAGACTCTCATTCAGGAAGGGGTGTGGAGTGGGGGATCCGTGGGAAGACCCTGTGGGTCCAGGCACAGTACCTGCAAGTGCAGAGGCCCTGTGGCAGAGCCCTCCTGGCATTTGGGGGACAGCCATAAGGTGGGCACAGGAAGAGTGAGGGCAAAGAAGAGGCTGAGGGGCACACTCACGCGGGCCTCGGGGAAGGTGCTGGCTTTGGCTTTGAGTGGGATGGGAACCGCAGAAGACTGTGAGCAGAGGGCACGGGAAGGGACTTGGTAATGGACTTCCTTTGGTTAGTGTGTGGGAGATAGACTGGGCGCCTGGGCCCCAAGGAGGTCACTGTGGTTGGCAAGCAAGAGGTGAAGGCTTGGACCAAGGGGCGAATGTGGTGAGAAGAGACAGGTCTGGGGCGTGTGGTGCACCTTGAGCCCACAGGTGTGTTCCTGAGCTCGGTGGACAGCCAGCGGGCAGGGTGTGCCCCCAGGCAGCCATCAGCCCTGCGGAGCAGAGAGCGGACCTGCCGCCAGGCCTGGCTCAGGGAAGGGGGGCTGGTTGTGCAGACGCCTCGCATCTGTGCTGTGCAGGTCCCTGCCCCTCCGCTTTGTTACCGATTTCTTTCTTACGCAAACACGTTTATTCCTGGCACTGCTGTGGCCAGGAGGCCTGGCTGCCTGGGAAGCTGGGCTGAGAGGGCCGACGCAATCTGTCCCAGCAATCTGTAGTGCCTCTGGCAGAGCTCTGCCAGCGAGTGGGGCGGGGAGGGGGGGGGCTCCTTCCTTTAGAAGAGCCTTGGCCCTAGGCTGGACCTGGTCCAGGGGTGTCCTGGGAGGGCACGGTTCTTCTGCTGCCTTCTGAGGGGGACTTGGGCCACATCCCCACCAGCGGCAATCCGGGTGAGGCAGGTACCCAGGCAGAGTGTATTTCCCCAGACCACAAGGCAGGCTTCACATGAGGGGAACACCCCACTGAGCCTCTGGGCTCTTGGTTTCTGTACAGTAGAGACGATCTAGCCTTTGCTGGTTATTGTAAGAAGGATGAGAGCAGGTAAGTCAGCGTTAGCAAGGCCAAGCGAGGGCTGGAGGGGGAGGGGCTGCCTCTGGCACCCCAGGGTCAATGCTGGGCTCTGGTGGTGGGACTTCTGCCTCCTCCTCTGCCACCCTCTTCTTCCTTCCTGACTTCCACACTGTGTCGTAGCCTTGCCCTGATTTGCTCTAGACACAATGATCATATGGATTTTCTATGCAAATTCTCACTTTTAATGAGCCAGAAGGAAGCTAACGATGTCTTGGGACCCAAGGGAGGCCTGGGGTGGAGGGAAAGAGGAGGACAAAGTGGCAAGCAGGAGAGAGGAAGGGGAGGGATGGGCAGAGGGCCCAGGAGGCCTGGGCCGACCCAGAGGCCCCTCTTTTCTAGAGCCCCCTCCCAGTCCTCCGGGCCCATGCCACAGACTGAGATGGGACAGGAGGAATGGTGATTTCCTGGGGAGCAGAGGGGAGAGAGGCAAGGGAAGGGCAGGCCCTCGTGTAGGGAAGGGGCAGCCAGAGACAGCCTGCTCAGGCTCCGGTTCAGAGGTGCCTTGGCCTCCTCAACTGTCACACCATCACCGTAGCACACGCTTTCCGATCTCCGGGAGAAAACAGCCGACCAGGAGCAGCACATGGAAGGAAAGGTTTATTTCTGGCCTGCACGTCGGAGGGGCGCGTCGCCGTGGCGGGGGAAGCATGGCGGGGCAGAAGCCGGCTCATGCGGTCACGCAGCAGCAGCAAGGAGCCGTGACGTGGAGCTGGATTTGAAAACCCCAGTGCCCACTGCCGTGACCTCCAGGGGGGCTTGACCTCCCAAAGACTCCACGAGCTGGGGATTGGGTGGGAGGCCTGACCTGTGGGGGCCAGTTCACATCCAAACCTCCACAGTCATGATGTGCTTTAGAGGGGCCGGTGGTGGTGGGGAACAATGTGGCAGTGGGGGAGGGGGTTAGCCGGTTGTGGAGTGCTGTGTGGAAATGAGGCTAATGGGGCAGGAGGGGGAGGGGGAGAGGATGAGTAGGGAGTGAGTGGAGAAAAGTGGGAGGAGATGCAGGAGGAGCTGGAGATGGGCCCAGGGGCTTCTAGAGACCCAGCCGGCCCTTAATGGAGGCCTCGGCCCAGGAGCGCATTCACTTAGCGGCTCTTCCTTCCTTGGCAGCACCCACGTGCGTGGCAGGATGCAGGGAGTTCTCCGCGGCGAGGCGCTCGTCCGTCCTCTCGAGGGTGGCCAGTGGGAGTGAGCTGGGGGTGCTGGATCAGACCTGCAGGGGTTTGGGTGGAGAATTGGTGGGATCAGCCGGGCAGACCGAGGTTAGCGTGGAAGGCTTGGCCTAAGGGGTGGGTTTGATAGGAGAAGGGGTGCATGGAGGTCAGGGCCTCAGTGGTCAGCTGCCCCGTGAAGCTGGGTCCCCGGAGCGCTGAGCTGTCTGGGCTCCAGGGCCAGCCTGGGGAGCGGGTGTGTAGAGCACGCTGGTTAGCCTCAGGCAAATGGAGAGCCTCGCTGGGCTTTGGCTTAGATCAGAAAGGTGTCTCTACCCTGGACAGCCCCATCCTGCCCCTGAAGACATGGAAAAGCCTGTAAGGTTATCACCACATAGGTCCCTACTAATAGTCAGTGTGCAGGTTCCCAGTGCGTCCCTGGTCTTGCAGGCTGTGAGGGTCCTACGCTGGGAAAAGTTGTCACCCCCCCACCCCCCCGCCACCAAGCGAGGAAACCCAGCACATACTCCTTACTCGCCCCATCTGGATATTCAGGAGGGACCCCCACCATTCTGGGGCTGAGGCCTGGAGCCCCCTCCTCCCTGCCCAGCCTGCCTCCTAGCTCCCAGGGCTGTGTAAGCCAGCCCTAGCTTTGGAGCTGCAAGCTTTCTCCAGTGACTAGGAGTTTTGAAGGGAAGAAGGTATTTCGTTAGCTCAAGGCCCAAATCTGGGCCTCAGCCCTTAGCAACCAAAGCCCCAGGCAGTCCTGGTTTCCTGATGCCCCCTCCGCCCCGCTCCATGTAGGGCTGCTGGATCAGGTTGGCTTTTGTTGCTGTGGGCAAATACCACCTTTGCTGCCACCCACAAGGCCAGCTGATGGTCCTTTTGCACAGGCGTGGGTTAGCATTCCTGTCTATTGGATGAGAGAGCCGACGCCAGGTGGGATGAAGGGATCACCTTGTTACATCGTGCCAGAGTCTGCCCAGACCCCGATTCTACAGCTCTGCCATCCCTGCCCCTTCCCTGCTGGTCTGCGGAGGAGCCAGGTTGCCTGGTGTGGGAGGGTCCGCGAGGACTTCGTTACCAGTGCCGGTAACCCGCTGGCGGCAGGGAGACATGCCTGGCCTGCCTGCGTAATTACATCTCAACATTTCATTTTCTTGTCAGTTTCCACTTCCCGGGGCTGTGGGCTCCTAAATATTTCATTCTGGCCTGCAGCTGCCCGCTCTTCTCAGGCCAAACCACAGGCCCTCTGCTGCCGGTCCCTGACCCAGCCCCTTGCTTCTGCTCTGAGCTTTGCTCCTGCTGGGAGTGGCGCTCGCCAGAGGAGGAGTCCCAGGCTCTGCCTCATCCAGGGTCTCTAACACTAACCTGCTGGCCTGTCTGAAGAGGCCCACAGGCAACATTGCTGGAAACCAGGATCCATTCATTAGGCCCCTCCTGTGTGCCTGGTTCGCGGATGCGGAGGAGGCCGGCCACAGCAAGCACTGTTGAGCGTGGATGTGCCTTGGCTGTGGCTGGCCTGGCACTCACTGTGTCAGCCAGGCTGACCTCAAGCCTGTAGTGATCTTCCTGCCTCTGCCTCCCAGGCTCTGGGATTACGGACATGGGCTACTATGTCTGGCTTACTATTCTTTTCTTAAAAGAGACAAGGAGACAGGGAGAGAGAGAATTGGCACGCCAGGTCCCCAGCCACTGCAGTTTAACTCCAGACACTTGCGCCACCTAGTGAGCATGTGTGACCTTGTGCTTGCCTCACTTTTGTGCATCTGATTTACGTGGGATCTGGAGAGTTGAACATGGGTCCTTAGGCTTCGCAGGTAAGCACCTTAGCCACTAAGCCATCTCTCTAGCCATTAATTCTTTCTTTCTTTCTTTCTTTCTTTTTTTTTTTTTTTTTTTTTGAGGTAGGGTCTCACTCTGGTTCAGGCTGACCTGAATTCACTATATAGTCTCAGGGTGGCCTCGAACTCTCGGTGATCCTCCTACCTCTACCTCCTGAGTGCTGGGATTAAAGGTGTGCGCAACCACGCCTGGCTGTCAGACCTTATTTATTTATTTATTTTGTTTGGTTTTTGGAGGTAGGGTCTCACTCTAGCCCAGGCCGACCAGGAATTCACTGTGTTGTCTCAGGCTGGCCTCGAACTCACAGCGATCCTCCTACCTCTGCCTCTCGAGTGCTGAAATTAAAGGCATGCATCACCACACCTGGCTAATTCTTATTTCTTTTTGAGATAGGGTCTCACCAGGTAGCCCAGGCTGGCCGGGAGCAAGCACATGGCAATCCTCCTCCCTCAGCCTCCCACATGCTGGGATTACAGATGTGTACCACCATGTGCTGTATGGCTCATTGTTCACACTGTTGTGGACATGATCAAGAGAGTTAAGTACTTTGTTCAAAGACACACAGCTTCTGGGCGTGGTGGCTCACACCTTTAATTCCAGTACCCAGGAGGCTGATGTGGAAGGATCACTGTGAGTTCGAGGCCAGCCTGTGACTACGTAGTGAATTCCAGGTCAGCCTGGGCTAGAAAGGCTGCAGAACTGAGGTTTGAACCCTGGCATCTAGCTCGGTGCTTGCTTTGAAGCAGACGAGTTACAGAAGAGATGGCAGCACGAGACACAGGCGGCCTGTGCCAGCACCAGCGGAGAGGGGCAGGGGGCCATGACGAGCCCCGCTGAGGAGAGGCACTGCGAGGGTTTGTGGAGGGAGGGCGAAAGCGGATCAGATTCCAAGGCTGGGCAGATTTCGAGGGTGCGTTGGCATTTGGACCAGGGAGGCAAAGGCTTTGGGGTGGATCTTGTAGCAGGAGGTGGAGAGGGGGAGGGGTGGGCTGGGGAGGCGGAGGAGGAGGACTGAAAGGCCCTTGTGTGGCCTCAGTGCCCAGATGTCACTGGAGCTGGGGGCAGGTGGGAAGGGAGAACGGGGTCTTGTTCTGCATGTGGCTCCTTGAATGTGACTGAGGTGGGCACAGAGCCATGGCCAGACTATCAGGCCCTGCCTAGCATAGCCTCCCCCCATCCCAGTCCACAGCTGGACAGGTGACCAAGGCCGGGACCTGGAACTGCATTCAGCAGTTGTGGGTCTTTAGGGCCTCGAGGGAACCTCCTTCCCTGTGGTGAATCTGGGGATCAGGTAGGTCTCCTCCATCAGTGGATGCCTGCTTACCAGTGCTGCTGAGAGGGGAAGGTGGGGGGGGGCCCCCCCACCAGCCTGTGCCTTCTCAGTCAGTCCCCTCCGCCTCCTGCCTACAGCACCTTGCCTTCCTTTTCTGTTTTATTTTTTCTGCCATCCTCGTTTCAGAGGCATTTTGCCTAGATGGTTTTGTGTTAACCTATTAGGACGATCGCTCAGATTTCTTTCCTCAGAGCCCCATGTCAGGAACAATAGCTCTGAGCAATGGGGCTGAGACAGCTGGGCTCACTGAAGCCCGTGTCCTCCTCCACTCCGGGGGGACAGCCTGGCCTGGCCCGGGGTGGATTTGCATCCCACTCTATAGCTAGGACCTGTGGCGTTCTAGGGCTGTGTGACTGTGTGTTGTGTACATGCCTGTGTGGAGTTGTGTGAGTCTGGGTGTGATTTATGGGACCGTGTGCAGTGGCTGTGACTGGTTGTGTGTGTGTGGCCATATGACTTTCTGTGGTATGTGTGTGTGGGTGATGGTGTGTGTATGATGGTGTGTCTGTGGCCTACGTCATGGAGGCCACTGTGCATCTGGGTGGGTTTGGCCCTGACTTGCAGCCAGTGTGCGCTGCTCTGTGGTGTGGAGGCTGTCACGGCAGGGTGGGCAGGTTATGTCTGGTTCCTGTGTGAACTCACGTGGGATTGAGTGAGGTATGGTCATGTAGGGTGTGTGGCCCCTGTGTGAGCCCTTGTGCAAGAGGTTGTGAGCTGCCGAGGGGTCCTCTTTGGGGTGGTAGACCTGCAGACCCTGGCCGTGTGTCTGTGAGGTCTGGGTGTGTGGCAGGGGGGGGGTGGGGCTGGTGATGGGTGCTGAGGGTCTCAGGAGGATGCTGGTGTTTCCTTACATAGCCTCTGGGTCTCTGGGCTGTAGCCTGCATTCTGTTTTATTTTTTAAATTTATTTTTGTTTATTTTTATTTATGTATTTGAGATCGACAGACAGAGAAAGAAGCAGATAGAGGGAGAGAGAGAGAGGGAGAGAATGGGCATGCTAGGGCCTCCAGCCACTGCAAGTGAACTCCAGATGTGTGTGCCCCCTTGTGCATCTGGCTAACGTGGGTCCTGGGGAATTGAGCCTCCAATGGATGTGTGTGGGGGGGGTCCTCAGGCTTAACAGGCAAGCGCTTAACCTGCTAAGCCATCTTTCCAGCCCTCTTTTTTTATTTTTTAAAATATTTTATTTATTTATATGAGAGAGAGAGATGGAGGTAGAGAGAGAGAGAGGGAGATAGAGAGAGAGAAAGAAAGAGGGAGAGAGAGAGAGAGGGAGAGAGAGAGAATGAGAATGGGCATGCCAGGGCCTCTTGCCACTGCAAATGAACTCAGATGCATGTGCCACTTTATGCATCTGGCTTCATGTGGGTACTGGGGAATCAAACCCTGATTGTTAGTCTTTGCAGGCAAGCGCCTTAACTGCTGAGCCATCTCTCCAGCCCACAGCCCCAGTTCTTCCATTACCGCTGTGAGATCATTGTGTCCAGGACCCAGGACCCCAGAGCTGGGGATCTCAGCAGCTCTGGATCCAAGCGACCAGGATTCTTTCTGCTCCTGCCTGAGCAGCCACACCTTGCTAAGCCTTGCCTGCTCCCCCCCCCCCCAGGCTGTAGCTGCGGGGGACAGCCCCAGGCCCTCACAAGCACTCTCGTGCTAGACCTGCCGCCATCACAACCACGTAGAGCTCAAGTCCTTCCCTGTTTCACAGGCTGTGTGGTCTGACACTCCAGGAGGCTCAGCAACGTGTCCAAAGCCATACGGCCTTAGGCTGGGTGCGAAGAGGCACTGAACAGGCAGGTGTTCCCTCACCACAAACCAAGCCCTCTGGGGTGCACTGGGAAACCCTGCGTCATCCCTCAGCACCTGGCCTTCCTGCCAAACCTCCCCTCTGTGGACCTGCTGGATGCCATGGGCTGGAGCCCTGCGGCAGGGAGGGAGGCCACACATTACACCTCTCTGCGCTGGCCCTTGGGACTGGCTGGTGGCACACATGTGGCACCTTGTGCCTCTGGTTTTACATTGGTACTGAGGGATCGAACCAGGGTCCTTCGGCTCTGTAGGCAAGTGCCTCAGTTGCTTGGCTGTCTCTTTAGCCCCGCTGTCACATCTTTCTAGCTATTTCTCCAGCCCCTGTGCAAGGGATTTGAATCCAGATGGAGAAAGCAAGTGGCAAAGAGCCAGGCCTGAGTGAACGGCCGCTTGGCTGGACCTGCAGTTCCGTGCAGCCCCGCATCCCTGTACGTGATGCCACTCATGTGCCCAGTGCTCAGCAGAGCGTACTCTGAGGGCAGACTGCACGGAATATGAATCATATGCTGGCGCAGAGCTCAGACCCACTGCAGCGTAGACCCCAGGTACCTTGTGGGTGCCCAGTGCCTGTGTGACCAGGAAGCCTCTGTGGGCTCTGCAGTTAGAGAGGGTCCCCAGAGGAGCATGTGTAGGTGGGATTCTTCCGAAGCCTCTGTCCTCAACTTGTGCTCACAGGTGTCCCTTGCTTGTGAACACTCGGTCACCTATCTCTCAGTAAGTGTGGGCCACCTCCTGTCCCCAGCAGGGGTAGCAGCTCTGGGCAGAAAGGCAAGGCAGAGAAGGAAGGGCTGGCGGGCCGCAGAGGGCCTGTGGTGAGCCTGGTCAGGGTGCTCTTGACGGAGGGACAGCCCGTGCAAAGGCCCGCTGGGGAGAGACACCAGGGGCGGGGGGAGGCTTGTGACAGGGCTGGAGGCTACAGACCGCGTAGGTGACAGTGTCCTGCATGGGAGTGTGCATTCATGCACACACAGGGAGGAGCCACCAGAGGTACACAGGCGCCAGGAGTGAGGCAGGAGCAGAGACGGAGCCGTTCTGCGCCTGGCTACACTTGGAGCTCCCTGCAGACCCAGACCCAGGAGAGCTGGGTCTTGCCTTCCCAGTCCCTACCTGGCTTACTCTGAAGCAGCCTCTAGGGAAGGGACAGTTGCTCAGGACCTGGAAATCCTCCCCACCCCGAATGCTCCTGGGCCTGGCTGAACCAGGTTGGCCACCAACCCCCTGAATGTTTTTGAGCCTTTTTCCTTTCTTTAAAAGATTTTTTTTTTTTTTGCTTGTTGTTTTGTTTTAAATAAGGCTGGAGAAATGGCTTAGCAGTTAAGGCGCTTGCCTGCAAAGCCAAAGGGCCCAGGTTTGACGACCCAGAGTCCATGTAAGCCAGATGCACAAGGCAGCACATGTGTCTGGAGTTCGTTTGCAGTGACTAGAGGCCCTGAAGCTCCCATTCTCTCTCTCTCTCTCTCTTCTACCTCTCTCTCTGATAAGCCAATAAATAAATAAAATTAAAGATAAGATAAAATAAAATAAATAAAAGAGAAGAAATGGGTGCACCAGGGCCTCTTGAGCTGCAAATGAATTCCAGACACGTGCCACCTTGTGCATTTACTTGGGCACTGGAGAGTTGAACCCGGGCCATTAAGCTTTGCTAGCAAGCACCTTTAACTGCTGAGCCATCTCCCCAGCCCCCTGAACCTTTTTTTCTGAGAGCAGGCTTGGGACTGGGTTTGGTGAGGGAAAGAGGGGAGGAGGGAAGAGAGAGCTGTGTGTGTGTCCCAGCCGCCTCCTGCCTGCCCCCCCCCCAGAGGGAGCAGCCTGCCCCCCCCCCCATGGGCTGTGTGACTCCCACCTCCTCCCTGCTGTAGTTTGCCTCGTAGTTCTTGCTGCAATGTAGATTTTTCCACTTGACTTCCGAGGGTTTGTCTTTTCATTGTTTTTCTCAGCTTTTACATTTAAAGGGATAAAAAAAGAGGAAGAGAGAGGGAGGAGAGGAGCCAGTGTTTCTGCTGGTCATAGGCCTGGACAGCCCCTCCCCGGGGTTCTGGTCTTTCCTTTCTTGGAGCCCCGTGTCCCTGGTGCTGTCAGGGTGACTGACTGTCCTGTGGGTCCCGGCGCTGGAGCACAGCATGGAAGCAGGCGGGACCCATGCTGTTTTGGCTCAGCTGCTTCGGTGGGGATGGGGACACGTCTTGCCCTGGCCAGGCCATGGAGAGCAGGAGAGAGAGAAAACACAAGGAGTTTGAGGAAACCACAGGAGGAAGGCTGAGAGAGTTTTCAGGCCAGCTGAGCTCAGAGGACCCCGGCAGTTCCCGGACTCAGGGTGGGCGAGGCAGGGCAAAGGTGCCTCTTGGCCCCCTCAAGGGTGCGCAGGCGCAGGCGGTTGGGCACCTCCCCACTTTGGGCCTCTACAGGCAGAGGAAGTGGAGCCTCACAGACAGGGGGAGCGGGGCGAGTCTTGAAGAGCACGGGAAGGGGTCTGCTGGCCACAGTGGAGGTCGCAGGGTCCTGCCTGCCCCGGGCTGGAGAGACGATGCACGCACGTGAGGGTCACACTGCATGGACGGTCTCAGGGAGTGGAGGACCAAAATAAGAATTCACTCTATCCATAACTCCACTTTCAATTCTCTGGGTCCAGAGCAAGGCACTTGGGGGGTGGTTCAGAGTGGCCCCTCCTGGTCAGCTTTGTGCCTGGCCCAGCGTCCCTGTCCTGCGCATGGAGGAAGTGCAGAACCCCTCCCCCCTGCCCCACACAGCAGGGCTTCCTCTGCCTGGCTCCCTCCTGAGAGTCCCCGTCCTCTCCTGCCCCCCAGGCAGTGGCGTGGCAGGAGCAGGTTCACTGGCTCCGGCAGTTTGGTTCTGGGGGCTAGCATTTATTTATTTGTTTTGGTTTTTTTGAGGTAGGGTCTCACTCTGGCCCAGGCTGACCTGGAATTCACTCTGCAGTCTCAGGGTGGCCTCGAACTCATGGCAGTCCTGCTACCCACTCCCGAGTGCTGCTGGGATCAAAGCCGTGTACCACCACGCCCAGCTTGGAGGTTGTTTCTGATTCCGGTTCATTTCAAGAGAAAGCAAGTTTTTTGAGCCTGGGGAGGTGGCTCACCAGTTAAAGGGGCCTGCCACTCAGGGCTCAGCTCCCCAGCACCTTGGAAAGCCAGGTAGAAAGTGGAGCAGGCGCCTGCGATCCGAATGTGTCCTATGACAGCGAGGGGCGGAGCCAAAGGAATCCCAGAGCTCAGGAGCCCCTAGACGGTCATTTGCTGGCTGGTAGTTCATTTGTAATGCGAAGAGAGCCTGTCTGAAAAAAGAAGGAGCACAGACACCTTGAAGCTGTCCTCCTGCCTGCGCATGTGCACAGTGGTAAGCATACCACACACACACACACACACAACTATAATTAAAATTTAAATTAAAATTAAAATTTTTTTTATTTTTATGTATTTATTAGAGAGAAAGAGGGAGAGAGAGAATATATGGGTGCACCAGGGCCTCCAACTGCTGCAAATGCACTCCAGACACATGTGCCCCTCCCTTGTGCATGGGTCCTGGGGAGTCGAACCTGGGTCCTTTGGCTTTGCAGGCAAGTGCCTTAACTGATAAGCCATCCAGCCCTTCAATTTTTTTTAAAGCAATCAAGAGGGCTGGGGAGATGGCTTAGCGGTTAAGCGCTTGCCTGTGAAGCCTAAGGACTTTGGTTCAAGGCTCAATTCCCCAGGACCCACGTAAGCCAGATGCACAAGGTGGTGCTTGCATCTGGAGTTCATTTGCAGTGGCTGGAAGCCACATTCTCTCTCTCTCTCTGTGCCTCTTTCCCTCTCTCAAATAAATAAAAATAAACCATTAAAAAAGGGCTGGAGAGATGGCTTAGAGGTTAAGGCGCTTGCCTGCAAAGCCAAAGGACCCAGGTTCGACTCCCTAGGACCCACGTCAGCCAGATGCACAAGGGGGCACACGCATCTGGAGTTCGTTTGCAGTGGCTGGAGGCCCTGGCGCGCCCATTCTCTCTCTCTCTCTACCTGCCTATTTCTGTATCTTTCTCTCTCTCTCTCTCAAATAAATAAATAAAAATAAAATATTTTTTAAAAAGCAATCAAGCTTTGTGGGTTAAATGATGGCTCAGCTGCGGGACGCTTGGCCCTGTCCCTTTCATTCCTTGCTTTGAGAAAACGTTGATGCTGAAGGTGGTGGGAGCCCTGCCTGTCTTGTTCAGTCATTCAGCAGACGCTTACTGAGCATGTACTGTGTGCCAAGCGGCACTCTAGGCGCTGGGGGAACACAGCGAGGACAGAGGTGACACTCCTGCCTGTGCACAGCTTTCACGCGTACGCGGACACGACTGTGGGTCTGTCCAGAAGTGGTGAGTGTTACAGTCCTTTGATTGTATGTAAATAGGGCAGCTCATGCCTTTTCCATACACTTTATGCTCTTAGGACTTGTCATGCTGACACGCTAACTGTCTCATTCATCTTGCCTACCTCAGATCCCGCTGGACAAACTCCCCACAGCACATGCCTTCTGCTGTGAGGCACTTAGGGTTCCTTTGTTGTTAGTCCCCCGATACTGCTGTGGCACTGTCCGTGTGTGCCCACATCACGAGTCCCCCTGGAGATGTGTGGAGGGGGGAAGGCTGGCTTGGAGGGAGCTGGCACATGCAACTCTGCTAGAGAGAGTGTCATGGGTGCTTCTTGAAGCCCATGTAGAGGGACGGGACCAAGGACTTGCCAGTTTCAATCGGTGAGATGGAAGACAGGCATCAGATTGCAGTGGCTGGGGAAGACTTTGAGAGGGTGGGGCGGAGTTACAGAGGAGGGGTCTAGATTCTAAACCTCCTCTGGCAGTGACTAGTCTCTTGTTCCAGCTGTTCTGTGCCCCAGGGAGAGGCACTGCTCCTCTCTGGCCTTAGCCCCTCTGTTCTGCTGTGGTCTGGGAGCTGTCAGATGTCCTTGGCAAGTGTCTGTGGCATCCTGCTCCTGGCCGGCAAACAGAGGCCCTGGCCTGTGGGATGGCAGGGCTTGTGTCTGGCACATGGTCGTTGGGTTCTGGTTTGGGGTCTGGCTGCCAGGATTCTGGCAGGAGGCTGGGGAGTGGGCTGAGGGGGTCCTGTAAGGGGGACTGAGAAGGGCCTCAAGGGCCATGGGAAACCCAGACTCCTCCAGCCATGCCCCCACCCCCCGTGCTTTCTGTGGCTGCTCATGGCTGGGAGCAGCTATTTCCTGTCGCTCTCAAAGCCTCCCTTTGGCCATGTGGTCCACTACAGAGGACTGTGGACTCTTGCTGTGTCCAGTGAGAGTCTGAGGGCAACGGGTTGGGGAGAGAAGATGGTGTCCCAAGGAGTGTGGGTGTGTCCTATGGTGACGGCAGGGGTGGACATGGGTGCTCTGTAGCAGTGGCTTGTGGTCTGTGGCCACGTGGGTCCAGAGGTGCCGGGGTAGGCCACACGATCATGCGTGTTCATATGCTCTGGTGTGCGTAGTCCCGACTGTACGTGTGCACGCCCGGGTGCAGCCACCACTGTGCAGAGGCCCTGGTGTCGGGAAGGCTGTTTTTTTTATTTCTGGTGGCTGCGGGGGAGACCACGCTTTTCAGCTGAAGCGGTGACCAGAAAGGGGATTTCCTGAGGTGGGGAGGGCTTCTGCAGAGAGGACCCTGTGGACGCTGAGCAGGATTGCTACCCCACTTCCTGGCTGGGTGACCTTCTCTGAGCTGCCGGCCACCTTTGGGCCTTGGTTTCCACGTCTGTCAGATGGGCTCTTAGCACCAGCCCCGCAGGGGTGTGTGAGGACACAAGGAGACTGGGCCCAGCTGGTGCCAGGCACGGGATGGGGTGCCAGTCGGTGCTGGCCCTCTCTGGGGCCACTCCAGTCCTCTCTGGTTGTGGCAGGGGACCAGGAAGGGAGCAAAGTGGAGGCTGCAGTCACCAGGACTTGTGTCCCCAGAGTCCCTGCGAACCAGCCCTTGGTCCCCCATTCCCTCAGCCACCATAGCACGGGCAGTGAATCCATGCCACCTGCAGGCACTCAATTTCCTGTCTCGAATCAGCAACACAGAAGACATCCACTCAGGGCATCAAGCCCCTCTCCTCACTGCATGACCACAGCCAATACCTTCTCCACATGACAGCCTCATAAGTGGCCCTGGAGCCAGATGGCCTGAGTGTTGTGTGTGGCCACATACACGTGTGTGTGTGTGTGTGTGTGTGTGTGTGTGTGTATGGAAACCAGAGGTTGACATCAGGTGTCTTCCTCAATTACTGTCTACCTTATTTATTTATTTTTAAATTTTTATTTATTTATTTGAGATTGACAGAGAGAGAAAGAGGTGGAGAGAGAGAGAGAAACAGAGAGAGAGAGAAGAGAGAATGGACACAGTAGGGCCTCCAGCCACTGCAAACGAACTCCAGACACATGCGCCCCCTTGTGCATCTGGCTTACGTGGGTCCTGGAGACTCAAACTGGGATCCTTTGGCTTTGCAGGTATGCGCCTTAACCGCTAAGCCATCTCTGCAGCCCCGCCTTAGTGTTTTGAGGCAGGGTCTCTCACTGAGCTCCAGGCTTAATCAGCCAGTGAGCGCGGGGGTTCCCTGTGTCCAGCTCTGCAGTGCTGGGTTACAGAGACCACACCTGTCTTTACATGGGTGCTGGGATCGGAACTCAGCTCTTCATGCTCGTGTGGCCAGTGCTTTACCATCTGGGCCATTTCCCTAGGCCCTGGTGTGAGTTTAAACCTCACCTCCACATCTGACTGTCCTGGTGGTGAGGGGAAGCCACTTAGCCTTTAGAAGCCTCAGTTTCGCCATCTGTCCGTTGGCATTGAGGTCCCAGATGCCTGGGTTCCTGAGATGTTTGCAGGTCACACTGGGCCCATGTTGTCATCCATCATCTGTGTGGCTGATGCATAAACACGCCCCTGTCCTAGCATGTCACACCCTCCTCAGACCACACAGCACCTCGACTCCCTGTGACTCACTCATATTCCCCGTCACTGAGCCACAGTCACCTAAACTGGTCACCAGCAAATGAGGCACTCAGTTGAGCCCATGGAGCCTGGCTTGATGCTTTGGACCAAATGTAGTCCAGGAGTGAGACTACACTCAACAGTTTCTCCCTGTTTGAGAGCAGTGAACTCCCACCCATCTCCTCACTCCCTCCTGGAGCCAGGTGGCCTGCAACCCCCCCAGGCCAGCCTCTTCCTTTTGTCCATCTGTCTCCCCAGATGGGGGAGAAATGTCGCCATTGGCCCACTTTCTAACCGGAGAGAAAGCATATGGCGAGGTTGGCCGGGAGCTGAATGGCACTGTGAGCTCACGGCTGGCCAGCGCGGGCAGCAGGCAGTTCCCTTGGGGCTGTGCCCTGGGTTGAGAGGGGCGGGGTGCTGGCCAGTGACCCTGGCCCCAGCGTGCCTGCCCATGTGCTCCCGGATGCCCTCCTCTGCTTGGTACTTGGGACTTTCTGGGTGTCCAAGAGAGACCTTAGATGTCGCATGCACGTGCCTTCCCAGAGCAGATGCCCGGGATCTAGCCGCAGTGCTCCTGCCTTCTCAGACTCAGCTCGGTGCTCCACGGAGCAACCTGTGGCAGCTGCCACCTCCCGAGTCTGTGGTGTGGCTGCAGGAGGGTTCTGTCCTTTGCACTGTGAGCTCCTCGCAGCCAGGACCCTGCAGAGAGGGGCACCGAGTGTATGCACAGAAGACCCACAATAGCAGATGGGGACCTGACCAAGGCGCAAGGCTTGAGAAGGGGCTGGACCTGGGAGGAACCTGTGTTTAGGGGCTCCTAGAGGAAGACAGAGGTTCCGCAAGCGTTCTGCTTCCCAGATGCACCCCACAGGCTTTTCCAGTGACAACACTGTGACTCCACCCCAGGGACCCCAAGGGTCTTGTTCTCTGGGGTCTCCAGCTCCCAGGGTCAGGCAGGGCAGGGAAGACCCATCTCTGGGCTCTGCCTTTGTCTGCTGGACAAAGCGAGTGATCACGTGTGGTTCCAGGGCCAGTAGCCTGGCTGGGTTCAGTGTACCCTCAGGTGTTTGGTGGCCGCAAAGCTTAGGTACAAATCCCAGCAGCTGGCATCTGTCTCTCTCAGCCCCCTCCCACCAGCAGTCGTGTATGTAGTCCTCACCTAGGACCCTTGGCGGGCTGGGCCTCAGGAACCCTGGGAGATATATGGATGTGAGTGCGGGGACACCAATGACCAGGGTAGCCATTCTCAGATATAATCCTTCACAGAACCTTCTGAGACGGTGACAGTAAAAATATCCAACATTTGCAGGCGCCTGCTGTGTGCCAGACAGGGCTGTGTTTGTACACACTGACTCACTGGTTTCGTAACAATCCAAGAAGTAGGTCGTCTCATATCTCTGCTTTGTGAGTGAAGCATTTGAGGCCCAGAGACATTCAGTGACTGCTCTGAGGTCACCCAGCAGTGACTGGCAGATAATCTGACTCTTGCTGGCCACTTACACCACCTGTAGCATCCGTCTGTGGACACAGAGGCACAGAGTACTTAAGTGACATATCTTGAGTCACCAGCTGGTCAGTGGAGACAGGATTTGCATGGCTATCATGATTGTGACCAGGGCCCTGGGAGCTGCGGGTCAGGCTAGGACCTTGGCCACACTCTCCTGGTGCGTGTTGGAAGGGGAACCCAGGCTTCCCCAGCCACAGGGGCTGATGGCACCTCTCTTGCAGGGGGCGTGTGCATCGCCCAGTCAGTGAAGATCCCACGGGAACCTAAGATGGGCGAGTTTGACAAGATCATCAAACGCCTCCTGGAGACGTCCAACGCCAGGGCCGTCATCATCTTCGCCAACGAGGACGACATCAGGTAGGCCCGGTGGGGGAGGGTGGGGGTGGGTCGGGTCCTGCCGGAGTCCTTCCCAGGCAAGCTGTCTAGAGAGGTCCAGGGAAGGAGAAGGGAGAGAGAAAGAGTGGGGGTACCCCCAGGCTGGGGACAGGCTTCTTCTCTTCCATCTGGTTCCTGCCTCCATTCCACAAGCTGGGGATGGTAAGCTTGTTGCCTAAGAGAGGGCCAAGGCTGTGAACTTTAGGCCAGGCCACCTACTAGATGTATAACCTTAGCCGAGTTCCTTAACCTCTCTGGGCCTTTTTGCTGCTTTAAAAAAAGAAAAGAAAAAAGGGGGCTGGAGGGATGGCTTAGTGGTCAAGGCATTTGCCTGCCAAAGGACCTTGGTTTGATTCCCCAGGACCCACGTAAGGCAGATGCAGAAGGGGGCGCACGCATCTGGAGTTTGTTTGCAGTGGCTAGAGGCCCTGGTGCGCCCATTCACTCTTTCTCTCTTTCCCTGCCTATTTCTCTCTCCCAAATAAATAAAGAAAAATAAAATATGTAAAAAAAAAGAAGAAAAGAAAAGAAAGGGACTGGAGAGATGGTTCAGTGGTTAAGGCATTTCCCTGCAAAGCCTAAGACCCGGGTTCAATTCCCCAGTACCCACATAAAGCCAGATGCACAGAGTGGTGCATGCAGTGGTTAGAGGCCCTGGCATGCCCATACACATTCTCTTTCTGTCTGTCTGTAAATAAATAAATGAATGAATGAATAAATGAAAATATTTTTAAAAAAGAGCTAAGGATGTCTGTCTGGTAGTGTTGGAGAACTGAGGGCAGGAAGGCACATGCTGTGTAAGGGTCACACGTCACAGCCTGAGGGCCCTTGAGGATGGCCTCTGTAGACTCCTCTGCGCCTCCCTCGCTGCCTCCTGCTCCACCTTGGCCCGGAGTGTGACACTTGGTATCCGGCCGTGGAGGTTCTCCTTCGAAGGCAGACCTCACCCTTGACGGGAATTTGTGGGAGAGCCAGGTGAGCCCCTGGCTACAAACTCCTCCTCTTTCTGGATCTCCAGCCCTGTTCTCTCTTTCAACGTTGTTTTTCTCCTTCTCATAAAGCCCCCACCCCAGTGACTTCAGTTATAGCAATTTGGATAAAACCTAGGGCCACTGCTGGTCCCCTGGAAGGCTGGAGGGAGGACCCACTCAAATGTGCAGGCAGAGAAAGTCCCGTGCTAATGGCCTCCAGACCACTGAGGCGGCTCTGACCCACTTAGGGTATGTAAGTCCCTTAGATACTGGCTCTGGCACTCCCCATGCCCTCGGGGGAGCTATTGCCAGTGACTGGAGCTCCTTTGAGAGCGCCTGTCCCCTGGCTCGTGCCCCACACCTCCAAAGCCGGCTCTGCATCCCGCGGCGGGCCCACTGCTTGTGGGACACCCCCAGTTCCCAGGGGCCGCCTGCCTGGAATGGAGAAGGCAAGTCTGGGTCCTCAGTCTCTGCAGAATGGGCAGGGAGAGCTTACGGTGGGCTCCAGAGGCCTGTGGGCAGCCTGGCTGGAGGTGGGCCGTTTCTGGAAATCCACTTGCATTTCCTGAAGGCTACAGAGTTAAAAATAAACACAGGTGACTTTGTAGGGATGTGGGGCTGGGCTCTCTGGTCCTTGATGGCTGCTGGAGGGAGGCAGCTTAATAGGGCTGTGGCTGCGGGTCCCAAGAGCCTCACCAACCACCATTAGTGGTGGCTTGAGGCAGAGGGTTAGTCCATCTGGGGGATGGGAGACGAAGGAGGGAGGGGCCAGGGCTGGGGCCAGGGTAACAGCAGGCCAACTCTGAGGCCTGGAGACAGTGTCTTCTCTCTAGAAGTCCAGGTCTTGCTGACCCTGTGGGCTAATTTCTGGACCAGCCCAGCACCGTTGGGGCCCTGGACCTTGGTCCTGGCCCAATGGGAAAGACAGGGCCAGTGTCTGGGGTCGTAGCCTCTCCCACACAAGTGACTACCTCCTCTCTCTCCCTGTGGTAAAAGGATTTCTGTCTCTCCTCCCCTCTCTCCTTCCGAGAGTCATCCTGAGGACTAGCCGGTTCACACCCAGTAATACTGGTGGAGTGCTCCGTGGACCCCTTGGTCCTGCTATTTGATTAAGACCACCGTCTGGGGGTGGGCGGGTCTGGGCAGCCCTACCTCACATCACGTAACTATCCACACGTGGCTGTCCAGGATAGTCTCAGCGCTGGGGGTGGCAGGGTGCCAGGAGACCACGAGTCTGAGAAGTCAGGGGTTGGGCAGAGGTCATTTGGGGCCCGAGTGAGATGTGGGGCAGGGATGGCTCTGGGGAGGCAGATGTGGTCTTTGCAGGGACAGATGAGGACACAGGACAGGCTTGAGCCAGAGAGGCAGCTATGGACCTGTGGGTAGGTATGGCCAGGAGACGGGAACCACAAGTCTGAGGGTTCAGGCACCGAGGCAGCTATGAGCACGGGGCAGGAATGCGGCCTGAGAGACAGGCATGGGCTGTGAGGGAGCCAGCCTGCCTGGAGTGGAGAAGGCAAGTCTGGGTCCTCAGTCTCTGCAGAGGACCCGTGGGAGGGCAGCTGGGAGGCCAGACACGCATGGGCTAGGCTGGTGTGTGTCCCCACAGGCGGGTGCTGGAGGCGGCACGCAGGGCCAACCAGACGGGCCACTTCTTCTGGATGGGCTCTGACAGCTGGGGCTCCAAGAGTGCCCCTGTGCTGCGCCTGGAGGAGGTGGCCGAGGGTGCTGTCACCATCCTCCCCAAGAGGATGTCAGTGCGAGGTAGGCCTGCCAGGTCCAGATAGCAGGACTGTCCCCCGCCCCTACCTGTGTGACCATCCCACACTGTCCTTACTCTCCCTCTTCCACGTCCTTCCTCTCCTGCTCCTTGTCTGCTCACATCTCGTCTTGCCTCCTTGGCCCATAGCTCCTGCATGCAGAGGTCTCTCAGCTCACACCCTACCCAGAACAGGATTACCTTCGCTTCACAGATCCCTGCCGTGTGGCACAAGTGGGAGAGTCAATGACAAAGGAGTGTCCCTCACTGGTCCAATCCCACCGCATCCCATTTGGGACCCTCGCCCTCGCCTGGAGAGTCCTCTGCCCGAGAGAGGGAAGGAGTAGGCTGGGCGTGGCAGGCTCAGGAGGCCCAGTGGTGTCCACATCCCTTCCTCCAGGGCGAAGGTCACAGTCACCTTGGGCAGGAGCAAAAGGGCTGTGGTCAGAACCACGCAGGGTTTGAGGTGTGAAGTTCCCGTCAATGTCTGGCTTGGCGGGGACCCACAGCCCCCCTAGTCTTCTCGTCTGCTCTCTGCTTGGTGGAACGAGGGGCCTCCAGCACCGGCCCCTCCATCACGCTTCCCAGGACTGAGGCCTGGCAAGGGAGGGACTGCCAAGGTCACACAGCACTGTCCTGTCTTCACGGAGCCAGAGCCTGCAGAGTAGAAGGTTCCAGAGAACACAGAACAACAATGGCAGTTGGCCCCTTGATGTGACACATACATGCCATCCTGGTCAGCAGCCTCGTTCGGCCTCCATCAGTACTGAGTGACCCTGGTCTCCTGACGGAATGGTGCAGTCTGCAGTGAGGGTAGACCTGGGACTTGAAGCCAAGACGTAACCCTTTTCTCTGGGGAGATAGCTCAGTTGGTAAAGTGTTTGCTTTGTAAGCCCGAGGACCTGGGTTCCTCAGAGCCCACATAGTGGGGGGTGCACACTAGGAATCTCGACACTTGGGAGGCGGAGGGATCCCTGGCCTTTGGTGGTCAACCAGTTTAGCCAATTTGGTGAGTCCTGGAAAAGAAAAATAAAAAGGTATTCCTGAGGAACACCTGACATTGTCCTCTGGCTTCCAAACACCTGCACACCTGCATCCACACACATATGTCTCCACACACATGCATCCACACCTGCACCCACACACAGATATGCATCCGCACACATGCAAAAGAAAGAAAACCGAATATTTTCTGTGGGATATTGTAGAAGCTTTGAGGAGAGGGGCTCTCATCTGTGACACTTGGTTGTCACAGGTAGAGGGTGATACTCCTGACAAGGCATGTTGTTGAACCCCCCAAGTTAACAGGCCGCTGCTTCACTGCAAAGACTTCTCCATCCTGGAGCCAATATTGGCAAGGCTGAGAAGCCCCGCGGTAGGCAGGACCCCATCCTCCTCCATGCCACTTTGCCCCTGGAGTGCTGACAGCCATCTGGCTTTCGCTTGGAGGGCATCTGGGCTAGAGGGCCCTGCTTACCACTAGTGCCAGCCCTGGGCAGGGCCTCCTCGTAGAGCAGACCTGAGCATCTTATAACGTGTGGTGGAGCCGAGGGCATGTGTCAGCGTTGGGGATAGTGTACCGGGACAATCTAGGTCCTGGATTTGGGTGTGCCCTGGGCAAACCTCAGGCCAGATCTCTTCTCCCGGTGTGCCCAGGCTGGACCTGAGCTGGGGAAACCTCAAAGCTTGCTTCTCTACCGTAAAGGCATCGGTCGTAGACTGCGCACCCTCCCCTGGCCCTTAACCCTGCTCTTTTCATTTTTGAGTGGCACCATAATGCTCCACGTTTTGATCCCAGGAGGTCCCTCCTGAGTCTGTGGGGAGGTGGGGAAAGAGGGGAGCGAGGACCTGACGGCCCGGTTTCCTGCCAGGTTTCGACCGCTACTTCTCCAGTCGCACGCTGGACAACAACCGGCGCAACATCTGGTTTGCTGAGTTCTGGGAAGACAACTTCCACTGCAAGCTGAGCCGCCACGCGCTCAAGAAGGGCAGCCACGTCAAGAAGTGCACCAGTGAGCATGCGCCGGAGGGCGTGGTCTGCGGGGCGGGGCGGGGCCTCGGGGCGGGGGCGGGGCTTGGACGAGCCGAGCTGGTGCAGCTCAGGGGTGATACCCGGGCCAGGGGTCTGGGCCCTGGCGGCCATGCATGTGGACGGGAGTGGGGTGGTGGGGTCCTGGGGGCCTCACGGGGTCGGCGCTACCGCCAGCCTGGGCGTAGAAACCACTGTCTCCTGTAGACACTGTCACAACGGCCGGGGATCGGGCCTCAGACGGCTCTGGGGTTCCCCGAGCCTGACCCGTGCCCGCTGCGGGCAGCACTGCCACCTCTCAGGCTGGGGGCTCCCCCGTCTCTCCACAGCGCAGGCTGGCTTGTAGGACCGCCTGGCCGTCTTCTAGGCCCGCGGCATCTGGCAGAGAACAAAAGACAATGCGCTTGGAGTTTGTATTCTAATGGAGAGACCTACGATCAACAAGATAAATAAATCATGGATGTGTCAGAAGAGGGATGTGCAGTAGAGACAAGGCCTCTAAGAGCAGAAACAGGAGTGCTGTGGGGGAGGGCAGCCGCCACTCAGTGGCCAGCAGCCTCCTCCCTGCACAGGGCAGTGGCCTGAGCCCCAGAGGAGGCCCGCGGGAAGTCAGCCAAGGGACCCATCTTCGCAGAGATGCCAGGTGCCAAGGAGGGATTTGAACCCAAGACTGAGCTCTGGGCCCTCAGACTGGAAGTAGTCATCTCTCTTCAGATACCTTTGAACGTGGGTCCTGTGTGCTCCGGGCCTGGACAGTAGGACCCCTCAGTGACATGAGGGCCTCTGGGCACCTCACCAAGGATGAGTTACTCTGTGTCCTTCAGAGTAGCTCTAGGCAGCTTTGGCAGATGGCCAGAGCCAGGACATTGATGCATGGAATCTTTGGCAGATAGGGTCCCCTCAGGGCCACAGGAGGGAGCTAGATGGGCAGGGGCGGGGAAGGGGGCGTGGTCAGGGAGGAGTATGCTGCCCTCTAGTGGCTATAGTGACCGGCAGCCACTGGACCCTGGGTATCTCCTGGGGAGCTAGACAAAGCTGGCAGCCCAAGCGGACTTGTCTTACTTGCAGAGTGAGTACGGGCAGGCCAGTGTGCTAGGGGACAGTGTGTGTGACCGACAGTGGTGGGTCTTGAGTGTGCGTGTGTTATGTAGAGGCTGTGGAGCTACTGGCTATGAACACCACTGTTTCAACTGTGCTCCAGACTCATAAAGGACACCACCCCATTTCCCTCCGGCAGTTGTAGGAACTCCTACGGCTCTCATACTGTACGTGAGGACATGGTGAGTTAGGAAGCTTAGCAGCTGGTCTAAGGCTGACCAGCCCATGCCCTATTGGGTGATCGAGGCTGAGCCTTCCTGGGCAGGGTGGCCCTGTGCCCTGGTCACTCTTGTTTTCCTAATGTCTTTGCGGGGGTGAAACATTGTAAAGGTATCCTGATGGTGGGTTTCCAGAGCTGGCTTGGGGGAGGCAGGTTGGGTGAGACTAGAAGTGGGGCAAGATGTCCTGTCCTCAGAGTGTAAGCTGTAGAAAGTCAGGGCTTTCGATTCACCTTCTGTCCGGGAGACCTGCTAGTCTCCCAGGCTTAGTCTAGAGTTTAGCCTTGGCTTGGATGGACATGTCCCAGGGAGGAATCCTGGATCCCTGTCAGAGTAGGCAAAAGATCTTCTGAGGGCCGAGCGTAGTAGCGCATGCCTTTAATCCCAGCACTTGGGAGACAGAGGTAGCAGGATTGCATGAGTTCGAGGCTGCCCTGAGACTACATAGTGAATTCCAGGTTAGCCTGAGCTAGAGTGAGACCCTACCTCAAAAACCCAAATATATATATATCCTCTGAGTGTGGAGTTTTGTGGCTACCCTAGGACAAGCTCTGTGACCTCCCAGCTTTCGCTTGCTCATCTGAGAAATGGACCTCCATGTGAGGCGGTCTAGGGGGTGTTTGTGGACGGAGGAAGTAAGGGCAGTAGTAACAGGCTAGTTCTGAACCCTGAAATGGAAACCTGGGCTGCCTGTGCATCATAACCACCTAGGGAGCACCTGGGACCTCACCTCTGGGTGCGACCAGCTGTGGGGTTTCATAAAGGTCCTCAGGCAACTCTAATGGGGATTTAGAGCTGTGTCTTTGAGTCTGAAACTTTGTCCATAGGAAACAATTAAGTAATGTCATTCTATATTTTGTCTCTTTCTGTGTTTTTCTAAGACAGGATCTCATATAGTCTATATCCTAGGCTAGTCTGGAACTTGAAGCGATCCTCCTGCCTCAGCCACCGTAGCACTTGGATGACAGGCAAACTCTACCGTGCCCAGCACACCAGAGTTCTTCAAAAGTGCCTACGTGTTTGTGTGGGCATAGCAGTCTGGGTCTCTGTGGCTCAGTGGCAGGGGGGAGCATGATAGGAGGAGAGTGGCAGGCACCCAGGGATTGGCACAGGCAGATGGACACCAGGAGGCTTGGAGGGATGGCACCTGACAGAAGACTGCCCACCTCCATGGATAGCTGTGCGGCCATGGCCGGCAGAGCCTGGCTAGAAGACTGTGCACTGAGCCCTGCGCCTCTCTCTTCTTTCAGCCCTCCCCTCCCACAACTCTTTGTTGCTGTTGTTAGAAATAGGGTCTCATGTAGCTCAGGCTGGCCTTGAAGTTCATGAGTAGCCAAGGATGACCTTGAACTTCTGATCCTCCTGCCCCTACCTCTCAAGTGCTGGGATTGCAGACATGCACCACTATGCTTCGTTTATGCAGTGCTGGGGAGTAAACACAGGACTCAATGAATGCCAGGTAAACACCCCACCAACTAAACTACATCCCCAGTCCAGACCCGTCTTTTATTCTCAGCCAGCCTAGGCAGCCTGGAGTGTCAGGGGACTTGTGCCCCCACTTCCCCATAGTTTTGGAATCCTGCTCCCAGCAGCTCTTTCCCTTGCTGATGGACTCCAGGGTCACTTCTGCCTGTTTCTGCCCCATGGTCCCACTTGCCGCTACACAAGATCTCTCAGGGAGCAAAGGCCATTCCTGTAGTTCTCTCTGTCTCTCTCTCTCTTTCGAGGTAGGGTCTCACTGTAGCCCAGGCTGACCTGGAATTTACTATGTAGTCTCAGGGTGGCCTCAAACTCATGGTGATCCTCCTACCTCTGCCTCCCGAGTCCTGGGATTAAAGGTGTGCGCCACCACACACCACACCTGGTTTCTCTCTCTCTCTTCTTTTTTCTTTTTCTTTTTTGTTTTTTCAAGGTAGGGTCCCACTCTAGCTCAGAGTGACCTGGAATTCACTATGTAGTCTCAGTCTGGCCTCAAACTCACAACAATCCTCCCACCTCTGCCTTCCAAATGCTGGGATTAAAGGCGTGTGCCACCATGCCCAGCTCTCTTTTAAAAAATATTTTATTTATTTATTTGACCGAGAGAGAAAGAGGAAGATAGATAGAAAGAATGGACACACCAGGGCCTCTAGCCATTGCAAAGGGATTCCAGTCACATATGTCACCTTGTGCATCTGGCTTACATGGGTACTGAGGAATCAAACCTGGGTTCTTAGTCTTTGCAGGCAAGCACTTTAACCACTAAGCAAGCAATCTCTCCAACCCTGTAATCCTCTCGTGCTTTGCCAAATCTATACCTTCCCATTCCTGATGACAGGACTGATGAGCTGCTGAGGGGGGGTGGGAAAGGCCGTTTCATGCTGAGGTCCTCTGGGGGTAAGTTGGTTTCCCCAGAGAGGTGGGTGTGTTTGGGAAGGGTTACAGGAACGAGGAGAGGAAGCAGTGAGCCTACGCCGTAAGCAAGGGACACTGGGGACAGAGAAGCAAGTTGCTGTCGTCCCCCAAGGGTGTGAGGAGCTGGGTTCAGTGGTGGGGTGCTGACGCTGTTGCCTGAGATGTGGCAAGGATGACAGGACGGGGCTGTGTGTGGACACAGGCAGGAAGGGCTCCAGTGGAACACACATTCTCCCACATTGTACTGTGGCTGCGGGAGCTTGCAGACCTGCGTGCGAATCCTGCTGCCGCCACTCGCTGGCTGTGTGTCCTTGGGCAGGTTCCCCAGCTGCGCCACCTGTAATAGGACTCTCGTCACCACACTCAGCCCAATAGCCCCATTCCCTGGAGCGGCCCTCCCACTCAGCTTCCTCGAGGTGAGGGCAGCCGACCTGCAGGCTGGGCTCGCAGATGGCCCACGTACTAACCCACGCCAAGTGAGATGGGTCACCGTGAGGGGCGTCCCTGCGGTTGTCAGCCCCTGGAGGACAGTGCTGCCACCTGCCGCCTCCGTGCCCAGCCCCTCCCGGGAGCACACCAAGCAGGGAATTAAAGTCATAAACAAAGCAGATGTGGCATCCATCTTTTTGACAGCACTGCCAGCCAGGTGATGACTGAGCGGAGGAAGGCTGGGTTTATGAGGAGATAGGAAAAATTTACTGTTGCCTGTTCCCAGGGGCTGGGAGCCCGCGGAGGGAGGGCAGGTCAGGATGGTGGAGGCTATTCAAGGAGACGCCAGTCACCCCATTGTGCTAACCACAGTCACAACCAGAAAGCAGGACAATCCCGATAGCTAATATTTAAATAGCGGTCAATTGTAAACTTTGTCCTTGGGTTTTGTGGCTCATTTTTATAGCAGTCCATTTTACAGATGAAGACAGTGAGGCTCAGAGAGAGAGAGAGATCAAAGGCTTGCCCAAGGTCATGCCGAGAGTAACTGGCAAAGCTGGGATTTGAACCTGGGGTCATCTGGCTCCAGAGATATCCTGTCTCTGGCTTTCCTGGCCTTTATTTGAAGGATTGTCCCACCTCCAAGCTCCCAGAGGCCCTGGGGTGGGCTCCTGCCTGACAGCGCTGGGGAGTGGCGAGGAGGCCGCTGGGGCCCAGTAATAGACAGATGAAGGTAAACGCTGGGGGGGGGGCGGGGGGGCGGCCTGTACTGTACTTACTGTACTGCATGTCTTTCAAGTCTTTGTTTCTGGTGGAGGAGATAAAGCCACTGGCAAGATGTGGGGGAGGATGATGGGATATGTTGTTGTTCTGACTGTCCTACCCACTCTGCTCGGGAAGGAGGCCGGTGGGGGCAGATTGGTAGACGGAGGAGGCCAGCACTGTGACCCAGGCGGGAGGTGAACGAGACTCGGGGAGCAGCATGGTAGTGGTGCGCAGGGGTTAGGCTCTCGGCTTTTTCTTTTCTTTTCTTTTCTTTTTTCCCCCCCAGGTAGGGTCTTGCTGTAGCCCAGGCTAACCTGGAATTCACTATGTAGCCTCAGGGTGGCCTTGAACTCACAGTGATTCCCCTACCTGTCTGCCTCCCGAGTGCTGGGATTGGCATTTTCAATGTGGCTATGGATTTTGTTTTATTTATTTATTTGAGTGACAGTGAGAGAAAGAGGCAGATAGAGGGAATGGGCGTGCCAGGGTCTCTAGCCATTGCAAAGGAACCCTGGACATGTGCACCACCTTGTGCATCTGGCTTTATGTGGGTACTGGAGAACTGAACTCAGGTCCTCAGGCCTTCCAAGCAAGCACCTTAACCGCTGAGCCATCTCTCCAGCCCCGAGATTTTTTTAATTTTTGGTTTTTCGAGGTAGGTCTGCTGGATGTGGCCTCTGCTGTCTGACTGTCCCACGTGCCACCTGCGCTTCAACAAAGCCCATGTGTTCAGGGATGCTAAGCAACAGGCCCGGCCAGGGCCCATGGGGCAACCACACGGTCCCACCAGAACCAGGGGCTCATGCCCTCCTTCTTCTCTGGGGCACGGGGACATGTTCCTGGGGTTTGAGAAGTCATTTTTATTTTGTTCATTTTTATTTATTTATTTGAGAGTGACAGAGAGAGGAAGAGGCAGATAGAAAGAGAGAGAATGGGCACACCAGGGCCTCCAGCCACTGCAAATGAACTCCAGACGCGTGCGCCCCCTTGTGCATCTGGCTAACGTGGGTCCTGGAGAATCAAGCCTCGAACCAGGGTCCTTAGGCTTCACAGGCAAGAGCTTAACCACTAAGCCATCTCTCCAGTCCCTGAGAGGTTATTTTGATACCTCCAGGAGAGACACCGCCCACGGCAGACCCCATGCCTGTTCTCCGCCGCTGTGACCGTCCGCAGCAGCGGGCCACCGTCCATGCCCGTCCTTCATCTTCTCTTGCTGGCACCGTCACCCTGGGCCACATTCACAGCAGCAAGAGTCGTTTGCTGTCACAGGTGTGCCCAGCCAGAGCTCTGGCACTTGACAAAGATCACTTGAGGGCTGGGGCGTTGTGGGTTAAGCTCCTGTCACACAGCTTTGAGGGTCGGAGTAGGAATCCCCAGATCCCGAGTAACCTCAGACAAGGTGACATGAGTACTGACCAACAAGTGTCCTCTGACACGTGTGCTGTGGTCTGCACGTGTCCACACTCACACAGAACACACACACACACCAAATAAATAAATGAATAAAGTAAAAAAGACAAGCCGGGCATGGTGGCGAACTCGTTTAATCCCAACACCCAGGAGGCAGAGGTAGGAGGATCACCGTGAGTTCAAGGCCACCCTGAGACTACAGACTGCATTCCAGGTCAGCCTGGGCTAGAGTGAGGCTCTACCTTGAAAAACCAAAATAACAATAACAATAACAACAATAATGATGATAATCACCTGAGAGGAACTGAAGGGCCAGCCTCCCTAGATACCCCGCCCCTGAGACTCAATACCTCCCCCCAATATGGTGACCACCTCTGTCCCAACAATTCTCGTCCCCCAAACACCCGATGCCGCATCTAGCAGGCCCGGAGGGAGTGGCTGAGTGTGGTGGGCAGAGCTGGGGATGAAGGGAGGTGGCTTGGGACTCTGAGAGGAGGGGCCTCCCAGCACTCGGGAGGCAGAGACTAGGAGGACTGCTGTGAGTTCAAGGCCTGCCTGGTACTCCAGAGTGAATTCCAGGTCAGCCTGGGGTAGAGTGAGACCCTACCTCGAAAAAAGCAACAAACAAACAAACAAAACCACCTGAAACCCCCGATCCAAAACAACACCTGCCCCTCTGCCTTGTTGGCACCTAACTGTGGTGCTGCCCAGCGTTAAAGGCTACAGGGATTTTGGCCCATTGTTGTGCCGGGTTAAATGTGTGGCTGTGTACACACTAGATGTGTGTTTACACAGATGGCCGGTCTGAGCCCGTGTGTGTGTGTGTGTGTGTGTGTGTGTGTGTGTGTGTTTCACATGCATGGGTGTATGTGCGTGTCTGGGGCTGACAGAGGATGCTCACTGTGCGTGCAGGAGTCCGGCACTTGGGATCCTGGCTGGGCAGGTGCGTGGGGGAGGGAGGAGACAAGGGCCGATTATTTCAACCTTGAAAACTCATTCCGATTACAATTTACAACCCGGCAACAAAGGCTGCCGTCACCTCAGTCACCACCTCCACCGCTCAGGGCTTTAAGAGAGAAAAACCTCCCGACGGTCCCCGCTGCCTGTCACCCATGGCTGAGCCAAACGCATCTCTGCTTCCTGGTGCCCCAGGACACAATTAGGACATCTTCACACCATTGCTGCTGTCACCTTGTCATGTACTTAGGATTTATCTCCTCCAGCAGCTCTCAGACCTGGTGTCTTGTCTCCTCCCATAGCTGTGGGGCCCCTGCCTGGGCCTGGAGCCCCACCCGTCAGCGAGAGGGACACTGACCCTGCCTCCCATGGCCACCTCTTTTCTCCAGACAGGAAGTCCTTGTTGCTGCTCTAGGCCTGCCTGGTCAGGCAGGGGGATAGGACCTAGGCCCTGTGTGGACACCTGGAGCAAGATTGCATTTTTTTTAAAAAAATTATTATTATATTTTTGTTTTATTTTTATTTATTTATTTGAGAGAGACAGACACACAGAGAAAAAGGCAGAGAGAGAGAGAGAGAGAGAGAGAGAGAGAGAGAGAGAGAGAATGGGAGCATCAGGGCCTCCAGCCACTGCAAATGAACTCCAGACGTGTGCGCCCCCTTATGCATCTGGCTAACGTGGGTCCTGGAATCGAGCCTCGAACTGGGGTCCTTAGGCTTCACAGGCAAGCGTTTAACCGCTAAGCCATCTCTCCAGCCCATTATTATTATTTTTAAGGCAGGGACTTACTCTATCTAGGCCAGGCTAGCCTAGAACTCACTCTGTAGCCTGAGCTGGCATCAGACTCATGGCAATCCTCCTGCCTCAGCCTCCTAAGTGCTGGGATTTAATGACATGAGCCACCAAGCCTGGCTTTTTATTTAGAGCAAGATTTGGGTGTAGACCCCTTCCCCCATGGGTGCCCACTTTGATCTGTCACCATTATTGCCTCCTGTGGGGTGCTTGATGTACAGTCCAAGGTTGGAGAGAGACAGAGTATGAACTAGAGAGACAGTCAGAGAGAGAGAGAGAGAGAGAGAGACATACTCCTGGCCTGACACTCCCTTCATAAGGCACCTGGGGAGGCATGGGGAAGGGTCTGCAGGAGTCCATGCCAGCCCCCTACATCTCTAGCTGGGCAGTCAGTCAGGTGGGCTGGGCTGAGGGCTCTGCCGAGGCTCCTGGAGCCCAGGTGGACGTGGGCGTCATGAGGTTTCTGTGGGAGGGGTCGTGAGAGCCTGGGACAGGAGAGGTTCGGGCACCTTAGATGGGAGTGTCTCTCCGGAGGGGCAGCGGCCTCTGACTTCAAGGGAGCCCTGGCTCTGGGGGAGCTGCCTCCTCTGCCCAGGCGGTCTCCTGCTGCGCTTAACTAAGCCCTCATCCAAGGAGCCCTGAGCAGAGACAGAATGGGAGCTGTGGGAAAGGGGTAGTGTGTGGGTACTGGGGTGGGGTACAGGCTGCTATACTGAGTGGAGTCCAGGCTTTCGGGCGACTTTGCCTCTCAGCCCCCCCATTGTCCTTTGGGATCAGGATTGCTTTTTCTCTTTCCTTCCTAGCTCTCAGTGCCCTGTGGTCAGAGGCCTTGGACAAGAAGGCAGGATGGGGAAGGGGAGATTTTGTGTCCCACGTTCAACCCAGCCGCTTGTGTCTTGGCCTAGAAATGATATCACCAGTTAGCAAAGCGGACAGCAAGGCTCAGATGCTACCCTGGGCTAAGTTGGCTGGGGAGAGCTGGGTGGCTGGCTGGCTCTGGCCATGCTGTCACCCAGAGGCTCTGCCTGCCTGGGTGACTGGGCCTTGCCTCCCCTGGCCTCTGTTTTCTCATCTGTGAAATGGCACTTCAGTGGTGCTGATATCCCAGTGGTCTCTAATGTCCACTCCTAGTGCGCTCTAACATCCACTTGGTAACCCTGGACAAGGTTAAGGATGGGTTTCCTCCTGGCCAACAGGACCAGCCAAAGTGATCAGGCCAGCAGGGCAACGTCCACTGTTCTTCCTGGGCAGAGGGGATTGGATGGCAGGGCTGACCTCAGGAAGGGCCAGTCAGCAACTCCACCCCTCCGTCTGCTTCTGAGGATGGCGACCTAGTGCTCACCCAGCCCAGCTGAGCCCCACCGGTGGGGCTGTCACTCTGGGGAATGAGCTGTCCGTTGTGGCTCGTGCCCTCCTGCGGCCCCTAAGCACGGGCTGGGGGTGGGGAGCTGAGGTCAGCGCTTTTGGTCAGCCTCGCAACGGGGGCTGTGCAGGCATGGCGGTACACACCTGTAACCCCAGCCCTGGGGAGGTGCAGACTGGCATCCCTGGGGTTGGCTGGCCAGCCTTTCTAACCTAATCAGGCAAGTGCCAGGCCAGTGAGAGACCCCGTCTCAAAAATGGTGAATGACAAAAAAAGAAAGAAAAGCAAAAAGCCAGGCGTGGTGGCGCACGCCTTTAATCCCAGCACTCGGGAGGCAGAGGTAGGAGGATCGCCAAGAGTTTGAGGCCTTCCTGAGACTACATAGTGAATTCTAGGTCAGCCTGGGCCAGAGTGAGACCCTACCTTGAAAAACCAAAATAAATAAGTAAATAAAATAAATAAAATTTAAAAACGTGGATGGAGGGCTGCAGAGATGGCTTAGCGGTTAAGGCGCTTGCCTGAGAAGCCTAAGAACCCAGGTTCGACTCTTCAGATCCCGTGTAAGCCAGATGCACAAAGCGACGCAAGTGTCTGGAGTTAGAGTGGCTGGAAGCCCTAGTATGGCAATTCTCTCTTTCTCTCTCTTCTCTCTTGCTTTTGCTCTCGCGTAGAAGAAAAGGCCAGTCTGTTGGGCTTGCCATAAAAATGGTGGATGGAGCCTGAGGAACAACACCTGTGGTTACACACACACACACACACACACACGAAGCCTGCCCCCAACAGCCCACCTCCTCCAGCAAGGCTCCACCTCCCAAATTGTCATTTAGGCATTCAGAACGAATGAGCTGAAGGGGGACGCTAGTTCAACCCCCCACGGGCCAAACCAGCCAGGCACATGTCTGCAAGAGGGAGCACCTGCCCACATGGGCAGGCCCTGCTGGCCAGGCTTGTGGCTCTAAGAAAGCTCTTCCTGAGAGTGGCTTGCTGCACAGAGCGCGTCCTATGACCTGGTCAGCAGGCTCCCTTGGCCCATTCACCTGCAGCAATTTGGGTCATACACTTTTCCCCATGATATTGTAACACGTTCAGCAGGGCATGACAATACTCCTGTGGTCCCTCCACTCCAGCAATTGAATCTTTCGAGAGACAGAACTGTGAGTTGCTCATTGGAGGAGCTGGATGTAAAGGAATGTTCACCCTGGGTGCCCTAAGTGTCCTCTGATTAAATCTTTGCTGAATGGCTGGGTGGAGGCTCAGGGCCGAGCTGTGGGGACAGAGTCCAGAGTCTGGACAGGCGTCTGGGCGGGCAGGAGGGCATTGACTAGGCCTAGGAGCCAGGAAGGGCATCTTGGCCCCTCAGATCTCACTACAAGGCTGTCACTTTCCTGGGTGCCCGTGTCATGCTCTCCCAAGTGACAGTGTCATGGGGAGGGAGTAGCTTACCTGTGGTCCTCAGTGTCCCCACCCAGCTGGGCAGCAGAGGCATGGCTGTAGAGAGAAAGCGTCTATGTGGAGTTGTCGGGGGCTTGATCTCTGTCCTGCAGGGGTGAACTGTGGTCAGTGCAGGCCCCAAGTGACACCTAGCCAGCCTGTGCTCCTCCTCCAGGAGCTGGAGAGCTGCACTGGCCCCTGGCCCTCTCCTGTCATAGTTCATGGGCGAGGAGCCCCTCCTGCACCGCCCCATGATCTTTTATTTTTTAAATGTTTTTTGTTACTTTTTTATTTATTTGAGAGCAACAGAGAGAGAAAGAAGCAATTAGAGAGAGAGAGAGAGAGAGAGAGAATGGGCGCACCAGGGTGCACCAGGGCCTCCAGCCACTGCAAACGAACTCCAGACGCGAGCGCCCCCTTGTGCATCTGGCTAACGTGGGTCCTGGGGAATTGAGCCTCGAACCGGGGTCCTTAGGCTTCACAGGCAAGCGCTTAACCGCTAAGCCATCTCTCCAGCCCCAAGGCAACTTTTCAACGGAGGCTTCCTTCAGGCCTTGCCTTCACCTCACGCCTTTCCTCAGTTCTGGACAATGGCTGTTGTAGTCACCTTCACATTGCTGAGACAAAGCACCCGACCAAAGCAGCTGGTCGGGGGAAAGTTGTTTATTTTGGCTTACAGTCTCGTGGGGAAGCTCCGTGGTGCCAGGGGAAAGCATGGCATGAGCAGAAGCCAGAGGTCACCTCTGTCACAGCAGGTGGAAAATTGCAGCAAGAGATGAGCCAAACTCTAGCAGAGAGGAGATGGTCTGTAACACCCCTAAGCCTGCCCCCAACAGCCCACCTCCTCCAGCAAGGCTCCACCTCCCAAATTGTCATTTAGGCATTCAGAACACCATGAGTGAAGGGAGGGGACGCCTAGTTCAACCCCCCACGGGCCAAACCAGCCAGGCACATGTCTGCAAGAGGGAGCACCTGCCCACATGGGCAGGCCCTGCTGGCCAGGCTTGTGGCTCTAAGAAAGCTCTTCCTGAGAGTGGCTTGCTGCACAGAGCGCGTCCTATGACCTGGTCAGCAGGCTCCCTTGGCCCATTCACCTGCAGCAATTCTGGGTCATTACACTTTTCCCCATGATATTGTAACACGTTCAGCAGGGCATGACAATACTCCTGTGGTCCCTCCACTCCAGCAATTGAATCTTTCGAGAGACAGAACTGTGAGTTGCTCATTGGAGGAGCTGGATGTAAAGGAATGTTCACCCTGGGTGCCCTAAGTGTCCTCTGATTAAATCTTTGCTGAATGGCTGGGTGGAGGCTCAGGGCCGAGCTGTGAGGCAGTGAGCTCCGAGCAAGCACAGAGATCATGCGGGAGGGGCTCAGGGAACATTCTGAGGCCGAGGGCTGACCAGGAGGCTGAGATGAGCAGTTCCAGCCAATACCAGAGCCCCTTGTTCACAGTAGCAGCTGAACAGGTGCGTGTGACCCGCTGTGGTGCTGACCGTGACCTGGCTGGGAGGGTGGCAGCTCCGCGAGGCAGGCGCTGTCAGTACCCGTTTCACAGATACAGAGCCTTGGAGGCAGAAGTGGGTGTGTAGGTATGGCCTTGAGGTCCCCTCTTCCTTATCTAGCCAGTCTGTCCCCAAGTCCCAGCCTGGCCCAGGCCACAATGTCCTTCAAAAAACCCATCCCGGGAGGCCGGGTGTGGTGGCGCACGCCTTTCATCCCAGCACTTGGGAGGTGGAGGTAGGAGGATCGCTGTGAGTTTGAAGCCAGCTTGAGATTACATAGTGAATTCCAGGTTAGCCTGGGCCAGAGTGAGACCCTACCTTGAAAAGCCAAAAAAAAAGAAAAGGTGGATGGAGGTTTGGAGAGATGGTTTAGTGGTTAAGGTGCTTACTTGCAAAGCCTATGGACCCAGATTTGATTCCCCACTACTCACATAATCCAGATGCACAAGGTGGCACATGTATCTGGCATTCATTTGCAGTGGCCAGAGGCCCTGGAATGCACGTTCTCTACTTCTCTTTCTTTCTTTTCTTTTTTCTTTTTTTTTTTTTTTGAGGTAGGGTCTCACTCTGACCCAGGCTGACCTGGAATTCACTATGTAGTCTCAGGGTGGCCTTGAACTCACGGTTAGCCTCCTACCTCTGCCTCCCAAGTGCTGGGATTAAAGGCGTGCGCCACCACACCTGGCTGTTTCTCTTTCTTAAATAAATAAGATTAAAAAAAAATCCTGCCCTGAGCTGTGAGACAGGACGGGTTCATAGTGGTGGGAGGACAGGTGGGCTGCACTGTCCTGCTTTCTACTTGAATGGCTACCCTTGGGCTATTCCCAGGGGCTGGCTATTACCTCCCTGCAGGGTCTGAGGCTCTTGGCATAGGCACCCCAGACTCACTATTTGGGTCTGGTTGTCTTCTAGCAATTTGCCAGAGGGTCCGGGGCCCCTGTTAGGTGCTGGCCCTGGGCAGTGCTCACTTAGCTTCCTCTGGGAGTGAGATAGTGACAGTATTCCTGTGGGGGTCACTAGAGAAAGCAAGGAGGCTTCATGTCTGCTATCATTGGATCAGATGGGCACACAGAGGACAGGGAGGTCAAGATGAGTTGCTTTCTCGAAGGTCGGCAGCTCCCCAGCCATAACACTGACCCTGGGAGGTGGCCACTGTCGTAGGGTTTCCAGAACATCCACCGTCCCATGGGTTCTCTTCATTCCTTCATGGCTGCTGCATGGCCACTCCTCCCTTTGGCTGCTAGGGAGACATATCCCATAATACTCAGAGCCTCAAGGCAGCTTTTTCATAAAGTTTTTCTTTTTAACTTTTTATTTATTTCTTTGCAAGCAGAGAGAGATAGAGAGAAGAGAGATTAACGGAGAGAATGGGTGTGCCAGGGCCTCTTGCTACTGCAAATGAGCTCCAGATGCATGCCTCACTTTGTGCATCTGGCTTTCATGGGTACTATGGAATCGAGCCTGGGTTCTTTGGGTTTGCAGGCAAATGCCTTAACCTCTAAGCCATCTCTCTACCCCCAAGGCAACTTTTCTTTTTTCTTTTTTTTGTTATTTTTATTTATTTATTTGAGAGCGACAGACAGAGAGAGAAAGAGGCAGATAGAGAGAGGGAGAGAGAATGGGCGCGCCAGGGCCTCCAGCCACTGCAAACAAACTCCAGACGTGTGCGCCCCCTTGTGCATCTGGCTAACGTGGGTCCTGGGGAGTCGAGCCTCGAACCGGGGTCCTTAGGCTTCATAGGCAAGCGCTTAACCACAAAGCCATCTCTCCAGCCCCAAGGCAACTTTTCAACGGAGGCTTCCTTCAGGCCTTGCCTTCACCTCACGCCTTTCCTCAGTTCTGGAACTGGCCCTGTTGTAGTCACCTTCACATTGCTGAGACAAAGCACCCGACCAAAGCAGCTGGTCGGGGGAAAGTTGTTTATTTTGGCTTACAGTCTCGAGGGGAAGCTCCGTGGTGCCAGGGGAAAGCATGGCATGAGCAGAAGCCAGAGGTCACCTCTGCCACAGCAGGCGGAAAATTGCAGCAGGAGAGTGAGCCAAACTCTAGCAGAGAGGAGATGGTCTGTAACACCCCTAAGCCTGCCCCCAACAGCACACCTCCTCCAGCAAGGCTCCACCTCCCAAATTGTCATTTAGGCATTCAGAACGCATGAGCTGAAGGGGGACGCCTAGTTCAACCCCCCACGGGCCCAAACCAGCCAGGCACATGTCTGCAAGAGGGAGCACCCTGCCCACATGGGCAGGGCCCTGCTGGCCAGGCTTGTGGCTCTAAGAAAGCTCTTCCTGAGAGTGGCTTGCTGCACAGAGCGCGTCCTTTGACCAGGTCAGGCAGGCTCCCTTGGCCCATTCACCTGCAGCAATTCTGGGTCATAGACTTTTCCCCATGATATTGTAACACGTTCAGTAGGGCATGACAATACTCCTGTGGTCCCTCCACACCCAGCAATTGAATCTTTCGAGAGACAGAACTGTGAGTTGCTCATTGGAGGAGCTGGATGTAAAGGAATGTTCACCCTGGGTGCCCTAAGTGTCCTCTGATTAAATCTTTGCTGAATGGCTGGGTGGAGGCTCAGGGCCGAGCTGTGAGGCAGTGAGCTCCGAGCAAGCACAGAGATCATGCGGGAGGGGCTCAGGGAAACATTCTGAGGCCGAGGGCTGACCAGGAGGCTGAGATGAGCAGTTCCAGCCAATTCCAGGCTCCCGGCTTCTCTCTGTACTGTGTTCCCTGAGCTTCACCTCTGCTCCCGGGGCATCGTTTTTCTAGATGTATGCCCACAGTTTGGGATTCACCCAGGATCCCCCCCCTAGCTCAGGAGAGTCTGAGTCACGTGGGGAAGCAGAATCCAGCCGTCACAGAAAGTTCTGGTGGGGTCCAGGCAGCTGGCCTTTAGCCAGGTCATCCCAGCCGTCGGCTGGCTCAGGCATGGAGCTGCGGGGTAGCTTCGGGTGTGGGCACCTGCGGGGTAGCTTCGGGTGTGGGCAGCCTGTGCTAAGGCCAGCTCTGCGGTGCTGTCGTTGTCAGATAGAGCGGATGCACTGGCCGGGGAGTGGGCAGCAGCTGCCCCGCTCCATCTGCAGCCTGCCCTGCCAGCCAGGCGAGCGGAAGAAGACGGTGAAGGGCATGGCTTGCTGCTGGCACTGCGAGCCCTGCACGGGGTACCAGTACCAGGTGGACCGCTACACCTGTAAGACCTGCCCCTACGACATGCGGCCCACGGAGAACCGCACGGGCTGCCGTCCCATCCCCATCATCAAGCTCGAGTGGGGCTCCCCCTGGGCCGTGCTGCCCCTCTTCCTGGCCGTGCTGGGCATCGCCGCCACGCTGTTCGTGGTGGTCACCTTCGTGCGCTACAACGACACGCCCATTGTCAAGGCCTCGGGCCGCGAGCTGAGCTACGTGCTGCTGGCCGGCATCTTTCTGTGCTACGCCACCACCTTCCTCATGATCGCCGAGCCGGACCTGGGCACCTGCTCGCTCCGACGCGTCTTCCTGGGCCTCGGCATGAGCATCAGCTACGCCGCCCTGCTCACCAAGACCAACCGCATCTACCGCATCTTCGAGCAGGGCAAGCGGTCGGTGAGCGCCCCGCGCTTCATCAGCCCGGCCTCGCAGCTGGCCATCACCTTCAGCCTCATCTCCCTGCAGCTGCTGGGCATCTGTGTGTGGTTCGTGGTGGACCCGTCCCACTCGGTGGTGGACTTCCAAGACCAGCGGACGCTCGACCCCCGCTTCGCCCGGGGCGTGCTCAAGTGCGACATCTCCGACCTGTCGCTCATCTGCCTGCTGGGCTACAGCATGCTTCTCATGGTCACGTGCACGGTGTACGCCATCAAGACGCGCGGGGTGCCCGAGACCTTCAACGAGGCCAAGCCCATCGGCTTCACCATGTACACCACGTGCATCGTCTGGCTGGCTTTCATCCCCATCTTCTTCGGAACGTCGCAGTCGGCCGACAAGGTGGGTTGGGGGGCCGGGCGGGGGGTGCGCAGCAGCAGGCTGGGGAGCGGAAGGCAGGAGCCCAGCAGCCTCTGCACACGTCTTCCGTGCTCTACTCTGACTCTTCTCTCCCAGTTGCAATTTTTTTTCTCTAGGTTCTGGGTTTTCGTTGATCTCTCTCTCTTTTCCCACCCCTCTGCCTTCTTTCTCTCTCTTTCTCTCTCTCTATGTCATCTTTTCCCTCCTCCTGGGCCCCTCCTTCTCCCCCCCCACTTCTCTTCCCGCCCTCCCCATCCAGTGTCTCTCATCTCCCTCCTTTTGCTATTCTCTCTGTGTTAGTTTCAGATGCTGCATCCTCTTTCAGTCTTTATTTCTTCTAAACTAGACTCTGGTCTCTGCCCTCTGACCAGCTCCAGTCTCCTTTGACTCTATTGGCTCTCTTCTCCCTCCTCCATCCACCCTGATCTCTAACCTCTTCCCAGCCTTGCGCTGTCCTGAGGACCAGGAGTCCGGGGCTGACAGTGCTGTCCAGGGCCCTTTCCTCCCGCACTGGTCCTGCCTCTGCATCTCACTGGCCTGGCCTGAGAGGGTGTGTGGTGGTTTGAGCTCTGTTCACTTCCCAGCTGGGGCTGGAGAGATGGCTTAGTGGTTAAGACACTTGCCTGCAAAGCTAAAGGAAAGGACATAGGCTCGATTCCTCAGGACCCACATAAGCCAGATGCACAAGGTGGCGCATGCGTCTGGAGTTTGTGTGCAGCGGCTGGAGGTCCTGACACACCATTCCCTCTACCTACCCCACCACCAGTAAAATAAATGAATAAAATATTTTTTAAGAGTATATTTAAAATGAGAAAGATTTGGGGGCTGGAGAAATGGCTTAGCAGTTAGAGCACTTGTTTGCAAAGCCTGATGGCCTCTGTTTGATTGCTCAGTACCCATGTAAAGCCAGATGCACAGAGTGGCACGTGCATCTGGAGGTTTGCAGTGGCTGGCGGCTCTGGCGCACCCATTCTCTATCTGTCTTCTATATCTCTGCTTGCAACTAAATAAATAAATTACAAAAAGAAATATTTGTATTTATTTGCAAGGAGAGAGAGAGAGAGAGAGAGAGAAGAGAGAGAGAAGATGGGCATGCCAGGGCCTCTAGAAACTGCAAGTGAACCCAGTTGTCAGGCTTTGTAGGCAAGTGCCTTAACCACTGAGCTATCTATCCAGCCCCCGGAGCCCATGTTTTCTTTTCAACGGCTCCTTAAAGGTGGGCGATGTGTCTTGTACCCTGCCTCTATCAGGCATGGCTCAGGGAGGCCTGTGGTATTTCCCACTGTTGTCACTGTGGGCTGTGAAATTCCAAGAAGCAACCCATGGAGCTGACAGGCCATGGCCTGAGGTCCAACACCAGGCCTGGCCTCTGCAGGGGACGCCTGACACGCTACCTGTCCCACAGTGCACGCTGCTCTGTGTTCCTGAGCCCGGGAGCTCCCTGACCCAGTCCATACCCAGAGCTGTGGAGGCTCCCCTACTGAGAGCAGATGCAGCCGGAGGCCCCACTCCCCTGTAGGGTGCCCTGGAGTGGAGAATCCCACACCCCAGGAAGCTGACAGCTGGAAAAATTGCTCTGGTCCTTCCTAGGGGGTCCCTTCCCTCCTGGGGAGCCCGGGTCTGCAGCTGGGTGGAAGGCCCACGGAAAGAGGTTGAGGCCCCGCCTCTGCCTCCTCCCTTCCTGTCCTCCCAGGGGAGTTCCTGTGCTCCCCTGGGGAGGGGAGACCTCCCACCTGCCTCCCTGTGGGAGGCTGTTCTCAGCACTGACTATGGAAGGTCCCTTCAGCATCTGTAGGGGACAAGGATGCGTCCTGGGTCGCACACAGGCTGCCCACCCCAGCGTGTGACCATGCTGTCCTGCTCGAGCCCTTCTTCGTTGGGCTTCTAGGTGGAGCTGGGGTGCCGAGGTTGCGCACTGAATCCTTGCTGCTCCTTAGAGGCTCCAGCAGCCCAGGGGCGCAGGAACACCCCCGTGCAAGCTCTGGGTGCTGCTGCAGGCTTGGGTGTGTGGGAAGGTGGAGTGGGGTGGGGCTGGGTCAGGAGCCACACGGTGTGGGGACGAAAATGAGTGGGCGCGAAGATCTAAGTGTGCCCTGCGCTCACGCACGCTCAGCAGTGGATGGGCAGGTGTGCACCCGAGCAGCCCAGCGTGTAGAATGGGCTACATGTGCTTAGGGGTTCATAGATGCCAGTCTGCGGAGGGGGGTGTGTGCCCAGGAGTGTGTGCACACATGAGAATGCAGGAGTTGACTATGTCACTATCAGAATGCGTCTCCATATACATGTGCACGCTTGGCTGCGGGAAGAGGGTTGTGTGTGAATACCAGTGTGCGCCTGTGTGCAGCTCTGTGAGCAGGTGTACGCGGGCTCCCAGGTGTGCTTGCAGAGGCACTTCCACACGCTCAGCTGCAGGGACCCCCAGGGTGCGGTATGATATCTGGGCCTCTGGTGAGCCAGCATGGCTTTCCCGCACTAGCCTGGATTCCCAGGGCTTAACCCACAGCAGCAGGGCACTGGGTCAGGTCGCTGCTCAGCCAGGCTTGGGCAGGACGTGGCTGTGGAGAGGGCCAGGGTCTGGGGCGTTCATTGATTTGTATAGATCTGAGGCTCTCATGCCCCACCAGGGACTGCCTGAGTAGAAACTCCACACCGGAAGATCCCTCAGGCCCCCAGGGAACTCATGGTCCACCCCGTCCCTGCTCCTCAACATGGCCTGCCCACCATCAAGCCCCACTTTTCACTCGGGGAGCCCCTGTCCGTATCGCAGGTGGAACTCCTCACTGGGGCTTCGTTACGGCCAGGCAAGGCCAGGCCAGGCCCACCTGGTAGCAGGAAGGTGGCAGGTCAGGTCCCGGTGTGCTGAGAGAGAGATGGTTGGCTGGTGAAGCAGTATTGTGAGACCTTCTCCCTCTATTAAAACCCGCCTGCCTGCTGGGGTCTGGAGGACCCTTGCACCCAGGGAACACCAGGAACAGTGTGGGAGCCAGAGGCAGGCTCTGGGCCGAGTGGGAACTCTAGGCCCTGGGGCTAGGAGACAACAGGGAGTGGAGCTCCACTTCTGCCCTGGGGGTGCCTCGCGGAGCTGTGATGGAAGGGAAGGCAACGCCCCAGCCGACCTGCTGGTGGTGGGTGGGGGACAGCTTTGTTTTGTCTGACCTGCTTTGACCATCCTGTGCTCAGATGAGCTCCTGGGCTGAAAAGCAAAACAGGGCAGAGTGCCAACGACTGGGCTCAACATTAGTGCCATCATTTCCATGCTCCATGGGAAATGCTGCCACAGGGCCCCGTGCAGATACTGTACAGAGTCCAAGGTGCCATGGACTCTGTGCTGATGAATACTGGGGGCCCTGATCTTAAGAGAGGGGAGCAGGCTTGCCCAGCATCCTGTCGTGGGCCAGGGTGGAAGGTCCCTACTCTCTGGTCCCATGACCTCAGGAAGCAAGTGCAAACCCATGTCCCACATAGGCAGGCTGGCTACAGGAAGTGCGGGATGTCACTGGGAATCAGGCAGCCTTCCTGGAGGAGGCGAAACAGCCACATCCGAGGGAGGGACCCAGGCTAGGCCCCGTGGGTCTGAAGGCAGGATGTTTCCTGCATCCTCCTTGCCAAGACCTGGGAGCCCAACTTGGGTCTCTTGGCCCCAGCCTGGCTGAGGGGGGCAGAGGGGCAGCTGGCAGAAGGGAGGGAAGCTGGGAGGGGTGGTGGAATTGGTAGGCCTGGCCCAGAAAGCCTCACCATTGAGGAGTAGATTACTCGACACCTAGATTAAGGGCTTCCATTTTGCTAAGCATCTGTCACCGTCAGTGCTTTGCCTGCCGCTAATGCTCGTGTCCTGTGTCGGGCTGCCCCCCTCGGGTGACCCATGGAGCCTGGTCACTGGGCCGAGGGCCCCATCTGAGGGGTGGTGGCACTGCCAGTGGAAGCCATCTCAGTGCACCAGTGGGTGTCCACATCACCCGCAGCCCTGTGCAGGGACTGCTCCTGGGAAGGCCAGCCGTGGTCCCCAGGGACAGGTCCCCAGGTAGAGCACAGTGGGGGTGTGCCCCAGCCTCCATGACCCTCCCCGTGTTAACCCAGTGCTCACCGTGGCCCTGTTAGGTAAGTGCTGTGAATATCAGGCTCTTATGACGCATAAGGAAACTGAGGCACAAGGCCTGATTTGTCATCACGCAGATGAAGTCAAGATTTGACTCTAGGAATTCTAAGGCCCCAGCCCGGTGCCACGACTCCCTTCAGCCAGAGTCCAGTTGGTCCGGAGTGGGTCTGTGCTGGCTGGCTGCAGCCTGGGTGGGTGGTGGGGGAGTGAGGGCAGAGCCAGGGATGGGCGGGGCCTGGGCGGCGAGGGGAGGGGCCTGAGTGGAGGGGGCGGGGCCGGCTCTGACCTGCCCGTGGCCGCCCGCAGCTGTACATCCAGACGACCACGCTGACGGTGTCGGTGAGCCTGAGCGCCTCGGTGTCCCTGGGAATGCTGTACATGCCCAAAGTCTACATCATCCTCTTCCACCCGGAGCAGAACGTGCCCAAGCGCAAGCGCAGCCTCAAAGCTGTGGTCACCGCCGCCACCATGTCCAACAAGTTCACGCAGAAGGGCAACTTCCGGCCCAATGGCGAGGCCAAGTCCGAGCTGTGCGAGAACCTGGAGGCCCCGGGTGAGTGGCCCCGGCCCTGCCCGCGAGCTCCTGCTCGCAGACCCTTGGCTTTGTTCAGCCGCTGAGACATGGGACCCAGGCCATGGCTGGCCAGCAACAGATGGGTGAGAGCCAGGTTGGGTTTGGGGACTGACAGTCCCAAGTGACAGCATCTCCCAAGGGCTTGTCAGGAGTCGTAGTGAGGACAGCAGGTGGAGGGGGCTGGGCTGGCCTGGGGGTTTGAGGCCCAGAGAGGGCGAGAGCCTGTCTGGAGATGACTGGGAACAGCGGTGTGGTGCCTTCCTTCCACTCTGCTTTCGCATGGCCCCCTTATCTTGGGGTCCCCATCCCCTGCATGCAGCATTATACCTGCCTTCAGACACGCCCCCACCTAGGTGGATAGCCTGGTGCCCCCTCACTTCGGCCCAATTTTGCTCCTCCCATAGCAGCAGCTAACCCCTAACCTATGACCAATCAGGTGCCCCCTGAAAATGGGGCGGGGCAGCAGGTCCTTACCGGACTGTGTCTATGGCCTCCATGGCTGTTTGAATGTGCAGAGGCCCTAGTACAGCCATATCCTTATTACTGACGCGGGCGCTGGGATGCCTCGCTCCTTCCCATGGACACACACCCATCCCGACATCGTTCATCCAAAGCCCTGTGTGCTAGGGCTGTGCACGCGGCCTCACATACACACACACACATGCATATCTGCACGTACATGACACATGCACACACTGTCTACTCAAAACGGCACATGCCAACTCCTCCAGGCGGGAACACTGGGGTCCATGAGGTGACACTACGCTGCAGAGAAAGCAGAGAGACCATGGGAGTGCTGGCACGGCCTCCACAGAGCCTGTGGTGGCCCCAGTGATGTCTCTGCCTGACTCAGGCTGGCCGCCCAATCAGATGAGGAGGTACGGCAGGGTGAGTGGCGCCCCAAACCCTACCTCCTGCAAGGGAGGATGGGCCCAGCCATCCCTGTCACGAGGGCCAGAGGCGGCAGCTCCCTTGTCCCCTGTCTCTCAGCCCCATGATGGCCCATGGAGACATATGGTGATTAATTCCAGGGACAGCCCAATCCCGGGGGTGCGCGTAGGAGGAGTGAAGAGGTGTCACTTCCATAGAACAGGGACATTTTTCATTCTGTCAGGTGTACGTATCTTTAAACAAACAGCAGAATAAATAATTTAAGGGCCCCGATTGCAGGCGATCGGCGTGGATTCGCAGGGCAACAAAAGGTGACTGTCAGCTTGTCAGCTTGTGTCCCAAGCTACAGGCCAGTTGCTGAGTCTCAGGGGGTGGCTGGCGGCAGGGGAGGGCGTGTCAGCAAGGAGGGGCTGCCACATCTTTGTCCCTTGCGCCCCCCTGAGGATGCTCCTGCAGCACCTGGCCTCGGCGCTGCCCGCCCGCCCTGAGTTCAGCTCTGCCTGGCCCTGCGTTTTGTGCTTGGTGGTCTCATCCACTCTCGGGCAGCAGCGGCAGGTTTGCTGGAGGGAGAGCCGTCCTTCAACTCAGAGAGGTCAGCTTGGTCAGGTGCTCTGTGCCCCCAGTGGCGAGGACTGCTGGCTGACTCTCCACGGAGCCTCACCGTTAGCTGACCCACTCCTCCCATTTTCTAGATGGTGAGGTTGAGGCTCCAGTGAGGGGCTTAGGGTCCTTGCTTGTAGCTGAGGACCCAGCGCCCCTCCTCAAACTCCAGATCCCATGAATGAAATTTTCTCTCTGTCTTTCAGAATTTTAAAAAACATATTTTATTCTTATTTGACACACAGAGAGAGAGAGAGAGAGGGGAAGGGAGAGAGAGAAAGAGAGAGAATGTAAGTGCCAGGGCCTCTAGCTGCTGCAACCAAACTCCAGACACATGTGCCACCTTGTGCATCTGACTTACGTGGGTCATGGGGAACTGAACCTGGGTCCTTTGGCTTTGCAGGCAAGTGCCTTAACCGCTAAGTCATCTCTCCAGCCCTCTTTTCTATTTTTTTTTGAGGTAGGCTCTCACTGTAGCTCAGGCTGACCTGAATTCACTATGTAGTCTCAGGCTGGCCTTGAACTCATGGTGATCCTCCCACCTCTGCCTCCTGAGTGCTGGGATTAAAGGCATGCACCATCACACCCGTCCTTTTTTTCTATTTTTCTATTTTTCTTTTTTGTTTTTGGTTTTTCGAGGTGGGGTCTCACTCTAGCCCAGGCTGACCTGGAATTCACTATGGAGTCTCAGGGTGGCCTCGAACTCAAGGCGATCCTCCTACCTCTGCCTCCCGAGTGCTGGGATTAAAGGCGTGTGCCACCACGCCCGACCTCTTTTCTATTTTTTAAAAATATTTTTATTTATTTATTTGCAAGGGGAGAGACTGAGTGTGTATGGGCACACCAGGGTCTCTTGCTGTTGGAAATGAACTCCAGATGTCTGTGCCACTTTGTGCATCTGGCTTTCCATGAGTACTGGGGAATTGAACCTGGGCCATCAGGTGTTGCAAGCTAGCATCTTTAACCATTGGGTTATTTCTCCAGCTCCATGAATGGGATTTTCTTTAAGTTTTTTATTTATTTATTTATTTGAGAGTGACAGAGAGAGAGAGAGAGAGAGAGAGAGAGAGAGAGAGGAGAGAATGGGTGCGCCAGGGCCTCCAGCCACTGCAAACGAACTCCAGATGCATGCTCCCCTTTGTGCATCTGGCTTACGTGGGTCCTGGAGAACCGAACCACTAAGCCATCTCTCCAGCCTGGGATTTTCTTTGTAAATATCTTTATTTATCTAAGAGAGAGTAAGTATGGCTACACCAGGGCCTCCAGCTACTGCAGACTCCAGATGCAGGTGCCCCTTTGCGGGTCTGGCTTCACATAGGTCCTGGGGAATTGAACTCGGGTTGTGAGGCTTTGCAGACAAGCAATTTTAACAGCAAAAATGGACCACTGGTTTGCTCTTGCTACAGCCGGGAAACCAAGGCCTGGCAGACAAGGGAAGGAACTGCTTCAGGCCACCCAGGGAGGGGCGGCTTCCTGAGACTAGAGTGGGACTCCCATGTTCTCCCACCGCTTCAGCCCACCTGCACCTTGTGCCCCGGCCTGTTCTCCCTACTGCACCCAGCCCAGGCCCAAGCCACTTCCCAGTGCTGTGCAGTGCAGTGGTCCCACAACCCAGGGTTGCCCCTCTTGTGGGCACGTGGGGATTCTGGGCACACTAGAAGATTCTGTGCCATGCCCTTATCTTTTTCTGGATGCCAGGGCATCATTTCCTCCCACCAGCACCTTCTGCCTCCCTGGAAACTTCCTCAGCCAAGCGATTATCACCCTCTGCTTGAAGGCTTCTGTAAGCAGGGAGCTCACTACTGCAGAAGGCCGCTTGCTCCTCCCTTAGCTCTGGCTGGGGAAAGTTCTTCCTTTAAGGGCTGGAGAGATTGCACAGTGCTTAATGCACTTCCTGCACAAGCATGAGGGCCTGAGACCGGCAGAGTTCGAATCTCCAGATCCCATGTAACAGGTGGGCGTGGCCATGTGTGCCTGTAGTCCCAGTCCCAGATGTGAGAATTGTCAGAGCCCCATGAGCTCTGGAATCAGTGAGAGACGCTGGCTCCAAACGTCACTGGATGGGAGAATAATGAGGTGGGACACAAGATATTCTCTAGCTACAAGCCACTGTAGGCTAGTGCCCCCTGCTGCATTAGAGCTTTTGGGGCACCACAGCCCCCCTCTACACACACACACACACACACACATGCAGAAAAAGTTAAAAAAGACAAAAGAGTTCTTTTAAGGTGTGGAGTTGGGAGGTGGTGGGGAGAACTTCAGCGGCGAGGAGTTGGGGGCCGGTATTAAAAATGGAGTGGCTTCAGTGACACCGTGAGGGAGGGGCAGCTGGGTGGGGGACAGCCAGCATGTCATTGGGGGTGCTTCTGTCTGAGCCTAGGCTGGGAACTGTGACGGGGTCCCTCACCGGGCGGCACTGTCAGGAAGTGCTGGCAGCAGCAGGCCTGACTCGTGACTCTGGTTTTCTCCCTCCAGCGCTAGCCACGAAACAGACCTATGTCACCTATAGCAACCATGCAATCTAGCAGGGCTACCAGAGCCGAGCGGTGGAAGAGCCTCTGAGGACGGTGCATTGGACCAGGGCCACGCCCGTGGGCCCAGCTGATGTCCTGCCTGCCCGTGGGTACCCACGGATGTGGCTTGGTGCTGAGAACAGTAGAGACCCCCCCCCCGGCTGTCACTGCGGAGCAAGTCAGGGTGGGGCGGCAGGAGGGAGCCGAGGCGCCAGGCAGCTCGAGACCACCACAGAGGCCCGAGTCCTGGACTGTTGTCCCACGGGCCTCAGAGTTCAGGGGCTCAGTCGCCAGAGCCCAGCACTGGCTTTCTCCCCCTCCTTTTGCCTCTGTCTGTCCTGTTGGTGACCTCAGCGGGTCCCCCCCTGTCGTCGTGCTCTCCGTCTCTGCATGTCTTGTCTGTTTGGGTTCTGGACTTCTGTGTCTTCTTTCTGCTCCTGCCTTCGCGCTGCCGTTTGCCATGTCCCGCCCCTCCGGCTCCCTCTGGCCCCCCCATGTCACTCCTGTCATGCACTTTTCTTTCCTGTCCTTGACTTCGTTTTTACCAGCCCCCCTCCCTCCCACTCCATTAAATCTTCCATGTTGCAAAAGAGAAAAAAAAAAAAAAAAAAGAGGAAAAAAAAAATCAAAACACACACAAAAAAGCCCAAACAAATCTTGAGTGTTTTGCAAAGTGCCGCATCCTCCTGGTGGCCTCTGTGTGTCCCCGTGGCCCGCAGCCTGCTCGCCTGCCCGTCTGCCGTGTGTCCTGCCCGCCTGCCCGCGTGCCCCTCCTGCCGAACACGGAGTTCAGTGCCTGGGTGTTTGGTGGTGGTCATTGATGATGATGTGTAGCATGATTGTTTTTATACCAAGAACATTTCTAATAAAGATAAACACATGGTTTTGCACCCGGCCTCCACATCACTGAGGGTCACATGCTCAGCTGCAGCTGGTGGCCTGGGGTCACAGGGGAGGAGGGGCTGCACGATGGTCTGTGGAAGCTTTGGACAGGGAAGACCAGTGTCCCAGGTGAGGGGCAGGGACACTGAAGAACATTCCAGAAATCAACACCAAATCAAGGGGGGTGTTCTGCCCATAACATTTCTGTCACTTCTCTGCACCTATAACAAACTTCTCCTTCCAGCCAGGAGTCTCAAGGTCTCCCAGCCGCTTGTCCTGCTTATCCAGGTGCCAAGGTGTCCTCTGAGGGTGGCATGTAATCATGTGACCCTAGCACCCTGGCACTGTGGGAGTGGGGCTCCCTGAAGTCCATCTAGCTGTCCCAGCTGTCCCCTAAGAGGCTCCTGGAGGTGTCCATCCATTTCATAAGGATGCCCATCCCAGGTTAGCTGCGAGTATGCGAGTGTGCTGCGGCAGGGGCCTGGCTGGGGAAACCTGCAGGGCCCAGGCTGCCCACGCGGTTCCCTCCCACCCCTACCGCTGACGACGCGTGGCGAACCCCGGGTCCCTGGGTGAGGAGCAAGGCAGGGACCGAGTGTGGGAATGGAGACAAGACCACTGCATGGTGTGGGGGTCAGCTGTGCTCAGTCTCCCCTTGGGTCTGTGCCCAGCACTCAGTGTGTGCTCAGTAAGCACCTGTGTAAAGGAAGGAGCGAGGAGGGGTATCTCCCACTGACCCTCTTGTAGGATGGCTCCACCCAAGACCGTTCTGAATAGATTCTGCTCAGCCCTCAGACCCAGGCAGGCAAGACTAGGCGGACAGGTCAGCGTGTGTTGGTGTGTGTGTGGGGGGGTGGGATTGGATCAGAAGGGGTGTGGCCAGTTCCCCCTGGGGGGTTTCCTACCACACCTCGGTCTGTGTGCCTGGCATCTTTCCCCTTGAAGTGACTGTGGTGCTCAGCCCAGAACTTGCCCAGCGCTTCTTTACCAGGAATGGGGTGGGATTTCCTCCCTAAGGGGGGGGGGCCTCTGTCCCTCTGCTCCCCTCAGCACTCAGGATGGGGTAGTGGGAAGTTAAGGGGGTCCATGGTAGTGGCGCTTACCCCACCAGCAGGGAGAGCAAGCCTCACCCTCAGGGAACTTCTGGCTTGGGTTAAGTAGGACAGGGTGTCCTCTGTACCCCCGAAGCTGGGATGTAGGTACAAAGAAGAGTGGGGGCTCTGTGACCTGAGGTGGGCTGGAGGGACCTGCAAGTCAGGTGTGAGCCAGGTGTAAGCAGGGAAGATGGCGGGGACCCAACGGTGCCTGCTCCGATGATGACGGGAGGGTGCTCGGAGGCTCCTCCTGGGACAGCTGGCTGCTCCCGTCCTGAATTCTTTTTGCATGTGTGTATGTGTGGGGTGTTCACATATGTGTGGGCACATGCACGCATGTGTGTGTGTGTGCTGCGGGGCAGAAGTGATGTCAGGTGTTTTCAATCACTTTCTATCTTACTTTTTGGCGTGTTTGTATGTCTGTGTGTGTGTGTGTATGTGTGTGTGTAGATGTGTACATCCTGTGTGCACGTGTGCAGAGGCCAGAGAAAGACGTCGGTGCCCTCCTCTGTCACTTTCACACTACTTCTCCCCGACACCTTGTTTCCTGTCAGACTGGCTGACCGGGGAGCCCCAGCAACCTCCTGCCTCCGTGAGCCTAGGCGCCCGGGTCACAGGCATGTGTGACCGTGTCTGCCCTTTTATATGGGTGTTGGTGATCGAGCTCAGGTCCGCATGCTCCAGCAGCAAGAGCTCTTACTGAGCCGTCTCCCTGGCCCGTCCACCTTACTCCCTGAGACAGGATCACTCATGGGACCTGAAGCTCGCCAGGCCCACTCAAACAGCAGTCAGCGAGCCCCGGGAGCCTCCCGTCTCCTCCTCCACAGTGCTGGGGCTACGGCGTGCACCGCTGCGTCTGGCTTTCACGCGAACGCTGAGGGTCAAAATTCAGGTCCTCATGCTTGCCCGGTAAGCACTTTACCAACTGAGCCATTTCCTGAATTGTATTACTGTAATTATTACCATATATATATATATGCATTTTGATTTCTTTTTTAAGACTTATTTTTATTTATTTATTTGAGAGAGAGAGTCAGAGAGAGGGAGAGAGAGAATGGGCACACCAGGGCCTCCAGCCACTGCAAATGAACTCCAGACACTGTGCCCCTTGTGCATCTGGCTTATGTGGGTCCTGGGGAATTGAACCGAGGTTCTTTGGCTTTGCCTGCAAACGCCTAACCGCTAAGCCATCTCTCCAGCCCTGTAGTTATTACTATTAAGACGATTGTTCCCTGTACTGGGGTGCAGAGAATCTTGGGTCTCATGTATGCTAAACTTGTGCTCCACCTCCAAACTACATTTTCTGCTCTCTCCTTTCTTAAAAAAATTTAAAAGTATTTTATTTTTATTTATTTATTTGAGAGAGAGAGAGAGAGAGAGAGAGAGAGAGAGAGAGAGACTGAGAATGGCCGCACCGGGGTCTCCAGTCTCTGCAAACGAACTCCAGATGCATGCACCACCTTGTGCATGTGGCTTACGTGGGTCCTAGGGAATTGAACCTGGGTACTTTGGCTTTGCAGGCAAGTGCCTTAACGGTTAAACCATCTCGCCAGCCTACTTTCAAATTTTGAGACGGGGCCAGGTGTGGTGGCACTGGGGAGACAGAGGTAGGAGGATCGCTGTGAGTTTGAGGCCAGCCTGAGACTACTTAGTGAATTCTAGGTCAGCCTGGGCTAGAGCGAGACCCTACCTCGAAAAACCAAACAAAACTTTTTGGGGGGCTGGAGAGATGGCTTGAGGCGATTGCCTGCGAAGCCTAAGGATCCAGGTTCAATTCTCCAGGTCCCACATTAGCCAGATGCACATGATGGCACATGCATCTGGAGTTTGTTTGCAGCTGAGGCCTTGGTGCACACATTCTCTCTCTAATAAATAAATAAATAATAAAATATTTTTAAAAATTAAAAAAATTTTGAGACAGAGTCTCACTACTTGCTCAGTCAGGCCTTGGACTTTCTGTTCTTCCTCCCATGGGAGGCTTGCGCTTCCAGGTCCTCTCTTCCTGACTGTTACCCTCAGTCCGCGGGGAGACAAAAGGGACATTGCCCAGGGAGTTCAGGGTTTTACACTTCAGCGAGACTCGAGAGACAGATGGGAGCGATCTGCCCTGGCATCCAGGCAGGCTCAGTTCCTCCCCCTCCTTGAGGGGGCCAGGGGGCAACTGCCCAGTGCCCTTTCTGACCTTGGGGTGGCACCTCGTGCAGGTGTTGCTGCCCCTCCCCCCCACCCCAGTGCGCCTGGGAGGCCCGTGGACGGTTGAGTGTCTGGTGTGGGTCAGGCCTCAGAACTGGAGAAAAGGGGAGCAGCATGGCCCACTTTACAGCTTATCTGCAGATGGCTGTTCACCCCAGGAGCCCAGGGCTGCCAGGCCACCTCTGCACACCTCCCAGGACTCTGGAGACCAGCTGAGATCCCAGGGGCTTTCGCCAGGGACTGGTCCTTATTCTAATTCCCGTGCTCTGCCCTCCTATGCGTCTCTAGTCCTGGACTCACGGGAACGCGGAGCCCACGGCGTGCCTGGTCAGTAGTATGCCATTAGTCCCTGTCGCTGCTTCTGTCCCCAGGCCACCAAGAGGCTTAGGAAGCTCAAAGGAGAGGTACCGTCTGCAGGATGCTGGGCGGCCCCTGCTCCCCAGGTGGAGGATGGGCCATGGGCTCCTTTCTGATGCTCTGATCCAGGGTCCATGGCACTCTCCTTCCAGCCCCACAGTCTGGGTGCCCACTGAGCTCTCAGGAGAAACTGAGGCCTTCTCCCTGGCTCCCTGTACTGCCCTGTAGTCCCTAGGACCCAGCCCTGGCCCTCTGAGCCTCACTTCCCCAGGCTCCCCCAGACAGCACAGGACTGAATGGCACACATGCCAGGAACTCACTCTAGTTGGCAAAAGTAGCAATTAGCATCTAATGAGACTTCTTGCTTTATTTTTAGGTAACCTCCCAGGCCCTGCCTGTGGAATCCAGCCCGCCATTGCTTGCACATAATTAAAGCATGTCACCATAATTTGCTTTTTTTTTTTTTTCCTGGTAAAGCCCGTAATTATGTTTTTCTTGCAAGTGAGGGAAGAAGGGCAGGAAAAGGAAACAAAAGAGAAGGTGGAGTTGGGGCAGGAAATCCGCCTCTAGGCCCAGCTGCCTCCTGGGACCCACTTAACTTCCGGGGTCTCCTCTAGGGCTGCCCAAGCTTCTCCTTGTGGCTTTCCTTAGGGTAGAGCCAGAGCCTGATGATTCTTGGGCTGGGAGTGGGCATGTGGGAGTTCTTCCCACCATTCTCCTTCAGCATGTGCTAGAAAATTCCGTAATGAAAAGTATAATGTATTGTATTGCTTCTTGGCCTTTTGGCTAAGGTCAAATATAAAAGGCTGAGTGAAACTCTACTCCCAGAAAGGGGTCTGCTGGCTGCTGCCGTGGCTCTCTTCCCTCTAACTATGGCCAAGGGCTGTCCCTGCAGCATCTCCGTCATTCGTTGGCACAGGTGAGTGGGGTGGGCGCTCCTTCCTGGAGCCTCTGAGACTATTCTCCCAGCCCCAAACATCTTCCTACTTGCCAACTTCGGTGGGGGCCCACACCCCAGGGCAGGTTCACCTGAAACACACCAACGACCTCCCAACCCTGTTGGACTCCTATCCCAACCAGTACCTGGGCGGTGAGGAATGGAGGCAGGTGTGTTTTGCGGAGTCCCAAGCAGCTGGACGCGAAGGCTGTCTGAATCCCACCTCAGCCCTGATGTCAGGTTAGACGCGTCCCTCCCAGCAGGTGCCAGATTCTAACCCCTAGGCCGGGGAATCCAGAGCCTGGCACGAGGTGGGCACGCAATGAATGTTGGTGGACCGAATGGACGCCAGCCGCCAGCCGCCAGCACCCGCTCCGCCGTCTCTGTGACAGCCCATTGGGAACTGTTCTTCACTTACCCCAGGGCTCCCCTTGGAGGCCTGGGGAGACGGGGATACATCAGTTCTGTCTGTCCCCCAAACTCCCGCCCAGCGTGAGAGCCACGTTGCGGCGAGACTCGGGAAACCTCGGTTCCAGGGGAGGCCCAGGAATTCCGCTCTTGGACAAGCTGCCCCCCCTCTGGGACTCCCCTCATCCTTAGGAGAGGAGTGGGGCGCTGGGCTCTTGGCAGCCGACATTCCCCGTACAGAAAAGGGGAGGAGACTGCAGAGAAGAGTCTAGTGGGGCCCGTTACTATGGCAACTGTGCCCAGGATCAGGATGGGGGAGGGGCTGGGCATGCAAATCAGACCCTTCCTTCAGCTTCCCTGGCTCTGGGCTGGAACAGGAAGAGGGGCTGCTAATGTGTGGAGCCCTGGAAGGGGATGGACTGGACAGAGGGGACCCACTGGGCGCGGGCTGGGTGGGTGACGGGTGTGGCAGGGCCTTTGCTTGCCAGTGAAGGAAACAGGACTGGATGTCCAAGATGGGTCCAGAGCTGTGGCCCACAGGGACAAGCGAGGAGCCCGAGGCCTCTGGAAGCAGTGGAGCGGGGTTCAGGGTGGGGAGGTCTGGGCACCTCTCTTCCTTCCGTGCCCACAGCCCTTGGGAAAGCAGGGCAAGGGCTTCGGGCAGTGGGCTGGAGACACCGGCTTCGGGTCTCTCTCTGCCGGTCCTGTGGCTCAGGGCACTGGGATCCTTGCGGCTCTCTCTGAACTTCGCGTCTGCTTTTTACCCTCGTTTGAGTCATGGCCTCCCTGTGCAGCCCAGGCTGGTTCTGAAGTTGGCAATCCTCCTGCATGGGTCTCCCATGGGCCGGGATCGCAGGCCTGCGCCACCATGCCCGGCTCTGAACTTCACCTTCTGCGACTGTGAAATAGAGCCCAGTGACCACGGGGAGAGATTTTGACACCCCATCCCTGGGGAAGGATGCGAGCAGGGTGGCGTGCTCCCCTGAGGGCTCCCTCCTCTGCAGCTCTGGTGGTGTCCCCTCTCCCCCTCAGGTGCAGAGGCGCCAGAGGGCTCCAGGCCTGTGTCCGGTTACTCTTGTTCCTCTACAAAAGTTCCCAGACCTCCCGTTTAAACCATGGCCTCGGTGCTGGGCGACTGTTCATTCCAGGCAGCTCTGGATTTCCCAGCCTGCCTTGCAGTTAGGCGGAGTCACATGATTGTGCTAGACCATTACTGTGCACAGAGATGACGCTGAGGGTTCGGGAGGAGGCTAGGTGTGCCTTCTGGTGTGTGCCCACCTTGGAAGTCCCATCGGGAGGATGACATGTATGAGGGAGGCCACCAATTTGTGACTAACTTTTTGTGAATAAGAAATCAACTTCATGCTAAAATGCTGTGACCTCAGAGGCTGTTACTAAGTGACAGTGTTTCCTACCGTAATCGACATATACTTGACAAGTGCCCAAGTCATGCACGGTGCCCAGCATCCTGGGCACTCCACTGGCCACTTGTCCACAGTGGAGCCCATCATCTCCGGTAAGTGACCCTTCCCCTGCTCCAGGCTCCGCTCGTGGATAATCACAAGACATGAGTAGAAATTCACCCTACCTGAGCCCCTCCCAGGACCACTTGATCCCATGGCTCTGCCCGCTCCTCCCGCACCCACACCCACACCCCCCCCATCACCTTCCGTGTTCATACCCTCCATGCTGCCCCAGCCACTGTGGACAGCCTTCAGCTCCCTGGCCAGCTGCCAGACTTTATGGCCCCAGTTTTCCCATGAGGCACCTAGCTTCCGAGTGGCTTTGCTTCCAAGCAGTGTCCTTTCCACTGCCATCCTTGCCCGAGTCCCTTTGTCTAGGATGTGTCTCCTTCTCCTGGCCACTTTCCTTGCTGGTTTGGGACAAGATGGTGATGTGTTGTGGGGCAGCTAACTTCACATTGCTTGTGCTTGGTTGAGAGAGAGAGAGAGAGAGAGAGAGCGCGAACGAGCGAGCATGGGCAAACCAGGGCCTCCTGTCACTGCAAATGAATTCCAGACTCAGTGTCGTTTTGTGTGTCTGGCTTTACCTGGGTACTGGGGAATTGAAACCGGGCTTTACAAGCATGTATCTTTAACTGCAGAGCCATCTCTCCAGCCCAGTCTTGAACTCTTGTTCCTCATGCCTACAACCCCCCCCCCAAGTGCTGGGATTCCAGGTGAATTTCACCACACCAGATTTCTGTGGTGCTGGGAATTGAACCCAGGACTTCTTCGTGCATACTCGGTAAGCACTCTACCCCCTGAGCCACACCCCAGCCCCACATAGAGTCACCATTATACTTGTAAGCCAGAGGAGAACATTGGGAATCCTCTTCTCCCTCATCCACGTGCTTCCTGGAGACGTGATCTCCACTACGACTGGCTTTACAGACGTGAGTGGTCACGCCCAGCAGGAGTGGTTATTTCTCTAAAAATATTTCAGTGTCATCCTTATTTCCACTCCTCTAAGAGACTTAATTTTTTAAAAACATATGTATTTATTTGAGATAGAGTGAGTTTGGGTATGCCAGGGCCTCCTGCCATTGCAAAGAAACCCCATATGCATGCTCCACTTTGTGCATCTGGCTTTATGTGGGTTCTGGGAAGTCAAGCCCAGGTGAACAGGCTTTGCAAGCAAGTGCCTGTAACTGCTGAGCCGTCTCTCCAGCCTGAGAGTTTATACACGTACATCAGCCCAAAAGGCTGTCCTCCACCTCTATGACACGTTTTTCTTTCCATGTTTGGTTTTCTCCTCCCCTCCCCTCCCCTCTCCTCCTTCCCCTCTCCCACTCCCCTCCACTCTCTTCTCTTTCTTCTGTTCTCTATTCTCTCCCAATCTGTCAGGCAGGGTCTCAGGTAACTCAGGCTACCCTTGGCTTTGCTATGTAGCCAAGGATGGCTTTGAACTCCTGACCCTCTTGCCTCTACCTTCTGAGTACTATGGTGACAGACATATGCCACCATTGCCTGGCATTGTTTTGTGTCATTTCACTCGCTGACCTCAAGCTTACTATTTAATCTCCACCACCCAATCTGCCTTTAATCATATCCAAATGCACTAAAACAACCTCAGTGTTGTGGCTCCCATCCTTGGGAGCTTGGTTGGGTCTTTTGAATGTCTTCTGCATCTCTAGTTAAGTGCTGGTGTTCCTCCCTGGAGCCTATAAATATGTGGAGTCCGGTGCTCTTAGATGTTCGGATATCCTTGGCTCCTAACTCTGCCATCCAGCCACTTCCTGACTGGTTTCCGGGATGATTGCTGCTCACGGCCACACCTTCCCCTGCTCTGTTCTCCGCCACCAGTGGTGCTGGCTGCCAGGCCTTGCAGACCTTGCTTCCTGGGGCGCTGGGTATTTTTGTCTACAAAGGTCTGGGCTTTGGCTGGGATGTGGTCAGATGCTTTCCCAGTCACCTCGCAGCTCTGCGACAGAAGAGGGGTATTTCATCCAGTGCCCACAGACCCAGTAGGGAGGGCTTGCGCCCGCTCTCGCTGACGTCTGGGAGCTCGGATGGTTCTTGGGGGCTCCGAGGACTGTTGAGCCCGAAGCCCTGGGCCTCTCGGGGTTTCTCTGAGTGATTTTCCCTTCTCTGGCTTCTATCCCATGACCCCACAGACCTCGTGGCCTCCCTGGACTCCAGCTGGGTCCCCTTGGCCTGGATTGCCCCTGCCCATGCTACAAGCACTGTGGGCTCAGTACATTTGTCCTCTTCTTGTGAGGACCTCTGGTCTTCGTGTCTTAGGAACCATGGCTCCATATTCAATCCCCCTTCCTCCTTTTTTCAGTCATTAAAGGAAGGCAGTCTCCCCTGGCCCCTTGCCCCTTGTGACCACAGGGCTCCGCTGTTAAAACTCACTCTCTCCGGACTGCAATTAGGAGGTGGGCCCTCCTCTATCAAGTGCTTAGGGTTAGATGTGGCTGGAGGTCTGAGCCCTTGGGCATGGAATTGGTACCCTCCTGAGAGTCCCAGGGGAGCTGCTTGCCTCTGCTCTGTGCCACGTATGGGAGGCCCCAGCGGAAGTCAGTGTCCACACTCGGAAGAGGCGAACGGCAGCTGCACTGCACTGTGCGTGGTCCAGCCTCCGGAGTGGGGGAAAGACCTTTCTGTTGATTATAAGGCTGCCAGTCCCTGGAAATGTGCCGCAGCAGCCGGAACTGACTAAGCCACTTCAGCTGGAAGTGGGCATGTGCTCTTCCCATGCTAAGACAGAGCTGCCCAGCCCCGGTCCCTGCTGCGCACAGCTGAGCTTTCTGACTGCCCCTAGCCACATAACCAGAGCCTCGCCTCATTGTGAGACTCTTCTAAGCTTTGCGGCCATTGCGGTTTTGAATCTTTACAACTGTGTGAGGCAAGTCCTCTTTTTGTTCCCATTTTACAAATGGAGACATTCCATAAAGCTCGGGGAGGTTAAGTAACTTGCTCCATACAGCCAGGAGGTGGTGGAGATGGCAACTGAACCCAGCTGTGTAGTGCCAGTCCCAGCCTCAGCTTCTGCCCCTCCCTCCTCTTCAAGACCCTCCCCATGGCTCTTGCCACTATACCACTCTGACCAACCCTGTGGATGGATAGAAGGGCGGATGGATGGGTAGTGTTATATCAGTGGCTTTCTTGTCACTGGGACAAAGTACCAGACCATAATCAGTTCGTGGAAGAAAAGGGTTTATCTTGGCCCACAGTTCCCAGGGGGAGTGGCCATAGCATGGCAGAGACAACATGGCAGGAGCAGATAGCTGGCGACACATCATCACATCAGCATGAAGGAAGTGGAGAGGGAGCCACAGGGTGTGTGTGTGGGGGGGCTGGACTGTAAAACCTCAAGGCCTGCCCCAGGTGTCAGATTTCCTCTAGCAATGCTCCCCCATCACCTTCCTGAACAGCAACGTCAGCTGGGCATTGAGGGCCCGGCTTACTGGTCACTGGGCTGTTTCTCGTGTTGTAGGGAATTAAGCATCTGCAAACTCACTTATGCCAGGAGCTCCCCCCGTGTAGGTGCCAGACACACCTGCAGACCTTGCCAAATGTCTCTTAGGGGAAGAAGCTGTTGGTGTGGACAACCGGCCCAGAGCTTGATTGTTAAGGTAGGCAGTTGTGATTATAAGCGTCATTAAAAAACAGAGGGCTGGGGCTGGAGAGGTGGCTTAGCAGTTAAGGCGTTTGCCTGCAAAGCCAAAGGATAATAGTTCGACTCTCCAGGACCCACGCAAGCCAGATGCACAAGCATCTGGAGTTAGTTTGCAGTGGCTGGAGGCCCTGGCATGCCCATTCTCTCTCCCTCCCTCCCTCCTTCTCTCTTTCTCTGTCAAATAAATAAATTAAAAAAAATATTTAAAGAAAAAAAAAACCCAGAGGGTTGGAGAGATGACTTAGTAGTTAAAGTGCTTGCCTGCAAAGCCAAAGGACCCAGGTTCTATTCCCCAGGACCCACGTAAGCCAGATACACAAGCTGGTGCATGTCTGGAGTTTGTTTGCAGTAGCCAGAGTCCCTGAATGTCCATTCTCTCTCTGTTTCTTTCTCTCCTAAATAAATAAATCAGAGAATTGGAGAGATGGCTAGTAGTTAAGGACCCAGGTTTGAGTTCGTTTGCAGCGGCTAGAGGTCTTAGTGTGCCCATTCTCTCTCTCTCCCCTCTCAAATAAATAAATAAAATATAGAAACAAGCAAGAACAGCTGGGTGTGGCAGTGCATACCTGTAGTCCCAGTACTCAGGAGGTGGGAGCAGTGGGATCAGGAATTCCAGGTCAGCCTAGGCTAGCTACAAGAGAGCACCTTTTAAAAAGCAAGCATCAGCCGGGCGTGGTGGTGCATGCCTTTAATCCCAGCACTCGGGAGGCAGAGGTAGGAGGATCACCGTTGTGTTCGAGGCCACCCTGAGACTACATAGTGAATTCCAGGTCAGCCTGAACTAAAGTGAGACACTACCTCATAAAACCAAAAATAAAAAATAAAAAAATAAAAAAAATAAAAAGCAAGCATCAGAGACAAAACCAAAGAGGAATATCAAAGGGTTATACTTTCTGTGAAAGGACAGAGACAAAACAAAAACAAAAACCCCACCGAAACCCAGTGAGTGGCAAAGACAGTGCTAGGCGCTCTTGTTTGCCTGGGCTTGTGCTCTGGGAGGCTGAGCCAGGGACACTTCTCCGACTCTAATCAGAGCCAGCAGCGCAGGCTGGGCCCATTTGCATCGCCCACCTCTGTGTTCCCAGCGGTAGAATCAGCACCGCGTGATGTTTTACCTGCTCCCCTGGCTGCAGAAATGAAAGTGAGTTCCTGGGAGGAGGTCACACCCCGACTTCTGAGCAGAGCTCCCGTGAAGCTTGAGTTTACAAAGCAAAATCACAGAGCGGAGGAAGAAAACATCGTGAGTGAGTCAGTGAAAAGAACCAATGGCAGAGCCAGACCTCTACGGCAAGATAGTGAAGCTTCTTGGTGCAGGGTGGGAATGGAGGCTCATGCCTGGACTCCTGGCACTTGGGAGGCTGAGATGGGGGTTTGAGTGTTTGAGGCCAACCTGGGCTACAAGGGGGTTCCAGGCAAGCCTGGGCTATACAGCTAGGCCATGTCTCAAGAAAGAGAGAGGAATAAATTAATTTCTAAGTCCAGACTATATTCATATTCACTTAAAATAGCACATTTAAGGCTGGAGAGATGACTCAGCAGTTAAGGCGCTCACCTGCAAAGCTTTAATGACCTGGGTTTGATTCCCCAGTCCCCGTGTAAAGCCAGATGCACAAAGTTGTGCGTGCATCTGGAGGTCATTTGCAGTGGCTAGAGGCCTTGGCATGCCCATTTTCTCTGTCTCTCTTCTCTCTCTCTCTGTTTGCAAATAAATAAATAAATATTATTTATTTATTTGAGAGAGAGATACAGAAATAGGCAGATAGAGAGAATGGGTGTGCCAGGGCCTCTAGCCATTGCAAACGAACTCCAGATGCATGCACCCCCTTGTGAACCTGGCTTACGTGGGTCCTGGGGAGTCGAACCTAGGTCCTTTGGCTTTGCAGGCAAGCACCTCAACCACTAATCCATCTCTCCCATCCAGTGAAAATATATTTAAACATAACATATTTAAAATGCCAGCTCCTGGAAACAGGGGCACCGTAAGGAAAACTTGGTGTATTAGTTACGTTCCTGTGGCTGTGACAAAAGACCCAACAAAAGGCAGCTTAAGGAAGGGAGGAAGGGTTAATTTTGGCTCAGGGTTTGAGGGTACAGTCCACCATGGTGGCAAAGGCGCGGCGACGGGGGTGTGAGGCAGTTGGTCACAGCGCGTCCTCCGTCAGGAAGCAGAGAGGTGGCGCTGGTGCTCAGCTTGCTCGCTCCTTTATGGTCAGTGCAGGACCCCAGCCCACGGGACGCACGGGGCCGCCCCCATTCAGGATGCGTCTTTGTTCCTGTTCATGCTCCCTGGAAATGCCCTCCTGGGACAAGCCCAAAGCGTTGTCTCCTAGGTGATCCTAAATCCCATCAAGTTACAATCAATATTAACTGTCACACTAGGCAAATAGGAAAATGAGTCAATCGACTCAGAAATGAAAATAATAATATTGAAATCTAAAAAGCGACTAAAGGGCTAGACAGCATATTAGATACAGTTCAAGGGACAGTTGGTGAACTGGAAAATAGATTTGAAGAAATCATTAGTGGTAACGCGGCCCACAGAGAAAAGCAGGAACAACAAGAACAAAAAGATACAAGACAAAGAATGTTCATCTGTACATTCCAAGAGAGTGGCAGAGATTTGGAAGTGCAACACATTGATGAGGAATTTTTCAGAAATAGTAAAGAAGACAAATACTGGGAGCAACTACAAAGACTTTAGAGCAAGCCTGGCGTGGTGGCGTACTCCTTTAATCCCAGCTCTCAGAAGGGTCGCCTTGAGTTTGAGGACAGCCTGAGACTACATAGTGAATTCCAGATCAGCCTGGGTTAGAGTGAAACCCTACCTTGACAAACCAAATAAAATAAAATAAGTAGAGGGGGCCAGGCATGGTAGAGGTAGGAGGATCACTGTGAGTTCAAAGCCACCCTGAGACTACATAGTGAATTCCAGGTCAGCCTGGGATCGAACAAGACCCTACCTTGAGAAACAAAAACAAACACAAAAAAACAACAATTCAGAGGAAAGTAAATAAAAAGGGACCCGGAGATAAAAACTGTAGAAACATGGGCTGGAGAGATGGCTTAGCAGTTAAAGTATTTGCCTGTGAAGCCTAAGAATCCATGTTCGACTCTCCAGGTCCCGTATAAGCCAGATGCACAAGGTGATGCAAGCGTGCAAAGTCGCACATACGTGTGAGGTGGCTCACGTGTCTTCAATTTGATTGCAGTGGCTGGAGGCCCTCACATGCCGATTTTCTCTCATAAAAAAAAAAATTACAAAAAAACTGCAGAAACCCAAGAAGGCTATCTTAAAAGCAGCTTGGGGCTGGGGCGATGGCTCTGTGATTAAAGACACTTACTTGCTTGCAAAGTCTGCTGGGCCAGGTTCAATTTCCAACCCACCCATGTAAAGCCAAATGTACAAAGTGGCACATGCAACAGGAATTTGTTTGCAGTGGCCTGAGGCGAGGCTCTGGTGCACCCATACTCACTCTCTCTCTCTCTCTCTGCTCACAAATAAATAAAAGTATTTTTTTTTTAAAGCAGTTTGGGCCAGGCATGGTGGCGCACAGCTTTAATCTTAGCACTCGGGAGTTCGAGGCCACCCTGAGACTACGTAGTGAATTCTAGGTCAGCCTGGGCTACAGTGGGACCCTACCTCAAAACCGCCCCCCCACCCCTGCCCCTCCCAAAAAGCAGCTTGGTCAGAAAATTCAGGTAAGTCCCAAAAGACCATTTGTAATCCCAGCATTTGGGAGGTGGAGGCAGAAGGTTCAGGATTAAAGGCCAGGCCAGTTATATAGTGAATTTAAGGCCAGCCTAGGCTACATAAGACCATGTCTCAAATAATCACAAAAGAAAAAAGGAAAAAGCAGAAAAGGTTATAAAAATAGGCATATGAAGACTATTTCTCTCTTTCTCTTTCTTTCTTTCTTTCTTTCTTTCTTTCTTTCTTTCTTTCTTTCTTTCTTTTTTGGTTTTTCGAGGTAGGGTTTCACTCTAGCCCAGGCTGACCTGGAATTCACTATGTAATCTCAGGGTAGCTTTGAACTCACAGTGATCCTCCTACCTCTGCCTCCTGAGTGCTGGGATTAAAGGCACGCACCACCATGCCCGGAAATTTCTTAATTTTATTAAACTATGAAGAGAAAAAGAAAAGGAAAGAAACAAAACAAAAAGAAAAATAAAGGAGTGAAATAATAAGTGACCCGGGATGGATCTGTAGGACATGAGCACTGTCCTCAAGACGTCCAGAAATCACAAGAGAGAGAGAGAGGGGACCCAGGGACAGATGTCAGGCTACGGCCAGCATGAGCAGATGGGCCTGGGCGTGAGGTCAGCCTGGGCTACTTCATTTGCCTCAAACAGAACAGAACAGAACAGAACAAAACAGGACATCTCTAAAATAGGGTCTCAGTGTTCCCTGAGCCAGGCCTGGTGGCTTCATGGACCAGGAGACGTGGAAGCACGCTTGGGCTCACTTGTCATGAGTGCGCTATGTCAGCAACGTGGATGAGCACGCTTGTGTCTTTCCTCAATGTCAGAATTTATTGGATAATAAATTCACAAGGTATGGAGGTTTTCAATGACAGCAATTTTAGAAAAATATTTATGGGGCTGGAGAGATGGCTCAGCAATTAAGGTGCTTGCTTGCATACCCTAATAACCTGAGTTCGATTCCCCAGGACCCATGTAAACCCAGATGCGCAAGGTCCAGATGCACATGTGTTTAGAGTTTGTTTGCAGTGGCTGAAAGCCCTGGCATGCCCGTTCTCTCTCTCTGCTTGCAAATAAATAAATAAATAAAAGTAAAAAAAAAAATTATATATGGGGCTGGAGAAATGGCTTAGCTGTTAAGGAGTTTGCCTGTGAAGCCTAAGGACTCACGTTCGACTCTCCAGGTCTCATGTAAGCCACACGCATAGTGACGCAAGCACATGAGGTCACACATGCACGTAAGGGGGCACATGCATATGGAGTTTGATTGCAGTGACTGGAGGCTCTGGCACACCAGTTCTCTCTCTCACTCTCATTCTTGTATAAAAAAGGAAGTCTGGGCCTGGAGAGGTGGCTTAGTGGTTAAGGCATTTGCCTGCAAAGCAAAAGGACCCAGGTTCAATTCTCCAGGATCCACTTAAGCCACATGCACAAGTGACACATGCATTTGGAGTTCATTTACAGTGGCTGGAGGCCCTGGTATTCCATTCTCTCTCTGTCTGTCTCTCTTCTACCTCTCTCTGCTTGCAAATAAATAAATAAATTATAAAAAAGAATTTTTTTTTTTTTTTGGTTTTTCGAGGTAGGGTCTCACTCTAGTTCAGGCTAACCTGGAATTCATTATGTTGTCTCAGGATGGCCTCGAACTCATGGCAATCCTCCTACCTCTGCCTCCCAAGTGCTGGGATTAAAGGTGTGTGCCACCACGCCCAGCCAAGAATGTTTTTTTTTAATTTTTTAATTTTTTTATTAACAACTACCATGATTATAAAAAATACGCCATGGTGATACCCTCCCTCCCCCCACTTACCCCTTTGAAACTCCACTCTCTATCATACCCCCTCCCCATCTCAATCAGTCTCTCTTTTACTTTTGATGTCTTGATCTTTTCCTCCTCTTATGATGGTCTTATTCAGGTAGTATCAGGCACCATGAGGTCATGGATATCCAGGCCGTTTTGTGTCTGGAGGGAGCATGTTGTATGGAGTCCTGCCCTTCCTTTGGCTCTTACATTCTTTCCGCCACCTCTTCCGCATTAGACCCTGAGCCTTGGAAGGTGTGATACAGATATTGCAGTACTGAGCACTGCGGTCATTTCTTCCCATCACCATCATACCTTCTGAGTCGTCCCAAGGTCACTGCCATCTAAAAAGAGAAGATTCTCAACCAAAAGTGAGAGTAGCATTAATATAAGGGTGTGAACATTAAGAGAAGTGCTTACTGGGCAGTTTGATAAGCATAGTGTATACATTTAGCCAGACAGCAGCAGACGTTACACCCCTAGGGCTCATGACTACCCCTGTTTTAACTTTTCAGTATCAGGGATGTATTCCCTTCCCATGGAGCGGGCCGCCAATCCAATTAGAGGGCAGTTGGTTTCCCCCATAACAGACGTGCCACTATTGCACCCGTTGGCTCATTTGGCCTGGCTGGCCAATTATAAGGCTTGCAGTGTCCACTGTGGAGTATCTTCACTGGTGGTATCTCTTTCTCCCATTGAACTACATGCAGAATGGCTTCTTCCAGCTTTCTGTCAGCTGGTCTACATGGAGGAGGTTATCAGCTCAGTTCCAGCAAGATTTCTCAGTGGCCTTGCAGCCCAAGTATATGGAGTCTTCAGCAATAAAGAATGTTTTTGTTTTTTTTTTAAGGCAGTTTGTTGGACTTGCCTCAAAAAATAACTATGCATTTAAAAATAAATGTTTATTTGAGAGAGAGAATGGGCATGCCAGGGCCTCTAGCTACTGTGAACAAACTCCAGACGCATGCACCACTTTGTGCATCTGTCTTTATATGGACACTAGGGAAATGAATCCAGGTTCTTAGTCATCGTAGGCAAGCGCCTTAATCGCTAAGCCATCTCTCCATCTCTGTTCCAGTCTCAGTTATGAATGTCAGCTCTCTAATCACACGTGACACTTCACACATGTATGCATGTGTGTAGATTACAGAATGGCTGCACAGGGTTAAAGGGACAAAGGGGCCCAAAGAGGCCTGAGCTGGGAAACTGATGGAAATACACAGTCTTTGCACTGGGGAGATGGCCTGCGGCAGGAGGGGATCGGGGAGCAGCTGGGGGTGGAGTCCAGCTGCAGGTCGTCGGAGCCGGGTGAAGAGGAGGGCAGGACCTGGTCCACAGGCGTGGGTGGACAGCAGGTTGGCAGACAGGCAGGTGGCAACTAAATAGGCTGTGTCAACAGTGGGGACTAAGCCCAGCTGAAGCCCCCGGAACAGTGTGAAGTTTCTCGGTGAACATGCCGGGTGGTCAGATGACCATAGGTGGTGGGGGCTGTGGCCACGGCAGAGCTAGGAGTCCACTCTAGGAATGTCATTTGTCAGTCTGTGTCCTGCATGGACGGTGCTGGAGAGGTGGTGTCAAGACAGGCGATGCTGTTCAAGTGACCACCCAGGAGCACAGTGAGCCTCCACCCTCAAGAAGGAGTCACAAGCTGCTTGTATTTTGTGGGCAAGGCAGAGTCAGAAAGGCCAGTTTGACACACATGGAGACACTTAGGACGAGGGCCCGGCGTGATTTCCACAGCACTGGTCAGCCTAGCAGAGGCAGGTCACCTTCGCTGCGCCGCCTGACCACTCTCTGAGGGCAGCACGGGAGGTCTCAGAATAGGTTCTGGGAGGACCCCGAAAGCCTTACTCCAGGACCTCCAGGCTGCTTGGGGCCACTGCTGTCCAGGGACAGGGACGCTGGCTGCCTGGCCCCCAGCAGAACCTGGGAAGGAGGGGGCTAGGGGGTCCCTTAGCTCTGGGTTAGGACAGCACCTCCTGCAGCATACGCGCGTGCACACACGCACGTGCACACACGCACACCACCAAGACCAGCACCCCTTTCTCATACCTTCCTCCTCCTCCATTCTTGCTATGAATTTCTCACCAAACAAGCTCCATTAATCGTCTAATAACCGGATTAATTAAGGACGCTGAAAGTAAACAGCAAGAAGGTAATTTGTTCCTGATTACTGTGTAATTGCGGGAGGACGGACTCATTTGCATATGCAAAGAGGGCTCCAAGCAGAGAGACAGACAATGCAGGCGAGGAGGTGTGTTCTGAACCTCCTTCTCCCTCCTTTTCTCTTCCTCTGGCCTCAGCCTCTGGGCAGCCCAGGCGCCCCTGCTCCGATGCCAGCTCTCGGAGCCCTCTGCCCACCGGTGCCTCCAGCCCCTCCCCTCGGGAGCGTGGGCCCCTCGATCAACACAGGAACCAGATTCCGGCTTCTCCATGGTCCAGTGGGCCTGGACCACGGGCCGCAGGAACACGTGGGGGAACAGGCCAGGCCCTCGCAGCCACCCAGGGGGAGCGAGGGACCTTTTGGAGTGGTAGAGGGCTGGGTACGAGCTTGCTGGACATCACTTTCCACTTGGGTCCGGGATTTGCAGACTATGCATCTTCCAAGGCCCCCTCCGCTGGGAAGCCCCCCCCCCCGAGGATCGCCGTGTCCAGTTCTGGGAAAAGCTGCCCACGGCTGCGGCTGGACCTACGTGCAGTCTGGGGAGAGGAGGCTCCTCCTGCTCCGTTACCGAGGCTAGGGCTCGGCTTGGGGGGAGCTCTCGGAGCTGGGGCGCCGCTGACCCCCCACCCGCCCCGGGCCTCAGACTTCAAATTGTTTTCTGATGACGGCCTCCGTCTGTCCTGAACTCAATTTGTGTTTTCAAAGCGGCTAATAGACGCATTAAAAAATCCATTTGCGCTCGGGATTGAATGTGACTGAGCGGGATCAATCCGCGGAGGACGCCCCCGCCCCTCCCTCGTCGCCACGGAGACCGGGACGCCGCCCCGCGACCCTGCGAGGGGCGGGGTCTTCTGCGGGACGCCAGCCCCCACCGGTGGCCCTGTCCCCACCCGCGGGCTGGCTCCTCTACACCCCACAACCGGCCTTTGCTACGACCCCATGCTCCTCAGAGCTCCTAGGACAAGTGTGCAAATGCTGTGTGTGATCTGAGACCCATGGATCTGTGCCCCAGACTGTGTGGCACCCCACTGCATGCTGCCTAACGCCTCGGCCACTGGGTTTGAGAAGCACTTAAAGGTCTGGGCTGGGTTCAAACCCTGGTTCTGCTTCCTGTGGCTGAAACAGGCAGCTTGTCAGGCGTCTGTGACGGGCCCTGCAAGGTTAGGGGAGGGGAAGGGAGGAGAGACACACTGGGGATACAGAGCTCTGTATTTTCAGCCTTGGCGCAAATACTCTCTCTCTCTCTCTCTCTCTCTCTCTCTCTCTCACACACACACACACAGAGAGAGAGAGAGAGAGAGAGGAGAACTGGTGAGCCAGGGTCTCTAGTCACTGCAAATGAACTCCAGACACATGCACCAGCTTGTGCACCTGGCCTTACATGGCTACTGGGGAATTGAACCTGGTTCCTTAGGCTTTGCAGGCAAGCTCCTTAACTGCTGAATCATCTCTCCTGTCCCAGACATGGTTTCTTTGGAGAGAACAGTTTTACATGGTCACTCTCTCCCTGTAAAGCAGCCTCCATTCCCCCAACACTGGGGGAGCCCCTAGACCAAGCCCCACAAGACAGGAGCCTGCTGGACTCCAGAAGCAACCACGTGGTGGGAAGGTAAGTTGGAGCTCACCCCAAGTTCCCGTGTGTCAGGAATGGAAGAGAGGCTGTGGTGGTTCTCTCCCTCAGCCCTGTGATCCTGCCGCCTGCGCGCCTTGGCCACTTCAGCTGGGTGGACGTAGTGATAGATAGTCGTCCTCATCGCTCATCCTGTGGGACTCACGGATTCAGCATGCAAAACGCTGAGTATGGCGACAGGCCTGCAGTGGCCGGATGGAAGGGGGCGGCCCTCCCCCTCTGTCTCCCTTTTCCTTCTGAACTCTGGGATCAGCGTGGCTGGCAGGACTGGGGCCTCCTGCAGCTTCCCTTGCCAGGGTCTTTGTGGTCAATGCAAAAATGCAATTCTCAGCCCGGCTGTGGTGGGGCACGCCTTCAATCGGGAGGCAGAGGTAGGAGGATCGCTGTGAGTTCAAGGCCACCCTGAGACGACATGGTGAATTCCAGGTCAGCCTGGGTTAGAGTGAGACCCTACCTCAAAAACAAACAAACAAACATACAAAAACCCAACAAACCACAGTTCTCCCCTTAAAAGGAATAAGAGTTTATTCCAGAGCCAGATGTGAGGAACCATGGCTGGGGAATGCAGATTCAGGTTACCCCAAATTCTGTGTTCCAAGGTGGATACGGTTTCATGAACAAAAGAAAGTCATGAATCAAGGCACTTCTCAAAGATAACCGGGGAACATCAGGTAGGCGGTTACAGCAGAGCTCTGTTGCAGGCCTCCTCTGCTGTAGCCTCCAGGCTGCCTAATGACATTCTTAGCTTTGGGTTCGTGGAAGCTGGTGGTGTGCCGGATGAATACATTTCAAAGCTCTTACCTGACAGTTGAAAGAAAGGATGTTGGGTTAGACAGAGAGGTGGGCAGGCCGTGGATGGCTATTCAGGGACTAAAGGATAATTTATTTGGCTTTGGATCTGCAACATCCCAACTCTCCACAATCACATAAGTTATTTGCTTATGAGAGAGAGAGAGAGAGGGAGCGAGAGAGAGAGAATGGCCCTGCCAGGCACTCCTGCCACTGCAAACAACTGCGGGCACATGTGCCACTTTGTGAATTTGGATTTACATGGGCACTGGGGAATTGAACATGAGACATCAGGCTTTGAAAGCAAGAACCTTTAACCACTGAATCATCTCCCAGTACACATCTCCTAACATCTTGTAGAATCTTTTTTCTTTTAAATATTTTTATTTATTTATTTGCAAATAGAGAGAGAGAGATAGAAGAGAGACAGACAGAGAGAATGGGCACATCAGGGCTTCTAGCCACTGCAAATGAACTCCAGATGCATGTGCCACCTGGTGCATCTGGCTTATGGGGGTCCTGGGGAATTGAACCTGGGTCCTTTGGCTTTGCAGGGCAGCACCTTAATCGTTAAGCCATCTCTCCAGCCCATAGGTCTTGACCTTGGCAAGTGGGGACCCCAGGCTCTGTTAAAGGGGAGGGTCAGCTACCTACCCAAGAACACACACACACACACCAAGGCCAGAGAAGGCTGGGTGAGACCCCCGGGACTCACCATGGGTCCAGGCTATCAGATGAAGAGAAACACAGGTTTTCTCAGAGTCCCCCCCTCCCCAGGGGTCAGCCTCCTGTGTGCTGGGATCACCAGCGTGTGTTACCACACTTGGTTCATGTGTGTTGAGGATGGGATCCAGGGCTTCGCGCATGAGAGGCAAACATGCTACTGACTGAACCCCAGCCCTGACTCTTTATCTCAGTATTTAATGAGGACTCACAGGGACATGTAAGGGGCAGGGCCTCTGCGGCCACCAAGAAGAATTACGAACAGATGGCACGTCACGTCACGTCAGACCTTTGCCAGACGAAAGTCAGCGCATCTGCACAGATGTGAGGAGCATGGCTCTGCCAGCCTTTTGTAGAACTCGCAGCCTTGTCAGCCCAGCCCCAGGAAGGGCAGAGGCCCACGTAGAACCCAGAACCCAAGCCGGTCAGGGGGCAGAGCATCTTTTTACCCCATGTCAAAGCTTTTTACCATTTTTGTGGGTGAAGAGGAACCCCGGAGGCAGGAGGATGACTCTCAGAGGCATCGGTAGAGTAAATTCTACCCCGTGCTGTTTGCTGGGGCCTCATGGGCCTCATTGTCTTCGTGGGCAGAGCGTGGGAACCTAAGTTGTCAGCTGGCTACTCAGAAAGGCCAGCGAGGGACTGGAGAGGTGGCTAAGCAGTTTAGGTGCTTGCCTGCAAAGCTTAACGACCCGAGTTTGACTCCCCAGCACCCACGTAAAGCCAGATGCACAAAGAGGCGCATGCATCTGGAGTTCATTTGCAGTGGCTGGAGGCGCTGGTATACCCATTCTCTCTATCTATCTCTCTCATCTGTTTCTGCTTGCAAATAAATAAATAAAAGCATTTAAAAAATAGTTTAAAAAAAAGGGGGTGGTGGTGGTGGTGGCTGGAGAGATGGCTTAGCAATCAAGGCGCTTGCCTTTGAAGTCTAAGGACCCAGGTTTGACTCTTCAGTATCCACGTAAGCCGAGTACACAGAGAGGCACATGCATCTGGAGTTTGTTTGCAGTAGCTAGAGGCCCAGTGCACCCGTTCTCTCTCTCTGTCTCTGAAATAAATAAATAAATGATTTTTTTTAAAAAAACCAGGCCACTGAGAGCAGGGAGATGGCTCAGTGGTTAAAAGCACTTAGTTGTATAAGCCTGACACAGAGTTTGGATCCCCAGAACCCGTGTAAAACCCAACTGGTGCTTGGACGCAGCAGAATGGGGCTAATCGTGGAAGATTTCGTCCCCCTCCCCGCCCCGCTTTGCCGTGGATGACACTGAGCTGCCCACGGGGCTGACTGTTCTGTGCAAAGCCGCGCTCTTGGCCGATGACAGATGCCTTTCTTTGTCTGTCCTTGTTCTCAGGGAAACAGTGGCCTCTTGTACCGTAACAGTGAGCTACCGAGTCACCTATTCCTGGGAAAAGGCACGTGTCACAAGACCTTTTAGTTGGTAATTCTTCTCTGGAGTTACAGAACCTGGCACAGCCGGTGACCTGCAGAGAGCAGCCTGCCTGTCAGAAAATCAGGGTGCCCAGACTTCGGAACTCCCCTGGGACCTGGAACTGCCACATGTCCCCAGGACTCCCTGTAGAAGCCTGCAGCCTGCGAGCACCCTCCCGGGAAGGCAGTCGTTGCTGGCCTACGTCTCCTTCTTTCCAAACCAACCTCCCGCTTGTCCCGATAACTTTTCTTGGTATTTCATTCGTCTTTTATTTTTATTTTTGCTGGCCTGCCCTCCTTCTCCTTATTTATTGATTTGAGAGAGGGAAAGAGGCAGATAGAGAGAGAGAATGGGTACACCAGGGCTTCCAGAGACTGCAAACAAACTCCAGATGCATGTGCCACCATGTGCATCTGGCTTACGTGGGTCCTGGGGAATCAAACCTGGGTGCTTAGGCTTTGCAGACAAGCACCTTAGCCACTGAGAAATCTCTTTATCCTCCTCCCCTTATTTTTAATTGTGTTTTTATATATGAACACTGTGTGTATATGGAGGCCTATGGAGGAGTGCTGGTCCTTTCTACCTCGAGTCAGGGTCTCTCTTGTTGCTTGCCACTATGAATGTTTTTGAGTTTAAAAAATTCTTTTTGAGAGTGAGGGACACAAAGAGGGAGAAAGAGGCTGAGATAGGGAGACGGAATGGGCGCCCTGGGGCCTTTCAGCAGCTGTGAACGAACTCCAGACACATGTGTGACATTGCAGGCTTGTGTCACTTTTGCATCTGACTATACACGGGACCTGGAGATTCGAACAAGTGTTCTTAGGCTTCACAGGCAAGTGACTTAACTGCTAAGCCATCTCTCCAGCCTGCTTTTGAGTTTTTATTTGTGATATCAGGCAGGAGCCAGGCTTTTTTTTTTTCTTTTTAAAAATATTTTTGTTTTTTAGAGAGACACACAGAGAATTGGCACTCCAGGGCCTCAGCCACCGAAATTGTTGAACTCCAGATGCTTGCGCCACCTAGTGGTCATGTGCGACCTTGTGCTTGCCTCACTTTTGTGTGTCTGGCTTACGTGGGATCTGGAGAGTCCAACATGAATCCTTAGGCGTCACAGGCAAATGCCCCAACTGCTAAGCCATCTCTCCAGCCCCAAGGCTTCTTTTTTCCCCCTCCCTAAATGATCCGATTGGTCCAGTTGGCCCAGTGCCACATTTAGGAAAGATAACCCTGCCCGCGGGGAACGCAGCACTGGCCGGGAGCGCATGGCTCTAGTTTGGGGTCCCTCGGTTCCCTTACACGGGTTTATCTGTCTGCCTTGGAACATGCGCACCACGTCTTCAGTTTGCTGACAGTTTCAGAACTTTGGAAATGCGGTTGATGGTACTGTCGCCTTTGTGTTTCCTCATGGCTGTCTGGCTCTGGGAGGCCCCTGCAGTTCCAGTGCTGGGGTGTGTGCGAGGGGGAGTCCAGGGCCTGCCTGGCCCTACATTTCAGAGTAGGCTTGTCAGTTCCCACAAGCCCTGCTGGAATGTTGATCTCGTGGACTGAATCTGCACATGACTTTAAAAAATAGGGGTGGAGGGAGTGAATGTTTCAAGGCAGGTTCTCACTCTAGCCCAGCCTGACCTGGAATTCACTCTGTAGTCTCAGGCTGGTCTTCCTGGCAATCCTCTTCCTATCTCTGCCTCCCGACTGCTAGGACTAAAGGTGTGTGCCACCACATCGGACCTTTAAAAAATAGTTATTTTTATTTATTTATTTATAGGAGAGAGGACGAGAGAGAGAGAGAGAGAATGGGTGTGCCAGGGCCTCTAGCTGTTGCAAAATGAACTCCAGATGAATATGCCACCTTGTGCATCTGGCTTTATGTGGATACTGGAGAACTGAACCCAGGTTGTCAGGCTTTGCAAGGAAACACCTTAACCGCTGAGCCGACTCTTCAGCCCTGCACATGATTTTACTTCCATTATTTTTGCTTTTCTGAGATAAGGTCAGCTGGGTAGCGCTAGCAGGCCTGGGGCTCACTGCACATTCTGCAGTGGCCCCGGCCTTGAAGCTATCCTCCTGCCTCCGCCTCCCGGAGTGCTGAGACTACAGGTGTGCACCACTACACCTGACCGGATTTTTCCATTATTATTGTTGTTATTAATTTTTTGCTTTGGTGTTTGGTTTGAGAGAGGCTCCTGCCATGTAGCTCAGGCTAGGCCGGAGCTCATTAGGTAGCTTGTCCGGGCTGTCCTCGCAGGGGTGCTCCTCCTCCTCTGCCTCTTGAGTGCTGGGTGACAGGCCTGCGCCTCTGCCTCTGCTGGCTTGGAACTCCCTGTTGTCACTGGCTTTCCACGCTCCTCTCCTCGTGCCCTGGTATTTTATGCCAGCCTCCTCTCTGGGGCATTGGCACCCCACCCTGTCCCCTTTGCCCTGAGTTGTGTGTGGGGGGGGCAGCAGGTCCAGAGGCTGCAGGGCTGCCACAGGGCCAGGCCAGGCTGGGTGCTGCCATTCCAAGGCTAGCCCACCCGCTCAGGCTTCCGGCTTCTTAAACCCAGGCCAATGCCAGCTTTGTTTCTAACCTTCTGCTGACAGAAGCAGTTTCTTTCCAGATTATTCCTAAAGGGGATAACCTCTTATCTTGCTGAGTTTCATGGAAGACAGTGATCTTACAGTATACTTTACAAAGAGGTCCAGTGAGCCCTCCCCTGCAGTCCATCTTCACATGAGGTTCAAGTTCATATTTAATTTATTTATTTGAGAGAGAAATAGAGAGAGAAAGAGATGAGAGAGTAAATGGGCACACCAGGGCCTCTAGCTACTGCAAACAAACTCCAGACACATGGGCCACTTGGTGCATCTGGCTTTATGTGGGTCCTGGGGAATCAAACTCGGTCGTTAGGCTTTGTAGACAAGCTCATTAACCACTGAGCCATCTCTCCAGCCCAGATTCGGGTTTTCATAGAGGGCACAAGGTATGCGCAGCTCAGCAGTCCTGGTCAAGGCGAGGTCTCCTCCACCATTGTCTCAGCTCCAGTCTTCCCGAATCTTCCTTGTGCCAAGTTCCCCTCTCTGGCTGGCACCAGGCTTCAGCCTTTTCCTTCTTCCAGCATGAGACTCCTGGGGAAATTCCATTTTGGGGGGACCATCGTCAGCCAAAGAGAGGTACACCAAGTATTTATTTAGAACTTCTTGCCTTGGGCTGCAAACATGGCTCAGCATTCAAGGCACCTGCCTACTAAGCCTGAGGACCCAGGTCTGATTCTCCAGATCCCATGAAAACCAGATGCACAAGATGGCACATGCATTTGGAGTTTCTTGGCAGTGGCTAGAGGCCCTGGCGTGCCCATTCCCTCTGTCTCTCTTCCTCTCTCTCTCTCTCTCTCTCCCTCTGTCTCTCTGTCTAAGAAAAATTAAAAGAAATTTAAAAACAAAGGCTATCTTCCCTACTGCCAAGGTGGTTGCAATGGGTGGTCCCCACCCCAGGTAGAGGCATGGGAGGGCTTCCAGGAGGAGGTGGCATCCCAGGCAGAATCTGGTTGGATGGGAGCTCTGTACTTGGGAGGGCTACTGAGAAGAAAGGCAAAGGGAGGGGGGGGGTGCCAAGTGACCTGGAGTGACCCAGCTTCCCCGCGGGCGAGAGCAAGCTTCTCCGCAGGCATGCCAGGAAGATCAATACTTGGCCGAGTCTCCAGGCACCGCGCCTCAGGACTGTGTTCGAAGCCAGGAACGCAGCGGGCCTGGCGAACCTGGCACTGGAGAGGGCCAGGCATCCACGGCCCCACAGAGGGACCCCACAGTGTCTTTTCGTCATTAAATATGCTGGCCTCTCTTCCCTTGGCATGCCACCTGTCCCCTGCAGACTCTACAGTAGGGCCAGCCCCATTCTTTTTTTTAGCATCCCTTTTTATTTTATTTTTTTTCAGGCAAGCCCGACAGAGTGGCTTTTTTTTTTCCTTTTCAAATTTTTATTAACAACTTCCATGATTATAAAATATCCCATGGTGCTACCCTCCCTCCCTCCACTTTCCCCTTTGAAACTCCGTTCTCCATCATATCCCCTCCCCGTCTCAATCAGTATCTCTTTTATTTTGATGTCATGATCTTTTCTTCCTCTTAGGATGGTCTTGTGTAGGTAGTGTCAGGCACTGTGAGGTCATGGATATCCAGGCCATTTTGTGTCTGGAGGGAGCACGTTGTAAGGAGTCCTACCCTTCCTTTGGCTCTTACGTTCTTTCTGCCACCTCTTCTGCAATAGACGCTGAGCCTTGGAAGGCGTGATAGAGATATTGCAGTACTGAGCACTCCTGTCTCTTCTTTCCAGCACCATGATGCCTTCTGAGTCATCTCAAGGTCACCGCCATCTGGAAAGAGAAGATTCTCTACCAAAAGTGACAGTAGCATTAATATAAGGGGTATGAACATTAAGAGAAGTGCTTACTGGGCAGTTTGATGAGCATAGTATATACATTTAGCCAGACAGCAGCAGATGTTACATCCCGAGGACTCATGACTACCCCTGTTTTAGGTTTTCAGTATCAGGGTTGTATTCCCTCCCATGGAGCGGGCCTCCGATCCAATTAGAGGGCAGTTGGTTTCCACCATGACAGACGTGCCACTTTTACACCTGTTGGCTTATGTGGCATGGCTGGCCAAATACAAGGCTTGCAGTGTCCACTGTGGAGTATCTTCACTGGTAATTTCTCTCTCTCCCATTGAACTGCATGCAGAATGGCTTCTTCCAGCTTTCTGTCAGCTGGTCTACATGGAGAAGTTATCAGCTCAGTTCCAGCAGGATTTCTCAGTGACCTTGCAGCCCAAGTATGTGGAATCTTCAGCAATAGGGCCTTACCATCTATTCCTGGTGGGAAACCAAGGACCTCGGCAATGGCCTATAATATTTTAGGCACTTTCCTGGCCAACAACTCACTGGAAGGTATCCCATCCCTGGCACTAAAAATTTTCTAGCAACAATCTATGGCTCCTGAGTGTTTCATTGTCCAAAAAAGTAGGTTTCCATATGACTTATTTATATCCTCTTAGATTTTGATTAGCCTTTCCTCCACCTTTTCTTTATTCAATCTCTTCCCTGACCTCACTTGGGCCTTTTCACCCTCATTAATCTATTCTTCTACTTACATATATACAATACCATCCTATTAAGTGCCCCCTCCCTTCCTTTCTCTTCCCTTTGTATCTCTTTTCTAGCTCACTGCCAGCCCCAGGCTTGAGACCCCGCTCCTCCCACACACAGCCCTCACTCAGTGGGCAGTGCCGCCCCATCGCCACCTGCCAGGATTCCAGCCACAGCCACAGGCCGCGTCTCTGTGAGGGGTCACCATGAGGGCTGACTAGGAAGGGTGGCAGTGGCCAGGTGGGTCATGGGCCAAAGGATCAAGAGCCTAAGCGAGGAACGGAGGAGAAGGACTGTCCTGGGGGAGTTTTCATCTGTCAACTGGCTGAGTCTAGAATTGTCTAGGTGCTTGGAGAGGCACACCTCTCAGTGTCTGCGAGTGTTTTCAGAGAGGATGACTGAATGGGAAGCACTACTCTACATGTGCATGGCACCATCGCGTGGGCTGGTGGCCTTGGATAGAATAGAGGAAAAGGGAGAAACCAGCTGGGTGCCAGCCTTCCCCTGCGGCCGGAGGTCTTGTCTGGACCGGGCGTTTTAAGGTTCTTGGTAGTGTCAGATTCAAAGAACTGAAAAAGTGCATACAGATAACAAAGCAGCAAGAAGCTTTATTTTATTATTATTATTTTTTTTGAGGTAGGGTCTCGCTGTAGCCCAGGGTGTCCTGGAATTCACTATGTAGTCTCAGGGTGGCCTTGAACTCATGGTAATCCTCCTACCTCTGCCTCCTGAGTGCTGGGATTAAAGGCGTGCGCCACCACACCCTGGCTAAGAAGTTTTATTTAAAGGTAAAGAAAAAGGGCTGGAGAGATGGCTCAGCAGTTAAGGTGCTTGCTTGCAAAGGCTAACCCCCCATGTTCAATTCCCCAGTACCCACATAAAGCCAGATGCACAAAGTTGCACATGCATCTGGAGTTCGTCTCCAGTGGCTAAAGGCTCTGGCACATCCATTCTCTCTCTCTCCTTGCAAATAAATAAATAAAATATTTTTAAAATTTGTAATAAAAAGATGGGATGGAGAGATGGCTTAGTGGTTAAAGTGCTTGCCTACAAAGTCTAAGGACCGCGGGTTTGATTCCCCAATACTCATATAAAAGCCAAACACGCAAAGTGGCACATGTGTCTGGAGTTCGTTTGCAGTGACTAGAGGCCCTGGTGCATCCATCCTCTCTTTGTCTTTCTCTCTCTCTCAGTCTGTCTCTCTGTGCTTGCAAATCAATCAATCAATCAATCAATCAATCAATCAATCAATAAATAAATATGGGCTGGGGAGATGGCTTAGCAGTTAAGCGCTTGCCTGTGAAGCCTAAGGACCCCAGTTCGAGGCTCAATTCCCCAGGACCCACGTTAGCCAGATGCACAAGGGGGCGCATGCATCTGGAGTTCGTTTATAGAGGCTGGAAGCTCTGGTGTGCCCATTCTCTCTCTCTCTCTCTCTCTCTCTCTCTGCCTCCTTCTCTCTGTGGCTCTCAAATAAATAAATAAACAAACAAAAAAATTAAAAAAAAATAAAAAAATATATTTTTTAAAAAGGTGATTGCGGGACGTGCTGACGCACTCTTTTAACCTCAGTACATGTCCCAGCCCACAGTGCATCTGATTTTAGTCCTGTGAACACTAACCACACATAGGCGTGAGACAGGACCAGGGAATTCTTCCTAACAGCTCACTCAGAGACCGCTCTGTCCTGCTGGGCATGCACCCAAACCAGCCCAGGCCGCATAGGCCCATGCCTCCAGTTTCAGGATGTCGCTCTGGGAGGCGTTTGAAAGGAAACGACTCGTAAAGGGGAGTTACTAAGGGTTGCTGGGGTGGGGGGTGACTTACTGTATTGCTTGAAGCTGGGTGAACATGTAGCTCAATGAAGGTGGGGTCCCAAGTTGCCAGGTGAGTTGCTAGGAAAGGGGCTGTGCACGTAGTTGAAGCCAAGCAGAACCCCGTGTGATGAGGAGTGCCCTGTGTCCATCTGCCTGTCCCTGTGTCTGTCTGCCTTTCCCTGTGTCTGTCTACCTTTCCCTGTGTCTGTCTACCTTTCCCTGTGTCTGTCTACCTTTCCCTGTGTCTGTCTGCCTTTCCCTGTGTCTGTCTGCCTTTCCCTGTGTCTGTCTGCCTTTCCCTGTGTCTGCCTGCCTTTCCCTGTGTCTGTCTGTCTACCTTTCCCTGTGTCTGTCTACCTTTCCCTGTGTCTGTCTGCCTTTCCCTGTGTCTGCCTGCCTTTCTCTGTGTCTGTCTGCCTTTCTCTGTGTCTGTCTGCCTTTCCCTGTGTCTGCCTGCCTTTCCCTGTGTCTGCCTGCCTTTCCCTGTGTCTGTCTGCCTTTCCCTGTGTCTGTCTGCCTTTCCCTTTGTCTGCCTGCCTTTCCTGTGTCTGTCTGCCTTTCCCTGTGTCTGTCTGCCTTTCCCTGTGTCTGTCTGCCTTTCCCTGTGTCTGCCTGCCTTTCCCTGTGTCTGCCTGCCTTTCCCTGTGTCTGTCTGCCTTCCCCTTCCCTGCTTCCTGACCCTCGGTGACATGAACTGCTCTGTGACCCCTCACAGCCGTGATGGACTGACAGCTCTGAATCTCAGAGACAAAATCAATCCTTCTCTCTTAAGTGGTTCCTGTCAGGTATTTGGTTACAACTATGATAAATGTAATGATCACAGCCTGTGTTAGTTTCCCATTACTGTTACAAAATGCCTGAAACAATCGGCATATAAAGAGGAAAGTTTGGCTTAAGCTCACAGTTTTGGAGGTTTCAGTCTAAAGTCTGTTGGGGCCCAGTGTGGTGGTGCACACCTTTAATCCCAGCACTCGGGAGGCTGAGGTAGGAGGATTGCTGTGAGTTCCAGGTCAGCTTGGATTAGAGTGAGACCCTACCTTAAAAAAAAAAAAAAAAACATACAAAAGAGTGGAGTTTCAAAGGGGAAAGTGGGGGGAGGGAGGGAATTACCATGGGATATTGTTTACAGTTATGGAAGTTGTCAATAAAAAAAGGAAAAAAATACAAAAAAAATCAATCAAGTCTGTTGGTTCATTGCTTTGGGGCCTGTGGTGAGGCTGTCAGAACATCATAGTGGGGGTGTGTGGTGGAGAAAGCGGGTCACCTCATGGTGGCTGGAAAAGAAAAGACAAGAGCGTTAGAATTACTGAATTTGCCTCTGTGAGCTAACTTCTCTCCACGAGGCCCTCACCTCTAATGGCAGCACAAGCTGGGGACCAGGTTAAACAGGGGCTTTTGAGGGACATTTAATATCCAAACCAGGGGCTGGAGAGATTGCTCAGTGGTTGAGGTACTTGCTTGCAATGTCTGATGGCCTGGGTTTGATCCCCCAGTACCCATGTAAAGACCGATGCACAATGTGGTACATGAGTCTGGAGTTTGTTTCCAGTGACAGGGGGACCTGGTGTGCCCATTCTCTCTCTCTCTCTCTCTCTCAAATAAATAAATAAATTTAAGAAAAAGATCCAAACCAGTGCAGACCCAATCCTGTTTGTGGGCAGCTGCGGGTTGGGGGTGGAAAGGGAAGGGGCAGAGGGCTCACCTCTTTCAAAACTTGGGATGGTCTAGGGCCTCAGCTCTGGGGATTTTGACCCAGGGCTTTCTCTCAGTCAAGGAAGAAACTGTGTGACAGGCAGGCTGGTGCTTGTGTAATGCAATGTGTGTGTGTGTGTGTGTGTGTGTGTGTGTGTGTGTGTGTTAACATGTCAGAAGCTGCTAGAAAGATTTGAGTGGTTAGAAAGGATGGAGATGGGAGCAAGGGAGTTAGTTTTCCCTCCAACATTTTACTATGAAAAGTTTAGCCGGGCGTGGTGGTGCACGCCTTTAATCCCAGCACTTGGGAGGCAGAGGTAGGAGGATCACCGTGAGTTCCAGGCCACCCTGAGACTACATAGTGAATTCCAGGTCATCCTGAGCCAGAGTGAGACCCTACCTCGAAAAACCAAAAAAAAAAAAAAAAAAAAAAAAGAAAAGTTTGGACCACTCATAAAATTGGAATGAGTTGGACAGTGAAACGTCCATTTGCCTGTCACCTGGACTCTCCGTTGGCCCTTCGTGAGGTTTATGTGATTGCCATCTCTGTCTCCCCATCTTCCCACAGCTCTGGTTTTTACTGCACCTCACAGTAACGCAGACGTCAGATCTCCCCCGACCTTCCCCGTGAGTGCCAGCAGCCAGAGATCAATATTCACTTGCAGCTCTTTTTTATTCTTAGAAATGTGTAGAGATATTTTCACAAAGTGAAATTCATAGACCTTACATGGATCATTCTAGAAGCTCTGAAAAATGCATACATCTATGTAATCCAAACTCTATCAAGATACAGAACATGACTGATCCCCTAGTAAGTCCTCTTGTGCCCTCTTCCAGCAGAGCCAGGGAACTGTGAACAGCATCTCTTGGTTTGTTTGGAGACAGAGTCTTACTCTGTAGCCCAGGCAGGTCTCAAGCTCATGGTCCTCTTGCCTCCACCTCCTAAGAGCTGGATGATGGGTATGCACCTGCGCGCCTGGCTTTTTTTTTTTTTTTTTTTTTTTTTTGCTTTTTTTCCCCTTCAGTGCTGGGGATGGAACCCAGGCCCTGCGCCTACCAGGCGAGGTCTCCACTACCGAGACACATTCCTACCCACTGCGCGGCCTTTGCCCGGCGGTGTTCACCAGTGCCCCTCTTTCCTCCTTCCACGGTGACAGAGTATTTGCTTGAGCACCGGCTGTCCCAGTGAGAACTACATTTCCCAGCCGTCTTTGCAGCTGGGCATGCTTCGGTGACGAAGCCTGGGTCTTTGGAGTACACCTAGAGCATGATGCGGCAGCTTCTAATGGCTTTCCTGAGAAAACAGCTGCGGACCCCAACCCAACCCACCCCTTCCCTCTGTAAGCAGAGATTTAGGGTAAAAGTCCCAGCTCTGGCAGCCCCAACGGGCTAGCCTCGACCTCCCATCCACATATGCCAACTAAAGAGATGAATAATGAAAAAAAAAAAAAAAACAACGAGATTTAGGGCTCAGTGGTTAAGGCACTTGCCTCCAGAGTCTAATGACTCAGGTTCAATTCCCACATAAGCCAGATGCACAAAATGTCATGTGTATCTGGAGTTCATTTGCAGTGGCTGGCATGCCCATAGTCTCTCTCTCTCTCTCTCTCTCTGTATCTCTTTGACTGTAGAGAAATAAAATTAAAGAAAAAACAAGGAGATTTAAGCAACATGTTAGGAAGAACAAAGGGATCCAAAAACCCCCAAGTACCTCTTTGGGTTGCTGACATGAGCTTACTTTATTTATTGATTTTTTAAATGTTTTTTTAATTTTCTTATTTATTTGCGAGAGTGAGTGAGTGAGAGAGAAAGAGAGAGAGAGGAAGAAAATGGGCGCACCAGGGCCTCTAGCCACTGCAAATGAACTCCAGAAGTATGTGCCACCTTGTGCATCTGGCTTATGTGGGTCCTGGGGAATTGAATCGAGGGCCTTTGGCTTTGTAGGCAAGTGCCTTAATCACTAAGTCATCTCTCCAGCCTGATGATGATGATGATGATGATTTTTGAGACAAGGTCTCATTCTGTGATTCAGGTTGGCCTGGAATTATGTAGTCCAGGCTAACCTCAAACTGAAGGCCCCCCAAGTGCTAGGAAGGCTTGCAGGGGTGAACCACCCCTCTGGCTTATGAACTTTAGCTTTCAATACAGGAAGACCTGGGGCAGGGCGCAGGAGGGCTCAGAACGAGGCAGGCCTGGTCTACACGGGGTCTTGTGGACGATTGCCTCAGCTGCTTTCTGCAAGGTGGTCCTCGGAAGTCCTCATCACTTGACAGGAAGAGCTGCTTCTCAGGAGATGCCATGTTCCCTTCACGGGTAGGGTCCGAGTGGCCATCAGGCCTAGGCACAGTCGAGCGGGGAGCGAACCCACGTAAAGGTGACAGGCAAAACGAAGGCAGAGGTACCAGGCTTCCATCCTGTGTTTAGATGCTTGCTAGGCCCAAGTGAGTCAAGGCGTTTTAGCAAAAGCAGCTTCCTTTTTTCTTAAAAAAGATTTTATTTTTATTTATTTATTTATTAGAGACAGGAGGCAGGAGGAGAGAGAGAGTGAGAGACAGAATGGACGCACCAGGGCCTCTAGCCACTTCAAACGAACTCCAGATGCGTGCACCACCTTGTGCATCTGGCTTACATGGGTCCTGGGGAATCGAACCGAGGTCCTTTGGCTTCGCAGGCAAGCGCCTTAAGGGCTAAGCCATCTCTCCAGCCACCTCTTTTTTTTTCTGTGGAGATAAGGCCTCTTGTAGCCCAGGCTGGCCTCAAACTTGATATGTAGGGTCTATGCCTGCAGGCAGCTCGGCTGTTTGCTGCTTTCCTCATCTTGGGGAGGGCCTTGTGAATCATGTGCGCTTCCTGGGTCTGTGAGGCTCCTGCCCCCTTCCTGGATGTTTGAATTAGGATGAAAGATCCCCTCAGCAGCAGGGGTGGTGGTGGAGGGGTGAGCAGCCAGCAGAGTCCCTGCTTTCCCTAGGACAGAAATACTCTGGATGGCTTCTTTCAGACTTTCATGTGAGACAGAAATAAACCTTGTTTTAGTCACTGTCAAATGGCAGTCACCATTACAGTCAAACTTGAGTATCAAATGACAAACTTTGGTACTTTTTAAATGTGTCCTGTGAGTGACATTGTTGAGTTACCTCACCCTGGTCCAAGAGAGGCTGGGAGACAAAAATGTATTTTTTATTAGGAAAGCTATGCCGTCATACCCCAGGCAGCATAATGGGGTCCAGAAGCCAGACAGAAGGGAGGGGGCTCCAGAAATCACAGGAATGAGGAGTCAGTACATCAGGGAAGAGCGCGACGGGGTGGTCAAGGCCAGAGGGGGAGGTGCTTCCGCTTCCGGAGTCTCTTGCTTTCAAGGTCTTCGGGGGAGGGGGAGCTCCCCAGCACATGGCGCAGAGGTGTGGGGAGTCAGGAAAGGACTAGACAGGACCCAAGGCCATAACACAGGTGGTCTTGGGAGTCTCTGACAACAGGCCTTGCTTTACCCGTTGGCCCTGGTCCTGGGGAGCAGGAAGGATGGGTTGGGCCTGGTTTCCACTGTGCTCACAGCAGTGGCAGGAGGAGAGGAGTTTCAGAGAGAGACCGCGGTGAGCACGACTACCCTGGGAGTGGCCTATAGCTGGTCTCTTGAAAAGACCTCATCTATGTTCTGGCACCCTACATAGGGAGGCCGTACCTCAGAAAGTAAATTGTACGGCTGCAGAGGTTGCTCAGGGGCTAAAGGTGCTTGTGGAGCCTGCAGACCTGGGTCTGATTCCTCATGCTCCTGGAGCTCCTGGCAGGTGGCTCTGGTGCACCTATGCACACACTCTCTCTCTTTCCTCCTCTCTGTCTCTCATAAATAGATAACATATCATATTTAAAAAAATCAGGAGGGCTGGAGAGATTGCTCAGTGGTTAAAGCGCTTGCCTGCAAAGTGTAAGGATGCATGTTCAAATCTCCAGGTCCCACAAAGCCAGACACAGTGATGCAAGCATGCAATGTCACATATGAGCACAAGGGGGCGCATGCGTCTGGACTTCATTCACAGTGGCTGAAAGGCCCTGGCACCCATTCTCTCTCTTTCTCCCTCTTTCTCAAAAATAAAATAAAATAAAATAAAATAGACAGGAGATGGCTCAGTAGTTAAAGGTGCTTGCTTGTAAATAAATATTTTTTTAAGTAAATTCTGACTCAAGATTAAGCATCAATAAAAAGACCTCCTGGAGCCAGGTGTGGTGACGCACGCCTTTAATCCCAGCACCTGGGAGGAAGAAGTAGGTGGATCACTGTGAGTTCGAGACCACACTGCGACTACATAGTGAATTCCAGGTCAGCCTAGACTAGAGTGAGACCCACCTCGAAAAACAAACAAACAAACAAACAAAACCCACCAACAACAAACCCCCTCCAAAAAAACCAAAAACAACAACAACAGAAAGACCTTCTGGGGCTGGAGAGATGGCTTAGCAGTTAAGGTGCTTGCCTGCAAAGACTAAGGACTCATGTTCAACTGTCCAGGTCCCATGTAAGCCAGACACACAAGGTGATGCAAATGCACAAGGTTGTCTGGAATTTGAGTACAGTGGCTGGAGGCCCTGGTGCATCAATTCTCCCCCAACCCCACCTCTCTCATAAAAAAGCTGGGGGGGGGGTTGCTGGAGAGATGGCTTAGTGGTTAAAGCGCTTGCTTGCAGAGCCAAAGGTTCTTGGTTTGACTCTCCAGGACCCACATAAGCCAGATGCACAAGGTGGCACATACATCTAGAGTTCATCTGCAGTGGCTAGAGGCCCTGGTGTGCCCATTCTCTCTCTCTCTTTCCCTCTCTCAAATAAATAAATAAAATATATATTTTAAAAAGGCCAATCTATTGGTCTTGCCTTCAAAAAAAGCCCACCTTCTGTGGTGGAGACTTCTGCCTGCCCCTCCCTTCCATCAGTGGCTGGTCTGCACAGAGGACCTAAGTCACATAGCAGGGACCCAAATTAACAGTAACTGAAAAAAGACTAAGAGACAAAGGAATGTTTCCTGCCTGGGAAAGCATGGCCAACCCTACCACAGGTTTCAGCATCTGGCTCCCTGCTCCTGACCAGACACTGACCATAGTTTCTGAAGACACAGGACACAGAACCTCATACCTGACTGGCCAGGGGACAACAACAGTGGCTAGGAGAGGAGATGCAGGTGTCCCTCTGGTCTACTTTCTGTAGGAGAGTCCATGCACAGCAGGCTCCCAGCAACAGGCATCTCAGGGCTGGCCTGTGTCCCTGATTGCATCTGTGCCTGGCTTCAAGTTGTCATCTCTGTCCCCAGACAGCCCATCCTGGGCCAGGGATTTGGAGGCACGTTCTCTTATCTGGCCCTGCAGCAGGTGACCCACAGCCTCCTGCCCCCTCACTGACACGCAGGTACTGACACTCCACGTCTTAATCCGCTTAGACTGTCTTACTGCTGTCGAGCTCTGGGCCTGCTGCCCCCTCGGACTTCCACCTCTGATCCTGGCTGTCACATTTCTAGCCTTTTGCCTCTGTTCCCCAACCAGGTCGCAGGAGCCTGGGCCTTGGCTAACAGCTCTCGTCCTGGGGCTCAGGAGATGGGGGACAGGGTGAGATGGGCTCTTTGACCATCCCCCACTCAAAATATCGGCGTGCTTCCTGCGTGAGCATGCAAGCCTGAGGGGACCTGAGACCACCATGCGAAATAGCTGGGCATGGCCACACGCACCTGCAATTTCAGTCCTGCAGCGGAGCAGAGCCCCCAGAATCCACAGAACCCTGCAGATTCCAGACCTAGTACAGTGAGAACCCAGCTCAAACAGCTCAGCACAAGACCAGGTAGAAGAGGTGGAGCAGAACACCCGACATTCCACTCTGGCCCCCACAGGCACACACATGTGCACACACCACGTGCATGCGGTGTTACACACACATACACAAGCAAATACTTAAAAAGAAAAAAAAACCCAAACCTTTGAGCTAGAGAGATTGATCAGTGGTTACAGGCACCCCCGCCCCCAACCCAACCCAACCTGTCACCCAATTTGGATCCCTAGATCTCACGGGGTACATGTGTCTATAATCCCAGCTTGTCTATGGGAGGCAGAGTCAGGAGAACCTTGACGCTTGCGGGACACCTCGTGTGGTGTTTGCAGAGGGTAACAAGAAGACAGACCCTGTCTGAAACAAGGTGGACACCCGAGGGTCTCCTCTGACCTCCACGTGCATTCCATGACACAAATATGCATGCACACATACCAAAAACACAGCCACCCTTGGATTTGGGACCATCATTTAGAGCGGTAACAACTATGACCTCAATGGTAACCACGGTAACCATAACTATAATACTCAGAACTTTTGCTTCCTGGGTACCCACCGATGACAGGTGCCATCTTCCCCCTCTCAGAGGAGGGGTTTCCTGCTGATGTCTATGCAAAACACAGTTTTCACCTCAAAGGGATTAAGAAGGTTTATTCTGAACTGCGGCCGGGGAACATGGGTCCAGATTACCCCACACACCTTGTTCGACCGTGGAAATGGGTTCATGAAATTTTTATAGTTACATAACAAAAGAAAGTCATGAATCAAGGCACTTTTCAAATCCATGGTGGGAACGTTGGGTTACAGCGAAGCGGGGGATTCTCTGCTCAGGCCTCAGACAGTATCTGATGACGTCCTTAGCTTTTGGGTTGGTGGAAGCTGGTGGTTTGTTAAGTGAATACATTTCAAGGGTTTTGCCTGGCAGGCAGAAGACCGTTAGGTCAGAAACCCGGGGGGGCAATGAATGGCTATGGGGGGAGCTGAGGAGAACCCGGAATAATTTGGCTGTGGGTCTGCAACATCCCAGCTCTCCACCCTCACAGAAGTTCTTGTCTGCGGTTGCTGGGTTTTGTATGTGTGTGTAAATGTAGCGTGTGGGCGTGGCGTGTGCACACGTATGTGCCCGTGCAGCGCAGCATGTGCTCACCCGTGGTGACGGGAGTGTAAGGTCAGGTGTCCTGCTGTCCCTTTGCTCCTCCGCCCACTTTACAAAATATTTTATTTATTAATTTGAGAAAGAGAATGGGCACGCCAGGGCCTCTAGCCACTGCAAACAAACTCCAGACGCATGTGCCACCTTGTGCATCTGGCTTTATGTGGGTCCTAGGGAATTGAACCCAGGTCGCTAGGCTTTGCCAGCAAGTGCCTTAAGCACTGAGCCGTCTCTCCAGCCCTCCTCCACTACTTTTATTGGAGCTGGCCTCTTATTTTCCCTCTCCCTCCCCTCAGGTCTCTGCTCCCCACAGGACTGGGGTTACGGACATGCGCGACCATGCCCAGCTGGGAACTGAATTGGCATGGTCACTCAGGCCCCCATGTCTGCACAGGAAGTGCTCTTTAGCTGCTGAACCATTTCTTGAGCCCATTACAGAAGTTTTAATCAGCTTTGTAGGATGTTTAGCACTTGTTTCTGGGACACGTTTTACAGATGAAGAAACCGAGGCTTAGAGGCGTTAGTTCCGCTGCAGGCTGCAGTCTAGACCCCCCACTGTTCAGCGGCACCCAAAACCCTCTGCGCCCCCACCTCCCCCCACCGAAGACCTGGAGGTCAGTGTGCTTCTGTCAGTGTCCCTAGCTGTAAAGCGGCCAGCGTGATGCGTGGGGACACAACAGAGCTCTTTCTCGTGGCACTATGACCAGCCTCTCCTCTGCTTCCCAGGCTCCTCAAGGCAGGCCACCCTTGAGTCCTGGCCCCAGGTCTGACCCCCGGCAGCACCTCAGTCACTACTGGCCAAGGAGCTGTGAGTTGCTGTTTCTGTCAACAGACCCTGTGGAGAAAACCCCAAGGAGGGAAAAGAGGTCATCTGGGCTCTGCAGTGTGAGGTGGAGACGGGGCCCCTCAGACACCATCATGGACGAGTGGACTCTGGTGGGTGGACAGAGGCTGGGGCAGAACTGGGAGGGGCTTAAGGCAGGACAGAGAGTATAGGGCGGGTGGGAAAGGACCTCACATGGCACATTGCCCAAGGATAGGACAAGCAAGGGCAATGACTGTGGCTCCTATATTAGGGCCCCCTGGCACAAGGCCCCCAGTCCTGGCTGGCAAGGTCACCTTTTTGCCCACTTTGCACCCCAGGCCTGCCCACTCTTCTTGGGGGTCAGGCTTCTGGAAGCTTCCACTTATAATACCCCTGGGAGCTGAGGCAGAGTTTCTCCAACACCTCAGGCCCAGCGCCCTCCCACCAGTACCAGTGTTGGCTGTGGGCAGTGGACATGGGCGTTGGGAGCTGGGGATACAAGGGGAGGATGGATTTCAGATAAACCTGTCAGTCCTCAGCAGCGGCCTTGGGTGAGACGTTGGACAATTTGGAGAGCAAACTCCAGGCTGTTTACCCACTGGCGGGGCTCTGAGCATTTATTTACTTTTCTGAGACGCTGGGAGAGAAAACGAGCCTGGGGCCTCAAGGGGCCTCAGCAAACCGAGGCGAGGCAACCAGCGTTAACTGATTCTGTCAGCTCTTGGCAGCCTTGCCTCCCCAAGGCCACTGGCATACACAGCAGATCTGGGGGAGCCTCGGTGGTAACATGAAAGGCCAAGGGCTCAGGCAGAGAGTGGGGTCAGGGAGCCGTGCTGCCGCCCACAGCTCGGCGTCCAGATGAGGAGCAGGCCCAGAGAGGGGACGCGGCCCCTCCCGTTCCCACGACCCACGCAGAGTGGACTCTGGTCACAGGACCCGGGCCCAGCAAACAGGAGAAGGAACGTGGGGAGAGGGAGGGGCGAGGGTCTTGAGCCACTGGAATGGCAGCCAGGTGACACCGGCCACTGGGGATCCAAGACTCTTCACAGCCGGGCTGTCCCTGCGGAAGAGAGCTGGTGGCTCCCCAAAGGCAACTGAGGGACTCACAGGTCTCAGCCAACCGTGGAGTTGGAGAAATGAGGAGTGTTACCATCTCCTCACCTCGTGCCTGGGGGCCATGCGACTTTCCTTTTCAGAATTGTGGGGGGCAGTGAGAGACATCGGGGCGCTTCAGCCCCTTCCCGTGACATGGCTGCATTGCCGTGGGGAGAGTGGAGCCCCTCAGCTGGGCCAGCAGCAGTGACCAGGTCCTGCTCCATCTCCGGAAGGAAGGCAGCGGACGGAGCTGGTGGCCGTTCTGCTCCTCTCTGCCACAGACTTGCAGGGAGGAATGGACAGCCAGTCCCCGAGGACTGCTGGGCTGGTCCCAGCGACAAGCCCGATCAAATCTCCATCCTCCAGAGTCTCTTCAGCATTCTAAATGTGTGGCCAGGAAGGGAGGCCCGGACCGAGCGTTTCTGAAGAAGGAAGACTGTGCCCGAGCCCTGAGCTGACACTGGCACACCATGCCCTGCGGAACGAGCAGAGCTAGCGCCCGCAGCCAGCGCCGCTCCGTCTTGGTGTTGGCACACCCGCTCCTGGAAAGCAGTGAAGTGAGCCTGTTGCTTTGAGGAAAACAACGGACAGGATTTGTTGCCAATGGTAAAATGTGAGCTTGCCAGCAATGACTTGAATTTGGGGACACTTCCCTATCTTCCAAAGACTTTCATTCCCAAAAGGGCCTCTGGCATGTGTGGTTACAGAGGAGAAAAGATGCGCTGGCGCTGTGAGCTGCATGAGGCGTCTAACGGCCGGGCACGAAGCACTTGTGGATAAGTGTTTAGGTGCCAGGCTTGTCAGCCACCCTCAAGAACCTACCATGTGTTCAGGTGGTTCAGGTGTGGTGAGTCGGAGGGTGTCCACGGTCACCGAAGGGCTAGAATTAACCTTCACCACAGCCAGATGTGGGCAAGGCTGCCCTTTCTCAACCCCTTCAACCCAAACAGCAGATCTCCAATTCCGTGAAAGCACAGACAAGACTCCAGCCGTCTGCTGCTGAGCAGACGCTTGAGGGAACGGGAAGCGAGGCTACTTGCTCTCTCTGCTGCTGTTTCTGTGACAAAATACCTGCCAAAAGCAACTTAAGGCAGGAAGGGCTTTTTTTTTTTTGGCTCGTGGTTTAAGTCCACAGCTGCAGCCCGTCATGGTAGGGAAGGCAGGGTGGCAGGCGTGTGCGGCGGCTGGTCACTTCACTTCCACGGTCAGGAAGCAGAGAGGCGCGTGCAGGTGCTCAGCTGACCTTTTTCTTTTGCATTCAGCCCAGGACCCCAGCCACGGATGGACCTGCTCACACTCAGCATGGGTCCTCCCTGCCCAGTCAAATCTCTCTGGAAATAGACTCACTGACACACCCAGAGGTGTGTTTCCATGGTGATTTGGAAGCCAGCCAAGTTGATAATGAAGATTAACCACCACAGTACACTTTTCTCGTTTGGTTTCAAAATACTCACCTCTCACAAAAGTATATTACTTATATTAACATGAACTGAGTTTATTTATTTTTTTATTATTTATTTGCAAGGAGAGAGAGAAAGAGAGAATGGGCATGTCAGGGCTTCTTGCTACTGTAAACAAACTCCAGACGCATGTGCCACTTTGTGTGTCTAGCTTTACGTGGGTACTGGGGAATCGAACCTTGGCAGTCCGACTTTGCAAACGAGTGCCTTTAACAGCTGAGTCATCTCTCGAACCTTGGCAGTCCGACTTTGCAAACGAGTGCCTTTAACAGCTGAGTCATCTCTCTAGCCCCTGAGTTGATTATTTTTTCCTTAAATGAATGAATGAATGCTTAAAAATTTCTCAGTTTTAATTTCACTGATAATCTCACATGACTCTGAAGATGATACATTTTAAGAGCTTGAGGGGTCCTGGCACCCAAGCATTTGAGCACTAGTGACACAGGGGTGGGGGGCAGTGGAACAAGCCAGCAGCCTTCTGCAGCTGGGTAAGACCCTGTATGTGTCCAGGAGGAAGGACCACTTAGGGAGCCATGGAGAGGTGTCCTTGTCACACGGCAACATATGGCTGGCAGGAGGCTGTCCCCATTACTGGTACTGAGAGGTGAGTACGAGGTCTCTCCAAATAGCAGGGAGACCCCCAGAAACTTCAAGAGAGGCTAGAACATAAACGCCTGGGAGACAACTTAGGCCGTTCCCTACAGGCAAGGCACTGTGCTCCAGGCGTCTGAGTGCCTTGTCCCCGCATGCTCAGGTCCAGAGGGTCCAGCCTGGCCCCTCCTTTTAGCAGTAATGTGGGGCCACCCTGGCCAGGATCAGGGAGGGGGCTAACCTCCAAGACTCTGCCTGCCCCTCTGGAGTGGATGGTGGGTGGTGGGTGACTTCCCTTGGAGGACCTATTGCCCTGGGGTACCCCATGTGATGATGCCAGATTTGAGTCACCAGCCAAGAGTCACAGTCCACTGCTTGGTCTGGTTTCATCGTAAAGCCTCAGCTGCACAGCCGAGCCCAAGCCGAGCTTCTCTTCCAAGCTAACGGCCCCACAGCTCTCCTGGCTGCCCGAGGTGGACACAGCTCTTTTCTGTCCCCATGTCCATGCTGGGCACCTGTTCTCCCTCTCCTGGTCCTCTGTCTTGGTGCAGGCCTGTATCAGCCTCTGCCTGGAACCTCTTTCCCCACAGCCCCTCCTTACACCGGAATCCATCTGTTTACGTCGCACATCCATCTGGTCCTTCTTGTCATGTTGTCACTGCTGGAAGGTCCTTTCCGCTCAGGTCATGAACAGCCAGCTTCTCTCAGGCAGGTGCATGCCCTGGTCCCATCAGACGGGGCCATGGAGGATGGGGACCTCACTATGGTGACTTCCAAAGGGGCTGGGGCAGGGCTAGAAGACAGGTGGTGGCCTCAAGTAGTCCAGCCTCTCCAAGTCCTCATTCTGACAAGGCCCATGTCCAACCTGCCTGGGAGCCTCTCTGAGCCTCCTCTCCCCCACAGAGGTCAGGATGCCACAGCTTGACTCTTGTCTACTGTGGTGGTTTCAATTTGGCGACCCCCATAAAGTCATGTGTCTTGAATGCTTGGTTCCCAGCTGCTGGCAATTTGGGAGGTGGAGCCTTGCTGGAGGAGGTGTGTTGTTGGGGGTGGGCTTAGGAGTGCTATAGCAGCTCCCCTTTGCTAGAGTTTGGCTCACACCCCGCTGCTGCGGTCCACTTGATGTTGGCGGGGAGGTGATGTCTGGCCTCTGCTCATGCCATGGTTTCCCCTGCCCTTGACACTGTAAGCCAAAATAAAGAACTTTCCTCCCATAAGCTGCTTCTGGCCAGGTGTTTTGTGCCAGCGACACTAAGATAACTACAATAGCCACCATGCATTAGGACCCCACCTCACAAGAATGCACATGCCAGGGCATGCCTCTGCGTCGGTCCCCTTCCTGGCTTGTTTCTGGACCCCTCCCCCCCCCCCAGTCCCTTAGCCCACCTGTGCTGTGAACACATGGGTGTTAATAAGTGTTGGGAATATGGTGTGAGCAGATGCCTGGCCTGGAGGGCACAACATTGTCCTCTTGCCCTCCCCACCTCCTACACCCCATGTGGTGTCCGTGCCAGCCCTCCCATTGGGCAGGATTGCCCATACAAGTCTGAACATGGGCTGCCTTCGTATGTGATGATTTGAGGTCACCCAGGGCGGAGCCTGAGTTGAGGCTCTACCTGTTCATTGGGAAGATGAGGCCCAGCGTGAGGAAGAACAGACTGAGCTGAGCCCTGGCAGCTGGCTCGGGCAGCCCAGGGCATGGCCTTCTGGCATTTCCCCACTGTTGGGCGCAGGGCCGCCTGGACAGAAGTTCCGAGGCAGGAAGTGGATGACGCAGGAAGGGTGCTCGCCTGCCACCCTTGTCCCACGTCAGCCCTCAGAGGCAGCTGGGGGTGGAGCAGCGACTCTCCTTGGCTTTTCAGGAGAACTTGCAGAGCCAAGGGGGTCCTTCCAGCTAGTGGCCCTTGTGCATTCTCTACTGTCCCTGCAGGCTGCCCAGTGTGCCAAGCACCCTGGCACCTCATTCTTTTCCTGAGGACACTGAAGCTGAGAGACCACAGCCAAGGTCACACAACTGTGCACGCACCCAGCTCAGGACCCCCGACTCTCCAAGTGTCCTTACCACTGCTCCCCTAACCTTCCCACCGCAGGCTTGTGGTGGCCTCTCTGCTCTGGCTCAGGAGCAGGGTTCCAGCCCACCCTGTCCAAGCTCCATCCCCTCTTGCAGCCTGCGGGACCGGATCTAGTAAATGACATGCCACCCATCGATTGGAGGTCACCCGGGCCAGGGCCAATCGATGGCTGCAGACAGCTGGGCAGGCGGGTAATGAAGTGCTGGCTCCTTTGTGGGGGCGCTGGCTAGGCGGGATTTAATCCCCTCACCTCCTCCACAAGGCTTGATGACAGAACGGAGGCAGAGAAGATGGATGGAGGCTCTGAGGTGGAGGGGGTGGGGTGGGTGAGGGATGTGGAGTCTTATGCTCCTTTGGTCCAATTCAGGGTCCCCAGTGGGCTTCTTTAGAGACCCCCAGATAAACAGTGCTTCCCAGCTTCCCCTGAATGTAGGGCACACCCCAAAGTTGTGCTTGTTTTTATAAGCACAAAAATGGTTATCCCTCTAAGATGAGGGTTTGACAAGGCAGGGGAGCGGTTGCGACTGAACAGTGTGGAACACACAGGTGAAGCCAATTCTGAGCTGGAGCCCTGTAAGGCCCCGGCCCCCTGACCCCCCTTTGTTTGAGACAGAGGCTCAAGGCTTTGGCCTTGAACTCACTATGTAGCTGAGGATGACCCTGAACGTCTGCTCCTCCTGCCTCCACCTCCCAGTGCTGGAATGATGTGGCATGTGTCACCACACCAGTTATGGGGTACTGGGGATTGAACCCAGGACTTCGTGTATGCTAGGCAAGCTCTTTACCCACTAAGCTACCTCTCTAGCCTTGCACGTCATCTTTTCCCAGCCTACTGAGCCCATGCTAATAGATAAAGAAAAGATTTAGAGAGGAAGAGATGACTGACAAGAGTCGCTGGACTGTTGGCCAGACCAGGCAGCCTCACAAGTTGGTGATGTCCCTGTCACTCTGGGCATTGGAAGAGGTTGAAGGGCTAGCTGTCAAAGGGTGATGGGGAATTCCTGAAGAACATGGGCTTGGGGCCACATGGCATGGGTGGGATCCTTCCCAACTCTAAGCCATTGGTTCAAGTTTTCTGAAAGGTGGGAAGGAATAAGCTGGCTTTAATGGAAGGATCACCAGGGAGATGTGGTCACTGACTTCCTCTGGAGGCAATTCAGAGTCCAGGGATGTTTGACTCCAAGGTCATTTTCTTTTAAGGGTCAAATATACAAATACTTCGTACATTATTATTATTATTACTTATTTTTTTTTTTTTTTTTTGAGGTTGGGTCTCACTCTAGCCCAGGCTGACCAGGAATTCACTATGTAGTTTCAGGCTGTCCTCGAGCTCACAGTGATCCTCCTACCTCTGCCTCCCAAGTGCTGGGATTTAAGGCATGTGCCACCACGTCTGGCCACATTTTTATTTCTTTATTTATTAGAGAGAGAGAGAGAGAGAGGGAGGGAGGGAGAGAATGGATGTGCCAGGGCCTCTAGCCACTACAAACGAACTTCAGACACATGAGCCACCTTGTGCATCTGGCTTACGTGGGTACTGGGGAATTGAACCTGGGCCCTTAGGCTTTGCAGGCAACAGCCTTAACTGCTAAGCCATCTCTTCAGCCCTCCAAGTTCACTTTCAATACCTGCATTTAAAACAAGAGCAGGCTGAGGACAGGGTTACACAATTCTCAGCCCATTGGAAATTGGCAGAGGTGCTTTGGGTAGACACGAGTCTTAAGACTGTCTTATGGCTGTCTGTCTTCCTCCCTCCCTCCCTCCCTCCCTCCGTTTCTTGTCTTTGCAGTGCTGGGGAAACCTCAAAACCTCAGATCCTCATTATGCTAGGTAAATGTTTTACCACTGCGCCATGTCCCCAGCCCATCCCTGGGGGATTTCAGGTAGGCAGTCAATGACTAGGCTCCATCCTAGCCCTCTTGCATCTGCATTTAATTGAAGAGCATTGCAGGAAGGGGTAGATAATAGAACAGAACCAAAGCCCCCCCTCTCTTAACTTGCAACTACTTATCTGTATGAATAAATAATAGCGTAACAAACATAAAGGGAAACACGCTGGCCACTGCGCCTGATGTAGGAGGGAGCTGTCACGGGTAATCCCTTATTTCTGTTTCTATTCCCGAAGCAGCCTTGTTCTCATCTTATCTGATCTGTTTGTAATTGCTCTCCCCCATTAGGAGAAGAATGTGGCACATGTGATCATGCCAAGGGCATTTGTCCTCGAGGAATGAACGTGCCCTTATTTGTGGCACCCGCTGCGATTCCACTTAGGTTTCATTTGAGAAAGAGCTCTTCTTTGAGAATGCCTATGTGCCACTGTGCTGGGGTCACGTAGGCCTCTCCCACACATGGTCTAGCCTGGGGTCTTCCCCGATGGGGGAAGCATGCTCTCAGGGGCTCTTGGCTGGCTCTTCCTGCGAAAGTGCACGTAGTGCTGTGATGGGGCCATCTGCTGCCCCAGACCACAGAGGCCGCCTGTGAGAAGAAATGACATAGGATCTGAAGTTCTGAGGCCAGTGCTGGGATTAATGGTGTCTGGGGGACCGGCCTCACATTTGATCCTGTCTGTGTCCTGACAAAGAGGCCTAGAGGCTGAGCCTGCTCTGGCCCTGGCCCTGCGTCCCTCTACAATCCTCTCTGGGGATGTGGGCTATGGAGGCCATCCATGGGGCCATGAAGGTGCCACTGGCCTCACTTCTATTACTTGGGGGTGTCCCATGACTCAGACCTTGCTTGACACACGAAGAGAGCCATCTGCTCAATGGCAAGCCTGAGGCCCCTCTCCCAGCAGGCCTGGGGATGGCCCTGCCTTAGGGATGAAATGCCAACCTTATCTCCTAGCACTCGCTCAATTTGTTAAGCTATTCTAGGGTGATTTCTCAAGACATGGGCAATGCAAGTTGTTAAACTCAGCAGCACCGCGTCCAGAACAGGGAGAGAGAGAGAGAAAGACAAGGAAAATCTCAAACTTTTATCAGCCACATTCCTGTTCAGTCTTCCTTGCTGGGGCCCCACACAACCGAGGACCACCGGCCCTGGCTGGGCATCTGAAGCTGTGGCTGTCACGGAGGAGCGTATCTCCGACTGGACACTTGAATAAAGGCTGGCGACACCGGGAGGGAAAGCGGCCTGGACCCACAGGGCCGATGGGGGAGGGGGGTGGACCGCGGCGGGCCTCCGGGGACGGGGCGTGGCCTGGTCGAGGGGCGTGGTCTTATCGGGGGCGTGGCCGGGCGCGGCGCAGAGGTGGTGCCGGGAGGCGCGGGCCGCACCGCTGAGCAGCAGCCCGGCGTCTGCGCTCTCCGGCTCGGTGACAGCGGTCTTTTCAGCCCTCTGCTCATCGGGGCCACCTGCCCGCCTCCCCACTCTGATCTCGTTTAGCGACAATTAAATTTTAAAGTCCCTGCCATGCCAACCTCCTCCCAGACCGCCTTATTTAATACACTGCATGGCGACTCTGCGGCGTGCCTGGGGCTGCTACCCACCGAGGCAGAGAATGAACAACGCCCGCCGCCTCCGCGCCCGCTCGGGGCAGCGGGTGGTGCAGAGAGCCGCGAGGCCCGGGGGCTGGGCGCTGCTCCCGGGCCCCGGGCCTGTCTGGGAGCCGGCCGCCCTGATCGGCTGCGCGGTGAGCGCCCCGGGCTAACCCCCCGCGCCTCGGCCCGCTCTCCCGCGTAGTGGGGTCAGGACAGGGCCGCAGTGCATGCAGGAGTGGAAACCAGGCCCGCAGCTCCGCAGACCGCGTCCAGCCCTTTCCACTAATAATCCCACTGGGTCGCCGGCCACCTGGCTGCGGAGCGGGGAACCACTCACAGGTAGCCAGGCAGTCCGTGACCAACCAGGCCTGAGGGTGCCTGAGTGGGTAGGCTCCTGGGACTTACTTGGGCCTGTGGCATTAGGAAAAGCCGGCCTGGAGCTGGAGAGATGGCATAGCCGTTAAGGCGTTTGCTTGCAAAGCCAAAGGACCTCAGTTCGATTCCCCAGGGCCCATGTAAGCCAGATGCACAAGGGGGTGCATGCGTCTGGAGTTCATGTGCAGTGGCTGGAGGCCCTGGCATGCCCATTCTCTCTCTTTCAAATAAATAAGAATAAAGTTTTTTATTTCTTTTTTTAAAGCTGGCCTGTGTGGGCGCTTCACTATGTGCATTTCAGCAACTCATTTGCTGTCTTGGCCTCACTTTCCTCACTTGTGAAGGCAGGTCCCCGACTTCACGGCGTCCTGGTGAGGGGCTGAGGTGATTCTGTGGAGCCCCTAGCTCAGCAGCAGGCCTCCATGTTCCTGGGGTCTCCAATGGGCAACCTCGAGAGAGCCACAGGGAGCCAGTGCAGGGTGGTGAGGCATGCTCTGGGGATGAGCTGGGCTCTAAGGACAGGGCAGGCCTGCTGTGCCTTGCATAGGGGATCCCAGGACAGCTTCTTCTCCACCTGCCCCCTTCCAGATCTTTCTAGAACCTTCCAGATCCAATGCCGTTTTTGATGGGGGTGGGGTGGGGAGAGTGAGTGGCACTGTGCAAAGCTCCAAGTGCCAGAGACCTAGGAGTGATCACAACGAAGAGCTTGGCTTCTTGGAGCTACAGTTAAACAGAAATTTAAGGACAGCCAATGGGGAAGGGGGCCAGGTGGGTGGCGCAGTCAGGGACCGGCTCTGAGAAGGTGGCATTTGAAGCAGCCTGAAAGAAGCAAGGTGCCGTGAAGCTGCCGGGAAGTGGGGTGGGGGACTACTCTTCCTTGGGCGACAGCCAGTGCAAAGGCCTGGGGCGCGAGTTAGTTGACCTGTTTGAGAAGCAGTAGGGAGTTGGAGGAGGAAGTGGGCTGCCTTGCTGGAGAGAGGTGGGGAATGAGGTCCGCTGGGCAGGAGTGGGGCTCCCTGTGTGCTACTCACGGAAGTGCAGCAGGGGAAGGCTCTGAGCCGGAGGGGTCCAGTCCAAGATGGCCCCACTTGCTGTGGCTTCTGAGGGGAAACAAGATTGAAGAGGACCCCAAGTCCAGTGAGACAGCTAGGCCCCCTTGTGGGTGGGCCCTGCATACAGTGAGGAATGAGGAAGGTTTGAGGAAGCTGGACTTCTGGATAGGCTGGGGGTTCGAACAGACAGGAGGGAGCAGCTGGCTCCTCCCGCGGGCCATCCCCACCTCTCGGTACCCCTTCCCCTCCCCGGACGGTCCTCCAGGTCAAGCAATCTTCTCCATGGCTTTTTCTTAACCTCATCCAGCTGGCTGGGCAGCAGTGTCTGCGACCATTGGCGTGGAGTGTGTGCCGGCTATGGAGGCCAGGGACCAAGATGAGGAGGGGTGATGGAGAGTTAGGAGGAGGTGCTAGAGGGGACCAGCAGCTTCTCTCACCCTCCAGCCAGACTCTGCACCCATCGCCCCTCGGCTCTGTGCCCTCTGCAACCTGGACCGGTCCTCAGCTTCTGCCACCGCCATCCCTGTGGGGATCAGAGGCCTGTGGGCTGCCGGGAGGGAGCAACCATCTTGGCAACGCTGAAAATCAGCAAATTGTGGGGTGTGCTCAAGCCTGCTTTTCCGGCGTGCTCCTGTGCCCCGACAATTATCCAAAGAGAAATCAACCCTGTTTTCCTTTTTTCTCACAAAGGAATAATGAAAAGGTTTCCAAATTGCTTCAAACGAGGCGGGTCGGCCTGGCGCTCTGGCGATGTGACTGGCACAGTTCCCACCCACCCACCCACCCCCACGTGGGCGCAGGGTGGCCACTGAGACCCCTGGAGTCCTGCTGAGATGTAGATTGCCAGCCCCTGGCCTCAGGACACTCTGGGGTGTAGACCTGCGCCTCCAGGCCTCTGTGCCCCCAATCCCCTCCCCCAGACTGCAAGAGAAGGAATTTGAAGAACCCTGGGGGGAGGGTGTGTTGTGGAGGGTCATTGGTTAAGAATCTAGGTGATGTGTGGGCATGGTGACACAGCCCTGAAATCCTAGCTCTTGGGGAGGCTAAGGTGGGAGGACCTAGAATTCAAGGTCCGCTGCAGCTACATAGTGAGTTCGAGGCCAGCCTCGGCTACATGAGACTGTCTTAAATAAAAGAGCAGGGAGTGGGTTGGGGAAGTGACTCAGTTGATAGATATTTATCTTGTATGCAGGAGGCCCTGGGTTTGAACCCCAGCAACTCATAAACTGGGCCTCATGGTACACATCTGTAATCCTAGCGTTTGGGAGGTGAAGGTAGGAGAATCAGAAGTTCAAAGTCATCCTTGGCAAAGTCATCCTTGGCCTCATAGGGAGTTCAATGCTAGCTTGGAACCTGTCTCAAAAAAGGGGAGGGGGAAAAGATGGACGTTGTGGTGCAGTTTTTAATCCCAGCACTTGGGAGGCAGAGGTAGGAGGATCACAGTGAGTTCAAGGCCACCCATAGACTACTTAGTGAATTCCAGGTCAGCCTGGGCTAGAGCGAGACCCTACCTTGAAAAAACCAAAAAAAAAAATTACTTATTAGTTCTTGGAACTTTTAGATGGTAGATTCCATATTCTCTCTGTGGAAAATCATAGTCTGTGAAAGGGGACAGTTTGTTTCTTTATTTCTCATCTCAGTGTCTCATTTCTTTTTCTTGCTTTGTTGCAGTGGCTAGAACATCCCGTGGCGCATTGAATAGGAGCTCTGAGAACGAGCAGCCCTGCCTTGCTCTGGTCTTAGAAAACAGCATTCAGTCTTCCACTATTGGTTTTCTTTTCCGATAATGAAAGTGGATAGAGAAAGCTTTTATTTTATTTGCTCAAAATAACCAGTACTATTGAAACAAAATGAGAAACCCAAACTGAACACATCTTAGCAACCCTCGGGCATCCAGTGCTATTTTCAAAACCAAGAGACCCAACTTGATTTTTCTTGGAATGTAGCGGCTTCTTCCCTGGAGTAAATGAAAACCAGGACCAAGGCCTGGAGAAATGGCTTAGCGGTTAAGCACTTGCCTGTGAAGCCTAAGGACCCCTGTTCGAGGCTCGATTCCCCAGGACCTACGTTAGCCAGATGCACAAGGGGGCGCACACGTCTGGAGTTCGTTTGCAGTGGCTGGAGGCCCTGGCGCGTCCGTTCTCTCTCTGTCTGTCTCTTTCTCTCCCTCTCTCTCTGTCACTCTCAAATAAATAAATAAAAATGAACAAAAAAAGTAAAAAAAAAAAAAAAAAAACCCAGGACCAAGCCGTACCGTATGTTGGTGCACAGTTATTGCTCATCTTCCCAACAAAGTGCTAAGTTAAAAGCAATGGCATGGGACTCCTTTGATAGCGCCAGGCCAGTCTTCCCCCTGCATGTGAGGCCTGTCGTGTGCTTCTGGGGACCAATGGCTGCAGCACCTGGGTGTCTGCTGTGGCTGGCAAGGCCTCCGGGTTTGCGCCCAGGGCCTCCCTTCTTCCTTAACTTGCTGTCACTAGCTCCCACTGTCCATAAAGATTCTTTTTCTGGACCATCTTTTTCTTTTCTAGCAATTTGAGAATTAAGAATAGTTTTAGCAGGGCATGGTGGTGCACACCTTTAATCCCAGTACTTGGGAGGCAGAGCTAGGAGGATCGCTGTGAGTTCCAGGCCAGCTTGAGACTACATAGTGAATTCCAGGTCAGTCTGGGCTAGAGTGAGACCCTACCTTACAAAAACCAGAAACAAGTAAAAGAATAGTTTCAATTAGCTGGGTGTAGCAGCACACACCTTTGATCCCCGCATAGCAAGGCTGACATTGGGGTGAGCCTGGGACTACGGAGTGACCCAGGTCAGCCTGACAGTTGAAACTTTCTCCACGTTCTCGGATCCATCGGCATCTGTGAGTGTCTCAGGCTTCTGGAGTGCCTTCACTCCTCTGTCGCGGTCACTGGGTCACTGCACGGTGCTGGCCAGCCGTGGTGTTTGCAGTACACGTTCCTCAGCCTCTAGCTCCTCAGTGCCTCCCTTACCATCGGCATTTTCCCTGTTTGTGTGACATGGCTCATGTGTGTGTGTGTGTGGGGGGGTGAGGATCTGGATGTGAGTTCATGTGTATAAGAGCATGTTGTGTGTGCAGTGTGCATGCGTGTGGAGGCCAGTGGCGGACGTTGGCTGTCTTCCTTTGTCGCTCTCCATTTAGTCGCTGAGGCACGGTTTCAGTGAACCCAGAGCTTGCCAATTCAGCCAGTCTAGCCAGCTAGCTTGCCCTGGGGTTCCTCTGTGCCCACCACCTGAGGGCAGGGCTTACAGGCAGGCACCGCCACACTCAGCAGATACTCAGGTCCTCACACTTGCTCTGCAAGCATCCAGACGTTTCCCCAGCCGCTAAAGGCCTTCTTATTGTAAACTGCAGACGTGGAGAACGATTACTCACGGCCTCTGACACACCAGGCTGGAGTCAGTGGCATCACTGGCCCTGTGTGCCTCAAGCTTGAGTCACATCTGACAGGGACGGGGTGGCTAGCTATGGAGTGTCATATTAATTGCAAGTTTTTTGGTCATTTTTAAAATAAGAGAGTGGGAGAGAGAGAGAGAGAGTGAGAGAGAGTGAGTTAGAGAGAGAGAGAATTGGCATGCAAGGGCCTCAACTACTGAAATCAAACTCCAGGCACTTGCACCTCCTAGTGGGCATGTGCGATCTTGCGCTTGCCTCCCCTTTGTGCATCTGGCTTACGTGGGATCTGGAGAGTGGAACATGAGTCCTTAGGCTTCGCAGGCAAGTGCCTCCAACCACTGAGCCATCTCTCCAGCTCCAGCCCCCTTCTTTGAGAAGGCTCTTGTTATATAGTTCAGGTGGGCCCAGAACTTGTGACCATCCTCCTGCCTCAGCCTCTTGCGAGCTTGAATTATGGGTGCTTGCCCCTACATCAGGCCCAGGACCTTCTGCTCTTTTTTAAAAAATATTTTTCATTTTTAAAAAGTTTTTTTATTATTTATTTATTTGCAAACACGGAGGGGGGAGAGAGAGAGAGAGAGAGAGAGAGAGAGAGAGGAGATAGAGAATGGGTGCACCAGGACCTCCAGCCACTGCAAACAAACTCCAGATGCATGTGCCCCCCCCCCACTGTGCATCTGGCTTGCATGGATACTGGAGAATTGAACCTGGGTCCTTTGGCTTGCAGGCAAGTGCCTTAACCACTAAGCCATCTCTCCAGTTCCTGCTCTTTTTTTAACCTAAGGCAGTTATTTCTTGCTTTCTTTTTAAAAAATTATTTATTTATGGGGCTGGAGAGATGGCTTAGTGGTTAAGGCATTTGCCTGCAAAGCCAAAATACCTCAGTTTGATTCCCTAGGACCCACGAAAGCCAGATGCACAAAGTGGTGTATGTGTCTGGAGTTCGTTTATAGTGGCTAGAGCTCCTGGTGCACCCATTTTCTCTCTCTCTGCCTCTTTCTCTCTCTTAAATAAATAAATGTTAAAAAAAAAAAGATGTGCTTTGTCACTAAGAGATTTTAATTTTAAATAAATAAAATTATTTAGTTATGTGTGGGAGGTTGTGTGTGTGTGCCACTGTGTGGTATGGAGATCAGGGGACAGGCTTGGGGTATCTGTGTCCCACCTTCTTTTTCTTCTTGGAGATAGGGTCTCCTGCTGCTGCAAATGAACTGCCAGACTGCAGACTGGCTGGCCTGTGAGCCATCTTCCCAGGCCCCTCCTCCTGCACTTCTGGTGGGAGCCACTTGGGCCTTTCCAAAGGAGGCTGTTCCAGAAGAGAGAGCAGTGACCTGGGGAGACAGCAGGCTGAACTGTGGGTTCTCCACAAGGCAGGGGAGATTTCACTGGGAGGGTGGGGCTAGGCCAGGCTCTGCTGGGAGGAGGGAGGCCCCTGCACCGTGGTAGCTGTCTAAGCTTGGGTTCCCCAACAGCAGAGCTGAGACAAGCTTGTTTGGAGGCAAACCCAGGAAGTTCAGATGCGGGGGTGGAAGGAGTGAGAGAGAGGAGGGCAAGCGGCCTGAGGAGGTTCTGCGGAGCTAGCTGGTGCCATGGGCAGCTGGGGCTCAACCCTGTGGGGACACTCCGGGGCACCCTTTCACTGTCCCTGCGGAGAATGTTCATTTACACATTTGGTCTCTACTGGGTCAGGGTTTCCCCTGGGATCCTGAGAGCTCACTTTGGTCTGTTATGTCTGCATCCCTGCTCCTACCCTCTCTTCCAGCAGAGGAGGTAGGGCAGGGGACTGGGTGGCCACTTCTGCACTGTCTGCACAGTGGCTGACCCAGGAAGTGGGACACACAGATCCCCTACCTAGAGGAGGGACCAGGAGGCCGAGGGAGTGTCCCGTGCTGGCTTCTCTGGCTCAGGGAGGAGGGTGAGGCTGTGTGAGTGTGAGGAAGGATGGTGGGCAGCTCAAGGGGGAGAGGGCAGAGGGTGGAGGAGGAAGGGCCTATTCACTGTAGAGTGGGAGAGGCCAGTGAAGACGGGCAGGTGGACTTTGGGGCACAGTCAGGCTGGAGACCCTGAACTGGAGTGGAGACATTTCAACACCTGCCTGCAGCAGGCGGAGCGGGTTCAGTCAGGGGTAGGGTTCTGCTAGACTCACCGGGCTTTCTCTCTCCCACAGTGGGGAGCAGTGGAGGGTGGGGGTTCCTATTCAGCAAGCCTGACCCCGTGCTCCTGAGCACCCTGTGGGGCAGTGAGCCTGGGCTTGAAAGAGGATCTGACCAGGCGTGGTGGCGCACGACTCTAATCCCGGCACTCGAGGCAGAGGTAGGAGGATCACCGTGAGTTCGAGGCCACCCTGAGACTACATAGTGAATTCCAGGTCAGTCTGTACTAGAGTGAGACCCTACCTTGAAACAACAACAACAAAAACTAACAGCAACAAAAAGAAAGAGGATCTGATCTCATTAGCGAATCCTGTTGTCCCAACCTTCTCCATATTCACCCCTCCCTTCCCTGGCTCCACCCTCCCTGACTGGGCGATAACCACTGCCCCCCCCATGTGGATGTCTGCTGGGGAGAGGCCTCAGGAGAACTGTGAGGATGGCATGCACGACTGCAGAGAGTAGGGACTTAGGCTTTGATGCTGTCCTGGCAATGGCTTTGGACGACCCCCCAGGGAACTCTGGAGCTGTGGTCGCGCTGCTGGTGGTCCTGTCTTGAGGCCAGGGCTCCAGGCCTGGCTGTCCTTCATTTGAGCGGCTGTGACTGTGGGCCACCCCGGGCTGGGAATGTGCCTGGGGTGAGGGAGGTGACTCCCTTTGGTTGGGGGACAACTTCCAGAGGTCTTAAATGAGGAGCTGGTAGGGCAGTGACATCACCAGGCAGTAACCCTGTGTCCTGCAGTCCATCCGCTCCTCTGTCCCCTGTGGGAGAGGCTGTCTGGGGACTTGTTGGGAACTAGCTCCCTGTCCCAGTGTCCCAAGCCTGTCTTCTTAGAACCAGTCACCACCAGTGCTCATCACTTGCCATCCCCTCCCCCACATTCACTGCCAAGGGCAGCATGTCCCTTAGGACATGACTGTCTGTAAGCTTCTGGCTTAAATACACAGAGTACTGGGGTACAGGGAGGGCACAAGACTTTGGTGTTCCCAGGCATTAGCTCGCCCCTGCTGCCCTGTGCTGGATGCTGGATGCTGAAACGCTAGGGGACAGATACTCTGCGAGGCCCTGGGGCTGCGGGCCCATGGCAGGGTGGGGGTGTCTCACAGAGATGTCACCTGAGATCTAAGAATGACAGGAGCCATCTGCCAGAGGATGGAAAGGACCGATGGCTGCAGAGGCCCCCCCTCCTGTTTGCGTGAGGGAGCTTGGCTCCTTTGGAGGACGAGGGAGGGAGGCCAGGTGGGGGATCAGGGCTGAGGGAAAGTGGGAAAGCCGCTTGCCAGGAGGACCTGCAGCCCCACAGCAGGCTGGCTCAGGAGCGTTTTGTGCTCTGGACCACTGGGGCTTGGGCTGAATGACTTAAGCCATGGGGAGCCCCTGAAGTGTTACAAGCCAGCGAGGGACATGATCGGATTTGTAATTGAGAAGGATTGTGGCAGCTGGGGCGCAGGGGAGGGCCAGGCTGGAAGCCAGGAGACTCTGCCAGAGAAGTCGCCATTGTCTGGGCTGACAGAGGGACTCTAGCGGGGCGGAGGTGGCAGGAAGGGGTGCTCAGGAGACTATGCTGGGGTGAGGTGGGGAGGGGCTCCCTCAACCCCTGCTGGGAGAAGTGGGGGGAGGGCATGATTTTGGGTCTGGCAGCCTGGTGGAAGAGGCGGGCTGGGGATGTGGGGTTAGGGGAGCATCAGGGAGCCCAGGGCATTTGGTGGAAAATTATGCACTGCAGCTGTAACCATGAGGTCTGTGAGGTCACAAGCTGGGAGGAGGCTATACTTTGGCTCCTGAATCTGCAGTTGGCAGAAGAGCCCAGGCCAGGACTCAGGGGCTCCTATAGACCTTGAGACAGCTGGATTCAGAACTGAAATGCTCATGGATGTAGCCAGCCTTGGCCATATTTCTTTCTTTCTTTTTTAAAATTTATTTACTTATGAGAGAGAGACAAAGAGAGAGAGAGAGAGAGAGACAGAGAGAGAAACAGAGAGAGAATATATGGGTGTGCCAGGGCCTCTCAAAAAACTCCATATGCATGTGCTACCATTGTATCTGGCTTATTTGGGTTCTGGGGAACCAAACCTGGGTCCTTAGGCTTTGCAGGCAAGTCTGTTAAGCCATCTCCCCAGCCCCCCTTTTAAATTTATTTATTTATTTATTTATGAGAGAGAGAGAGAGAGTGAGAGAGAGAGCTCAGCTGTATTTCTTGAAGCCACCAATGCCACATAGGGTACAGGGAAGGAGGCACAGAGCGAGAGTTCACTGCAGAGAGGGGACATGCCCTGGTTTCAGGACAGCAACTAGTTCCTGGCTAGCACCCCCAAATTCCAGGCTCCATAGAAGCATGCAGTGTCAGTGGCGGGTGCTGTAGGCCTGTCGTGGTGACTCTACATACAAGAGGAGGTAAGGGGGGAAATTCCATGGCAACATTTTGTGGCTGGGTGGAGCACAACCGAATTGGCTGGGTCCATGCAGACGATATCTGATTCAGGGACGTCAGGGCCTGTGCACTGAGCAACAGAGGGCCAGGAAGCCCGTAGATGTGACTCTGTCAGTCCTCTAACCCAAACCACAGCCTAAGTTTAAACACCAACCCTAACCTTCAACACTAACTTTAACCTTAAACCTAACTTCTAACACTAACCTTAAAACCCGACCTTAGAGCCGGGCGTGGTGGCGCACGCCTTTAACCCCAGCACTTGGGAGGCAGAGGTAAGGAGAATCACCATGAGTTTGAGGCCAACCTGAGACTACATAGTGAATTCTAGGTCATCCTGGGTTAAAGTGAGACCTTACCTCAGGGGGCGGGGGCACCCAACCTTGGTCTGGACAGATGGCTCAACGGTTAAGATGCTTAGCCTAATGACTGGGGTTTGATTTCCCAGTACCCATGTAAAGCCAAATGCACAAAGTGGTGCATGCATCTGGAGTTCATTTGCAGTGGCCTGAGGATTTGGTGGGCCCATTCTTTCTTTCTCTCTTCTCTCTCTCTCTCTGCTTACAAAGCAAAACAAACAAAAACCCAATCCTAACCTCTAACATTAACCTTAACCTTAAACCTTGATCCTCACCTTGAATCCCAACACACACAAACCTGTAACTCCAACTCTAACCCCAAATCTAACCTCTAACCCTAAATCTAAGACTAATGCTAACCCTTAACCCAAACTCTAACCTTAAACCCTAACCCTAACCTTGAACTTAATCCTATCCCTAAGGGTAGCGATAATCTTAACAGAACCGAGCAAGGGCACACACAATAGTGACAGTGACATCTGTCACTATGCGCAGCTGTTCAGGTCCGATGTCTATTACCATTCTCTCTTTCTACTGGCCCTCCAAGGGCACACAGCAGAGGCTGTGCCCATCCGTCCATCCATGTTCCCTCGCCCCTCCTCCCTGGGTACACAATGGTGGCACCCCTGTGACTGTTTCCATCACAGAAGCACAGAAACTGAGGCCTGGGGGCAGTTGAGTCACTGCCCAGGGTGACACAGGGAGTAGTGACCTGGCCAGGAGGCTGCTGTGATGTCTGTCCTCTGCTGCAGGTGAAGCGGCCGGGCACTCTGGAGGAGATGGGAGAGAGGAGAACCGACACAGAGCTGATCCGGAGCTGGGTGACACCAAGCGGGACAGGAATAGAGGGAGGTGTTGAAAGAGATGGTGAAGGGGCATGGGATTAATGGAGGGCAGGAGGGACTCTGAGGCTGCTTGGGACACATGAAGCCAAAGCTTGGCTCTTGAGGAGCTGGGCACACATACGCCACCTATAGGATGCGTGCATCAGGCCATCTCAGGGTCAGCCTTGCGAGGAAGGCCACTGGCGGGAGGGATCCACTGGGTGGCTTGTTAGAAGTCCCAGCACGCGTCTTTCCACGCAGAAGACGCCTCGTGCGGTAAGTGCTCAGCCCGACCCACATATGGAGCCTGGGAATCCCAGAGGCCCTCGCTGCCCCAGCTGGCTTGTGTCAGTGTCTCCCTGCCATGATTTTAGCTCTCACTCCCGGAGCCTGTTAAAGACTGCATTCATTAATTAACCAGGCACTTTGCTGAGAGTCAATGGTGTAATTGTTCGCGGTGGATAAATACTAATTGAATGTCAAGAACACGTTTGTGCAGAAGGAGCTGCTTCGGGAACGAGCCGTGCCCTTTGTCAGCCGGTGTCCAGGCTCGTCACAGAGCCTGGTCGTGAGCAAGAGCCCTGGCATTTGGACCTTGCTGCTCTGTGTCAGGCATGGAAGGAGGGTGGACCCTGCTGCCAGACATGATGGATGGGGAATCTCCTGGGACAAGTGGATGATGAGTATGTGTTGAGCCATGTCATGGGTAAACTGAGGCACTCAGGACTTCCTGCCATTTGGAACCTTTCTACAGCTGGTTTAATCCTGGCCAGCGAGGCAGGCAAGTCAGCCTGTCCATCTACCCGTTGTGCAGTGCGCTCAGAATTGCCAAGCCAGTCACTGGCTCTCATTGGTGCCAAATGCTTGGCCCCTGGGCTCCTAGCTGGCTGGATTGGGGTGACCACCTTCAATTAGTTCTCTGGAGTTCTGTGTCTTGGGGTGACTGACTCCCTGGAGTTGGAGCGTCCCCTGGCTTCCAGCCTCATAGCTGGCTCTGCCCTGTGAAGACAGCGGGACAGTGTCTTCAGCAATGTTAGCGATGCAGGCAGAATTCTTACAGTCGGAGCATCTCAACCTCCCGGTGATGAGGAATCCCGGGCAAGTTCCTCAACCTCTCTGTGCCCCAGCTCTACACTCAGAGAACAGCGGGCGCTGCTGGCAGCACTGTGAACACACTGGGCTTTTAAAAAGCTCTTGCTGACAGTGGTGGCGCACGCCTTTAATCCGAGCACTCGGGAGCAGAGGTAGGAGGATCGTCATGAGTTCGAGGCCACCCTGAGACTACATAGTGAATTCCAGGTCAGCCTGGGCTAGAGTGAGACCCTACCTTGAAAAAAAAAAAAAAAGCTGTCCCTGAGAAGTGGATGTGTAGCAGATCCATAGCTGGGCGACAACTGGCCTTTCCTCCTGAGCAGTGAGCAACTCCTGACTGTGCACGGTGGCCTGTCTCCAGACGTGATGAGTAGACAAAGCACCTCGTGTCACACTAGTGCCTGGTGGTCATCTTCGGTTTTCTACGTCATCTTGCTGCTACCCACATGCTGTTGGCAGAGTCTTCTAGAAGGTCTTAGAAGACCTTGGCGGTGGGTGTGGTAACACACGCTGAGAATCCCAGCACTCCGGAGGTGGAGGCAGGAAGATCTCAAGGCTCTGTCTGCCACAACCAAAAAGCGAACAAAATGCACTGGCCTGGGGCCCGGGAGCACCAGCGAGGGAGCCGGTCACAGAGTCCATGACACTGGAGGGTCTGCTGATCCCAATGAGGAAGTGTCCCCCCAAAGCCCTGGGAGTGAAAGAGGGTCCCTGTCCTCAAGTCCACCTCCAATCTCCTCCTCACTTGCTTCCGCAGAGCCGCCTCGCCTCACCCTCACCTCTGTGGTAGGGACTGGCCGCGCTGTGGACCAGGCCTGTGGCGTGTCTCCCCCCACCCCCGGATCCTGTTTGAACTCTTTTGGGGGAAGTGAGGCCTTTCCCAGCATCAGTGCTGGGGAGCAGGAGGGTCATGTGGGGCCACACTGTCCTGGTTTCCCAGGCTCAGGAGGCCCCTGGCTCCCAACATCCCAGAACCCTGCTTCCCTACCGAGGACCATGGTGCCCATCAAAGGGCCGAGGAGGCCACCGCCACAGTAGCCTCGTCTCACAGCGCAGGGCTGTGCAGAGCAGCGCTGGGTTCAGACGGGCACCTGCTTGGATGCTGGTCCCCAGCTCAGGGCCCTGGGGCCAATCCCCACGGCCTTATTCTTCTCGCTGTTGGCCGGGGTCTGTGTGGCAGGGCATGCAGGGACACCCATCACCAAATCTGCAGTGGCACGGTCAGAAGCTCCTCTGTGTGGGGGAGCAGGGGGCTGTGTGCAGAGGTGGAATCACCCAGAACTTCTTAGACGTGGGAGGCTCAGTCCCAGTCCTGGGGTCCACTATGTGTTCCACCTGCTGGATGGCATCTTGGGGTCTAGACAAGCAACACCCGGAAGCCTGCAGCTTGGGTAGGTGGGGGTGTCAAGTGGCCAGGAGGAAAACCAGGGCGCCTTCTGCAGGAATCCACCAGTCAGACTGGGAGAGTCGGGACCCTCCGTGCCTCTAAAGGGCCTTTATTTACTGCTCCCCTCAAGGACAGTTGGGCTCATCCTTCAGGGATGCAGGCTCTGCTTGGGTGGTCTGTGGTGGTGTCAGGGACATAAACCTTTTTGGGTACTTCGGTGGACCTGGGGTGTCTGTGGGTCTGCTGCTACGGGATGGAGGAGCCAGAGAGGGCTGAGGTGTGGAGCCGCAAGGTATGTCATCATGACCTCCAGGACTTTAGCAACTCAGGGCCCCACCAGCACCCAGCAAACCAGTCCTGGGGAGCCATCCATGTCACAAAATGCCCCAGGAAGCCATCCACCTCCAGGGTGACAGACGGAACTTGTGTGTGGAAGAAGCAGCCAGTCACCTTCATCTTCAAGCTGCTTTCTGCTCCGGGGGCCTCGCTCCCCGGCTGCTGCCGCCTATATTAGGAGTGGAGCAGATGGAGGCAGCCGGGACCCTCCCCCGCGGGGTGCTCCTCGGGCGCCAGCTCCCCGCAGCTAGCAAGGGCCTGGCCCACCCCGCCTGGGCTCCTTGCCAGTGCCAGCCTGATTCCACACAGGAAGGGGTACAGGGAGGTGGGATTGTGGAGGGAGGTGGGGAGGGAGGAAGAGGTACAGGGTACAAAACCCAAAGACCTAACAGGCAGTTTGGGGTGACGGCCCCAAAAGTAAAAATCAAGAATGTCCTTGGGTCTGCCCTTACAATCTGAGATAAGAAGGAGCTCTTCTCTCTTTTTATAAATATTTATTTATTTATTTATTTTAAATACAGACTTTTATTTTTATTTATTTATTTAAGAGAGAGAGAAAGACGCAGAGAGAGAAAGAGAGGGAGAGAGAGAATGGGTGCGCCAGGGCCTCCAGCCACTGCAAATGAGCTCTAGATGCATGCGCCCCTTTTGCATCTGGCTTACATGAGTCCTGGGGAATTGAACTGGGGTCCTTTGGCTTTGCAGGCAAATGCCTTTACCGTTAAGCTATTTCTCTAGCCTTCTCCTCTCTCTCTCTCTTTTTCTAAATTTAATTAATTAATTTTGAGAGAGAGAGGCAGATAAATAGAGAGCATGGGCACACCAGGGCATCTAGCCACTGCAAATGAACTGCAGACATGGGCACCACCTTGTGCATCTGGTTCATGTGGGTCTTCCCAGAGGACTCCATCTCAGGCCAGGCCACCCAGCTTTGAGAGCAGGCAGGGCCTGTTCATCATAATTGTCTGCAGGCTGGACGTGGCAAACCAGAGCCCTGGCTTGAGGAGACCAGCTGGCCAAGCAGGGCCGCTGGGCCTGAGCTCAGCAGGACTGGTTTAAGTGACCTTCCGTGCCCTGCCAGCCCTGGTCACCAGGAGCCCAGCTCTGTGGCTTCTGTGGGCGCCAGGGCGCTCCTCCAGCTCCCCTCCCACAGCAGCCCGGAGGGGGGGTGCGCTCATGGGGCCCATCCTCTCCTTCACCCCCTCTGCCACCTGAGCGGAGCCTCTCACCACCTCGGCGGGCACTGCGGCGGCCTTCTGCTTTGGTTCCTGGTTGTGTTTGGTGGTTTGGGCGCCGAGACTGAAGTGCAATTTGCATTTTAATAAAGAAGGTTGCATTTCAGTCATTTACATTTAAATAAAGCGCCGCTTTTCTCCCCTGCTGGCCTGGACCTTTGGGAGAAGGCTCCTTAGGCCTCTCCTCCAGGTGTGAAGGGAGGGGAGCGGCAGGGAGCGCCTCCCACTTCAGGCTCTCCTGAGATCTGTTAGTGCACGCACTCTGTACACATGCTCACTCACACTCACACACACACTGTACTACCACACACACACACTCACACACACTGTACTAGCACACATGCACACTCACACACACTCACAGATGTGCATGCATCTGCATGTACACGTGTACACATAAGCACTGTGTAGTCTGCGCACCAACATATTTAACATGTGTTAAGCACACATAACCTGTAGCCACCAAAGTTGACGAGCTGCCCATCTGTCTTGTGCCATCCTAGCTGATCAACCTGGATGAATGGCACTGGGCAGGTGGCTCAGTGGGTAGAATGCTTGCTGCCCAAGCATGAGGACCTGAGTTCAGATCCGTAGCACTCGTATGAAAGTTGGGTGGCCCCAGTGCTGGGGAGACAGAGACAGAAGGACGCCCAGGGCTCGCTGACGAGCTTGTCTCGCTGAATTGGTAAGCTCCTAGGGTCAAAGAGAGACCTTGTCTCTAAAAGTAAGGTGGACAACAATTGACATAGACCTCTGGCCTCCAAGCACACATATGTCCACACAATATAAATATGAGGGGCTGGAGGGGTGGCTTAGCCGTGAAGGTGTTTGCCACCAAGCCAAAGGACCTCAGTTCAATTCCCCAGGACCCACGTAAGCCAGATACACAAGTGGGTGTGTGCGTCTGGAGTTTGTCTGTAGTGGCTGGAGGCCCTGGCATGCCCATTCTCTCTCTCTCTGTCTGTCTGTCTGTCTGTCTCTCTCAACTCTCTCAGATAAATAAATAAATACAAATATGAATACACACCACACAAATATACACATGCAAAAACTGTTACGGGAGAGATTCATGTCTGAGGAGTGACATCTCCCTCGGTCCACTGTCCTGGGTCCTCTCTGTGTGTGCGTGGACGGCTGAGCTGGAAGGGGCTGCGGTGTTCTCAGGGCGGTGTGGCGGGCACCCTCCTGCACAGGCTTGGCTGCTGCCGTGCAGATGTGTGCCCTGTGGCCACCTGAGCTCCCAGCCACCAGCTCTCCTCTTCCCAGGCAGAAAGGGTTTGTCCACTCTTTGGCTTCCATAGAATTCCTCAGGCACGTGGTCCCCAAGTTGTGCGCCTGCCAGCTTGCTGTTCTCCCCTCGGCTGTCCTGAACCTGCAGCCAGCCCTGTCCTCCACACTGCAGACCCTCCCTCCTGGCTTGGAGGATCTGCCCTGTCCCTGACAGTGCCCCGTGGTGCTGCGGGGCGCTCAGGGCCCCGGGGCGCACACCAGGCTGGGCTCCCAGCACTACCACCTCGTCTCAGCTTTCTCATCTCTCAGTGGGGCAGATAGTCCTCTTCCTTGACTTGTCTCAAGTCACAGGTCACACAGTCAAGTGCTTGCTTGGCAAGCAGTAGAGGCTCACTAAGTGAAGGCTGGTGTCCCTACAGATCCCCCAAATCCACAGGTTCCCACAGCCCCAAACAGAACCTCAGAACCAATGCGAGTCCATTCAGTGGACATGGCGTAGCATGGCTCAGGCCTGCATGAGGACCGCAGCAGGAAGCACGTGGCCAGCACACAATGGGGGGGGCACTGTGTCACTCGGCCCCTCTAAACCTTGGATTTCCCATCTATAGAGTGGGTGTGATGACATCATACTTACCTTCCTCAAGGAGTGGTGGGAGGGTCTATGCACAGCTGGAAGCCTGTGCTTGGGAAACTGCGTGTGGACTGGATCCTCTTGGGGTCCAGAGGACATACCCCTGTGCTCGGTGGGGATTCGGCCCCAGGACAACTACACATCTCTCTCCTGCATACCAGGAACCTGAGTCATCCCAGGTCCTCAATCTCAGAAACTTGCTCTGCTCAGAAATGCTCAGGCTGGAGAGATGGCTCAGCAGTTAAGACACTTGCCTGTAAAGCCTAATGCCCCTTGTGAGATTCTCCAGCACCCACATAAGTCAGATGCCCAAGACGGCACATGCATCTGGAGTTCGTTTGCAGTGGCTGGAGGCCCTGGTGTGCCCATTCTTTCTCTCTGCTTGAGAATAAATAATAATAAAATATTAAAAAAAAGAAATTCCAGGCACCACCTCATGTTCACAGCCTCTCGAGCAGGCTATTCCTGACCGCTGACTCTGAGCAAACCACACCCAAGGCTGGGATTTGGGTGGAGAGGAGAGGAGCTGGCTGTGACCAAAGCTACGTCCGCTTGTATCCAAAACAGTCACAGTGGACGGCCTGGCAGCTGGGACCCTGAGAGAGTGTGCGCCTTGCTGGAAGGAGCAGAGACTGTGGCCCTGAGCTGAGGGAGGACAGGTGGCCTTGGGCTTCTGTCCTCTGCTCACCACAGTGAGCCCGTGAGCCCAAACGGATGCTGTTCTTTGAGCATGGCGTGATGGGCAAGAGGACACCAGTGAAGGTCGTGAGTAGCAACCCTGGCTGGGAGTGGGCCACTGGGAAGAACGGCTATGTCCTGGGCTCTCCAGTACCTTTTGCTGATGACTTGTCCCAAGTGCCTTCTAACTTCCCTCTCCATAAACACCTGCACGCTGATGCTGGGGTCTTGGCGGTCACCCCTTCCAGAGGCATGGGAGAGGCCCTCCTCATCTCATCACCACGTGGACGCAGGCCTCAGCCCACCTCACTGCACAGTGATGTTGGGGTCTTGGCGGTCACCCCTTCCAGAGGCATGGGAGAGCCCCGCCTCATCTCATCACCACGTGGACGCATGCCTCAGCCCACCTCACTTGCAGAAACTGCAGGCCCCAGCCTGTGCAGAGTACGACCATGTCACTTTACAGTTCTGCAGGACAGGGCTCTGTGGATGATTTCCCCTTGTGGTTGACTTATAGGCCAAAGCCCCTTATCTGTTCTGATTTCCTGAGCACTCACCGCGCCCAGGCCATGCTCCAAGCACGCTGCTGTGGCTTCATGGACATCATGGACAGCAGGTATGACTGTTGCCTGACAGCCAGGGAAAGTGAGGCTCTGGCAGAGGCAGCTCAAAGCCCAGGGCAGCATCAGGATGTCCTCTCTCCACTGAACTTGATCATTCGCCCCTCACTCTCCTCCCCATGTCCTTCTTCTGGCTGCTGTGTATTGAACACCTACTTTGCTGAGCGGTCCCTCTGCACAGTCCAGAATGGGTCTCCTCCTCACAGCTATAGCTAGCAGATGGACCCCTTTGATATCTGGGGAAACCTGTGGTCCCTTCCTTAGAAGGGACCCTTTCTAAAGCTCACAATATAAAATGGATAAGATTCAAAGGAAACTCATTATTCTAAAATATGATTATCAAAATATTAGGAAAAACTCATGATGAAGTAATATATGTGCTTCCTTAGGCAGTCACTAAAGAAAGATCGAGTGGCAGGCCTCATAAACCACCATTGTGTTGAAGTAAGATTGTACCCAAGTGATAGTTCAAGTTCTCGGCTGTGACTGGAACAGGACTGGAAGCTGTGTGCACTATGGGGACAGTGACACAGGTTCTGCGACTGCTGCTGCTCCCACATTCCATGCACGTGTCAATTGCAAGTGCTAAAGTTCAGCTGAAGAGGAAGTGAACTAAGTGTGACTTTCTCCATCCACACTCACCGACTCCTGAGTGCCCCCGCCCCGGACCCTTTGGGGATTCAGAGGCCCCACGTCTCTTGTGGGGGCTGAGATAAGCAGAAATGGGTATCTGCTTAGGGGTTTGAAGCTGAGAAGACAGTTGAAGAGGTCTGGAGCTGGGGCTGTAGCTCAGTGGATAGAGTGCCTGCCTAGCATGCAGGAAGCCCCGGGTTTGAGCCCTAGCATTGCATAACCAGTGTGGTGGTGCATGACTGCGACCCCAGCTCTAAAGGGATAAAAGCAGAGGTTCAGGAGTTCAAGGCCAGTCTGAGCTCCGTGAAAAGCTGTATCAAAAAAGAAGAGGAGATTGGGCGTGGTGGTGCACACCTTTAATCCCAGCACTTGGGAGGATCACTGTGAGCGTGGAACTACAGAGTGAGTAAGTTCTCAGTAGAGAGATCCTTCCTGAAACAAAACAAAAAGGAGATGAGGAGGAGGAAGAGGAGGAGGAGGAGGAGGACTGGCTGCATAGGTGGGCAGGTGCGTTCCAGGGGAGAAGACCCCTGCATAGGAGGGACAGACAGGAGCCCAAGCCGCAGGCTGCATGAGTGGCGACGGTAGTGGCCAAGAGCCGCATGTCACGAAGACGGAGGCACGGGAGCCGGCGAGGAGAAGACTGACCCCTCCAGGCTCTGGCCCGGGGGGCTACAATGGGATGGAGGCAGTGTTGACATTGGGGTGCAATTTTTTTTTGAGATAGAGGCTTGCTCTAGCCCAGGCTGACCTGGAATTCGCTATGAAGTCTCAGGGCATCCTTAAATTTACTGTAATCTTCCTACCTCTACCTCCCAAGTGCTCAGATTAAAGGTGTGTGCCGCCATGCCCAGCTGGGGTGCATTTTGAAACAAAGCCAACTGATTCCTGGGATTGAAGGGAAAGTCATGTCCCTCTCCCTGACCCCGTGGGTGGCTCGGGACACCTGCTCAAGAGGGCACGATGGTGCAATGCTTGGTTTGGCTACCTGTCCCCAACCTGACAAGGTGCCATGGGAACACTGAGATGGGGTGGGGGGTGGGGTGGGAGGTGGGAGAATGGAGGTTGGGCAACCCGCAGGACAGATCCAAGAGCACGTGGGTTTCCACAGCTGCTGTTCTGGGCCATCAGGCTTGCCTTGCACATGGGACTGGCTGAGCCAACGCCCAGCAATTCCCTCAAGAGGTTCATCCTCTGCCCCACTGTCGCCAAGTCCTCTGCCTACTCACTCCCCAGGCAGCTAAGCAATGGCCTTGGGAACCCACAACAACGCTTCCCTCCTCCCAGAATGTTTGCCAAGACAAGCACAGGTCTCAGCAGACAACACCTTCGGTTGAAGCTCCAAACACGTTCATGGGTAAGTGAGGTGAGCGGGGAGAAGGAAAGACAATTCCACGGCCCCTCCGGGTTTGCTCTCTTTTGTTTCCTTACAGGTCCCAGAGCAGGAGCTGGGAATATGGCTCAGTGGTAGAGTGCTTGCCTAGCATGCCTAAGAGCTGGAAGCTTCTCACATGGGAGCAGGAGGCCCCTGTGTAAGGGCCGTCGGCATGCACGCGCACACATACACACACACACACACACACACACACACGACTCAAAGCCATCCACGCCAGCTCCTCAGTCACCTCTCTGAGCCCACAGACCATGCCACAGGGCCACCCAGTTCTCCGCTGATGCCTTCCAGTCCTTCCTAGCAAAGGGCTCCATGAGAGGAACCTTTTCTCCTTCTCCAGGAAGTCACATCGCAGAAATGTTCCTAAAGCCTGGATCAGAGATTGGAAAACTGTGGCCTGTGGGTCAGAGCCAGCCGCCTCCTGACTTAGTGCGGTAGTGTGGTCCTTGGGCTGAGAATAGCTTTTCCATTTCTAAATGCGGAGAGAATCACAATAAGAATATTTTGTGGCATGTGAAATTGCATGGAGTTCACATTTCAGCACCATAAATACAGCGTTGCTGGCACTCTGCCGTGTGGCTCCCATGAGAAGCATCTGTAGGTGCTCTCACGTCCTCCGCGGGACGGGGTGGGGTGTGCCATGCACTCTGTGGTAGGCAAAACTTACACGTGCCTCCTGGCCCTTTACCAAAGAGGCTGAGGACCCCTGGCCTGGCTACTGTGGCCTTTGGCCCAGGCCTGGGGTCAAGAGCAGGCCCACTGTGGTGGTTTGATCCAGGTGTCCCCCATAAACTCAGGTGTTCTGAATGCAGGTTCCCAGCTGATGGAGATTTGGGAATTAACGCCTCCTGCAGGCGGTGCATTGCTGGGGGCAGGCTTATGGGTGTTATAGCCAGCTTCCTCTTGTCAGTACTTGGCACACTCTCCTGTTGTCCACCTTTTGTTGGCTAGGGGGTGATGTCCACCCTCTGCTCTTGCCATTGTTTTCCCTGCCATCATGGAGCTTCCCCTTGAGCCTGTAAGCCAAAATAAACCGTTTTTCCCACAAGCTGCTCTTGGTCGGGTGATTTCTGCCAGCAATGCGAACCTGCCTGCACCACCCACCCTCTGCTCGCTGGTTCTGGACCGTGAGCCCCTCCTGGACTGGAGTGGTCTTCCCTCACATCAGCTCCTGCTAAGGTCACTGGGGGGTGCAGAAGAGCAACTTGGGTGACACATGGTGAGAATGGGTATGGGGAAGTGCCTTTTGGAAACTCACACTGCAGACCCTTAAAAGGCCTGTGCCACCCTGGTCAGGTGTGGCACCACTTCATCCAGGAAGGCAAGTCACAGGGGCCACCGTGGTTGGGGAGGGAATCCTGGGCAGAGAAACAGAGTCACAGGGTCTGTCCTAAGAAGTATGGAGGCTGTGTAGGCCTCTGAGCCTTGGGTGGGTGTACACCTGCCAGGTTGGGCTGCCACCCATGCAAGGGCTGGGCAGGGGCGGGCAGGAAGTGCATGGCCCAGACCGTTCTGTCTGGGGGGGGTATTCACTGACACCAGCAGGGCACTGGCAGCCTGGCTTCTCCCAGCTCTGCAGCTGAGTGCCCCACCTCCCACCCCGCCGAGCACCCCTTCTGTGCTCCGCCCCTCCCGGCATCCTCTGCCCTGACCACTGCCACGCAGGGCGCCCCGGAGCTGGCCAGCATGCTCAGATAGGGGATGGAGCCCTTCCTCTCACCTCCCATGGTGCCTTTATTAATTGTTTATATTGCAGTCTGTTAATTGGCAATAACCGACATGCTGAAGTGTCTTTTAATCACCCCCTCTCGGCCCGAGGCAGGGAAGGATTGGTAGATTCAATAAAGTGAGCAGGAGTGAGCAGCCCGTCCTCTTCATTATCACAGTGAGACAAACTGCCAACACCTGTGGGCAGATGCCGCAGAAGGGAGCAGCCGGGAGCCTCCGCCTGAGCGCGACTGACGGACCACCATGGTCAGGACGGAGCCCAACACACACTCATGCACGCAAACACGGAAACACACAGGCACACACGACCCCCTCCCAGAAGCACATAGCTGCACACACATGTGCACACACACTCAGGAGCATGTATGCACATAGACACACACACACATACAGGTCCATGCATACAAACTCAAGTCCCCTGTCCCTACAGTCAGGCCTATGCACACACTCAGGTGAACACACAGACCCATGCGCACGCACACTCAGGTGCAATCAGATACACTCAGACTGCCCACGCCCAGGCACACACACAGTCAGAAATAGACCCACCGTGAGCTCACGTGCTGTTCTGTGGCTGCTCCGTCATTCCATAGACCCAAACTGTGCAGTGTGTCACCACCCCGGAAGGCCTGCCGCTGCAGGGGAGACAGACTGGTTCCACACAGTACCATCAGGGCCCGGGATAGAGGCCACCCCAGCCTGCTGTGAGAGCCAGAGAGCCCAGGGAGGAGCTGACGAGGCTGCAGGGCTCAGAGCCGTCCCCAGGGCAGCTGGCCAAGGCGTGGGCTTGCTGGCCCTCTCCCCTCACTCCGCTCTCCGAGCGCATCTCACCAGCTCCACAGAGCGACTCCCGGTGAAAGTGGCCCCACGTACCTTTCTTCCCAGTCATCATGACTCACCAAGTCCCCGGTGTACATCGCCCAGGCCAGATGCTAGGGGATAAAGGCCCCTGAGTCCCGCAAGAGAGGGGGATAGAAAGTGAAGTGGGCACAGCTAAGCCCTGGGAGGGCAGCACAACACGCTCCATCCTGGAACCTCGAAGCTCTGTTCTGTCCCTTTCCCAAGCGTCCCTCCTTCTCCTGGAGGCAAGGCCATCTCTGCCATGGTCTCCTGCTGTCGCCTGGCCTGGGTCTCTTGGAAGCCAGCTCCTCTGCAGTCCCCCAGCTGCTCCTGATGGCTCCCAGCTTTCCCCCGAGTGCTCTGACACCAGGACTTAGGAAAAAGTCCCGGGGGGGGGGGAGGGGCTTTGCTCTCTGCTACTTCTCTTTTTTAAAAAATATTTTATTTTTATTTATTTGAGAGAGGGAGGGAGAGAGAGAGAGAAAAAAAAAAGGGCATGCCAGGGCTTACAGCCACTGCAAACAAACTCCAGATGCATGTGCCACCTTGTGCATCTGGCTTACGTGGGTATATTGGGGAATTGAACCTGGATCCTCTGGCTTTGCAGGCAACCGCCTTAACGGCTAAGCCATCTCTCCAGCTCTCTGCTGCTTCTGATAGCTTAGCTTGCTCTGTTCATTCATTCACTCAGCAGCTGTGTTGTAGACCGTGAGAAGATGGCAGAGGTGAGGTCCCCGAGCCTGTGCTGGGGAAGAGCCCTGCCTCCAGGCTTCCCGTACGGCAAAGCCCACAGCCTCCCTTGGATACCGCCTGCTTCTTCTCTGTGCAGTGAATCAAGTGGGACGGCATTAGTCCTGGCTCCAGGAGGATGCTGGGCCTCAGCTCTGAGTTCACCTACAGGAGATGTAGCAGAGGTGCCTCTTCCTGTGGTAGCTTTCCAACTTGTAGAAGGAATTTCTGGGGCGGCCAGGGGCCAGCTCTGCCAGCCTGAGTGTGAGGCCAGCCCCGGGAGAGTCAAGACAGCCTTGAAGACAACACTGGGCACCTGGATCCAGCCGTATGTGTAGCGCTACACTTTTCATTGACTTGAGCCAATACAATTTATCCCTCTTTATATATATCTGTAAGCAGAGAGAGAGAGAGAGAGAGAGAGAGAGAGAGAGAGAGAGAGCGCGTGCGTGCGCGCTGGAGAGATGGCTTTGCAGGCAAATGCCTTACCCACTAAGCCATCTCTCCAGATCCCACGTAAGCCAGACACACAAAGGTAGGGCAAGCATGAAGTTGCACGTGCCCACTAGGTGGCACAAGAGTCTGGAGTTCCATTGCAGTGGCTGAGGCCCTGGTGTGCCCATTCTCTCTGTCTCTCCTCTCTCTCATTTTTTCTTTTTTTTTGGGGGGGGGGTGGGGTGGAGACAGAGAATTGGCATGCCAGGGCCTCAGCCACTGCAATGGAACTCCAGATGCTTGCGCCACCTAGTGATCATGTGAGACCTTGCACTTGCCTCACCTTTGTGCATCTGGTTTACGTGAGATCTGGAGAGTCGAACGTGGGTCCTTAGGCTGTGCAGGCAAGCACCTTACCTAAGGTGCTAAGCCATCTCTCCAGCCACTTTTTGAGTGTTTTTAGCCCAGGTTGACCTGGAATTTACTATGTAGTCTCATGCTGGCCTAGAACTCACAATGATCCTCCTATCTCTGCCTACCAAGTGCTAGGAGTACACCATTACACCCGGCTAATATTTTATTTTATTTATTTTGATTTTTTGAGGTAGGGTCTCACTCTATCCCAGGCTGACCTGGAATTCATTATGTAGTCTCAGGGTGGTCTTGAACTCACAGCAATAAGGCATGTGCCACTGCTTATTATTTTATTTTTCAGGAAAAGTGAGAGCCAGAGAGAGAAAGAAATGGGCAGGCCAGGGCCTCCAGCTACTGCAAACAAATCCCAGATGCATGTGCCACCCTCTGCATCTGGCTTACATGGGTACTGGGGAATTGAACCTGGGTCATTAGGATTGGCAGGCAAGTGCCTTAACCGCTAAGCCATCTCTCCAGCCCCCAGTCTCCTGCATTTGCAGCCATCTGTGGAGCCCCTGAGAAAGGAACATTGCCACCCTGTAGGCTAGATCCTGCCGGGCTCTCCTGTGGTCCCATTTACCTTTCCTTCCTGAGGTCATCACTGGTGAGGGAGGACCAAGACATCAGAGGTCAGGTGAAGGCTGAGACCCCAATGGGGACAGAAGCTTCCTTAACAAGAGGCCATGAGACACTTGGCCAGCAACAGAGGGACAGGGAGGGAGTGCTCAAGAAGGCAGAGAGCGTGCACCTATTCCTCACTCAGCAGCTTCTGTAAATCCCTGGAAACCCTGCCCCTAAATGAAAAGCCACTAAATGAAGGAATATTTTCATTAATTTTAATGAAAAAATTACTGAGAATTCAATCCCAGGCTAAGACAGCCAATTTCTCAGACACAGAAAAAAAAACACAGCCACCTAACAAGGAAAACAAGTTCATGTGGGTAATCAACAGCGGCCTGAGGTTGAGGAAACTAACAAGTACCAAGGACTTTTTTTCCCTTGTTTTTGGTTTTTCGAGGTAGGATCTCGCTGTAGTTCAGGCTGGCCTGGAATTCACCATGCAGTCTCAGGCTGGCCTCGAACTCATAGCAATCCTCCTCCCTCTGCCTCCCAAGTGCTGGGATTACAGGTGTGTACCACCACACCCGGCAGGCCTGTGTTTTGGAGGACTAGGCTGCTAGCTTGTTAGCAGAAGGCTAATCCCTGAGACTGAAGTGCTCAGGGACAAACCAGCCCTGGGGATCCTGCAGGGCATTTCCCGGCACCCCAGAGAGAAGCAATACTTCCCTACTGCCCTTCACACCAGCAGAGCACCCAAGGGACACAAACCCACAGATATAATATGGATGGAGTCTGAGTTTATATGATTCAGGCAAAAAAAAAATGGGACTGTGCCAGGCATGGTGGTGCACGCCTTTAATCCCAGCACTCGGGAGGCAGAGGTAGGAGGATCGCCGTGAGTTCAAGGCCGCCCTGAGACTACATAGTGAATTCCAGGTCAGCCTGAGCTAGAGACCCTACCTCAAAAAAAAAAAAAAAAAAAAAAGGAAGGAAGGAAAAGAAAATTGGGAGTGGGATTCTGTAGTCATGGACGGGGGGGGGGGGCTGGAATCCCCTACTTCCTGTGTCCTGTGTGCAGCCTGCTGCTAGCAATAATGGCAGTCAGCCCCCTCTACTGGAGGACCACCCTCTCCACTTAGCCATGCTGTCTGGATATCATTGGCCCCTCAGCCTCAGGGCGGAGCCTGGAGGGTGCAGGTTGCCTTTGGTCTATGGCTTTGGGCTCACATGGCTTCTTGACTCTTCCCACCCCTGAGATTCCTTGATTCCTGCAGTGTGAAGTCAGGTGGGGACTCAGGCCTCTGAGTAACTGAGGCGCACAGGGCTCGGTGGTGGTCCTGTCTTCCAGGATGAGAGGCGGCACGGATGATCGTCTGGTCACCCACCTCTTCTGAGCACAGTAACCCAGGTGACAGGCCCCTGAGTGCATCTGGGGAACTGCAGGGACTGGTATGGTGGCCTGGGGATTGCTCCAGGGCACTGAGCAGCGCTGGGAAGCCCGGGTCTGACCGACTGGGATGGGAACGCCCTGGTGTAGCCGCTGCCTTCTCACTGCTGGGACAGGACACCCACGCAGAAGCAGCGTGTGCAGGAAAGGGTTGACTCTGGCCTACAGCTTTCAAGGGGAAGTTTCGGCATGGTGGGCAAAGCGTGGCAGAGCAGGCAGTAGGGGCATCGCATCTTGTCACAGCAGCTTTGAGATCCGAACACAGGTCCTACCTCCCAAGGGCTCCACCAGCTGGGCACTAGGGGGTGGTTGCATCACAAACAGTGAGGCTAAGGGGGCTATTTTGATTTTTTTTTTTTTGATTTTTTGAGGTAGGGTCTTACTCTAGCCCAGGCTGATCTGGAATTCACTATGTAGTCTCAGGATGACCTCGAACTCACGGCAATCCTCCTACCTCTGCCTCCCGAGTGCTGGGATTAAAGGCATGCGCCACTATGCCCGGCTCTAAGGGGGCTATTTTGTATCTGAGCCAGCATACCAGGTGAAGAAGCCTGAGGCTCCTATTGCATTGCAGTCTTCAGCAGGGAGGGGCAGCTCCGCCTCCTTTACAGGGGAAGCCACTGACGACCAGTCCCCAGATCCTCCTAGTGATGGGATGGCTTGTTTGACTCTGCTTATTAGGGGATGGCCATGCCAGCTGCTTTCATACCATCCATGCCCTGCCTGGGTCACTGAAGCTGCCCCAGCCCAGTGTGGCAAAACCACTGTGCCTGCAGTCCTTCAGCCAGAAGGCCTACTGTAGACTGTGGGTGGCTGGGCCCATTTGAAAGACTTGGCAGTGTGTTCTCATAGTGTCCAGGCTGCTGCCGAGCCCTCCGCTATGACTGCACACCATCCTCATGCAGGTGGCTAGAGATTTCTGTGCCTAGGGTGTGTGTGTGGGGGGTCCTCTTCTAGGACATTCCCAGGGCCTCTTGAAACATTTTTTAAAATGTTATTTATTATTTGAGAGTGGCAGACAGAGAGAGAGAGAGAGAGAATGGGCACATCAGGGCCTCCAGCCACTGCAAATAAACTCATGAACTCTAGATGCATGCACCACCTTGTGCATTTGGCTTACGTGAGTCCTGGGAAATTGGGCCTCAAACCAGGGTCCTTAGGCTTCACAGGCAAGTGCTTAACTGCTAAGCCACCTCTCCAGCCCCTCCTGAAACATTTTTAGAGCCACCTGATGTCTGATCTCTCCTGGCCTAGCCTCCATCCTTTTCCCCCTCCATCCTTCAAGATAGCCAGGTCTGGTGACCGTAAGGCTGTCACGTGGTCGCTGCCTCCCTCCCAGTTTCCCTGAAAATGCTTTCAGGTCTCTCTCTGTATCTGCACACAGACTTGAACTACCACGTTTCGTGTCTCCAGTTGGATGAGGGTTTCGTGTGTGCTGTGTTTCTCCGTGCCTCTTGTAGCTCTACTTCTTAATGACAAAGATAAGACACATCATCTCGTGTCACTGCCGGCACCCTCTGGGAGGCAGGGAGAGCCTCGGGAATAGATGGGGACTGACAGGTCCATTCAGCACTTCTGTCTCTGGCTATTTTGACTTCATTCCTGACAATGTGCCAAGGATTTTCTGGTCCATTTTTGCCAATTAGTATGGATTGTCATTTGGTCCTGGTTCATGTTAGTGACTTCTGCAAAATGTCAGAAGTTCTGCCAACTGCCTGGAAAAACACCCCAGGCACACAGTTCCCGCACACAGCCACGTCCACACAGTCTCCTGAAAGAACACCCCAGGCACACAGGTCCCGCACACAGCCACGTCCACACAGTCTCCTGAAAGAACACCCCAAGCACACAGGTCCCGCACACAGCCACGTCCACACAGTCTCCTGAAAGAACACCCCAGGCACACAGGTCCCGCACACAGCCACGTCCACACAGTCTCCTGAAAGAACACCCCAGGCACACAGTTCCCGCACACAGCCACGTCCACACAGTCTCCTGGAAGAACACCCCAGGCACACAGTTCCCGCACACAGCCACGTCCACACAGTCTCCTGGAAGAACACCCCAGGCACACAGTTCCCGCACACAGCCACGTCCACACAGTCTCCTGGAAGAACACCCCAGGCACACAGGTCCAGCACACAGCCACGTCCACACAGTCTCCCGAAAGAACACCCCAGGCACACAGGTCCAGCACACAGCCACGTCCACACAGTCTCCTGAAAGAACACCCCAGGCACACAGGTCCAGCACACAGCCACACACGTCTCCCACTTTGACCAAGGTACCGCTGGGTCCATCCCACATGTGCTCTCCACGTTATGTGAATTCCACAGCAGTGAATGTCTGACGTTTCTGAGCATAACTCTCCTCTCCCTACACCAATTCCTCACTTGATCATCTGGGCCACACTGAGTTCAGATCCTGAAAGAATTCAATGGTCATGCGGTGAGGTACTTGGGGGCTCAGGGTCCTCTGAGTTTTCATAATCCTCCTAGACATCACTGTTGTAATAGAATATTAATATTTTCTGGCATGTTCCCTCCTTTCCACCGAAGGGACCTGGTGAGGCTGTGAATCCAACGAGCACTGTAATTCAGTAACTTCAAAATCAATCTCCAAGTTCAGTCTTGAGCAATTTCAACCTCATGGCTGTATACAAGAAAAGATTCTCTCAGCATGGCCCTGTAATGGCCCTGAATTTTATTCTGTGCCTCAAGGTTAGCATTTTGATTTGAGCCTGTCATTTTCTTGCTCTAAATTATCCCATGTTAGGAACCGTTGGGCCGATGGTCCCAGTGTCCCTCATCCCTTATAACTTGGTCCATGGCAGTTGCTACTGACATTCATTTTTGGCTGGCATCTGGCCCCAGGTGACTGGAGGGTATAACATGATTAGCCACAACCATTGGCAATCATTTTCCTATGCAGTGATATGAAGCTGAGCTCACAGTTTTTGTCCTATGGAATTAAGCAAACCCAAGTAGCTCCTATGCCCCAAGGGTTTTGCGTGACTCAGTCTGGGCGCTAGTTTTGGATTAAGTGTTATTTGGTTGCAAGTATCAAAACTTGGCTGTGGATGAGGACCTGCTCCGTGCCTGTGACCACAGTGCTGCTGGGGCAGAGTCAGAAGAGCAATCGCTGGGGCTTTCCTGGTTAGGCAGTCTAGCTGCAAATTGGGGTTCCAGGCTCAGTGAGGACTCTGTCTCAGGGAAATAAGGCAGAAGAGTGAGGGAGGAGGACACTCACCATCTTTCTCTGACCTCCACATACATGTACGATGAGGCATGCTCTTCTTCACACACATATGAAGACACCACATGCCTACATACATAACCCATACAATACACACAAGCACACACACACACACACTGCCTGGCAAAAGCTAACCAAGAACAGAGGATTTACTAATGAGTTACTGAAACAGGTCCCACACAGCACTGAAGGAAAAATTAGATCATAAGTCTCAGGATGGATGGAACCCAAGTGGCCCTGGGGTCTGACGTCATGGGCCGTCTCCTCTAGGACATGGCCACGAGCCACTTCAGTGCTCACAACCCTCCCTCCCGTGTCTCCACTAGAGACCCGATTCTCAAGAGACATTCTCATTGGGTCCTAACCCTATGGTAGGGGACACTGTGATTCCCCATGAAGAGTCATCTCACATAAGGTCCTAACCCTACAGTAGGGGATACTGTGATTCCCCTATGATGAGTCACCTCACATAGGACCAGGGAGGCTGGTGTCCTCAGGGAGAAGATGCTAAACAGACATGAGTGGCACGTGAGTTCCCGGAATGGTTCCCTCCCTCTCCATTAGGAGCCATTCCCACTCTGTCCCTCTTCCTGGAGGACTGTGCCCTCCTGGGGACCTGGGCATGCTTGTCTCCTCCTCTGGAAGGTCTGTGAGTTTCTCAGCTGGGGGTGTCATTCTCAAGGTTCTCACCCCGTGGGATTGTTTGTTTCCTGTCCTCTCTCTCACTGGGCTGGGGCTCAGTGACAGTGGACATTCGGTTCCCTTGCTGACAGCTGTAATCCCAAGTGACACACTTGACGCCACATAGGTGTCCTCCATAGCTACTGGTTATGAACAAGGGACGCAGACCTGGCCCTTTCACTGACTGGGGGAAGCCTTCGCCTCTGCGCTTGGTCTTCACACTCATAAAACACAGGCTGGGGCTGAGGAGATGGCTCAGTGGACACAGCACTTACGATGAAGTGTGAACGCCAGATGTGGGTAGTGGACACGTGCAATCCCAGCACGGGGCAAGCGGCTCAGCTAGATTAGCTGAATCGGTGAGCTCCGAGGAGCTCTGGACAGACACTGTGCCTCAGTGAACAAAGTGGCAAGTGATTTAAGAAGACGCTTGACTTAACCTCTAACCTCCACACGCACGCACACACACACGCACAGTACATACACACATTAAAAGTAAAATAAAATCCCTCCCACAGGGGAGGAGGCACTGTGTCACCTTCAAGGATCACTGGATGGCAAGAAGTACTTCAGCCAGGGAGTTTCAGAAATCAGTGTCTCCTCGAACCTGAGGGCTGGACGAGGGACGGACCCAGGAGCTGGAGCACACTTTTGGCATCGCCACGGACACTGGTCCACCACCTTCCCTCCACGGCTCTGGCCTCTAGCACCTATCTCTCTCTTCCACCTCTGAATCCCCTCGTGTCCAGGCTGGGCCCCTGGGCGGCAGGCTCTGCAGAAGCTCCTGGTGAGGCTGTTTCCAGGTGAACTCCTGTGCAAGGACAGGGAAGGGTGCAGTCGGGTGTCACACCATTCCAAATAGTCTCATCTCACAGACAGCTCAAGACTTGGGGTTCTGGAGGAATAAGGCCTTTAACCAGCCCCTCCATGAGTCATTGGCTGTGGCCTGTCCTAGAAAGAATCCTTGGGCAAGCAGCTGTCCTCAACTGAGGCAGTCTCCAAAAGGGGGTTGGCGCTGAGGATGTCATAGAGCAGCGCTTCCCACAGCACGGGGATGAGCCTTCGTCCTGCTGCGGATCTGGACAGCGCATCCCACATCGTGCACAGGAGACCAGGCCCCAGCCTGATGGCCTCAGGTCCTCCTGCTTGAGCAGCAAGCGCTCTTCACCGCTGAGCCGTCTCCCCAGCACCTCCTCTGCATTCTTTTTTTTTTTTTAATTTTTGGTCATTTTTATTTATTTGAGAGTGATAGAGAGAGAGAGAGAGAGCCGGGCGTGGTGGCGCACGCCTTTAATCCCAGCCCTCGGGAGGCAGAGGTAGGAGGATCGCTGTGAGTTCGAGGCCACCCTGAGACTCCATAGTGAATTCCAGGACAGCCTGGGCTAGAGTGAGACCCTACCTCAAAAAAAAAAAAAAAAAAAAAAAAGAAAAAAAAAAAAGAAAGAGAGAGAGAGACCAGAGCCTGCCTCCAGCCACTGCAAACGAACTCCAGACGCGTGCGCCCCCTTGTGCATGGGTCCTGGGGAATCAAGCCTCAAACCAGGGTCCTTAGGCTTCACAGGCAAGCGCTTAACCACTAAGCCATCTCTCCAGCCCCCTCCTCTGCATTCTTGACGAATCTGATTAGCCCTGCTCTTGGTCAGGCATCTTTTCAACCCTGTTCTGCATTAGTCAGAACAAACAGCCTTCAGCTAAGGATGGGAAGGGACCAAAAGGAGTGTTTTGGAGCCAGGGAGGCTGGGAGGTAACAGGAGCTTACCCTCTGCTGGCGGGGCGGCTGCTTTGGAAGACAATTTGGCATTTTCTTATGAAGTTAAACACAATCTCATCATTTGATCCGGCAATCACACTCCATGTTGACTCAGGGGAGCTGAAAAAGCTCCATCAAAACCCCGTAGGTTTAAGCCAGCATTATTCAGAATTGTCAGAACTTGGAAGCAAGATTGCCCGCGGAGGAGGCAGATGAAATCGCTGTGGTGACTCAGACAATGGAATATTATTCTGTGCTAAAAACTGAGCCATCGAGCTGTTACAGTTTGGATATAGAATGTCCCCCACCCCAGGCTTGTGTGTTGAGCATCTGGCCCCGGCTGGTGGCCCTGTTTGGAGGTTGTGGAACCTGAAGGAAGTGAGTCACTGAGGTTTGGATCCCAGCTCCGTTTCCCTGTCCTTCTGGCAGGCGTTGTCTCTCCATTCCGGAAGGGCTGCCTGGTCCAGGGACCGTCCCATGGGCCAAAACGGTTCCAGGGCTACGTGCAGCCATGAAGAAAGCTGGCCATAGGGAAAGGAAGGGGGTGTGACAGTGGCTTTGGCATAGTTCCTTTGCTACGGATGTCACAGCACCTTCCTGTGTGACCTGGGGCAGATCACTCAACCTCTTCAGCCTGTGTCTTTGGAAGGCACTCACTGTGTCTGCACCAGTGAGGCCCTGCCTGGCTGGATGCACAGTACAATCTCAGTAACTGCACTGCACTGTATTGTACAGTACAATCTCAGTAACTGCACTGCACTGTATTGTACAGTACAATCTCAGTAACTGCACTGCACTGTATTGTACAGTACAAACTCAGCAACTGCTCTCTGAACATCTGAGAACCAAGCGGATGGTGGCCTCACAGGGAGTGGCAGGGCTGGGCTGGGACTTAGTATCAACCTAACGGGGTTGGGTCAGTGGCAGTGTGCCCCAGGAGTCAGGGTGCTTCTAGCGTGTGCTCCTGTCTCCCAGTTAGAGGAGAGGGGCTGCTGTGTCCTCTCTGGCCCGGAGGGTTCATTGCCATAGGTAAAATTTGGCCCTGTGGCCTGATGCCTCATTTCTCTTCACCGTGGGGGAATCAGAACAAATCGATGGTGAGCAACTTTAATAAATTGATTCAATTTGGTGAACAAAAGAGCAAAAAAAAAGAGAAGGAAATATGTATCGCTTGCAGCCACAGCATCAGCAGTTAAGCTCAGCTTCATAACCCGGCCCCGGGAGTGGCTTAAATAATTCAGTGGAGTGAAGGTGACTAAGTTATGTCTCCTCCCCAAGGTGGCTTATTGGTAGATCCTACCGCTAGCTCATACTGTCAGCCGTTCTGCTTTCCAAGCCAGGGCTGTTCTCAGACGCCTAGGGGAGGGTGTAGGCCAGGGCCCAGGTGAGCTCAGAGCCAGCGTGCCTGCCCCCACTGCCAGCCTGCACGGACACACTCAGCTTGCACATACCCTGTGTGTGACACACACACACACACACACACACACACATCTGCACAGCACACTTTGGCATGGGAGCAAGGAGAAATTCCTCCTCTAGCACATCTGCACATATACACATAGGCCCACCACTATCTCCTACCCACAACCAGAACCTCTTAGCAAGTCCAGCCTCAGTTTCCCCGAGTAATCCAGGCATCACGGTGGCCTCCAGGAGCCCCCAGGCAAGAGTGGTGCTGAGCATCCGGCCTCGCGGCAGCCGCGCTTTCGGGGTCTCAGCGGTCTCGCAGCTCCTCTGGTTCTAGTGCGCTGTGCTGATCCTTCGCAGAGACTCCGCTCCCGGCGGCCTGCCTGGCTGTGGCTCCCTGTCTCCTCCCAGCTCTCCCTCCAGCACCCACAGAGCTGCAAAGTGCCCAGCTCATGGCAACCTCCTGCTGGCATCTGTGTCCTCAGCAACTAATTCCACCTTCTTGTGCCTCGGTTTCCTCACCTATAAAGCAGGGCACAGCGGTGTGGGCTCTGGACTTGAGGCTTCAGTGTGGAGATGGAGCTGCAGGGTGGCACAGTCATCTGAGGGGCCTTAGAGCAGGAGCCGGGACAGGCTTTAGATGAGGGGTTTGTGGGGTGGGAGGGAGGGGTGTGCTTTCTTGGAAACACCTGGCAACCAGGTCATGGCCACTCCAACGAGGACGTGTCACCATGGGTGGGAAGAAGGACATCAGGATGGTTCCGCGGTTCCAGGGCTGAGAAGTGCCAGGACAGACAGTTACAGAGAGGGTGACCAACCTGTGTGACCTGCAGAGCTTTGAGGGACACCATTGGCAGTGCTGGGCTTCCCGGAAAGCTGAGGGATGGCTGGGGTGCTGGCCCTGTGCCACCCTCGAGTGCTGCACTGGTTTCTTCCGCTGCCCGTCTCGTCTCTGCAGCAGAGGCCTCGGTTCCGATCCCTCCTCTCCCGGGGCCGCTGCACTCCAGCTGGTGCCGCCTCGTTAATAAAGGCAGATTGCTGCTCGCTCGTCCCCAGCACTCCTGACGGGGCCATTAATATTCCAGGGAAGATTAAGTCCCCCTCTGCTCCTGCCCGCCAGTTGCTGAGCCCTGCCTGACAGCTGTGGGCCCCTGCTCAGACAGATAGGGTGGGGATGATGATGGGGACCCCGGACCATAAAAGGCTGCTCCATCTGCACCTGAGATAGGAGAGAGAGAGAGAGATGACACAGAGAGAAAGGGAGCAAAACAGAGGGTGAAGGAGGGAGGGAGATAGGAGACAGTAGGGAGGAGAGAAAAGAGAAATTCGAGGCTAAGGAGAGGCTGGTGGGGTGGGGTAGGCTCTGCAAGGCTCTGGACCTCAGGGATCGAATCCTACGGTGTCTGGTTCTGTCCTTTAGTTAGGTGCAAAGGACGTGTGCTGTCACTATGGCAGGAAATCAGGACTCCTGGCTTCCGGCTGAGTGCCTTCGCATGCTATACTTCAGGGCCCAGGACAGAAGGCAGTGCCCTGTGTGACAAGGATGGCGTTGCAGTCAGCTTTGCCGTGCTGCACAGAGAACCTGACCAAAAGCAGTTTATAGGAGGAAAGGGTTGTTTTGGCTTACAGACTTAAAGGGAAGCTCCATGATGGCAGGGGAACACGATGGCATGAACAGAGGGTGGACATCACCCCCTGGCCAACATTAGATGGACAACAACAGCAGGAGAGTGTGCCAAACACTGGCAAGGGGACACTGGCTATAACACCCATAAGCCCACTCCCAACAATACACTGCCTCCAGAAGGCGTTAATTCCGAATCTCCATCAGCTGGGAACCTAGCATTCAGAACACCTGAGTTTATGGGGACACCTGAATCAAAGCACACAGACGGCAACATGACCCTTGACGCCAGGAGCCTCCACGTCAAGGAGCTGTCTATCACCCTGGCACGTCTCCCGGCCTGCTGCCATGTGGCCGTGTGGGTGTGGAGAGTCCTGAGGAGGGACAAGCTTCGGTAGCACAGGGGCAGACTGAAACACAGACACGCAGGTTTAAAGCCACAGCCCACCTGGAGTCCTGCTGAGGCTCCGTGGGCAGGACGCGAACCCCTAACACATGTCCACTCCACACACACCGTGCTCACAGGGCATCTAGAACTCACTTGTTCCAGAGCTCGATTCCCACCTAAGCACTTGTGCCCCATGAGGTGAGAAGCAAGTGTTCACTCTCTGGCCCTGGTCCCTGGCACACCCCTGGTACCTGTGTATGCAAATGAGGTGACCAGAGAACAGGCACTGCTTGTAACCCTAGGATGGAGACTCGGCACCAGAAAGACCAAGGCAGGACTAGAGGGCTGGCGCTCCCTGCAGGGCACTGTCTGGGGACTGAGAGGGACTGGAGGGTGGACCCCCTCTGTCAACAATGGACTGGTTAAGTGAGGAAGCACAAAAAACTACCTAACCCATGGAGCTTCGGGGTTGTTGGCGTGGAGGGTTCCAGAGAGGGCACGAGAACCTGCACCCCTCTCCCACACCGGGTCCTGTGCAGCTGTGCCTGAGGTCCAGCCAGCCAGGGCAGGACAAGCACTTTGTTGAGTTCTGTGACCCATCTAGACAATCTGTGCCCAGGATGAGTGACTGCAGTTATATGGGCCCTTGACCGCAGCCTGGTTCCAAAGTCCTCCAGGGGTTCCTTCTGCCTGTAGGGTCCTGAGGCCGACCGTGGACACACAGCCTGGTGAGCTGCCTGCCTCCCTCCTTACCCCGCCTCACTGGGCCGCTTCCCACACCCTGTGCCAGTGCTCAGAACGTCCAGTGAGTGGCAGGGAAGTTGATGCCCACCTCGCAGCTAAGGAGGAGGGCTCCGAGAGCTTAAGACGCTTGAGCCACTTCCTGATGGCTCAGTTGGAACTGGGACCCGGATCAGCTTCATTCTGAGCCAGTGAATGGCCGGCCTTTAGTTATGTCACACAGGGTCCTCCTGCAGGCAGAGCCTGTCCCTCCCATAGGCCTCTTTCTCTTCAACAGACTCATTTTCATATTCTTGCAGGTGCCCAGCAGCGGGGCGCTTACCAATTCCTTGAAACGAGCCAGTGCCTCCAGTGAGTACCCTTGCAGGCCTCGGGCACTCACTCGTGCTTGCTGCCCACGCCGAAGGTCTCCCCATGCGCCGCCAGGCTGGCTCCTTCCCATCTGGAAGTCTCAGCTTAATGTCACTTCCCCAGAGAAGGTAAAATGGGGAGACTGGAGAACTAGTGTGGTCATCTTTTTGCATGTGTGGTATGATGTGTGTTGTGTGGTGTGTGTCATGTGCATGGTGTGGTGTGACGTGTGTGGTGGGGTATGAAGTGTGTGATTGTGTGGTGTGGTGTGTGTGCAGTGTGACGTGGTGTGATGTGTGCATGGTGTGATATGTGTATGGGTGTGGTGTGGGTGGTGTGGTGTGTGGTGCATGCCCATGTGTGTGTAGATGGGAGCTCCATGCATGTGTGGGAGGAGGTCAGAGGAGAACGTGGAGTCCTTCTCTTCCTGCTCATCGGCATGTGTCCTTGAGACAGGATCTCTCTCTCAACCTGGAGCTACTGCTGGTCAGCGCGCTTCAGCAATTCTCTAGGCTCTGCTCCCCACAAACTAAGGGGATGGTGTGCATAGCCACACCGAGCTTTTTATTTACTTGAGAGGGAGAAAGAGGCAGATAGAAAATAGGCCCACCAGGGCCTCTAGCCACCTCAGACTCCAGATACACGGGCTACCTGGCTTACATGGATACTGGGGAATCTAACCTTGATCCTTAGACTTTGTAAGCAAGCACCTTAACTGTGGAGCTATCTCTCCAGCCCATACCCAGAGTTCTAGGGAGTCAAATTTGGTGGTCTCTGGCTTGAGAAACCTTTATATTAAGCAACAAGCACTCTTAACTGTTGAGCCATCTCCCAGCCCCATTTGTTTTTTTGAGGCAGGGTCTCACTATAGCCCAGGATGACCTGAAACTCACTCTGTAGTCCCATTTTTAGTGTTTTTTTTTTGTTTGTTTTTTTGTTTGGCTTGGTTTTGGTGTTGTGAGATGGTCTCATGTAGCCTGGGTTGGTCTTTTAACTTGCTATGTAGCAGAGGACAACCTTGAACTGATCCTCCTGTCTCCACCTCTGATGTGCTGGAATTATAGCTGTGTACCAGGCCACTAAAATGCCTTGTTTTAGTTTTTTGAGGTAGGGTTTCACTCTAGCCCTGGCTGACCTGGAATTTACTAGTCTCAGGCTGGCCTCAAACTTGCAGCAATCCTACCTCTGCTCCTGAGTGCTGGGATTCAGGGCGTGCACCACCATGCCTGGCTTGTTTTTTTGTTTTTGTTTTAAGACAGAGTCTCACGTAGCCCAGGTTAATTTTGAACTTGTTATGTAGCCAGAGCTAGCCTTGCACTCTTGTTCCTCTTGCCTCTGCCTACCAAGTGCCAGCATTACAAGGATGTTTGGCTGCTTTTAAAAAAGTTAAACATCAGCTGATTCAGGCAAAGAAAATGGGGCTGTGCCAAGCATGGTGGTGCACACCTTTAATTCCAGCACTCGGGAGACAGAAGTAGAAGGATTGCTGTGAGTTTAAGGCCAGCTTGAGACTACATAGTGATTTCCAGGTCAGCCTGGGCTACAGAGTGAGACTGAAAAAAAGAAAACAAAGTTAAGCATAGGGGCTGGAGAGATGGCTCAGTAGCTAAGGTGTTTGCCTGCAAAGCCCAATGATAACCGGGTTCAATTCCCCAGCACCCATATAAAGCCAGATGCACAAAGTGGCACGTGCATCTGGAGTTCTTTTGCAGTGGCTAGAGGCCCTGGTGCACCCATTCTCTCTCTCTGTGTCTACTTGCAAAATAAAATATTAAAGAAAGTTAAACATAAATACACCACATGGCCCATTAATTCCATTCCTAGGCATGTACTGAATAGAAACGAGACTACATGGTCACACCATGCACGTCCATGGACAAATCGGCCATTTTGCCTCTTCAGCAGTTAGATGCTAGGTGGGTTCACTTTGGGGATGTCACACCTATGTTGTGCCAGGCAGTCACGAGTCGGCTCTTGTCTAGACCTATGTGTCATTTCTCATGGGTGTCCACCAAGGAGGGGAGGTGCCAGAGGCTGCTCTGTACCAATAGTCTGAGGAGTTCCTTTCAGCAGCCATGTCCTCCACTCCTGTCCATGTGGGAAAGCTGGGTTCTCCTGTGTCCCCAGCACCTTCCCCACAACTCCACCTAAACTACATTTGAAAGGTAGAGGATTGCCGGGCGTGGTGGCGCACGCCTTTAATCCCAGCACTCGGGAGGCAGAGGTAGGAGGATCGCCATGAGTTCAAGGCCACCCTGAGATGACAGAGTTAATTCCAGGTCAGCATGGACCAGAGTAAGACCCTACCTCAAAAAACAAAAAACAAACAAACAAACAAACAAAAAAAGAAAGGTAGAGGATCTTTTTCTTTCTTTTTTTTTTTTTTTTTTTTTTTTTGGTTTTTCGAGGTAGGGTCTCATTTTAGCTCAGGCTAACCTGGAATTCTCTATGTAGTCTCAGGGTGGCCTCGAACTCACGGTGATCCCCCTACCTCTGCCTCCTGAGTGCTGGGATTAAAGGTGTGCGCCACCACACCCGGCGTGGATGTTTTCTTTATTGACAACTTCCATAATTATAGACAATAAGTCACGATAATTCCCTCCCCACCCACCCACACCTCACAGATCCACTCTCCATCATATCCCCTCCCCCTCTCAATCAGTCTCTCTTTGATTTTGATGTCATCATCTTTTCCTCCTATTATGATGGTCTTGTGTAGGTAGTGTCAGGCACTGTGAGGTCATGGATATCCAGGCCATTTTGTGTCTGGAAGATTGCACTGTAATCAGTCCTACCTTTCCTTTGGCTTTTACATTCTTTCTGCCACCTCTTTCACAATGGACCCTGAGCCTTGGGAGGTGTGATAGAGATGTCTCAGTGCTGAGCACTCCTCTGTCACTTCTCAGCTCTGTGGTGCCTTTTGAGTCATCCAGTGGTCACTGCCACCTGAAAAGAGACACTTCTCTAACCAAAAGTGAGAGTACCATTAATATATGAGTATAAACCTTAAGAGAAGTGCTTACAGGGCAGTTTGGTGAGCATAACATGCATTTAGCCAGACAGCAGCAGGCGTTACTCCTCTAGGGCTCATGACCTCCCCCACCATAGGCTTTTGACTAGGTTTTCAGTACCAGGCGTATGTTCTCTCCCATGGAGCAGGCCTCCAGTCCAATTAAGAGAGTGGCTGGTTTTCCCCATAACACACATGCTGCTCTTTCACCAGTTGGCACATTTGGCCTGGCTGGCCAGTCTTAAGCCTTGCAGTGTCCACTGTTGTTTACCACTGCTGATGACTTCTCTCTCCCATAGGGCTGCATGCAGTGTAGCTTTCTCCAGCTTTCTGTCAGCTGGTCCACAGGGAGGAGATTTTCAGCTCAGCTCCAGCAAGATTTCTCAGTGACCTGCAGCTCAAGCATTGGAGTCTTCAGCAAATAGAGTCTTACCATCTAGTTCTGGTAGGAAATCAAGAACTTTGGCAATGGCCTGTAATGTTTTGGGGGCATCAGGCACCTTCCTGGCCAGCAACTCACTGGAAGGTATCCTATCCCTGACAATGAAATTGTTTTTAGTAACAATCTATGACTTCTGGCTACACCATTTTCCAAAGAAGTAGGTTTCCATATGGATTATTCATAACATCTTATTTTGGTTAACCCTTTTCCCACACTTCGTTTACTCAATCCCTTTCTCTGACCTCACTTAGGCCATTGCACCCCCAGTTATCTGTTCATCTACTTACATATATACAATACCATCCCCTTAAGTCCTCCCCTCTCCTCCCTCCCTTATAGCCCCTTTCTGGCTTCCTGGCCTCTGCTACTGATTTTTACCCCAACTCACACACAAGTCTGAACATTTGTAGCTAGGATCCACATGTGCGAGGGAACATGCAGCATTTGGCTTTCTGGGTCTGGGTTACCTCATTTAGTATAATCCTTTCCAGATCCATCTATTTACCTGCTAACCCAGGCACTTATGTCTTTTTTGAGCTGTGAGAGTCTTTCCAGACTCAAGTCCATTATCAGATGTGTAATTGACAAATACTTTCATCTATTTTACAAGTTATCTTCTCACTTTTATGGTAGCTTTCTTTGGAACACATGTGTTTGTTTTTAATTTTCACAAAATCTGCTTTAGCTGGTTTCTTTTTAGTTGCTTAAGCTTTTGGTGTCCTGAGACTCTGTGGCTTTCTGTCATGGTAACCAACAACTCATGCCATCAACTCACAATAAGTTCTAAAGCCAGGCTTTTGGTGTCCTGAGACTCTGTTGCTTTCTGTCATGGTAACCAACAACTCATGCCATCAACTCACAATAAGTTCTAAAGCCAGGCATGGTGGCACAGGCTTGCCACCCCAGCACTTGGGACGTGGAGGCAGGAGGATTAGGAGTTCAAGGTCAGTCTGGATGAGATGGGAACCTCTCTCTAAACAAAGGAGAAGCTTGATTTTGCAATTTGAAAGCCAGATCCTCTGACTGGCTATGTGCATTGCTTTTAGACCTCTGGAGGAGGCAAGTAGCATATTGTGGGGACAGTGTATGGTAGAGCAAAGTTGCTATTTAGTGTCTCAGAAATGAGTGAAGAGACTGGGGTTCTACAGTCTTCTTGCAGGGAACACCCCCAGTGACTCAAAGATTTCCCTGTAGGCTCCATCTCTTAAAGTTTTCACCATCTCCAAGAAGCATCCAGCTGGGGAACAAACTTTAACATGCAGGCCTTTGAAGGACGTTCCAGATCCGAACTGTAGCAGCGGTCATGAAGATAGCTCCACGTTTTCTTCCTAGTCTTTTAATCTTAGCTCTTGAATTTAGGTCTTTGATCCACTTTAAAAAATATTTATTTATTTGAAAGAGCCGGAGAGGGAGAGAATGAAAGAATGGGCGTGCCAGGGCCTCTAGCCACTGCAAACAAACTTCAGATGCATGTGCCACTTTATGCATCTGGCTTATGTGGGTACTGGGGAATAAACCTAGGTCCTTAGGCTTCACAGGAGCCACATACAAGCCCAGGGAAGGGGGGACAGCATGTGACGGCTCACTCACTACGTGGGTTGAGAATCTTCCTCTGACTGGGCCTCAGTTTCCTCATCTGAAACACAAGGAGATTGGGTGAGATGCTCCAGCCTCCTCAAAGTTCTTTATCATGATTCCACTGTCTTCTTAGGCTGCTCACACCGGGAGCTCTCTAATGATAAATGCATTTGTTTTGAGGCTGGGGAGATGGTTCAACGGTTAAGAGGACTCGCTGCTTAAGCATGAGGGCTTCTCAGGCCAGAGGCCCCCCAGGTTAGACTCCCTAGAACCCAAGTAAAAAGCTGGGTATGCACGTCTGAAACCCCAGCGTGTGGCGGGGAGCGGTGAGGCAGAGACTGGGGAAGTGCTGGCGCTCACTGACCAGCTGCGTCTCTGAGTTGAGGAAGAGACCCCATTGCAAGGAGGTGGATGAGTGGAAGAGAAGGACATGGAGGGTCTGCTCTGCCTCCACATGCTTGCATACAGGGCACGAGCATCTGTGTAGACACGTGTACACACTATACATCATGCATCTCAGTCACTACATACACACGTGTACATGCACACACGCACACACGCACACACACACACACACACACACACACACACACACAGCTATGACTCACGCAGCCTCAAGTTCCTGATTCAGCTGTTTAGCTCAAACGTCCCAGACACTTGGATCTCATTCTCTGGTGAAATTTCCAAAAGATATTTTTGGGACCAACATAGGGTTGCCAATATTTTATTTTGTCAAATAGGACATTCAAAATAGCAACTTCTGCCACCTGTTACAAGCACTGAATCATGAAAGAAAGGACAATAAAGGACAACACTCTCAAACTGCCTGTGAGCCCCTCGTTTCCTGGACAAGGGTGAGGGGACCACCCATGCTCAGAAATGGTGGCCGCTTCTCCTGGCACATTCCACCCAGAGCAGCTTGAGAGCCACATGGGAGTGGGTGGTGGCCTCTTGGGGTGGCTGGCTGGCAGGAGGGCCAGGTAGAGCACAGGGCAGGCTCTGGACAGCAGGCTTTGGAAGGCTCATCCCACTTGAGAGGCGTGGAGGGCACCTACACCCCTGGCCCGCGCACCCCAGCAGAGAGCTCCTGGAAGACAAGCCGTGCTCTAGCCTGCGGCGACAGCTACCGCCTCCTGCTGGCCGTGCAGCTAAGTCCTCTCCACACTCTCCAGCTGCTGCCTTCTATTTGTAGACATTTCCACCTCCAATGTGTGCCCCAAGTCTGAGAAATTGTGTGGGGGGGAGGTGGAGAGAAAGTGGGCCCAGGGAAAAGGGACAGATTCCAGCTGCCACCTGTCATCAGAGGTGGGCTTTGCATTTTCATGTTTTTTTTTTTTTTTTTTTTTTTTGTGGAAAAGAGAAAAAGGTGGAGGAAAAAGCTACTTGTCCCAGAATAATATTATAGGTTTGTTTGGGACACAGGACAACCCCTAATGTTGGAGGCTCACTCTGGACGTCAAGAGGGAAGCTGTGGTCATTTGAATGTCTGTCCCCCGTAGACTCAGGCATTTGCATTAGAAAGCCTGTCTCTGGCCACCTGGCTGGAGGAGGCGGCATGTCACTGAGGGTGGATCCTGGGGTCCAGCCCCACGGTGTTTGGTGGGGGGCAGGCCTGATTCCAGCCCAGAGGTGTGCAGAGTAGTCTGGGCTCTGCCTGGGCCCCTGCTGGTCATTGCTTTTGCTGTGTTCTGGCTGCTGGTGTTTGTCTCTCAGCTTGGATCGGTGAAAGGGGACCAGCTTCTTTCACCATCAGTGGAACTTAGCCTGGATCTACAAGTTTCAAATAAATCCCTTCCTCCCACAAACTGTGTCTGGTTTGGAAGTTCATCCCAGCAATGTAGAGCTGACTACAACAGAAGTCCATCCCATGTCCCCGCTGGTGCCCATTCTCCTAGGGTCTAGCTGCTACTGTGTGACTGTTCCTTTAAGAAGCATTCTCGTGCTACCAGAGGGAGCCAATCAATAAGCAGAGGGATGAGCTCTGCGGGGCCTGGCCATTAGTCAGGCCAATAAAGAGAGCCTGTGAGGACCTTCCAAGAGCTAGAGCCTCCCGAGGGGGCCCCAGGGCAAGCCTGCTTAAAGAGGCATCGTTGCAGATGGGCTGCTGAGGTGGTGTCAAAAGTGCGGACTCTGCAGACTGACTCAGTGCCCGCCACGTGGCTGCTGGCCTATGGTAGATGAGAATTTGCTAGGAAAGATGAGTGAGTTATCTGACTAATTGGGCTTTTATTTGCATTTTAAATCATGCTCTTTTGCTAAACTAATGGACCCCCTATTTATAGATGACTCCAACACAAAGTGACTACTAATTACTACAATTAATATCACGTTAAGGGCTTGCCAGCCAACTTCACAGCAACCCCTGTCGCCCACTCATTTTCAATTAAGACACATTGACAGGGAGAATACGTGGTTATTAAGAGTGGGCCCTGGGGTGTAATTACTGCTCACAAGGTCATTAAGCTGCTCCCCTACAGGGCTGGCACCTTGGTGCCTGGGGCTGGGGGCCCAGATCCATGTCCTACCCAGGGGCCATAAAGGCTCAGCACCCCAGGGTGATCTGGCAGATGTTGAGCTTGGCTGCAAGCTGCCGGAGGAAGAGCAGATGAAGTCAAGATGCTCAGAGACATAGAGCCAGGCCGGGAGGCTGCGGGGCGGGGGGGGGGGAGCTGGGGGGGCTGGTCCCTCCTTCCTCAAGACAGCTGTAGTAGCAGCCACCAGAAAGATGACAGAATGGTACCCTCCCTCCGGCAGGCAGCAGCTCTGAGGCAGACAGGGGGCGAGGAGCAACGACCAGGGAAGAGAGCTGGGGGGGGGGGGGGAGACAGCGCTGCCTGCCAGACGGACGGAGGGGAGGGCCGAGGGCTGGGGAAAGGAGGTGGGCCTCACTTCAAGGTATGGCCCCTTGTGAGGAGAAGGAAGACTGGGTGGGGGTGGGGACTTTAGAAAGTGGGGAGGCCTGAAACAGCTGGCTGGTAGTCAGGGGAGGCAGAAATAAGCATTTCAAGACACCAGCAAGGGTGATCTTGTCACCAACTGTCACTTGGTTCTTCTGGCTCTTCTGTCATAGCAGGCCACAGCCTCCCATGCCTGGGACTGGCTATGTGCTGGTGGCTCTAGGGCCTAAGCAGGGAAAGGCCGGCAACTTAAAGGTATGGGGCTAAGGCCATGGGGTGGGGACCTAAGCAGGAGCCGAGACACTCTAGTAGGGGCCGGAGCCACCTGGAGCTGACCTTGGCCTGTAGAAACTGCTCACCTTGAACTTTGAAGCAGCTACTGTGGAGGAACCTCAAACCTGCAACACCTACACCAGGGCTCCCCTGGACGTCTGGTTGTGAAACTTGTCTCGGCGCTGTGTCATCCTGGGCCAGTCAGGGCAGTGTGGCCCAGGGCTGCAGCGCAGGCCCCTGCCTTTGTGCGTGTGAAGTGTACACAACAGGGCCTCACTCAACCGGTGTCTGCTGAACCGAGCTTGGTGAGAACCGAGAACATAGCTGCTCCTAAGAACAGAGACCCGGTGGGCACCAGGGCTTCAGGTGGGGGCTGGCCACCCACTCTCTCTCCTCCGACTGGCCGAGGCAAACCTGTGCGGCTGGGCAGATACTCCCAGCCTTGGCCTCCACAGAGCCCTTACTCTCTGAAGGCAAGGAGGGTACTGGGCCTTGAACACTGGGCTCTGGAGAGCTGGAACATTGAGGGCGACCCCTTGGCACTCCAGAGGACAACTAAGTGGCCATGGGAGTAGGTGAGCATTCATTGGAAACTGGCGCCAAAGTCGCGGGAGGCAAATATTTGTACCAATATAGCACAGATAAAAGATTTGCTCACTCTCCACAGATAGAGATGCCAGGGGAAATGTGGGCCCTCTCTTGTCAGGAGCTTGGGGCTATATGAGTTGAGCCCAGCTGGAAGACTATGTAAGCCTTCTGCATGACAGCTGTAGAAATATTTTTCAAGTTGGTCAAAGTTCACTGAGTTCTGAAAAAGTTTATTTTATTTTATTTATCTTTTTTTTTTAATGGTTTCCTTTGCTCCTTGTTTAGCCCTGGCTTTCAACTTTGATCAGCAAACTCACTGAGCAGTCACGGGCTAGGACGAGAGAAACCATTTCAACCTAGGAACCATTTTCCATTGGTCCTTCCAGTGGCAAAGCTCTGACTTGTTAGCTTCCAACTGTCCCTGCTCCCAGAAGGCTCTGCCCACTACTCCTGCATTGGCTCTGGACTCGCCCTTTGTCCTCGCCCACCACCTCCATTGCCTAACTCCCTGGCACCCTTGCCCTTTCCCAGTGGCCACTAGTACAGTCTTTGCATAGCAGGTCTTCCTCTGTGCTGAGCGGGCTCTGTGCTGAGTGGGAAGAGACTGGGGGCTCCTAGCTCTGTAGTCGGGATTAAGATTGTTAGCACAGAAATAAAAGAGGCTTAAACACTGCATAGCATAGGAAAGGCAGGGCCAGGTCTTGGGGAATCATGCCTACCTTGTTCTGCCCTTCTCACAGCGTGGCTTCTGCTTCCTGGACCAAGATGGTGGCCATCAGTCTGCCCGCTTCCAGCTGAGACCTGTCACACCCCATGGTCTCTGCTGGTCACTTCTCAGCCATGAGGTGACTATCGTGTCCTCGGACGTGAGAGGAGCTAGCCCAGGCTCAGGGCTTCCTTTGCCTCCAGAGCCACCAGAGGTCCCAAGAGGGCAGTGCACATTGGCAGGAGGGCCTTGCCCTTGCCGGGCCCAGCGCGCATGGACACTGCAGTGGGCTTGCCTCACGGTTACGGCCCGGGAAGGACTCCTAAGTGGGAGCAGCCGGTGTGGCAGGGTTCTGGTGGCAAGAAGCATGCAGAAGGCCCACAACACAGTGGAGCCCATCTCTGTGTGGGAGCCATGCTGAAGGCCAGCAAAGTGGGCAGGGCAGGATGCCAGGTCTGCTGAGGGTGGTCTTGTGTTCTCAGCGCTCCGAGAATGGGTGAGGCGAGCCCTCTGTAACCGGGATAGCAGACTCATTACCTGTCATCTACAGAAGCCGACGGACAGAGGCAGGCAGGCAATCTTTAAAACTGCTTTATTCAGAAAGCCAGCAATCTGAGAAGACCGTAGATTAATGTCCTAAAAAGCTGTCTTCTCGAAGTTCAAAATTCAGTTGAGGCAACCGTTTACACAAGGGTATTTACTAAAGCAAAGCACACTCTCCAAGCAGATGGGTGGCTCACGTCGGGGGTCAGGTGGCTCTTTTTCCTTTCCCAGATCATAGTGGCCTGGGTTTCCCGTTTTAGGGGTGTTCATCTGTGGTGCTTCTCTAGAAAAGCCCACGAGGCAGAGGTGCACGTGTGCAGAGGCCAGAGAGGAAGCTGTTGCTCTCCGCAGTGTTCCCCAGCTCAGGCCCTCTCTGGTCCTCACGCTTGCGCAGGAAGTGCTCTCACCCACAGAGCCACCTCCCCGCCCAGTGTCAGGTCTCCCCCACCTCCCCAGGGCTGAGGACTGGACCCAGGCACGCATTCTTCCATTGAGGGAAATGCCAGCCCACGATGCCGGGTCCTGTGAGGCTGTGCACTCTTCGTTAGCCGCGCCCGAGCCTGGGGAGCGCCCGCTGTCTTCGCTGTCTGACGAGGTGCAAACAGGGCAGCTTTCAGGCCGCGGAACACAGACAGGCGTTCTGACGAGCAGGTGACAAGCTGCCCTTTTCCTCATCTCTAACTCCTTCCTACCCAGTAAACCTCTACCTCTTGTTATTTTTATTTGTTTGAGAGAGAGAGAGAGAGAAAGAAAGATGCAGATAGAAAGAGAGAGAGAGACAAGAGTGGGTTGCTGGAGCCTTCAGCTTCTGTAAATGAACTCCAGACGCACGCACCACCTTGTGCATCTGGCTTACGTGGGTCCTGGCTTACGTGGGTCCTTGGGAATCGAACCTGGGTCCTTTGGCTTTAGAGGCAAGCACCTTAGCCGCTAAGCCATCCCTCCAGCCCTACTTCTTGGCTTTTCCATTCGTAAAATTCCTCCAGTAAATGCTAAAGCTGGAAGAGCCAGGAGACTGGGAGTACTTAAGAGACTTAGAATCTGGGAACTGGGGAAGGCAGGGCAGGCTGTGGCTTCCTCGCCTGACCATGGAGTCTCCTTCCTACCAGCAGGAGAGAATTCAGCCCCTCCTGAGACCGGGGGATCTCAGCCAACCCCACGGGAGTGCATGGCTGGGACACAGAGGGAGTGGGGGCCCTGCCTCCAGGTGTTCTGTGGACGAGGAACAGCTGAGGACAGATGGAGGCAGGAAGCCATGAGCCTCCATAGAGAGGAGACGAATGACTGAGGGCAAGTGCCACACTCACGGGTATGCCATCCCCACTCGACAACAGAGCTGCTAAGCTGGAGGAGTGGGGAGTCTGTCCCAGTCCTCTGCAGTCAACAGTAGGGCTGCCAATCACCAACTTCTGTCACCTGCTTATGTGGCCTGCTTGGGGGTCAGATCTATGGGATGAGGTTAAGGAAAGCACAAAGGCCACAGAGCCCGAGTGTTTGCAAACAGGCTGGCAGTTTGGAGGGACCAGCAACACGAAGCTGTGTCAATAGTGTGGGCCGGAATGACAGGTTCACCCATCTGTTTTCCCCATGCCTGGACCCTTACCATGATCACTCCATTTTCACTGAGCATTTATGATGTGCTTAGGCATTAGGCTCAGCATCTGAAATGTTATAGCCATGTTTTCCTTCAGAGATCCTATGAGAGACAGGCTGCTACAGTTTGAATACTGATAGTGTCCCCCAAAGATCCAAGTGTGCAAGGCTGGAAATCCAGGATAGCAGTATTGGGGCACTGTGGTACCTCTAAGAGGCAAGCTAGGGGTGTGTGCTTTCAAAGGGGATCAAGACCTGCTGTCTCTCTCTCTGCTTCCTGGCTAGAGGTTAACTGTTTACCCCCTCCCCCGCCCCCAGGGCTCCATCATGCTGTGCTGCCCTCCAGAGAGGCCCAAACCAACAAGGCTGTCTGATCTTGGACTTCAACATTCAGATTCATGAGCCAAAATAAACCTGTTTGCTTCCTACGTCGACCAGGCCAGGTAGCATGCTACGTCACCAGTCCTCATGCTGTCCCCCTTCAATGAGGCTAGAGAAGTCAGGGGTCTGGCCCAGGCCTCAGCGGACAACAGTAGGGCTGCCAATCACCCACTGCTGTCACCTGCTCATGTGGTCTGCTCACGGGGTCAGAAACCTTGATAAAATCCATCCGGGCCAGCGCCATTAAGACTATGGGGTGTTAGAAGGAAGGATGCATCTTAGCTCTTTAACAGCCCCAAACTGTCACCCAGGGGCCTGGCCACTCACCTGGCCCAGCCCCATCCCAGCCTCCCCAATCTCTTCCCTTCCTCCCAAAGCACTCTCTGCCTTCAGGGCTGGCATCAGGACTCTGAGGATGGCAGTAACTCTGGGTACCTTTCTTTCACTCTCTCTATAGACACCATGATGGGCTGCTGCCTCCTGCTTCTACTCAGCAGACAGGGGCACAGGGGTACCAGAGTCGCACCTCCACCGAGGGACACAACTACAGAGTGTTTTGTCCTCATTTTTGTGGCTTGTTCCCTTGAACAAAAGAAGGAAATTCTCTCACACATTTGCCCAGCTGCAGAGCTGGAATGGCTCAGGTGTGTGCAGAGTTCAAGGCCAGCCCCTTCAGGATGCTTCACCCAGGGGTGTTGACTTCTTACTCATTCCCAGACCCATAATGAAAAGCCCCGTTGGAGCCCACAAGGTGCTTCTGTCTTCCTTCTGGCTCCTGAGCTCTTCCTCTCCCGGCCCCTGAGGTCCTGGCTCCTGGCAAGCTTTTGTCCTTCCCACCTTGGCAGCTGCTCCCAGGGTGGGGAAGGATATTTTATTGTTGTCTTACCCTTAAAGCCTCTCTTTCGTCTCCTTTTCACATTTTTTTCTAGGCCCATGGACTTTTATATGGGTCCTTGGGCCACGCGGATATACCCACTTCTCCCCCTTTGGTTCTTAGGCTAGCCTCCCCTGTTATTCCTGCTTCTTTGGTCCACAGACTCTCCCTCACCCCTCCTGACTTCCAAAAAAATACAATAATTTAATATTTATCCTTCTCAGTCTTGTTTTATCCAATTATTTGGTTAAAAACAGACATGATCTTAGGTTTAGGGTTTGCATTTGAACCCCTAAAATAATACCCCATCTCAAATGGACCAAGCAGTCTTATTTAGTGTGGTCCAAAAGCAGTAGGGAGGAAACAGATGGTGGCTGCCACTGGTAGGGAGAGGGCATACAGTAGGCACTACATAAATGCTTATTCTTCTCATCTTTCTCTTCCCTGGCATCACAAACATACTTCTATTCTTGGGAATGTAAAATGACTATCTCATTTTATGGCAGCTTAAATGAATGCAGACATTTCTACTGGTTTTCTTTTTCAGGCGTCCGTGGGGCCTTGCTTACTTACACAGACATGGTGCTGCAAGACGGGCATCTGCACTCGAGGCAAATGGTAAGTGGTGGGAGCTGAGCCCGTGCAGCTGCATTCTCCCGGACTCCCGTTGTAGCAACATCCTTGCCAACCCCGCCTCTGGGCTGATTCTGCTCCTTCAAAAGTGACCCATGCCTCTACTCCATCCTTGGGTCCCCTCTTTCTCTAGATCAGGGTCCTGGCATCTCCTGGTGCCCTGTGCCCCAGGCTGCTGGGCCTGGCATGACTTCTACCCTCTTGGCCACATCCCTAGGTCATCTGTCATCACTGTAATCAAGTCTAGTGCCGAGCTTCTAGCAAGCTGACTGCCTCGATGGCCCCTGTCTCCAAGCTGCTGGGTGGTACCATGGAATCCCACATTTTACACCCTGGGAGACTCCTGTCTTCTCTTTCTGTCCTCTTAACCCTTTCTATTTCACAGAGAAAAGAGCAGCCACAAGGCAGAAGCCTTGCCCCTCTATCCCTGGCTTATGGTCCCTCCATCTTCTCCCTCTGACCCCCTTATCAGTGCCATGTGTCCCCCGAGTCCCTGCTTTCTATATGGGAGAGCCCTCACAAGATCTGGGCCATCAGAGGTGGTCCTGAGGTATAAGTCCACCTTCTCATCTCCAGGACTCTCACAGACCCCCTGGGAACCAGACAGTGAGGCCAGGGCTTGCTGATCCCAGTGCCCAGCTGCGTGCCCTCCTCCCTCCCTCTCCTGCACATCTACACTACACATCTCCCCTTCTTGTCACCCACCTCAGCGGCCTGCCCGACTCCCAAGGCAGCTGCACTCCTGTCACTTCATCTTCTGGTCTCATTCCCTATGCCACACCCAAGCTCTCTGGATGTCCTCTTAATCTGCTGTGCATTTAGTTTGCCCCTCACCCTCTTAGCAGTGTGTCCGTGCAGACATGCAAGCACTTGTCTGTCACGCTCAGGGATTTCCGAGACTGTGGGTATGCGATTGTGCCTTGCAAAATATCTGCTGTGGGGGAATAAACAAACAAAATGGATTTAGTATCCTGATTTTACAGGTGAGGAAACTAAAGCAGCCCTAGCCTGGTCTCTTAGGTTTGGGGTCTGCCCAGAACAACCCACATTTCTATTCTAGGCTACTTTCAGGTCCCTGTCTGTTCCTCAGGCCTGGAAAGGCACTGCCACTCTGGGCTGACCTCAGCTGGCTGAGTCTCCCATCTGTGGGGCCAGCTATAAGCCTTCTTCCTTTGATCCCAACTTATCACTCCTGGGCTGGAATGAAAGCAGATCGAGGTGGTGGAAGAGCAAGAGGGTTTATGAAGAGACATCTCGTAGCATCAACATTCTCAGAATAGGAGCAACCCAGCAGCCACCTAGGAGCAGGGCTCAGTGATGCCCCCCTCCTCTACTGGAGTCCTCAAGCTCTGTCTCCCTGCCCCCAACTGATTGGAAAGTCCCCCTTGTTTGCTAGATCTAGAACCTCTGGGGTTCAAGGACTGCAGGGCCACGTAGGGACAGAAAGAGTGCCCCGGCCTTGCCCCACGCTGCAGGGCCCAGGCAGTTTTCTGCATTCGCCAATGTTCCCTGAATCATGTGGGAAAATGGCATCCTTTGTCCAGAAGCAGCCCATGTCCAAAGTGGGTAGGAGCATGGTTGATCAATCTGATGCAAAGTCTACATATGAATGAAGATCACCACTCTCTGTGGGCTCCTGGGGAGACTCAGCCGTCTCCTCCACCTCCCGCAGCTCTTGCAACCTCCCTGTGGTGAAGCACAGACCCTTTCAGGGCAGGAGGCAGAGGGGCTGGACACAGGGGTCAAAGGAACCACATAGGGGACAGGAGAGGCAGCCAACGGAAATCAAAGACTTGCTGGTCCCTTGCCTGTCGCCTATCCTCCTGGTTTGCTGGTAAGAGGACAGCTGTGTCCCTGGTCGTGGTCTAGGCACATGTGACTGGATTTTCAGGCCAGGCTCACCTGAGCTTTGGGACCAGATGTCCCCCAGTGGCCGTGAATTTACCTCTTCAGCCGACATGGCCTCTCTGTCTTCTCCCCCAGCCTCTCCTTCCATGAAGACAGCTGAGTAGCTGCCGTGCTTGGCAGCGCCCAGCCTGCCCATGTCTGCCCCCCTCCGCGGCCTGTGTCCGCACATCTCCCAGTCTGTCTCGAGCCCGGAGGGCCCTGCGCCTGCTTCGCCTCTTCTCCTGAGCTCGGGCCTGGTCCTCTGCGTTGGCTGGTCTTGGATGTCAACTTGTCTGGACTGAAGGATGTCTCCCAGTGTGTCAGAGAGGACTGACCTGTGAGAAGGGACTGAGGGAAAGACACACCCTGAGTGTAGTATAGGTGGCCCTGTCCAATAGGCCACGGGCCCAGATGGAAAAAAAAGTCAGAGGAAAAGGAAACCAGAAAGCCCTGAGCAGGGCTGTAGTCCAGAGTGGCCCTGCGGCTATCATCCCGGGGTTGCAGATTCCAGCTTCTTCAGCCACCACGTGGGCAGCACCAGCCACTCTCCAGGGACCTTCACTGTTGGATCGAGACTGCTAAACCTCTTCAATGGAACAGCTTCCTGGTCCTCGGCCTCTCCAGCGTGTAGGCAGCCATCAAGGTGTCCAGCTTTCTCTGTGTAAGCCAGTATAGTACGTCCCCTCTTAGGCGATGTATTCTGTTGGTTCTGCTCCTCTAGAGGTCCCTAGCTAATGCCCCCTCCCCGCATTCCTCACTGCAGTAGTCTTCTTCCTGGTCCTCTGCCTCCTGCAGGCCCCAGCCGATGAGCCTTGGCCCTCTCCTCTCAGAGGCTCCTGAGGGTCTGCGGTGAACTGCTCCAGCCTGCCTGCCGCCCTCCCGCTGCCTGCCTGCTGTGCTCCTGGGGGCCTTTGAGGTCCCCTCGGACAGCCCTCCTGCTTGAAGAGCCCTGGGTGCCACCCTCAACTCTGCGTTCCTCGCCTCTTATGTGGAGCTTCCCAACACCTGTGTAGCCCCACCCTAAGAACTCTGGTATGGCAATGCCACTGTGGTGGCAGACACAATCTACCTGCTCCCAGCTAAATCCCCAGGAGCCACGGCAGGGGGGTCTCAGACTCAGCCCTCCACACGAAGGACCTTTGTGGGAGGGAGAACTGGCCCAGGGAAGCAGTGGCATCAGGCCTCAGCGGTGTGGGCGCTGGCTGTGCCACAGTGCCTCTCTTCCTCCCTGGCCACCCTCAGTAGCTGTGCAGAGTTAGCCTGGGGGTGGTTCTGATGAGATGGAAGCAGAAGGTTCTAGGTCTACAGGGACTCTAGCTGCCCATCAGGCCTCCGTCGCTTTCCTCCACAGGATGGACAGAAAAACATGAAGACATGAGCATGGGGTGACATGCTAAGAATGGCAAGAAGCTAAGCCAGATCCCCAGGGCCTCGGTCCAGCCCCAAATGCCTCCCTCCACGTTCAGAAGCCAGGTTGCTAGGCCTGGCCCACTACTCACGGCCCCAGGGGAGAATGCCAGCCACCCTTTCTTGGAGTCCTGGCTGCCCACTGGGGACTAAAGCACCCTCCTCGAGGAGCCTTGGTTCTCTGTAATTCTATGCTTCAATCATCAGTCTGAGTTGGGGTTCCTTCAGGTCTCCCCAGGCCTAGATGAAGGGGCCCACGTTGCTGCTCCCTAATCCATCTTCTCCCAACGACTGCCATGAAGAACCTTCCTCGTCAGTGCCTCCTTGAGCCCTGGGCTTCCTGACTGAGCCTTTAAGGGTCGTTGGTTAGTAGCAAACTGCCACCTGAGAAGGGGCAACCAGGCCCAGCCCCATGCCCACAAGGTCCTACCGCTGTCATCATCCGTCTGCCTGATCCAGAAGACTTTCCAGGATCCCAAACTTTTGAGCCCAGGCCTCACACGTCGGCATCAGAACTTTGTTCTTTGTTGCTCAGCATGAATGGCCCCTGTGCACGTCCCACAAACCCGAGGATCACAGGAGGTGACAGCTTCTTAGAGCCAATGTGCTTGTGTCCTTAAATCTTGGGAGCTGCTGACAGAGGCATGGCCCCACATTTAACAGTATCATAGCTGAGCAGAGAAAATGATGTATCTTTATTTGATCTATGGTTTAGAAAACATCATGACCCTAAGCCTGATTGGGGGTCAAGTTTAGCCTCACTCAGTGGTGCCAGGCTCCCCCGGGCTCATTTGTCATGTTGAGCACAGGACATGGTTCCTTCCTTTTGTCCTGAACTGTGTGTCTGCAGGCTCTCTGAGCCAGCCGCATCTCTATGAGGTCCAGTCGGGCCTCCACACTGAACTGATGCCCATGCCAAGGCCCCTCAGCAGGCGAATGGCCAGTCTCTGCTACAGCCTGTCTCTAGTGCGGGGGAACAAGGAGGTTAATGTCAGGTAGCTTCGCAACACTGTGACAAGTACAATAAAGGGAAACTTGCGAGTAAACTTGAAAGGAGCAAAGATTTATTTTGGCTCAAGTTTCAAAGGTTTCAGCCCATGATGGTGTGGCCCTCTCCCTGTGGTTCACCTGTGGAAAGGCAGTGAAGGCGGGCATGGTGGTTGAAGCTGTGTGACATGAAGAGTCCCTTTCCTGAAACCCATTCAGCTATGAATCCACCAGTGGATTAATCCATGCATGAGGATGGAGCCCTGGAGAGCCAGTCACCTCAAGTCCCCACCTCTAACACTGCCCCGCCCCTCCCAGAGACCAAGCCTTCAACACAGGAGACACTGAGGGACATTTCAGATTCAAGCCATGAGGAAAGAGGCAGATAGAGAATGGGTGCACCAGGACCTCCAGCCACTGCAAACCAACTCCAGACGCATGCACCACCTTGTGCATCTAGCTTACGTGGGTCTTGGGGAGTTGAACCTGGGTCCTTTGGCTTTGCAGGCAAATGCCTTAACCACTAAGTCATCTCTCCAGCCCCGCTTTTTTTCATGGTAGGGTCTCCTTCTAGCCCAGGCTGACCAGGAATTCACTATGTAGTCTCAGACTGGCCTCGAATTACCAGAATTCTGCCCACTTTGGCCTCCTGTGTGCCTAAAGGCATGCTCCACCATACCCAGCTTTTTTTTTCTTTTAATTTACTTATTTGAAAGGAGAGAAAGAGAGAGGGTACTAGGGCCTCTTGCCACTGTAAACCAACTAAATGCATGTGCCACTTTGTGCATCTGGCTTTTTGTGGATACTGGGGAGCCAAACCCAAGCTGCTGGCTTTACAAGCAAATGCCTTTAACTGCTGAGCCATCTCTCCAGCCCTAATCTTAGGAGGCAGAGGTAGGAGGATCTCTGTGAGTTTGAGGCCAGCCTGAGACTACATAGTGAATTCCAGATCAACCTGGGCTAGAGCGAGACCCTACCTTGAAAAGCAAAAGCCAAAACAAAAAACACCCGAATCCAATTTGTTGTATTCCTCTTTTAATTTTTTAAAAACATTTTTATTTATTTGCAAGCAGAGAGAGAATGCGTATGCCAGGCCCTCTTTCCAAAATAAATAAATAAATAAATAAATAATTCAAGCCATGAGAGTTAAGAGAGCCAAGACCTCTTTAGCCTGTGGACAAGGGACAGATGTGTGCCAGGTAGCCATGGGGCTGCTCAATCTACACTGACTTTTAAAAAAAAAATATTTATTTATTTATTTATTTAACAGAGAAAGAGGGAGAGAGCGTGAGCGTACCAGGGCCTCCAGCCACTGCAAATGAACTCCAGACGCGTGCATCCCTTTGTATATCTGGTTAATGCGGGTCCTGGCGATTGAACCTGGGTCCTTTGGCCTTGCAGGCAAACACCTTAACTGCTAAGCCATCCCTCCAGCCCAATCTTCACTGACTTTTGAGGTGACTGGATTTGCAAGGTTCTCCCTATGCCAGAGGCACAACATGGAGGAAGAGTTTCCTTTTCTTCTTCTTCTTCCCTGCCACTGTCCCCCAGGCCTCACTGACTAAGAACTCCATGGTCTGGACCTCCCCACCTAGCTCACCACACACTTCTGAAGGTGATGATGGAACGTGTCCTTCTTTCAGATCCAAAGCTGGGGTGCTGCATGCCTCTCGCTCGCTCACATCGTCCCCACTGCTCTCCTCCAGGACTCACTCTTCCCAGAGCAACATCAGGTCAGCCCACCTCGCTACCTGAGTCTCATTCCTGGACTTGCTTCCAGATGGTGTTTGACAAGGAAACTGGCTAATTGCTGGCTCACCGTGGTATGGCAATTGGTGCCATCCTAGACCATGACAAGGCTGAAGCCTATCTTGCTGGCAAACTGCCCCTTGTCCCTACTCTTGTACATATTCTCTTCACAAGAAGTTGAGTCTAGTGGACCATAAGTCCCCTGCAGAGACCAAGAAGTCTGGCCAACCAAGCCAAGTTCAAGTCCGGGCCATGAGTCTAAGGGGCCTGACCCTGTGACCAGCTTGATTTGAGTCCTGCCTCAGCTCCTCCAGGACAGCCCTGTCCTCTTGGGCATTTCTGGCCTCTCTCTGCTGCCCCCACTTGGCTAACATGGGCCCCAGTGCCCACGCTTCCGCTCCGTCTGTGCCCAAGCTCTGCAGATGGGTTTTGCTTAGGTGGCTGTTTGGCGCTAACCTTCAGCCCCACTTGGTCCCTTCCCTTTCACTTGAACTTTCTGAGCTTACCTTGGCAAACCCATCCCCCAATCCTTTCACAAATGGCGTTCCTAAAAGTGTCTGCAACCAGATGTGCCAGCTTAGGTTCCAGTGCCCTATGGACCAAGAGTATCAGACAAGAATAGCGCCTGGGGTTGGGTGTTTCCCCTCAGAAGGATTGTAACGTGGTTTTTCCTGTCCTGAAAATCCCTCTCCTCTGACTGAGGCTTACATAAGATCCTTCACCAAGTCTGCTCTGACCTGCCGGGCTGCGCAGTGGCTGCTAGGTGGCCCCTGTCCAGTTCTCTGCCATCTCGGACAGGCAGGTCCTCTGGTACCCTGACTGGTGACTTTGCCCCCACCCCCATCCCCAGCTCCATGGCTTCCTGCAGCTTGTGAGTCCACATACAATATTCAGGACAAACTAGATGTCAGGTGACCTTTAGAAGGTTTATGAAAACCCAAAATGAAGCCACAGCCTGTGGACCCATAAAGCACCCAGATAGAGGAGAGGCCTCCCCACCCTCCCACACGCCTCTGAGCTGGTCAAGAACGACTGCCCAGGCTTCTTCTCGAGGTTTCTCAAGGGATGGAAGACCTTTGTGCCCTCTGTTGCTGTTGACTCCTCTGCCCTAGCACAGAAGCACTTAAGATGGGCAGGGACCCCACATTTGTCTGGGGGTGGAGAAGGGTGTCCTCCAGGGGAAGGTGGGGGAGATGGTGGCAGCTGTACAGGGAAGAGGAAGCTTCGCTGAGAAGCTTGGGCTCAGGTGTGAAAGAAGGGTATAGACAGTGGACCCAAGACCTGGAAGCAAGATGGGGCCTAATTGGTCAGAACCCTGCTTACATAGGGTACAGAGGACAGGAATATGAAGAGAGTGGTGTGAAAAACTGGGAAGGGACCCGTGCAACAGAAAGTCCCAAGGGACACCTTGCTCTCGGGCAGTGCTGGGCCTGCAGAGACAATTCGACACCTGGAGGGCAGGAGAGGAGCATCCAGAGCCACGGTGCCCTGTTTTCCCGGGTCCACAGGCCAGAGCCTCCAACCTGGGGGCTCTTTGGAGATGCTATGGTGTGGCCAGTCATCCTACTCAGGGTGGCGCAGGCCAGTACCACGTGGTATGGGCAGAGGGCAGTGCTTTCTGGAAACGTGCCCAGCAGACAGACGTGACTGTATGAGAAGAGCTCGGGTTGGAATATCTCCATCCGGACCAGTGTCAGCTCTTTCCTACATTGAAGGTATTTTTTCCCCTTAAAAATTTGATTCAAACTCTTTGGAGAGTCCAAAGGGAAGGGAGCCTTTAGAAGACATATAAAGGTGTCACCCCCTCCTTGCCAGAGCGTCCCTGCTCTACCTTTGCCTCTGTTGTCCCATGTCGCTCCAGCTTGGAGGTGGTGGGATCTTGTGGCCTGGCTCAAAGGTGCCTTCTCAGCCTTTGACTCCCCATCATGCTGGCTGTGTGGGGCCTTTGAGGGGGTGGGCGGTGATGGTACAGGTAGTTTGGGTGGGAACTACCCACTCTGTGCTGGTGAAGAGGGGACAACAAAATTATCCCATCCAAAACAACTAAAATTCCTCAGTGCCAGAGGGCGAGCGCAGGGAGTCCTGTAGCTGACACAAAGCCCGTCTCTGGGGACTCGGCTGCCCGTCTTTAGACTGGCCATTGTCCCCCACGGCACTGCGGGCTCTCTGTGCACACACCACCCCTCCTCCCATCAGACTTCCTGGGAAGCACACTTCTCCCTCCCCTGCTTGCAGAGCTCCTTTCTCTCTGTGGCCCTGGTGACAGGCTTTGTCCTTTCTCTGTCTCCAGGCTTTGGGGCCCAAATGAAACAGGAATGGCAATCCCAACCTACAAATCTTGCAGCCGGCTTATCTTCTACCACAATCAAGCAGGGCTAGCCTAGGCCCAGAACGCTCTCTACCAGGGCCTAGCAGGCCCTCCCTACATAGCAGCTCTGTCACGGGGGTCCTGGGATGAGAATCAAAGAGGTTTGATGTGAAACCCACCCCGTGCACCCGCCAGTCCCTCCTGAGCCCGAGTGCCTTTCCACCCGCTATCATCCACCCATTCATCCATTCAACAAATACTCATTGAGGCCCCGTCTCTGTGGACCAGATGCACACAGCCCGCAGGGGAACGGAGGCGGGCCAGGTGAGTGCACATAATGATACGGTATGAAGAAAACAAGATGACCAGGGTACCTGGAGCTGTGGGAGCCCCAGAGAAGGCTTCTCTGAGGGGCAAGCTGAGCTGAGCTGGGGGTGTGAGTACAAGCCAGCCAGGCACACAGAGAAAAAGAAAAAGCATTTTAGGGAGCAGCCAGGCAGTTTCTATTCTGGGAACTGCTCTATACCTCCCAGGGTCAGAGGAATGAATATAAGATCTCACAGCAAGGCAGGGAGAGATATCATAAAGGCCCTGGGGGTGGGAGACAGAGGCTGGCTCCCTGGAGATCTCTGCCCAGAGGCTGGCTGCCTGGTCTCTGATGGGAGCCTGCCTCTCCAGTCTGGGCCAGGACCACTGAAAGGCCAGGAAAGCATTGCTGAATAGGGAGAAGGCCAGCTGCCGCTGAGCTCTCTTCATGGCCCTCTGTCCTCCTGGCAAGGCGTCAGAAAGTTCAGAGATTATCTGTCAGTCTCCCAGATTCAGCTCAGTTTAGCCCACACTGGCCAGCCACCTGGACCATGTCCTCTCTCTGACCGCCTAGAAAATGGCTGTTTGCACCCCAGCACCAGTCCCTGGAGGGAGCCTAGAGGGGAGCCCTGTACCCCAAACATCACCATTTCTTCCCTGGCCCTGTCTTCTGGGCTGTGGCCTTTTCCTTCTTGGTGCTTCACCTCATAGCTGGGGTCACTTGAGCCTTCTCATGTCTCCCTTGGTCCCCCGCGGTCCTAAATGCCAGGTCCGCACCCTTAGACAACTCACATCTTCCCACCTCAGTGAGATGCTTGCCGCTGCCCTGTCACCACTGTGGAGTGGCAGGTGCTAGACTTAGGCAGTGCCATTAGCTCTATCGTCACTGGTCACCTTCCAGTGCAGACACCATCTAGGCCAGCCTCTCTGGTAGCTCTTGAAACTCTTTAAATATTCTCCAGCATGGGGGTGAGGATACATTTAGTTCTGTCCCCAAGGGCTGTATCATCTTGCTATAAAGAAAAAAGGATGCCTGAGGAACTCTTGGAGCTCAAAGCAGGTGACACCCTAAGTGGGGTGTAACATAAAATATGGGCCGTGGAGTGTCTGGTATAGCCAGGGGCCTGGGAGATGGGTGGGGACCAGGCCAAGCAAACTTCTTGGAACAGAAGGACTCTCTGCAGGTCTCAGCGATGTCTAGAATTAATACCACGTGGGAAGATGCCAACTCCTGGATCCAAAAGAACTGGCCCTGAATTGCCACAGCAGTCTTTAATGACGCTATAGGATGGCTTCACAGCCAGGGTCTCGGGAGGATCCTGTGACTCCTGTTGTCCCTGCAGCTTTCCAGAAGGCCTGTGGAAATGAGGCCACCATCTGAGGATTGGGAATATCTGGACACAGACAAGTCTGATGTGATGAAACAAGTGGTCAAAGGCCCTGGTAGGGAAAGGCTTGGGTTAGAGTTGAGGGACCGTGGGAGAGTGGGAGGAAGGCGATGCATGCATGTCCACACACTGCCTGGGCCAAAGCTTCTTGCTGGTGTGTGTGGGAGGAAGAGGTAGACGCTGACGTGAGGCAGGAGACGAGCCCTGGTAGGTACCAGGCCATAGGCCCCAAGCAGAGCTGAGAGTGGCAGCAGACAGGAGGGGAGGTCGCCATCAGCTTGCCCGTTATGGGATCACCTGTGGTCCAGAATGACGGCTACTGCCTGTTCCCTCCTCCACCCAGCCCCAGGCCCGATGCCTGCCCTCCTCCTGGCCTCCAGAGTCAGCCTGAACCAGCATGGGGACTCCCATCTCTTCCTATCTGTCCACAGGGCAGGGTCCTCTTGGGCCACTCCACTCCTTTGGGCACATTCTCTCAATCTCTCAGCCCTTTTTAGGACCTGGGCCATGGGTTCCAGACCCTCCGACCTCACTTCCAGGTTTACCCGCAATTGCCAAGCGCCTGCCATTGGTTGCCTTCTCAGCTGACCCCAGGCTGCTCCAGGCCAGCCCCTTCCATGCCTTCAGAAGCCTGTCCCAGCACTAGTATACGCTGTCATCGTGTACATGCTAATTCCCCAGTGCCTAGCAACCAGATATGAACAACACGGGATCTTTGAGAGCACAGGCTCCAGGTGAACGAGTGGCTGGGAAGGGATGCCAAGGCGTCAGGGCAGTCCTCCCGTTACAACAGCATCAAAGTGTAGGTCTGATTGTTAGCCCCTGGGACAGTCCGGAGTAGTAAGAAATAAAAAGGGATTAGAAAAGAAATGGGGTTCTAACAGTGATGAAAGCCCCCTGACAACAGACAAACTTAGAAGTGGCATAAAAGACAAAATGCACACTTTTTTTTTTACATGCATAGTTTTTGTTGTTTTTTGTTTTTTTTTTTTTCTAGGTAGGGTCTCACTCTCCCTCAGGCTGACCTGGAATCCACTATGTAATCTCAGGCTGGCCTTGAACTCATGGCGATCCTCCTACCTCTGCCTCCCGAGTGCTGGGATTAAAGGCGTGCGCCACCACGCCCAGCACATACGTTTTTTTACATGCATAAAACCTATGACCAGCCTATAGTTGGTGCAAGGTCTCAACACAAGTTGGTGGAGAAGTGTTGGTGGATAGCAACTGATTGATGGGAGGAGCCATGCCAGACAGGAAATTCCATGGGAAAGAAGACAACAGAAAGGCTGTGCCCAAGCTACTTAAATCATTCCACCATCCGCTGGAGAAGTGAGCTTACAACAGAACCACAATGCAGAGGTATTCAAGTAGAATGTCTCATTTCACTAATTACCTAAATTCGTACCACCTTATCTTTTCGGGTTGCACCTTCCTGGTTAACGAGTCATGATGTCATCCCCATTGCTGCTATTTCATGCCCCCTCCCCAACCACCGACTGCTGACTGCCCCCAGGAAGGGGACACTGGGGTACAGCTTCTGGTTAAGATAAAGGGCCACCTCCCCAAGTCTAGAGAGACAGGAAGTTGACTGGATTCCTTCCCCTCCGTGGGGGACGAGGAGTGGGTGGGATCCAGCGGAAGTACTTTGGGTGTTAATTCTGACCAGGCAGAGGAAAGGCACCCTAAGCACACCCTCTTCTAGGGGTCTCACGTTCAGGTAAAGGAACCACGAGGAGAGGAAAAATCAAAAGCCCTACAGGAAGCCATGGAGGATACTTGAACTTCCCCTGCGGAAGGGGAAGTGCAGCCCAGGCAGGAATGGGCTTCCACGCAGCAGCTCCGTGACGAGTCCTGGCGGTGGCCTGCGGGGGCGGGGAGCCTGTGGGGAGAGAGCAGGAAAGAGCAACCCCCCCCCCCGGGGGCTGTCTCCACACTGGGTGAGAGTGGGAGGTTCAGAAGGGTCCCCAGTGAGGGTGGGACATGCAGATGCTAGAGGTGTGCTTTGCACAGGAGAGGTGGCCATCTGTCTACTGTGTCCTGAGCCACAAAGGAGAGGGAGATGGTCACACTGGTCACACTGCTAAACTGGCATTGCACCGGATACTCACCACACTTCATCTCTGAGGAATAGTGGGAATCTGGGCCAGGCCAGATGCCAGATGCTTCTGCCCTTCCTGCCCGCCCTGGGTCACAGCTACCGTACACACAAGTGCTCAAGACAACACCTGGGTCCACACTTTGTGCTAGAGCTATTATGAGAGAGAGAAGCGGCACACCAGGGCCTCTAGCCACTGAAATTGAACGCCGCCTTGTGCATCCGGCTTTGCGGATCTGATACTGAGGAATCGAACCCAGATCTTTAGGCTTTGTAGGCAAGTGCCTTAACCGCTTAGCCATCTCTCCAGCCCAAGTTAGCATTTTTAAAACAACTTTTGATGGAAGCAAAATAAACAGAAGACTATGCATGGGAGACAAATATTCAGGCCACAGCATGTCAGCAGCCACTCCAACAGAGCCACACGGACAGACCAGCAAAAGGAGCCCGCAGCCCCACCTTGGGGACTTCCTATGGCCTTTGAGGATCTCCCAAGGGTAGTCACTCTCCTGAACTCAACCCCTCCTCCCGACTTCATCTGTTCCTCCATTTAGAACTTGCCATAAATGACTGGCAACACACTGTAGCCATTTAAGGTCTGACTTCTTTTGCTCAAGGGTTATGCATTTGTGCATCTGGCTCTAAGGGGTGCTGGGAATCTAAGCCAGAAGGCTTTGCAAGCAAGCACCTCTAACTGCTGAGCCATCTCCCCGGCCTCAATGGTTATGCATTTGAAACATGCCCCTTCCACTTCCATTCTAGAAATATCCCTTGATTTACCCATTGTGCTGTTAATGGACATTCAGGCAGTTTGAACTCTCCCCCCCCCCCAACTAAAGGCAGTAACAGTCAAAGTAATTGTAAAGTGAATTCTGTTTCAAAAGTGTTTCACACTGGACACTGCAAACCTCAAATTTGGCCAACCAGGCCAAAAGACTGAATGGGTGCAATAGTGGCATGTCTGTTATGGGGGAAACCAACTGCTCTCTAATTGGGCTGTAGGCCCACTCCACAGGAGGAAATACATGCCTAATACTGAAAAACTAATCAAAAGTCTATGGTGGGGAAGGTCATGAACATTAGGAGTGTAATGCTTGCTCTTGTCTGGCTAAATGCATATATTATGCCCACCAAACTACCCTGTACGCACTTTACCTAATGCTCATACCCATATATTAATGCTACTCTCATTTTTGGTTAGAGAAGCTTCTCTTTTCAGATGGCAGTGACCACTGGGATGACCCAAAAGGCACCATGGTGCTGAGAAGAAGTGACAGAGGAGTGTCCAGCACTGAAACATCTCTAACACACCCTCCAAGGCTCAGTGTACATTGCAGAAGAGGTGGTGGAAAGAATGCAGGAGCCAAAGGAAGGGTAGGACTGCTTACAATGCAACTGTCCAGACAGAAACTGGCCTTGATATCCATGACCTCACAGTGCCTAGCACTATTGTCACAAGACTCATAATAGGAGGAAAAGATGATGACATAAAAATAAAAGAGAGACTAATTAAGAGGAGGAGGGGATATGATGGAGGGTGGATTTGTGAGGGGAAAGTGTGGGTGGGTGGGGAGGGACTTATCATGGTTTATTGTCTATAATTATGGAAGTTGTCAATAAAAAAAAAGTTTAAAAAAAATGTTTCAATCTCCCAAGGGTCAACAACTTTACTTCCTCCCTGAACTGCTTAAACCCCGCCCCTTCCCCACATTCACCCCTTTGGGCTCTGACCTACATGTGCAGCCGCCCCTAGGCAGTAGTGACCCTCCAACACACAGGTTCTCAGACCTGCAGAAAGCTGCTGGGGGCCGCGCCAGGCACCGCACCCCTGGCTCCCTGCCACCCGGGCTCTGAGCCCTGCCGTGTCCCTTCTCCCAATACCTTGCAGTCATTAGAAAAACTCAGAAGATGTCCTGTCCTCTGAGGACAGGTAAGACCTGGATTCCGGCAGATTTGGCCTTCCTGCCTAGCCCCATGCTCACAGATGGGTCTGCCTCTTCCTGTGGGCCTGCATGGCCACCCCTACCAGTACCCACCTCTCCAGGGCTTGTCCCTTCAAGGCTTCTTCCATAGCTGAAGTCCTCAGCCCCTCCTTCTCTAAAGCATTATCCCCTCAGATTGTAAAGGGGTTCCTGGGGCCCACCCACTCCACTACAGCAGTAGCTCAGCTTGTTGAGTGACAGGATTGGCTTAGGTGGTGGCAAGCTCTCTCTCTGTTGATGCCTGCCCCCTCCACTGGCGTCTGGGAAGCCATTGTGCTCAAGCCATTTCTATCCCCTCTTTGCTGGCACCCCACCCCTTAAGTGACAACTCTTCACAAATCCTGGGCCCATTTCCTTTTGGGCCTCTTCTGGCCACAACACCCAATGTTGGGGAACCCCAAGTCTTCCAAGTCATCCCTCTTTCCCTTCCATTTCAGGCTTTCCCCGCCAAGGTCCCCTGCCTGACGTCTCAGGGAGATGCTTTTTGAGTGAAAGGATCTTCACCTTTCACATTTAGAAGCCACCCCAGCGTTTGCTCTGAACCACAGGTCACACTGAAGGACTCAGCGAACCCTTAGCTGAGTGGGGTAGAGCTGCCCAGGGTCTCCAACACTGAGGCAGGGTGCCTCCAGTGTTCCCCAAGACATGAAGCAGAATAGTCTGCAGAGCATGAGGTAGGTGTAAACAGAAGGCAACCTGCATTTAGGAAGTCCAGGGCTGGACCACAGTGGACAAGAGGGTTGTGTCCATGCACAGGCTGGGCCACAGCAACTGCCGGGAGCCCCACCGCTGCAGGCGGCCTCTGCTCTCAGAGGAGTTACTCTTTACTGTATGGGGAAGGATGTGTTTCAGTAAGAAAGAGAAGGCCCGAGAGCAGAGGACAGCCCAGGCCAGAGCTGCACAGGTCAGTCCCCTGCCCCGATGGGGGACACCCACAGAGGCCTCTTGTCACCCCAGCTTCATCATCCTGAAGGCACAATGTCTTGGGTCCCCAGCTAATCGTCACTGAGGTAGTGCCCAGGCCACAACTCTGAGGCCCAACCGAGCGAGGTGGAGGAGGTGAGAGAACCCTGGCAGGGCCTTGCTCGGGACAGTCCCTAGAGAACGTGAGGAGCAGCAGGAACGACGTGGATGGTCAGCTCCGTCTGAGACATGAGAGACTGGCTGACACCTAAGGTGAGAAGAACCAGGTCATTCCTGGAGCTCCGTCCCCGCCTCTCATTCATCTTCCTCTTGCATTACTGGAAATTGGCTGTGCTTCCAGGCCTCATCCGGGACAGAAGGCAGCCAGCCCTGTCCCAACGCAGGGAACACTGGGGCCAAGTGAGAAGAGAAGGCTGAAGCCACCCTTCCTACCTCCTGCATCTGGACTCTTCCCAGCTGCTGGGCCAGGAAGGCACAGAGTAAAGATCAGACAGAGAGGTCACCGAGAGCCAGATTTTAAGGAGGAAGAAATCAGACAGAAACATGTGCAACCTTCCCATCACAAGGAGCAAGGCTACAGAAGGACCCGCTGAGGGGATGGGCACAGCCTGCCCCCCAGAGTGGCTTTGACACAGGAGCAACAATGTGGGCAAATGCTGAGGCACATGAGGCCAGGAGGGTGGTCATCAAGAGCATAGATATGAACAAGAGGCTGCCACCCTAAAACTGCACATCAGATCTCAGTTTTTTCCTGGTCTCAAGTGACCCCAGGATTTTGCAGGCTCTAGGAAGCCGAGCGCTGAGTCAGGCTCTTATAGACATTTGTCCAACCCTGAAGGATAGTCAGCAGGGACTGAAAAGCCGCTCAGAAAACACCACGCAGCACCTAGGGACCCCTCAAGAGAGCAGGGAAGGTGTGTCTGCTGGCATGGCCATCAGCACGGTCACCCTCAGCGCAGGGCAGAGCAGACTGTCAGAGCCCCAGGCAGCACGCAGTTCTGCCGCAGCCAGCCGCTACCCGACGTGGCTAACGACAGGCAGGCGTCTGCAGGAAACGAGAACAGTTTCCAAGAAACACTTGTTACCTACGGACTCAGCGGCAAGCTAAGCACAGTGAGGGGCTGACACTGGGGTGGAGGGTGGGAATGACCTTGATTTAGGCCAAGGGTGTGGGTGGTCAGACCGGAAGTGATTCCAGGTTTCCTACTCACAGCCCAGGCTCCAGCTTAAGGGCCGGGGCCATTCTGTAAGCCACAATCACAGAGAGTCCACAGGGTAAAAAGAGGAATTCTGAGGAAAAGAGGGAGGAGGACACAAAGGGACCTTCTTCCTCCCCCTTAGGGAGCCGCCACGGACCATGGAGGTTAAGGGTGGGAGTCCCTAACACACCTGGTGACCACCCCAGAAGTGTCCAGGACTTTGCTGACTGCTCTGACGCCGTGGGCCCCTCTTCTCAGCACTTTTCAGCCGTATCGTTCCTTGAACTGTACAATGACACATTGCTGCTTAGAGGAAGCTGCTGGCACCTGGGAAGGCACATGTCCTTTGAGTCATATCTCCACCCTTTTTCAGCTGGCTCTAGGCTCTCGAAGCCTTCCCACCATGGCCCTCCCTTACCCATCCCTGCCCTCCACAGCTGGCTTTGTTTTCTCTCCGGAAGCAGCAGGGGCTGAGACTCAAGCCATCTATTTGGCAGCTGCTGAGGTCACTGCCCAAGTCCTGGGAGCTTCCGAAAGACTGTTGAGAGCAAAAGGAAGAAGGAACATCCAGTAGGGTTTCCTGCTCAGACTATCCACAGAAGGACTTCCCTCTCTGTGCTGAGCAGCCATTCTACAAAAGACCATTCCAGATTCACAGCTTCTCTTCCACTGAATCCGAGCATATGAGACACATAGAAAACATACATGCACACGCCGCCCTGTGCAAAAGAGGACACTTTGGTTGGTGCCATCGTGGCACTGGGGCAGGTCGTGAGTGCAAAGGGTACCTGCTGCACAACACCCATTCCCCAAGAGGAGAGAAATGAAGACCTGGAAACCTAAGTGAAATGACAAAGTCATTTGAGGATGGGGCAAGTGAAGCGCAAGAGCAGTGAACACAGGTCGGGGCCAGGATGCCCTGCGTGGGAGGGAGAGCACCCTCCCAGACATCTGCAGGATGACCCCGGGTCATCAGAGTGTCACCAGCTCCCTTTCCGCCAGGCCCTTCTTATTGCCCTGGTGGTACCATTGCCCTAAATGCCTCTTCCCCAAGCTTCAAGGTTGCTCACAGAAAAAAAAGAAGAAGCCGTCAGAGGGACCTTGGCTGGCTGATAGGAGTAAGACATTGTCAAACTAGACAAGCTGGGCAGTTACCTCACAAAGCCCCTCCCTTTCTTAGGGCCCCAGTTCCCTTGTATGCCTGGCTTCCCGCCTTTCTTCCAGGAGCACTTTTGGCTTTGTCCTTCTGTCGCCTCTTGGCCTCCCCCACTAATGCCCTGCAGCTTCCTACTCTTCCCCTTGGCCTTCTTGTTTTGTTTCTCTGTGCTGTCATACAGTGTGTGAGGACCCAACCCTGGAGCTGGCCACAGAAGAGCTCAGCACTGGGGCCGGCACCCTCATCATGCCTGGGTAGACTCGCCCCTCTCGTCTACCCTGTGTAGAACAGCCCTGTGTTTTTCTGTGGGAGCTGAGGCATTGGGGAGGGTGAGCCAAGCTGATAGAAGAAAGCAAAACCGGCTTCTCTCAGCCCAGCACCCTGCCTTGCCCTGGTGTTGCTTCTTCTGGTGCCTCTCCTGAGAGGACACTCCTTGTCCTACCCATCCCAGGTTTCTGGGCCCCAGGCAAGGTCCCAAGGTCAGTGCCTCTCGGCTCAAGGGCCTCATCTTCCCAACCATTCTAGACCTCTCCCTTTGGGATCATGCTGCACCCTCTTCTTCCCACCTTTATCAATAAGCTACTGGGTAGGCGGAGGGACTTCCACAGTCACCTCCCTGCAAGGGTTCAGGATGCCTGGCACAATCGTAGGTGCTCAATAAATATTTGTTGAATGAATGAACTGAGAACTCTGGCCCTTCCACTCAGTGTCGTGTCCCACCCGGGCAGCCTAACAAACCTGGAGGAAACTTGACCCCACTGTGGAGCCCATCTCCAAAGTGCAGCCCTGCCATGGTCTAAGTAGCTCAGTTCTTACAAAATGCTTCCACTGGACACTTCCCAGTTGCATGTCAGATTCTCTATCCCTACCAAACTGTCCACAGCCACGAGCTCCTTCTCTTTAGGCTGGCCTTGCCTTGCTGATCTCCTAAACTTTCCTTTCTCCAGTCTTGTACATGAGCTCTGCTGAAAGACGCAGCCCTTCTGGAGCATTCCACGGTGGATCCCTCTACAGTCCCCCTGTGCTGCTGTGGTCCGGGGTTGCCCGCACTGCCCTCAAGCTCCCGTCTTCTTCCTCACCTTCACCCTTCCAGTTACAGCAGCTGTCGCACCAGACGAATGTCCACACCACCACCGTGAGCCCTCCCAGTTCCCATCACCTGCCCGTACCATACCCTCAATATGCCCATCAGTCCTGCGGGGTGATTCCTCTGCCTCAGTGGTCCCATTGCCCTCCAGCCAGGCAGTGCCATGTTACTCGAGGTCTTGCCTCCCTCCAACTTAGCTCGCCTTCCATTAGAATCAAACGTGCGCGTCCTCCTTCGGCTAGCGCCTCTGTCAAAGATTCCCTCTAGCCAGGGGTCTTCTGATTGGCAGTCTTCAAGGCTTGCTCATGGGTCTCAACCTATTCGACAAATGTAACTGGCTAAGTGTCTTCAGTGCCCCATCCTGGAACTTTTCCTTTTCCTTTTTATCACAGAATCAGTGTGCGCTGTTCCACAGCACTCGAGAGTCAGCGTGAGTCTGCCGGGTGCCGTCCACTGACTGCCACTCTCTGGGGAAATAGCACCCCTGTGGGCTGTGTCTCCTTCCAGACCTTTTTCTATGCACAAATATTTGGGGACTGTATGGATGGGGAAATAGGACTGTACCTGTGCACAGCGTGACATAGCTCACTTTGTTTCAACTCACATATCCACGCAGTTCCATGTGGGCAGTAGACATGACAGTCACTGTAATGCGGCAGTGTGGGACCACACACTAGAAGCACTGACATCCAGCATGCCCCTAAGCAGTAGCTTAGGTTGTTTTCTTTAAAAAAAAAAAAAAATGAAAAAAAAAAAAAACATGGAAACTTTGAATTTTTGTGTCATTCTTGTGCAGGAGCCATGCTAATCTTTGTATTGTTCCAATGTCACTTGCTGCCTACCTAAGTGGGCACATGTTCAATTTCTTAACATTTTTAACTTCCTGGTCTACAATTGCCTCACAAAGTTGAGGAGTATTTCCGTTGGGGAAAGCCCTCAAAATAAGATGGCATTTCATACTGAAATAGTTGATCCTGTTAAATGTCCCACCAAAACACGTGTACCATGTCCTGTGCATGCCCACAGTGCTCAGGGATGCACCTCTGCAGGCTGAACCCTAATGATGGGTCCTTACTGACACTCTCAAACCCTTCCCCAACCCCCCCCCCCACCCAGATGTCTCTCCTTTTGAGAGGCTTTCTTAAACCTCCTCCACCCCCCTTTTGCTGTCCCACCCCCTTCCGCCTCCCTTTATTATTGTTTCCTAAGTCCCATCTACCCCCGACTGCAGGTGCCAGAAGCTCGGCGTGCTCCGGAACCTCCGCGGCTGGGCCGGTGCGCAGCCGCAGAGCTGACAGCAAGCCGCCAGCCCAGCGCGGAGGAGCGTGAGGGGAAGCTCGCTCACTCAGGCATTCTACAAATATTTATTGAGTAGCTATTAAGTGCCAGAGAGGCTGCTGCATCAAATCGGGTTGAATCAGCTTTGGGAGAGAGAGAGAGATAGAGAGAGAGACACAGAGAGAGACAGAGAGAGAGAGAGATTAAGGCCATTTCACACATCCACGCCTTCAAGCTGTACTACCACCCTGAGGAAAAGACTTCTGGTACATATTCCAATCCCCAGCTGCCTGGCCTGAGGGATCAGGGAAGGACATTGGAACAGAGGTCTGAATGATGGCCTGGTCACGACGAAAAAGGTGGGGAGGTGCTCCATAATGGATTCAAAGACCAGAGCCAGAAGAGAATGAGGAACATTCCAAAAGAGAATGAAGTTTAATGGTCAGCAGAGGAGCTGGGCAGTGGCAAAGATGTGTTTGGTGCATTTTTTTTTAACTTGGCCTTGCCATCATGTTTAGCCACAGGAAATAATTTTTAAAAACCAACCTGTGTTGCACATCATAGTTTCCTGCTTGCCCGAGGCCCCAGGACCTTGGGTTTAGCTGCCAGGAGAAGTGAGGCACAACACAGCCTGCCTCCCTCCCTCCCTCCTCACACTTCCCCCCTCTGTTGCCCTCCATTTTTAAACCCCTATGGACTCTTTTCGGGTATGAGGCCTCCCTTGGCCAGACCTCAAACTCTTCCTACACGTTATTGAAGGGAGAACATTTGGGTTCAGTAAAGGCGGGGAGGGGGCGTCAGGAGGCTCCGGAGGAGCTGCTTGGCTCTGAGCCCGTCTCCTTCTGCTTTCCAAGCCCACCCTGGACTCGAGAGGCACGCATGCCCCACCCTTCCCACTTCTGGGGACCTGTGCTGGGCAGTGCCTGCCCACTGAGCATGAAAGGACGGCTCCTCCTCGGTCACCCACTGGCCATTCGTGTCTTGGGCACCCAGGCACCTCTTAGTAGAGCCCGAGAAATGATGATCCCTTTTCATCAGAAAGACCCATGAAACTACTTCACCTTGGCTCCTGACCCATGGGCTCCTTCATCTGTGGAACTTAAGTTTCTCCAGATACTGATTGGTCTGACCACTAGCTGACCCCATTTGGCTACTTAAAAGCTTCCATAGGCAACACCTTCTGATATTGGGACATGTGACCTTGGTCTAGAAAATCCTACCCCAAACGCCCTGGCCGGGCAGCCAAGAGCTACTCACTGTGCCAAGGGAAGCCAGCGCTCTAAGAACTTTCCCTTGTTGCCCTAGGCAGTACTGTGGCACAGAGGGCTCAACACTCCACTGCCGCTGAAACGTGTTCTTGTGCAGCTCATTTCCTCACAGCACCCAGAAGCCCCACCTAAGACACCTGAGACACCCTTCCACTAGCTCCCACAAGAAGTTCAGAGGCCCAGCATGCCCCTCCACCCACTGGCCCACCATCCCACCTGCTTGTCTGTAACCCTGGGTCTGTGGTATAGGAACTTGTTGACAACTTCCACCCACACACCACAGCAGCCCCACACACGTTAGTAAGCCTGCTGTGTTGGCATGCGGGTCCCCTGGCACCCATCCATTCACACTGATTAGCAACCACTGGGGCAGCACAGAGCCCAAGATATTTGGCCCTGGCCACATCCCTGCTGTTAACCTTGGAGGGAAGGACACAGAGATTCCCGGAGGGAAGCCTTTTGACTGGGATATCCCTTCTTTGGGGGTGATTTTTTATCAGAGTATGTGAGGAACCCAGTGTGCTATTGTACCCCTCAACATGTTCCATGTGGCTCTGCTCCATTTCAAAGTCCTCTGGAGGCAAAAGGATCACTATAATAAAAACCAGATTCTTAAAGGAAATCCTTTTAAGATTAAAGCTCTGCTTGTGTGGGGAGGGGTAATTTTAGGACTGAGCTGCCCCCCCCCCTCCCGCTTGAGCTCTCACGATGCCTCAGTTCTACCAGGAGACCTTATTCCAGAGCCAGCCTGGGTTCTGGCTAAAGTCCCCAGTGCAGACTGTTGGGCTGCCTCGGTTTGCCAACAGAACTTGGAAACCCTCTTCTGCATGAAGTCAGGTGCCACCCTAGACAGCAACGTCTTGGTAGGTTGAGGGGTCTAGGCTGGCCGTAGCACCTTCTCTATTCCTTAAGAAACTCTCCCAGTTAGTTGGTAGGGAGAATTGTTTCCAGCATCTTCTGGGGGTCCAGTTACGAGTTGTGAAGTACTCATGTAGAGTGACTAGAAGGGCAGTGGGACTATGGAGTGCCCTTCCAGTAAGCAGTCCACTCACTCTGTCCAGGAACAGATATCACAAGACCCCCTGGGGCTCAGAAGCCCTGTTCCTTCTAAAGTTGACAGCAAGGATGATCTGCAAAAGAAGCCGAAACTCCAAAGGAAAATGCCGAAAGGAGGAGGCAAGGGACTTGGAACCTTCTAGAAAACTGAGGGGTAAAGACATGCTGGAGGAAAGGGAAATGGGTGTCTCCTGGGGCTGGATCTAAGATGGGTCTTCCCATCTCTGTCACCTGACTTCTTTCAGAGTTGTGTCCCTCTCTGCAAGAGCCCAAGAAAAGAGGGGCTCCCTGGCCTTTAGGCTGCAAGCAAGGACACCTGTGTCTTGCTGTGGAGGACAGGGCGTGAGAAGGTGGAAGGTGAGGGGTTGCTTCCTACCATGTGGGCTTCCAGGAATCTGTGGCCACCTTTATCATGACTGCTTGATGTCTCCAAGGGTGATGCTGTAAGGGCTGGGGGCAACACCTGCCTGCTGGGGACAGGTCAGAGCTACGGTTGTAGGCCATGACAAGGGACAGAATGAGGAAAGTAACATCTCTCTCTCTACACCTGGACCTGTGGCATAGTATACATGTCTTCGCCATAAGACAACTCCACACGTGTTGAGCAGCAGTCCTCTCTCTCCCAAGTCTTCTCCTCACTCATAGATCTATCTATCACTTATAGATTATTTATTGACACAGATGTTAGAGTTGAAGGAGTGCTGGGCAGAATTTCTCTCTGCTCATCAGCTTACTTGAACCAGTTTACACATTTAGCATAAACCATCTTGGAGATCCCCCTGCCATGGAAACTTGTGCTGTGTTTGCAACTTGCCCCAAACTTGCTTCAGTCTGTGTTTCAGCTCTAACCTATTCTGCCAAAGTGCTTTCTGCTAGTATTTCAATGTATCTGGAAAAGTCTAGTTCCATTTAAAGAAAGAAGCATTATCTGCCTTCCCTGTCCAGGTAGAAAAGACTGGCATCAGTACTACCAGCATCGGTATTTACGACGAGCTCACTAGCTCCCCAGTGAGATACCGGCCACCTTTGTCCAGGCTGTGCTTTATTCTAAACTGTGCTTGATCAAGAAGATACCACATGACATTCTAAAATGAAAGTCTGCCAACTGGTTTCACTCTAGCCTCTCCCCCAGCACTCTTTTGGAGTAGGCAAGGGAGAGGCTTGTGGGCCACTTGTCACTGCAGTTCCAAGTCCACAGCTTCCCAAGAGCAGGCTTGCTGAATGCCAGGCAGCTTAGGATGCAATGCGAGGACTGGGCAAAGGCCTCATTTTCCACAAGCACTCACAAGCCTATGGCTGGTCAGAAGAAGGAGAGCTCTGCCTCAAGACCCCGAAACCTCGGCACTGGAACTGTCCTTGGCAGGGGGAGGAAAAGCTAAGAAGGGCATTCCCAAGTCAGTAGGGAACCCCCAGTTTTACTGGCCAAAGGTTACTACATGGTTTAGTGGATATGTCTCAGCACAAGTATCCCCTGGGTCCAGAAGAGACCAAGCAAGGGCAGGAGGAGCCAAGCCAAGTAGGAGCTGCTCACCCCATTTCCTTTGTCCAGGTCCCCAACCTCAGAACCCCACATCCAGGGCTTAGGACTCCCTCTGGTGGTTCTGTGGTATTGGGGTGACATCCCTTCCTTGGATCTACCTGGGAGTCTGGGGGAAGGTGGCCAAGAGCTTGGTCCTCGCCGGGTCTTTTAGGGATATCAGTGTTCCCAGCCTCCTAAGGACTCCTAGATTTTGTGTGTCGAAGGTTCGGCTGAGGACTAGTGAATCTCTGAGGAAGGCCTACCCCTGCACTCACCAGCTGGAGATGGAGACTTTGCATCTGTAGGGGAAGGTCAGCCTCATTTCTGTGCAGGACTAGGTGGCTTGGGCTCACGAGACCCCCTCCCCAACATCTCAAGAAATGGTCTCCCATTGTGTATTTTACCCAACACAGGTAAGAGGTAAGGAGTCATCAAGGACTTTTAACTTTGTCTCACTAAAAGGCGACTCATGATCCTGGAGTGAAAAACTGCTCCCACCCCCAGCTTCTTCCAGGTTAGAGATATGAGGTAATCCAGTGGGGTTGGGTCTCCAGCAGACCCAGCAGAAACTGTGACTATGACCACAGACATAACACAGTCTGTCGGGGCCTTAGCCAGCATTTGACATTTGCCACCTGCTTCTTCCTGTTGAGGTCTCCTAGAGCAACAGTGCTCCTAACCCTTAATATAGATGTGTTGGCAATGACCACTGTCCAGAATTAGAATTCTCTGAAAGTCCTAAAATTTGTCTTTTTTTTTTGAGGGGGGGGGGGAGAGGCCCACTACTGCTATTCCTGGTCTAATATTCTTTCCAAAGAGTTCATCTTTTGAGGTGGGCAAAGCCAGGAGCTATTATCCAAGTGGGTGCCTGGTCCTGTCTGTGTGTAGGGGTCAAGGGAAGCCTCCTACAGTGAAGCCTCCCTTCTGTCTCCACAGTGTTCTCTTTTGGCAAGGCGAGGGAGGTCTGCCCCAGAAGAGGCCAGAAAGGCTTTGCTATGTATGTGGCCTGCACTTATGTCCTGTGACCACACCAGCTACTGGCTCTGATCCGAAGCCTGCCTCTCAGCTCTGGGTGAGCACGAAGCCCCATGGTTCCTGCGGCAGGTCCCTGCTGGTCTGCAGGGACTGACTCCTGAGGCTTGCTTGGAACTAAAGGTTCTGCCACAGCCAATGAAACAAGACCAAGCAAAGACCAGCACAACACCTGGGGATGACAGGATCTAATGGGAGAGGACTGGGGGGGGGGGGCGGGGGAGAGAGACAGCTCCAGAGAGTACCGATACCTGGGAAACTCAAGTCCCAACAAGGAGGCAAAATCTTCAGTTTCCTCCAAAAGCTCACACCCTGTGTGCACTCTGGGACCCTTTAATCCAGTCGCCCCAATTCAAAGCCCTTGCAACTCTTATCTCCTCAGGCTAGGCAGGCAGGCTTCCGTGGCTCCTTTTCTTTAGGAAACTAGCCTTTTTCTGTAGGTTGAGCAGGCAAGAATAAATAGACTATATGGTTTTTTTAGGGAGCAGGAAGGTATCTTTTGGAGGGTGGGGGTTTGTTGTCATCCACGGACCATCCAGTGCGCACACCAGGAGTCCTTCCTGGTCCAGGGAGAGGAGAACCTCCTGGCTCTGTTGTCCTTAGAAGGTATGTATGTACTTAAGGGGGAGCAAACGAAGCCTGCTTGGGCTCCATTCTCCAGTAGTTAAAGCTCAAACTGCCCTAGCTCCTTGGAGGCACCCTGTGATCTCACGGTGCTCCGCAGCCCCTCCCACTCACTGCTGACGCAGATCTCACTCATGAACTTAGGGCTTTCCTTTTAGCCTCTGCACCAGGGCCAGCCATCTGTCAGTTCAAAGCCAGCAGCTGCAGAGGGCCGAGGTGACCCACCCTGGGGAAGCCTGTCTTTAACTTAAGGTCAGGAACAGGTAGATGCTAACGGTGAGAGCCTTGGCCACCTTGCACTTATCCACATATGCCACACAGGCAGCCCTAAACCACAGCTAGGCCAAGCACTGGCCTGAGAACTCATGGTCTCCCAACTCCAAAGGACAGGACTGGGAGGGCCGGTCAGTGGCTGCTTCGAGGCCATCTTCTACTTGCACTTTCTCCCCTGGGGAGAGGCTGTCATGGTATCTTATCACCTCTGGGTTCTAGGTGATGAAAGGGCCTCTTTCTAGAGGCTTCCCACTGAGCAGCTAGCTGTGCCTTGCATGCCTAACCCTTTGGAACTCAGGGTAATATGCTCAAAGACTCTTCAATGAATTACTGGTGAAAGACACTTCTGAGGCTCTTTAGTACAGATCCTTTCCCCTACTTCCCTGACAAACAGATCACATGGTCAGGAAATGTGTCCCCCCAAATGTAAAGATAGTGGGCAACGTCCCCTCCTTCCCAAACGCTTCTCCGTTCCATTTTCCTAAGACACCCCATCCAGTCCTACACTTGAGAGACCTGGCCGGCCCCTGACATGTTTTGTTCCCGGAGCCAAATCTATCAACCTTGCACCCCCTTCTTCCCCCCAAGGCCTGGGTGGCGAGCCACCATTGACTTCTGCTAGCCTCAAGTTGCATGCCAGCATTTCTTCAAGATGCTCACAGTTGTACCTGAATTCAGAAGCAGCCCGAGCAAGTGCCCAAGCTAAAGGCTGATCTTAAACTTGAAAATATTAAGATTGCTAGCCCCCTCCCCCCCCAAGTATTCCACAACATCTGCATCTTGGGGCAGGGGGAACAACCGCGTGCCTTCATTTGGGACCTAAGTCCTAACATCACTGGGTGAGCGGCCTCCATCCGGCCCGCCTGTCCTCCAGCCTTGTCTGTCTTTGGAGCGCCTAGCCGGGACCTTGCTTTGGGGACTCGCAAGTCACAGCAGCCCTGAGCTGAAGCTACATGCCATCTCTCTCCATGACTAAGTGGCCCGCAAGCGACACCCCGCGAGCTGGGCCTCCAAGAACGAGCTCCCGTGCCCACGCGCGGAGGCGCTGCGTGAGCGCGGCGAGGGCACGCCCGCACACGCGGCGGGGGACGGCCCACGCCTCGCGGGGCCCTGCTTCAACTGCCCAACGGGCCCTGAGACCCGGGTAGATACGCCCCGCCCCTCAGCTAGCCCCGCCCCCACCGTCAACGGCCGCGCGCGGCGAGCCCGAGGGCGTGATCAGCACTGCCTCGCCCCGCCCCCGCCGTCAACCGCCGCGCGCTGCGAGCCTGAGGGCGGGGCTAACGCAGCCTCGCCCCGCCCCCGCCGTCAACCGCCGCGCGCTGCGAGCCCGAGGGCGGGGCTAACGCAGCCTCGCCCCGCCCCCGCCGTCAACCGCCGCGAGCTGCGAGCCTGAGGGCGGGGCTAACGCAGCCTCGCCCCGCCCCCGCCGTCAACCGCCGCGCGCTGCGAGCCCGAGGGCGCTGAAGTCGCCGCTCGCGCTGTCCCTGCCCTTCCAGCTCCCGGCTCGTAGTCACACGCTGTGCGGTCCGCGCGCGGGCCCCAGGGCAGCCCTGATTTCAAACGTCCTGTCCCGTTGTCACCTGGAGCGGCGCTCTGGGGGAACAGGTCCCCACGCCCTCTGGAGAGCGGCCGGGGTTTGAAGCCCGGGAAAGTCAGCTAATTCCGATATCTCGACCCACTACCAGACTGCCTCTGGGGTCCACAGTGTGTTGATTCATTCTGGTTGGCTTGCATACAAAGACGTGGGCTTCGTCGTGTTGTGTTTCAAGCAGGTCTTGTCTTTTGAGAACCTCCTTTGGGGCGGGAAGGGTCCCCGGGCTTGAGTCCGTCAAAGCCTGTCTCCCCCCCTCCCGCCTCCCACGCACCTTGAAGCCAAGAGCACCCCCCGCTTGCCCCGGCAGCGCCCTCCAGCCCCGAGGACTGGGTGGGCTGCATTTCCTGGTATTCCTTAGTTCCAGCTGGGCCGCCCCTCCTGCATCAGCCAGTCATCCGCTCACTATGGGGGACCCCCGCTCCCTCCTCTCCTGCCCTCTGGGCCTTGCTTGTCCACAAGCTCAGGTCCCAAGAGTAGCCTAAGAGCCTACCAAGTGTCCCTACTGGAACCTTGCTGGGAGAGCAGTTAATCAGCTGAAAGTGTGCAACCCATCTCTGCCCCATCCCACATCCCCCAGCCCCAAACATCCCCTCTCAGTAACGGAGAGCTTTCTATTTTATTTTGGTTCTTGGGGTTTCAAGGTAGGGTCTCACTCTAGCCCAGGCTGACCTGGATTCACTATTGTAGTCTCAGGGTGGCCTCGAACTCATGGCGATAATCCTACCTCAGCCCACAAGTCCTGGGATTAAAGGCCTTCGCCGCCACGCCCGGCTTTTTATTTTCTTATTTTTGGAACAGAGAGCTTTTTTAAGAGCACAGGCTATTTCAAATAGCTATTTCTTGAGGCAAAGGGAAGGAGGTTCTGAAATGAACTAGTGTGACACCAGTACAACAGAAAGTTTATAGCGATGTTTTTACAGGACCCCAGTCCACCTACAGTTCTCACAGAAGGTCATGCATGGGTGGTAAACTGTAAACAGCCTAGGAGACAGAAGGCATGAGGGAGGGGACACCTATTTGGAGTAGTGCTTGGACTTCAAAGTAGCAGAAATTTCGGGGACTTCCTTGAAGGTGCAGGTATGCATCCTGACAGTCTGAAGAGGGAAGGCCTTGAGACATTGAAGGACAGGAGAATTCTTCCTGAGGGTCAGAGCCTGGGCTCTGGTAGCCCTTCCTGTTAGGTAAAAAATATCTAGAAAACCACTGATGCAGTTGCCTTTGGGACCCAAGGTTTTATTAATGCCAACCAGGGGGTGGTGGGGTTCAGAGCAAAGAGGTAGAGAGGCATCTCTGAACCGCCTAGTAAGAGAAAGAAGGTTTTAGACTTAGGAAGGGAGGAGTATGTGGTGTCTGCTTAACATGGTGGTGGTAATTTTGCTGGAGCCAGACCATCCCAAATCTTTGTAACAAAGGTGGGCTTTTGGGTCTACACGTGTTAGCTCCCACTCATGTGTAGAAGGGCCTAGGAAGTACCATGCAGAAGGTGTTGATCCCAGACTCAAGCTGAGCTTACTTACAAGCAAGACATGAAACAACTCTTTGAAACCTCCATTTCCATTGGGAGTTAGAGCAGGGCCAAAAATAGACTTCTGAAATCTTTATATTAGCATGCCAAGTTTAGCCACCTGTCCTCAATAAACCAATTTAAAAAACAAAGCAATAGTGAAAAGCAGAGAAAATTTTATTTAATGGGACCACATTGGGAAGAGGAACAGCCCATCTCTGAGGTCTTGACATTTTAGATTTCGAGGGCCAGAGGGATACATAGACAGCCTGGTCAAGATTATGTCTTGCCCATCATGGTTTCGGCTCTAGTTTGTCCTGCAAGGTGGTCTAACAGGTTGTCAGAACTGTGACATCTCTTCCTCAGCACAAGTCCTCCCTCTGGCTGGCCCCAGGGTTCAGCCTTTCCATCTCCCAGCATGAGCTTCTTGGGGACCTTCCTATTCCTTGGAGATCATTGTTTCAGTAGTCTGGTAGCTGAGGGAAAGGGGCACACAAGTGTCCCTTCAGAATGCCTTCACTCCTGCCTAGGACAGTTTTCCCTGGGCACCTAGCTGAAGCGATCATCAATCAGCTTTAGAGGGAAAGACCCTATCAAGCAAGAAGGAAGTGCAGTGACTCTGGCCCTGGCAGGGGTGATGGTTTCTGGCACCTGAAAAAAAGGAGGAGGGTTGGATCTGACAGGATTCCTTGTTTGCACGTGAACCAAATTGCAGCTGGGAGCAGGGAAGGCAGGTTTGGGATGAGGGGGAATTTACACTTCAGACTTCTTAGAAGAGCCTTTTTTTTTTTTTTCTTTTTATTTGATTCACTGTGCCACATTGCTTAGAGGGAGTGTCCTTGCGAACTATGGTTTCCACTCTCAGAAAAGGCCAAGGCTTTTGAGATGGTTAACTAAGTAAGCATGCTTGGAGAGTAAGGATGGCAAGGGCTACCTCAGGAGGATCTTGGAATTAGCAGACCCTTACAGCTTACTGGGATCCCGCTGAAGCCTGGCCCAACCTTCTGGATGGAAGGGGAGACCTCGGCCTCTTTTAATTATTTTTTGTCATCTTGCTTTTGGGCATTAAAAGCAGAGAGAGGGCTGAATTCCAATGGTGTTTCCAGAAGTCAGAAGGTATAAACTAGGGGTCAGGACCTGTGGAAGCTTCCAAGTCTATATCTTGTCGTTTCTGAATTCTTCTATTTTGGTCAACTCCTTGATTCCTCTATAGCTAAGACCCTTAAGACAGCAAGGAAGAGGGAAGCAGAGACTCCACAGTCAATGGCTAGTCTCCAGAGGAGCTCAGACCGCTTCCAAAAGAAACAAGAGACTCAGTCCTTGGAGCTCTTCTGCTATCAAGAAATAGCAGAAGATGGGCTGAGAATAAACAGAGGAGTGTTCTGGAAGTATATTCAGAAAGCCCTGAGGTCTTCCAGGAAGGTGTGAGGGATCTGGGCAAGAGCACAACTGAGTTAATGACATCTGTTGGACTTTTCTATGAACTTGGTACAGTGTGACCTTCCTCATCAGACCAGGTGCCCCTGGGAGGTGCAGCTTTCTCTTTTCTCCCTGATGATTTTGAGCTGTCAGGTGCTCTGCACTAAATTTTATTTTAACATTTAAACAGTATGTTTACAAGTTCATTCTTCCAGATCTCAGATCTCAGTTTATTCCTTCTTCAGGTCATAGTAGCAGAATTCTCCCAGAACTTCTGCTGGCTAAGGGAGTTTGTCTCCCAGCCCTAGAGCACTCCTTTCAGAATTATCAGGAAATAGGACATTTACTGGCTTAGTGAGCTATTTAAATGTGTTTAGAATTAACCTGTTTCATAAGATATATTTGTGCAATATTGGAGTAGATAAAGCACTATTCAAATGAAAGATCATTTTAATTATTTATTTATTTATTTTTTATTGACAACTTCCATAAGTGTAGACAATAACCTATGGTAATTCCCTCCCTCCCACTTTCCCCTTTGAAACTCCACTCTTCATTATACACCTTCCCCCTCTCAATCAGTCTTTTATTTTGATGTCATCATCTTTTCCTCCTATTATGATGGTCTTGTGTAGGTAGTGTCAGGCACTGTGAGGTCATGGATATCCAGGACATTTTGTGTCTGGAGGAGCACGTTGTAAGGAGACCTATCCTTCCTTTGGCTCTTACATTCCTTCTGTCACCTCTTCTGCAATGGACCCTGAGCCTTGGAAGGTGTGATAGAGATATTTCAGTGCTGAGTACCCCTCTTTCACTTCTTTCCAGCACCATGATGCCTTCTGAGTCATCCCAAGGCCACCGCCATCTGAAAAGAGAAGCTTCTCTAACCAAAAGTGAGAGTAGCATTAATATATTGGTATGAACATTAAGAGAAGTGCTTACTGGGAAGTTTGGTGAGCATAGTATATACATGTAGCCAGACAGCAGCAGATGTTACACCACTAGGGCTCATGACTACCCCTGTTGTAGGTTTTCAGTATCAGGGATGTATTCCCTCCCATGGAGTGGGCCTCCAGTCCAATTAGAGAGCAGTTGGTTTCCCCCATAACAGACATTCCACTATTGCATCCATTGGCTCATTTGGCCTGGCTGGCCAAATACAAGGCTTATGGTGTCCACTGTTGAGTATCTCCACTGGTGATTTCTCTCTCCCCCATTGAACTGCATGCAGCATGACTTTTTCGTTCTTTCTGTCAGGTGGTTTACATGGAGGAGGTTTTCAGCTCAGCTCCAGCAGAATTTCTTAGTGACCTTGCAGTCCAAGTATGTGGAATCTTCAGCAATAGGGGAAAGATGGTTTTTCTTGTTTGATTACAACAGATTCTTCTCAGCCAAAGTCTGGAGGGGCAAAATCAAGGCAAATTGTTAAAAAAAAAAAAAAAAAAAAGAGGAAGTCCAAACACCCAAACAAAAGTTTTGCTAGAAATTTGGGCTGGAGATGGAAGAAGGAGGGTCAGAAGGTTAGGGAAACCCAGGTAATGGAGGAACCTCCTCCTGGTTACAACAGATTGGTTAAATGGCTCATTCTGAGGGCTAGGAGGGACCAGCTGCGTTGAGAATGGGCACATCTGGACTGGGGAGATAGCTCAGAGGTTAAAGGCGTCTATTTGCAAAGCCTGCTGGCCCAGGGTTCAGTTCCTCACTCATGTACAACCCAGATGCACAATGCTGCACATGCATCTGCAGTCAGTTTGCAGTAGCAAGAGGCCCTAGTGTGCCCATATTCATTCTCATTCTCTCTCTTTCCCTCCTTCCCCATAAATAAATAAATGTTCTAAAAAAGGCTGGGCACACCTGGGGTCACTCACTGTCACATTTGAAGTACCTGTGTGTGATTTCACACTGAGGATGCAAATTGCTATCCTGAAGATGGCCTTTAGGACATTACTAAGTAAATTCAACAGAGAGCCCTTCCAGGCTAAACAAAGAGGGGGACTTTTACTCATTAATTAAGGGTATGTCTCTTGTCATTTTCCAAGCCCACATCTGCCCCTGTATCTCAACCTCTGACACAAAAGCCATGGAACGAAAGAAAGAGTAAATAAATAAATAAAAAGAAAAGGAAAAGATTGCTGCTTCTTGGCGTCCCTTAATGCCAACATGCATGTGATTTCACACTGTATTTTTCAGAGGGATCAAGCCATAGGGACAGTGTGTTAGTGCAGATCTTTAAAGGGTTTGGGCTGCAGTTGACGTGGGAGTACAAATTTACTCAAACAAAGGTTTAGCACTTAGAGCTGCTCTGGAATTTACCATCACCAAGTGGGGACCTTCGCTGGGCCTTATCCTGGAAGTTGTTGTATATTTGTATATTTTATTTTTGTCATTATTATTATTTTTACAAAAAGCAATATTTCACCCTCAATTTTATTGACAAGATTGACTCTAGTCTACTTCAAGTTGGGGGTGTGCTCTGTGAGGAGCTTCCAAACTAAGATCTACCTCTACCCCATGCCTTGGCACCTCCACGCCACTCTGAAAAAACTAGATAACAGGGTAGACGTTAGAGCCTGTCTAGTCCAACCCCTTTATTTTACAGATGAGGAAACTGAGGCCCAGAGAGGGATGGTCTTCCTCTGGCCCTTCGGCTTGTACAGTGTTCTCTCTGCAGGCACCCAGGGCCTTGCAGACCAGTCCCATCTCCCCTTGCCCCATGTCCCGCACTGTTCATCTCAATGTTTTCGAATGAATGTTTTGAGTCGGCGGCCACTCGCTGCCTTCTGTGGGGCATGGTGAAGGCAGACCGCTCGGCTCTCTGCCCCCACCCCAGCGCTGCAGGGTCAGTTCTTATTGGCGTCTTTCCGTTCCTCATGAGCTCAGGGTGTAGGGCTTCCCGCCCTTGCGCTACTTGTCCATAAAGCATATCCTGGAGAATATCTGTTGATGCTTTACACCGAGTCAGTTTTAAGCAAAAGTCCTCTTCTTAGTTGAATGACAGGAGAGGCAGCTTTGCACTATTTTCCTCTGCCCTTCCTTAGTCAGGATGCCAAAACTCAATAAAGTAAAATGTTCTACCCTGGGCCTGGAACCAACATTCAAACCTTCCCTAATCCATTGCCCTCATTTGAAAGGCCAAAACTTTGTTTAAAAAAGGATGGCTGTGTGTGACTCTTGACAGCACACTCATTACTTGTGGTCACCCATCACTTTGGAAACGAGAGATGGCACTGCTGTGGCGTGTGGCAGTACTTAGGAGTACAAGGGGTTGGTTTTGTCCCCTTCTTTTTACAAATGAGGAAACATTCTTTAAGTAGGATTAGAATCACAGAATGCAAGCCCCCAGGACTCCCAGCCCGGTCCTCAGCACCTTCCTTTCACAAAAAATTTTGGTAGTCTGGCCCTCCCACTTGCACTTCCAAGTCTGAGGAAGCTGGCCCCCCCGCACTGAAGGGCCTGTCACGTGACAGTCCCCTGGCTCGTCCCAGAGAAGCAGGGTCTGAGCCTTTGTACTCTGTGCCACTGTAGTCCCAGTTCTCTGGTGTCCGTTTGTGTCCCTGGCTCTGATGCTTTCTTGGACAACAAGTGGCTATGGCAGCCACTCTCTAGCTGCCAGGTCAGTTGCCAAGACCAGAGGTGTCACGATAGAGAAAGATAAAACCAGGGAAACCGTTTCTAACAGCTGGCCCATGAGCAGAGTAAATTGCCAGAAATGGCCTGGAAGAGGCTATAAAGGAAAATGAAACAGGATGGTAATTTATGATGTGCAGTAAAAGAAAGATCGAGGGAAGTTGAGCGACCAGCAGAGGACCATTTTCCACCAGCTCAGGGAATGCTTAACCATGCCAAGCATCCTTGCCCAGGCTGACAGACCCCAACTTTTAGAAAGCACCCCGTCCCTACATCAAGGTGGGAAAGTAAAGGAAGGCTGTCTTCTGGGCCCCAGAGAGCCCTCTGAATTCATACCAATTGTCTCCACAAAAGCACCTTCCCTCCTAAATCCCAGGACCCAAAGCCCTCAGAATCAAATCCAAGTCCATTGTCAAGTGCCTTTCCACTCTTTATCTCATTTGATCCCTACAGAAACACTGTTGGGGTACAGTTTTAAGCAATATTTAGGGGACTGGCTCAAGGTCACACAGCTAGTCAGTGGCAAACCCAAGGACAACCAATTTCAAGATCAAAGTCTTTCTCAAACCCACTCTATTATTCTTGCTAGAACCAGAAAGTCTTTGAAATTCATTTGTACCCAGACTTCCAATGTCCTCTCCTCCCAGGAAGGCCTAGCAGTTAGACGGCCTCCAGACCAGAGGGCTCCCACTTCAACTGGCCTAGAGAATTGGAGGCAGGAAGGAGCAACTCCAGAGGGAGGACAGCAGACCGTTGACTTCAGGGCCCTTGGGCTGGACCGTCGGTAGAGCTGTCCACTGGGCTGCCGCCTGCCCCCACCCCACCCCTTGCCCACTTGGTAATATAGTTGAATTTGCTGCCTGGGCCTGGGCCTTCTCCCTCTCCATCTACAAAGTTCAAAGGTGAAGGCAGGTGACAGCCATTTGAGAGTGTCACTATCACATCTGTCCAGGCTGGCCGTGAACAGAGGTGCTCAGAGCATGAGCAACTGTAGACATGCTCAGCTCTGCAGCTCTTTTCCTGGGCTGCCTTACAGGACTGTCCCTTTGCAACTTTGTACAGAAGGAGGTGGGAGCCCTGGAGCTGGAGCCCAGTGCTAGTTCTCCTTCAGCATTCATTGTCCTCAGAGGAGTCACCCCGCTGAGACCCAGTTGCCTCTTGCTGTGTCCACCTCGAAGTACTCGCTTCATGGTAAGCCATGAGAACAATGGAAGAGATAGGACTTAGTAAACCTTTAAGTTCCCCTGACTGGAAGGGGGGCAGTGACTATTACTGGCTGAGCGAGATGTTACCAACAGTCCAATCCTGGTCTTTTGGGGTCTGTGGTACCAACCTGCCCCTTCCCATGTCAAGGGCAAGCGGACTCTTCACCCACCCACCCAAGTCAAAACTTCAGGGCAAACAAAGGCCATTCTACATAGGCACTGAGAGAAGACCTGAGCACTATTGATGCTGATTCTCCCAGGGCTGCCTCAGGCCCCAGCTGCATCCTCAGGTCTAACATCTCCCCAAGATCCCCAGAGGAAGGAGGAGCCTCAGCTCCAACTCCATTCTGTGCGCTGCTAACGGCCCTAAGCGCAACCTGCTGGCTCTGCACTGTTCTGAGAACAAAGACCTCCAGGTCCTCAACAAGAGACCGTTCTTGACCTGAGGCTACTCAACCTTCCACTAAGAGGCCTGCTCTGGAGCCCAGGAGACCCCTTAGGTCTCCAGGATGGGAAGGCAGCCCCCCATTTTACCTTTCACACCTGTCACAGGGGGCCCAGCGTCTTCGGCCTGGCTGGGCCCCTGGATTGAACCCAGAGGTCCCCGTGCATCACTGGACACTTGAGAGGACCAGTTGTCAACCCAGAAAGGGGAATTTTTTCAAGGATGTTCCAGGGGCATGTCTGACCCTACCCAGCCAGTCTCCAAGCATTGCTTCTCTTCCTGCCCCCCACTCTGCAACAGCTCTTTGAACCAACAACACTTCCTTACGCCTCGAGTGTGCTGACATAGGCTAGGTAACAGCTCTAAAGGAATCAAGTTTTGAAGTGATTTACGCAAAAATGTGAGGATCAGGGGAATTTTCCAGAGCAATGGGAATCGCAGTGTGGTGGCCTCTTTGGAAAAGCTCTTCCATGTCCACTGCACCCTGAAAATGACAATGGCCAGCACTGCGTCCTTCTACCTGGTGGGGACATGTGCAGGAGAATGAAGCCATGGCCTGTTATCCACACCGCTGCAGAGCACCTGTCCCTAAGTAACCCCAAGCCATGGTCGTGGCTTGGGTAGGTTTTCTCAGACTCTGTAGTGACAAGGGTAAAGATGTGTGTACCACAAGTGCAGAAATGGCTGGTTGGCATCCTGACAAGCTGTCAGGTCCTGGCCACGCCCCTGGGGTTCTGCAAATAGGACCTCACCAGATGCTCCCTCAGCTGTGGGGGTCAGGGAGATGACAGTCCCCAGAATGGATGTGTGGCTTATTTAAACCAGAGTTAGTTCTTGTCACTCAAATGGACAGGAACACTGGGCTGCTGGCCACCCTTGGAGACTGTTTTTTTCCTGGCATCCAAAGGCTTTCTCTCCTGTTTCTCTGCTGTGGATCTGGGCGGCTAGGAGCTGAGCCAAGGTGATTACTCGTCCCGTCTTAGCTCAGAGCTGTCTTACAGGGACGGCTCGTGCTTGACTTGGGATCCCACCGCCAGTTCCTGTCCTCATAGAGCTTACGAACTGGCAAAGTTGGACGACAAGTGGGACAAGTCCCAAGAAGGAAGTGGCTAGGAAGTCCTGCATCAAGACACACCCGCGAGGCCGGAGGCATTCGAACACGAAGCGAACAGCTTCTGTGAACCCTCTCACCCGCTGGGGAGCAAAGCCGACTCACCCTGCAAACTCAGTCTAGGCTAGAAGTGGCTGGGCGTTCTTAACTAGCAAGCCTGGGTAATGAGTCTTCTCCCCATCTGACAGTGCCAGCAGCCCGCGGTGCCCCTCACCGCCCTTCCCTCTCTGCACGCTCCCTCCGCCTATAGAGGGCGCTGGCTTTTCTACTGACAGCACTGAGCACTGGAGCTCGGGCCCAGGAGCCAGGCTGAAGGACAGGGGCAGAGGGAGCAAGGGACAGACGCCTCACGGCTGGGGGCAGGAGGGGGAAGAAGGGCAGGGGTTCTGGGGCTAGGATGGAGATTTTTATGGGAAACCTTAGAATGACTGTCTTGGTACCAAATTGGGCAGAACAGGCGTCATGGGGCTATGGCTCCTGTGGCCGTGGCACTATGGGGCATTGAGTTGCTCGCTGACTCAGTCTTAGTTTCACTCCCACCCTGGACTGGGTAGATATTGTAAGGCAGCCTTTCCTCTTTGCTCTCCACCTGTGCTTAAGAAGCACAACAAAAGGGCTTGAGAATGGGGTTAGAAACCTGTCAAATGCCAAAGGGATGAAGATATTTAATCAGAAGCCGTCATGAGCTGGAGCAGGGAAGGGAGGCCTACCAAAACCTGCCGCCCCACCATTCATTTGTCTTGGCTCTCTTGAGATGCTTCCTCTCCTCAGCACCTCAATCTTTCCTCCCCAGGGGCCTCCCTGGCTTCACGTGAAATGCTGGGGAGTTGTTGGGTCATTCCCAGTAATGTCATGTTCTATCAATTTGTACTTGACACTGTCTGGTAGCCTGGTGCATTCACACACACAACTTGGCAAGACGGTGGGGCGTGAATTGTGTCGTCAAGAGACACACATGCTCTTCTTGACGGAATAAAGATGTCAGGGCCTGGGACCTAGTTTCAACTCCTGAATGGGAGGGCAATTTCTCAAGGTCTCCAGCCCTTAGTCATCTCCTCTAAGGTAGGACTCTAAGCCACTCCCAAAGTCTTACCTTTGACCCTGACTTTCTAGCTCCAGGGATACTGGGCACCGGTCCCCGTATTTCAAGTCAACTCCACCAAGAAGCATTTAGTCAGAATTACCAATGGAGAGGAGACCACAACTCCCCCCAGGCAGGCTCGTCACTGATGGTAATTGCTCGGGTCACCGTGGGTGAGCGAGGCAGCAGACACCCATCGGGACCTGCTTGAGAGGCAGAGATGTGCTGACGGGAGGAGCGCCTGGAAAGCAATTAGGGGAAATGAAGACAGGCCAGACAAAAAGTGCATTATGGGCTGGAGAGGTGGCTTAGTGGTTAAGGCGCTTGTCTACAAAACTAAAGGACTCAGGTTTGATTCTCCAGCACCCATGTAAGCCAGATGCACAAGGTGGCGCATGTGTCTGGAGTTTGCAGTGGCTAGAGGCCCTGGTGCACCTATTCCCTCCCTCAATCTCTCTCTCTGCCTCTCTGCCTCTTTCTCTCTCTTAAATAATAAATAATTAAAAAAATATATTTTTGTTTGTTTGTTTTTTGAGTTAGGGTCTCACTCTAGCCCAGGCTGACCTGTAGTCACAGGGTGGCCTCGAACTCACTGTGATCCTCTTACCTATGTCTCCTGAGTGCTGGGATAAAGGCGTGTACCATCATGCCACGCTAAATATTTTCTTTTATTTTTTAAAAGAAATACATTGATTAATTCACCTGGGCCAGAGCAGAGCCCTTAGGCCACTGCCCACACAGATCCTTGACTAAGAGCTAGGCCCATGCACGCTCTTCTCTGTCTACCTCCCACAGCCTCCACTCCCGCCTCGCAGAGCCAGACTGGGCTTTCCTCCACTCAGTGGCATCTACAGGGCACCCACTCCTTCTCCACGTAAGATGTCCTCAGCGTAATCTGATCCAGCCTTCTTGGGAAGACACTTTCCAAGTCTCTTCTCCCACGTGAATACCTCCTGCCTGGAGTAAAAGCAGCCCAAGAACCCTGGTTGTGGGTCACCCACGCAAGGGGGAAAGCCAGCCATACTCTTCTTTGTCCCTCCACCCCTCACCATCCCCCACCCTGCCCAGCACCCCGGTCAGGCAGTCTGCACGCAGCCCCCCTTCACAGATCCACCTCCAGCAGCCAGTCTGGACCCTCTGCCCCTGACCCACCATCTGTGTGGGACACAAATGATGTCACTACAGAGAGTAAAAGAACTACAGTTTCTGCAGAGGTTAGACCTATAAGCAATTAAAATAATAGAATGTGAAACAGTTTCTTATGGTGGGGGTGGCATGGTCTGGGGACTCCAGGGAGGCTGGGGGCCTACTGGAACAGTTCCTGATGTGTTGAGGGCTGATGTGGGTAAAGGCAGTGGCATGGCCAGGGGTGGGTTCCAGCTGCTGCCTCAGCGAGGAGCACGCAGATGAGAGCAGATACACTTTGGTCAGGGAGACGGCAGACCTGTGAGCATAGCTGGGAGTGGTTGTGACAGTGGCCACTTTGTGGTCGTGAGGGAGCAATTCATTTTGGTGGGAGGGGGCAAGCAAGTCTTCGCGAGAGGCTGCAGCGCAGATGCAGGGTGGGCTGTGTGACACAAGGAAAGCAGGGAGCAAACCAACCCTCTCAATGGCTGAGTGCTTTCTCGGCTCTCTTCAGCCCCCTCTTTCTTCCCGGGGTGTCCTGATGCTTTCATGGCAACAGAAATCTCGACGACCAGCGAGTGTGAACTTGGGGGTTCAGTGAGTCAGAGAGGAAAGCCACTGCAGGGGTGCTGGCAGCAGGCGTGGGTGTGGCCTGACGGAGGGAGGGGCAAATGTCAGGAGAGGCTGGAAGACTGGGCCTGGGAGGCCGAGATGGCAAGCACTCACAGGACCCACAAGCACTGGGGCTCTGCCTGTGCCCTGCCAGCACCAGGCGTGACACCAGGCCATGGAGGCTGCACTGGGCTTTGGGAAGTGAGCAGTCTCCACCCCCCACCCCCACCCTCTGCCTCTCCACAGAGGACAGAGTTTTCAACCTTCTCCAATAGTCCCCAAATTGTCACTGACTGCCCCTCCACTAATATTTCATCTTGTCTTCCTAGCTAAACCCTCACAAACATGCAAATATGGTGGTGAGGGGGAGATCAAAAGGGAAAAAGGAGATTTTGCGACCCAAGGTGGCCAGAATTGGCCTGGGGAGCGGCTGTTCCACCACCCAGGGAGCGCCATGCCCTGAAGGCAGCATTAACCAGTGCATGTGACTTCCTAGCTGTGCCCCCTTCCCTCCCTGGGCAGGGCTGGGGTCAGGATGGGGCAGGGATGAGACGTATGATGATCGGAGCTTTATCCATGGTTAGAAGTAAGCCAGGCGTGGTGGCACACACCTTTAATCCCAGCACTGGGGAGGCAGAGGTAACAGAATCACCACGAGTTCAAGGCTACCCTGAGACTACACAGTGAATTCCAGGTCAGCCTGAGCTAGAGTGAGATCCTACCTCGGAAATAAAAAAGTGGTTAGAAGTGACTTTGGAGAGTGACTCCTTGGCATGGACCCTGGGTGGAGGCAGGAGCGCATAAAAGCCCTCCTGCCCTAGCACAGACCCAACGTCCTGCCTGGCTCTGATTTCTGTTCTCTTCAACTGTCCTGGCTATGAATTTGGCGAGTTTTCTCTCCATCTGGTGAAAGTCCGGGTGAGCTGAGGTGTGGTGTCCTTAGGGGAAACGGAACACATAGCACTAGTCACCGAATCACCACCTTTCCTGTCCTCCTACACATGAGAAAGGAGTTCTCCTTCATTCCTCAGTCTCCACGCCCCACCTCTCCTGGCCTCCAGCCCACAAGCCAGGGTCCTCTGCACACCAGCCCTGGTTCCTTTCCCGTAGTGCATGGGGCCAGAGCCTCTTGTGAAAGCTCGTTTGGCCTCTGCAGCCAAACTAAGGAGCAGTGCAGACACCCCCGGGGCCCCAGCTCAGGGGACCACGGCCCCACTTGTCCAACCGGCCCTTAGCCTTCGAAGCTGGCAGATTCTGCTTCCTGGGGTGGAATGAATCGTGTGTCTCCTGTCTGACAGACCCTTCAAGCCAACTGAAATCGCAGCAGATGTTTGGACAAGGAAGTAATGAGGGGAGCTGAGTCGGGCGAGAAGATGGTGGGCATCTGTGGTGAGTCAGGCCTCCGTCTGGGCAGCTGGAGGGTTCCTGTCCCCTGAGACCTTCACAGGCCTGACCTGCTCCCTCTGTCTCAGCCTTCTTGACCTGCTGATACACACTCTTAGCACCATTTATTTTTATTTTTATTTTTTAACTTTTACTCTGTCAATGACCTTGTCCCTGGAGCCATTTCTGGATCAGTGTTTGAGAAGCAGAATCCACTGGTCCTATGCCATCTCTTCATCCAGGGCAACCGCCCAGGCTGGCTTACCATGACGAATGGCATGGCACCTGGGTCAGTAAGACCAGCACAGCATGAGGACCTTTGGCGCTCTGTCTAGGGCAGGCCAGCGGTCTTTAGAAGGAGCCATGCGCATGGTGAAGCAACATTAGATGTATCGTTTTGATTTTCATGAACCTGACGTAAGTCTAGTGGGTGTCTGTCACATGCCCTGGGGCTGACTTGGCCCTGGGAACTGCATATCACACAGGCAGCAAAGGCCCAAACTGGCCTTTGCCACTTTCCCCAGTCACAGCTCCGCTAGTTGCTCAATGGTCTCTTCTCTAAGGAGCAAGAGATGAGGCGTCTGTGGCACACAGTGGCACGGGGCTTAGGTGTAGCTCATCAGCCCCTGCATCATGTCTCAGAGGACACAAAGAGAGAAGGTGTGGCCTGGCCCAGGGCTGCGTCTAGAAGCCTTGGTGACGGGCAGGCAACAGGCATTGGTTGCATGTGGCTGGCGCTGTCTGTCTGCATGGCTCTCAGAATGCTCCCTTGAGTTGGAGAAAGACAAGGCCTGATCTGATTCTGCAATTCTTCTGCCCTTGCACTGCTGTTCCTCCCCAGCCACACTGCTAGCCGTCACGGACCTATTGGCCTCAGTGGCATTGGAGGTGTGGGGAATTGCCTAGAACCAGGAGCCCTGGAGACCCTGGTTGCCAGCCCAGGAGCCCCAAGCCAGCCCTCTGCTCTCTGGAAATCCAGATTGGCTGGCACACCAAAGGTCAGATTCTTACGCTGTCTGTGCTGGGGCCACTTCTGTCCCCACTCACTGACAGCTAAGTTTTCCACTCTAAGGGATGTTTCCTAGGCCAGGACAACCCTGCCCCACCTCACCCTGATGATATCAAAGAAGACTACCATGGGGACGATGGCTTCCTGCTCCTGGAGGCTGGGTGGCTTTTGAGCAGAAGTGCTTCCAGGTGAAATCAATCACTTTTTCTAAGCCTCAAATTCTGGGCTTGGCGAATTCCTTCTAATTTGCTTCTTTTCTGTGCTTCCATTCCAATTCCGCCGCTCATTGTTTCTCTCCTAGAGCCGGTTGAAGCAGTGACAGCGCCAAGCAGCTTTTCTCAGGGCTTCCGTTTCGAGCAGAGTCCCCGTCTTCCAGTGCAGTCAGTCTCCTCAGAGGTGCAGTGGGTGGTGCGAAGGCTCTCCCTCCTGACCCTTGGAATGCCACCAACACTTACGTGCGGCTTGGCATGGGCCGCTTCCGTGTTGTGATCAGTGAGACGCGATAGCTGCTCCTTGTTGGACTTACAGTCCCTCCCGGAATGCTAGATCTGTTAAGCACTTACTTGTGTTTACAACTTTGCAGAGATTCAGGAGGTGTGGGGGGGGGAGGGCCTTCTAAGTGAGGTGACTTGATGGTTGGAAACATCCCCTCACTGTGGCGATTGTGCAGCTACTGTTCAGCAACAATGAATTTCTTGATCTCCTGACCACACCAGGAAGGAGACTGGTATGTGTCAGTCCTCCTTCCACGATGGCCTTCATTGTGATGTAGGACGTCATCTCAGCACAGGTAGCAACCAGCCGCAGCTGGCTGATAAACACTGACTCATGACCAGCAAGGGCGAAGACCTCCGTCACCACCACATCAAGGCCCTTGATGTGATCCAAACAGCAACCTCCGGGGTCAAGAGACGTGTCAAGGTCTTCCGGTGGTGCCGTTGGGCCTGGACACTCTGCAGCAGACACAGCACCGGGTCTCTTGATCTGCTCCACGGGGTTTTGTTGGTCCACAGTGCAAGGGCTGCCTACCGTCTTGTTCCAAGTGGCATCTGTCACCACGACCCCTTCCTTTCAGGACTCATGACACAATCTTGCCCCTGTTCTCTGGTAGCCCTCAGTCTATCAGGATGTGATCTTCCCAATGTGTGGCGATATCGTATGGTTGAGGAAACATGGCCACCAGCGAGCTGACCATTGAGAACCCTGATCCACCGCCGCGTGTCCTCAGCAGCACTTTGGCTGGTCCCCGCATTCCTGTAGCGTGGGCCTCAACAACAAGCTGACGTGGTGGCAAGGCCATGGCAGTATCTCCCGCCTAGTAACGCTCAGCTCTCCAGTGTGACCCCTGTGCTCCCTTAGCCACAGGTCTGTCCGCAGCCGCTCCTGACTCTTCCCAGCAGCACGGGGAGGTGGAGGAGGGAAGGGAAGATGGGCCCCTTGGCCATATGGAGGCCCAGGCAGGCCTACACACTGGCCGTACGGGAAACTTCCCAAAAGCTCCCCTGCATGAGCCATTCCCAGGGGTTTAGTAAGCCTGGTGGGCCACATGGATAGAATACATTCACCCTCAGAGGGTGGAGGGGAGGCCTGCCACCCAGCACTCTGCGTGCCATCTCCAAATGGCGGGAAACAGACAAAAACAGAGGCGTGCACACGAGAAAGACCACATCCAGGAGCCATGGCTTATCATTGTTACCAAACTTCTAAAAAACAAGAAACAACAAAGAAATAAAAGCAGTTGATAATTAAGTACATAATTGTACACACCACTTGTTAATTAAGCTTTTACTCCTAAAACCTGACAGGATCTGCTTACAAGGTGATAGCTGAGGGAATGTGACATATGGCAAGCCATCTGCGATGCCAGCGCTCTGCAGCGAACACTTCCCTGTCCCACAGAAAGACAAAGATGACAAATGCAGTTTTCCAGAGCAGAGTGATTTATCTTCATTCTTTGCAGAAAACGAGTTAATGGGAGAGACTGAAGACAAAAATGTCAGGAAAAGCCAAGTGGCTCTGCTGTCCTCCCACAGTGCCACCTCCTTCCTGGCACGGTCTTACATCGTGGGGCCCACTCTCTGAGCATTCCAGAAGCCCCTTTGCTTGTGTTTCTCTCACCGGCACATGAAGAGCATGCCTCGCGCACTCCACTCTGGGTGTGCGGGGAACCAGAGGAGACCCGAGAAGGTCTTCAGAGAAAGAGAACTGAGGGACATTGACTGCTCCCTTGGTTCCCAGTGGGAACCCACTGCCTCCCGTCCGCCATTACAACAAGCGACCTCACAGGCCCTTCCCTCCTTGAGCCCGTATGCATCCTCAGCTGTAAAATGGAGATACAGTACCTACCTTGACAGGTGCTCAGATGACGAGGCTCTAGAAAAGGCTTCTTGGAGCTTTTTTTTTTTTTTAATATATGTGTGAAGTTAAATGCCCTTGAAACCTGCATGTGACTTCAGACTTCCACGTTTAAATTTTGACCTGCACACAGAGGAGCATAGCATGGCAGGCAAGCCTGGAGAGGTGGGCTCTCTCGGACGCCCTGGGGAGCACTGATCGTGGGAAGAGGTGAGGCCAGAGGAAGGGTGGGAAGGGTGACGGGAGGGCCCTGAGCTGTCTTCTGAGATGGACAAAGGCCACCTGCAATGACTACGGCAGCTGGGAAAGGAGAGAAGGTCGCTTAGATGGGCCTTTAGGGGTGGGTGTCAATGCGTGGGAAGCTACCAACAGGGGCTTGCTTAGTCATGGGACAAGGGCTCACCCTACCGAGCCTGGTTAGAATGTTCCCTCCACATGGGACTGCCCCTGCCCACCCAGGAGAGATTGCCTTCAATTCTCTTCCTCGGCCCCTTGAGTGGGATCCCACAGTACAAAGCATGGTGATCTGTGCGTGGGGAAGCCCCCACTCCCCACCCCATGCTCTACTTTGTGGGACCCCAGCAAAAGGACTGAACAGTATGGTTGTTAACTAAAAAAAATTGCTTCTCTAGAAAGAGGGGTACGCTCCTCACTCATCACGCCCCATCTCCTGGACGTGCTGTCCTCCATCTTTTGTCAGTAGAGAATAAGAGGGATGATGCGCCCAACAGCCAAGGCACAGATGTGCAGCAATGGCAGAGGAGAGGGGTCCACTCCCAGAGGTTTAAAGATAAGGAGATTCAGGTCTTGGGCAAGAGTAACCTGATGAGAGGTTATATGATAAGGGGCCTCTGGGTCCCAAAGCCACACCTGCTACCCCGGGTTCCTGCCACAGACCAGACCTGCTAGTGAAGACACTTGGCACAATGACCAGATGGAGAGCATGGCTCCAGTGGGGAGGTTGCAAGAGAGGAAAAGCCAGCTTCTGCCACTTGGGGCAGGCCACTGACCAGGACAGAGCAACAGGGTCTCTGGGAACCGGCAGGTGGCTGCTAGATTTCTAAGAACAGATGGCTGGTATGCCCTTTTGGACATGCTTTTTTGGTGCAAACAAAGTGGAATAAGGGCTTGGTGGGACGGGAGATGAAAAATGGAGGCCAGAGTATAGCCTGGAGGAAGTTCAGGTACAGCTCAGACCCCAGACAAGTGCCCATGACCCTGGCCCAGAAGAATACTTGAAGAAAGCCACTCGAGGTTGCTGGACCAGGTGTGTGGCTATAGGTAAGAGCTACTGGCAGAGTCTGTGTGGTGCAGTGTATCGGTGAGAACGGTGTTGAGGCAGCACAGATCTTGGGCCCAAACACCCAGGACCCCAAAGGCCCTGCAGTCCCTGCGGAGGGCCGGGCCCCGGTCTGGTACACTGGCGCATCTTGCTGGGCAGGCTGGGGCCGAAGCACTCTCTGCTACAGGCTTCTGCGTGAGGGCAGTGGCAAAATGGGGAGGCAAAGGGAAGCAATACGGGAGGAGCGGCCGGAGGGGACAGCATTGTGGACAGAAAGGTGGGGAGCCCATGGTCCGTCGGGACCGTCCAGGTGAGGGATGCCCAGCTCCAGGCTGGGAGCAGCCTTCCCTCCTCCCAGTTCATGTCTGCAATTTCAGCCCTCCTCCTCAGAGGGAAGGGTAAGGACCAACGAGGGCCCGAGGTGGCCGAAGAAGACACAGTCTCCACTGGCCTGCACAGCACACTTCAGAGGAAGAGTGGCCCAGCACAGCCGTTTTACTGCCTGCGTGGGTCCTGGTGACCATGGGAGCCTCTGAGAGCAGGGCCGACACCACATATGGCTGGGACTCACTCCACACCTGTTCCAGCCGTGGGGCTGGAGGATCACTACATATGGCTCTGACCCAAAGGTGCCTGAGCACCACGCATCCCTCTCCAAGGCTGGCTGATGCTGGCAGAAGGAAAGGAGGCCAGTTTTTCTTTGGAGGAACCTGAAGATACCCAGGGCCACAGGCCCAGGCCCCTCTCCCTCCCCCAGTTCCAATTCCTGCATTAACCTGGCAGCTCCCTCCCAGCAAGCTAGGCAGTGGTCAGTGAGAAGTGCTGGCCCTGGCAGGGCCCCTGCACAGGGATGAAAGGAAGAGCCCAGAGCCCTGGCCGCAGTCTTTGCTTCCCTCTGCCCTCTGCCCTCTGCCCTCTGCCCCTCCTGTAGTGGCACCTCACTTGCTCCCCCTGTCCCTAAACTGTACTGCAGAACACCTCCCTATGCCAGTGATTTCCAGTCTGTGGGAGCACCGGGTGTTGCTTGGAACCTGCATGCCCCTCCTTGTTGGCCCTGGTGACATGGACCAGGGCCCGTTGGGAAGGGCAAGCTGAAGCAGGGGTGCAGAAGCTGTAAGTGTTGGGAGGGAGCTTCTCCTCGGGGCACGGGGCGGGGGGGGGGGGGGTGTCTTGGACCTGACAGGTTGGGTCTGCAATGGAGGCAGCAGCATCTCTGAAGAGTTTGCTCAGGAGCAGTGACGACGGCTCTCAGTACAGCAACCAAACAGACAGCTGCACTGGACAGACGCTTGTCATTCCCTTCTTATTAGAAGGAATGAAATTGGAAAGAAGGGCTTTCACAGTTCCTCCTGCCTCTTGTGCATACAGGGCAAACAGCTTGATGTATGTCTCTGGATCCCTTAGAGTAATGTCCGTGGGAGGTGGCAGGCCTCTCACCTTCTCCTCTCTCATGCCTGTGGATGTAGTCCTGGCTCTTTGAACATCTTCAGAGAACCTTTCCATCAAAGTGACCTGGGAAACTGCCTCACCACCCCTGATCTCCTTAACTATCTCTTTCCTTTCGCCTGTCTCACAAAGAAGGAATAATTCTGTCACAGAAACATTCCACATTCAAGAATCATTGGCCCCCAATTACCCAGACAGTTGGACCTCCCCATTTTGAGCTACAAGGTCAAGGCACTTTATTCATTCATTCATTCACTTGTTCATTCATTCATCTATCCTCCCTTTAGTGGAAGGCGATGAGCAATGAGCCCTGGAAAGAAACTGATTTTAGATCCTTCCAGAAAACGCCAACTAAAATTTTTAAAAGTGATGCCCTTCCTGTGCCCATGGATGGATGCATGCTGCAGGCTTGGGCTCGTGGGCAGGACCAGCCTTGATTTACTCACAGGGAGAAATACAACCAGAGTTAGATTGGAGGGCTGGGCATGGGGAGCCGCGTTTGGTCAGCACTTTACTGAGACAAAGGGCCGTGGCAGTCAGCACTGGCCCTTCTTTTTGACTCCTAACATCATAGGAACCTCTTCTGTCCCTTGGGGAGCCGACCATCCTGCCAGAGATGCACTGCTCACTTTCCCATAGGTCTTTGCAGTTGTGTTGGCTACCTGTCTCTGCCTTAGGCAGAGGAGGAAAGTCAGAGGAGCCTGGGCAAACTGCAGAACAGGGACCTTTGGGAGTACCACGGGTGACCTCTGAAGCAGATTATAGCAGAGTTTCAAGAATGGTCCTAGACTGTCGCCTCTGCTATCTGCTGTCTTTCCTTTTTGTACGGATCTTTAATCACTGTCTTCCACTTGCACAGGCTTGATGTTCAGCCCACGGCACCGACACCGCCGCCTGTCGACGTCCCGTGTGGCCGAGGTGGTGAGTGGCACACAACAGACGAGTCTCCGGTCGCGGCTGCAGTGGTTGTGTTTGGGAGCTGGTGAATGTCCTATAGGCAGAGGACGTAGTTAGTCACTGCGTGGTGTGGTGAGCAGAACAGGCACCTGGGAGACGGTGGGCCAAGGCGTGAAGAGGTTCCACAGGGGCTGGGAACAAGGAGACATCCCTACCCTTTGGGCAACAGAGCTTGGTGTGGGGGCTGTGACCCTGGTGCTACTATGTCACTCCTTAGCCTCTGACTCTGAGCTGACAGCAATAGGGAGCAGAAAAATGAGCATGTGACAACAATTAATTGCCTAGATGTGAAGAAAAATTGTTTGAATACTAAAATTATAGATATAATGCTATTAGAAACATGCTTCAGAGTTCATGAAAGAATTATTTATATTGATTTATTCCCAGAGCCATCAAGCCTCCTAGAAAATAAAGCTGGTCTTTCCATTGCTGAAGCTAAGTGTAGATGTCACATAATGAAAAGGACATGCTTGGGATGGCCTGTGCTCTGGACAGCACTAAAAGAAACACCAGTGTGTGCAGATCACCCTGCCCCACGGCCTTTATTAATGACCCAGGCAGGCCAAAGGTCACACTGGAGGAATTCGCCCACAGGTCTCCACTAGAGGTCCCCAGCCTTATGCCTCCAGTGGCTCACACGGCCTATGAGGAAGGTAAGGAACGCATGAACTCCATGGCTGGAGCTGCCTGGGGCTCAGGGAAGGCCATGGGCAGGAGAGGCAAAGTCCAGACATGAAGCCGACTCGACTGCTTGAAGTAGGGACCGAGGATTCGGACTGTGGAGAAGACAGGAAGCAAGGGAAGGCAAAGCAAGGGGGAAAGAGGGCTGGAGAGATGGCTCAGCAGCTAGCGCTTGCCTGCAAAGCCTAACAACCTGAGTTTGATTCCGCAGTGGCCATGATTAACCAAATACACAATGGTTCGTGCATCTGGGGTTCATTTGCAGTGGCTGGAGGCCCTGGTGCACACATTCTCTCATTCTGTCTGTCTTCTGTTTATAAGTAAATAAAGAAAAATACTTTTTTAAAAAAAGAAAAGGGGGAGGAGAGTGAAGGAGAAAGGAAAAAAGGAGGGGATGACATTCTCCATGGTACCTTGGGTAATTCCCGAGACCCATCTCCTGTTTTAAAATTTTTTAATTTTTATTTTTGACAGTTTCATATATCTATAGATATATAATGTATTTTGATCATTTTTGTCCCTACATTACCCTATTTTGTCCCCCTCCCACTAAACCCCTTCTTCCCAACTAATCCCTCCCCTACATTCATGTCTTTTGTCCTGTGACCCACTGAGTTAAATTAGGGTTGCTTGCTAGGCTGGTGGGAGGGTCCATCTCCCCTTTTCCCGATGGCGTTTACCATCCAGCTGTCACCTTCCAGGAGCCATACCCTGCCTGCTCACTTCTGCCCGGGTTCTGCAGCCAAGGAAATGGGAGGCCACATGGGAAATGCAGCCTTCTGACAAACTTCTTCTGACAAACTCTGGGGGGTTAGAGGAGTGATTCCAACACGGCATTTTTTGCACTGTGAGATGAGGAATCTGGGTAAGTGATGAAATCAGTTTCGTGGGCTGTGACCACCAAAGAAAAAAAAAAGAAGAAGTAAAATCAAGTGAATCATATCCAAGTGGGCATGGTTTCTGTGAAACTCTATCTACACTATGTGCATGGTGCCGTGGGCACTGTGTGATGTTTATTTTTCAAAATATTTTGAAGGCTGTTTGAGGCTCTAGTATTTTAACATGTGGCTCATTATAATCCTTCTTCATCCAATGTGGCCCAGAGAAGCCAAAAGTTTGGATTCCCTTGGTCTAGGGGGTTTTGTCTGTTTCCATCGACTTCTGAAGGGGGGGGGGCTGGGGAATGTGTGGACCCTGTCAGTTTTCTCGATTGCTATGATCAAATGGCCAATAAGAAGCAAGATAAGGAAGGGCTTACTTTAGTTTATTATGGCTGGGAAGGTAGGTACATGAGACTGCTGCTCACATTATGTCCATAGTCAGGAGGCAGGGCGCGATGAACGCTGATGTTCCCTAGTTAAACTTTTCTGGAAAAACCACCCTCATAAACATGCCTGAAAGTATGTTTCCATGGTGATTCTAAACACAGTCAAGTTGACAATGAAGGTTGACCTTGTAACCCTATTGCTTTGTATTTTGAGTCCAAAGGTGTTCCCAAAGGTTAGTGGGAAAAAGATGGAGGTGGGCTAGGACCAGATTAGATGTTATCTATTTACTCACTCCCTCACAGCCTCACAGACTCAGTAGTCATGCTTGGTTTGTGGGGTCTGTATGTATTTCTTTGTCCAGTGCCGCCTCTACAGGAGACATTAAGTCACCCGTTCAATCCAGGCACTCAAGTTTATGCTCATGAAAGCCCCCAAATGACAGCACCCATGTCAGACTGTCTATCCCTGGGAGTTTCCACAGGAAGGAATCAGGGAGCCCCACTGTTTATAGGGTGCTCTGCCAGGGTGCTTTAGGCAAGACAGCAGCCATCACTGAATGCTTTCCATGTGACACACCTGTCACCTGGTGGCAGCAGTTATCATGCCCCATGACTGCTGTAAGAGCTGAGGCGCTGTGGGTACCACAGTCATATAGTAGCCTCCAGAATCGGCCTCTTGTGAGACAGAGCGGTCAGGCTGCTAGGACAACATGGGGGGCAAAGCGCAATGATGGCTCTAGGCAGGTTCTGGCAGCTGAGGATGGCTAGCATGAAAGCCCAGAGTGAAGTACGGGAGGGTGTGGGTGGACAGAGGTCTCTGAGTCCACTGCAAAACATCAGTCCAGGCACAGGGGGCAGGGAAGAGGAGGGAAGGGTCCCAGTCCCACTGGGGGCAGCCACCACATCCTGCAGAGGTTTGGATGAGGTCCCGGTGGGAACAGGTATCTGAGGGCTGCTCAGATCCCTCATACCATAGAAGGACACCTGCATGAATAAAGCCACCCCTCTCTATGGGATGAGACTGCACAGGTGATAGGCTTCATGATGGCTCTCAGGTCAGAGGCATGTCACATCTTAATGTCTCATCTCCTACCACTTCACGTCTTTGCTTTCTCCCACCTACGAGCCATGAGCCCTGTCAAAGACACTAGTGTTGGAACCACAGGCAACTGTCCATCCCCAGCCTTTAACCCAAGTAGGAACAGGTAGGGTTGCCCTTTCCCTGCAGAGAGGAAAACAGACAGCCAACAAGACCTTCTCCCAAGGGTCCTGGCCCTCCCCTCATGGCTCTCTCTCACTGAAGCAGGAAGAAAGGCCAGGAGAGAAGAAACTCCAGACAGCCTGCTCTGGGCAACTATGACAAACATTAGTTCTTCCTCCAACTTTCCCCTCCCCTTTCACTCTTCTCAGGAGCCCCACTCACTTTTGGGGAGACACCTACCTTCTGGGATAAGATGTGATTTGAGCAAAAATTGGGGCACTCAACACCTAGTACAGTGATTGCCTCAGGAGTAGTCATGTGACTGCGTCTGTCCAATTAGGGGGCATTGCAGGTCACTGGGGAGGAATACTGGAAGCAAATCCCTCTTCCTTGCAGGACAGAACCTTGGAGACACACAGCCCATGGAGTTCTGGGACTCGTTTGTGCAGCTGCTGAAAGGCCAGTGTCAGAGAAGCCTGGAAGGCAGCAAGCCTCTCACTGTGTCCTCCACAGCCCACAGAAGCTCACTGCCGGGGACCCCTGGATCTGAAGCTGTGTTCCTGGTCTCCAGGCTCGGCATTGGAGCTGGGCCTATTTTGGGACATACATCACTGTAGCTCCCCATCTGCTCACAAGGAGGACAGTGGAGAGGTGAGAGGTGCCCACCCAGGTTTGATTCTTACCTGGCATCTTGCCTTCATCTAGTCACCACACAGGGAAGTACTCCTTGCTCAACAAGCTGGCGCAAGAGTCCAAGGGGCAGGATTATACTGTCTTCATGGTGTGGCCAGGGATACCTTGTAGTGAGGAAGAGGTACAAATAGCAATTGATAATATAGTACAGCCCAAGCTACCTAATGAAACCTCAGATAAAAGGCTTGTTTGAGCTGGAGAGATGGCTTAGTGGTTAAGGCGCTTGGCTACAAAGCCAAAGGCCCCAGGTTCAATTCCCTAGGACCCATGTAAGCCAGATGTGCAAGGTGGTGCCTGTGTCTGGAGTTCGTTTGCAGTGGCTAGAGGCCCTGGAGTGCCTATTCTCTCTCTCTCTCTCTCTCAAATAAACTAACAAAAATTAAAAATAATTTTTAAAAAGGCACGTTTGAGTCCTGCAGTATGTTAGAACCCATGTGGTCACTTTAAGAGCCCCTCTGCTTTCCAGCTGAAACAAGCTTGAATTATGACTCGCTCTCTCATCTGCATAGGTGCCTTCATGCCTCACCCAACCTCCTCTGCTGCAAGAGCAGAACCACCCCTGTTGCCAGGGAAACTCTAGTCCACTTGAGTTATGGCCGTGGGTCCTATCAGTGCCTCTGTGGCTCCTGGCATGAAAGCTGAGTGACATGGAGTAAAGTTATAAAGGCATGAGATGTCCTTTGTTTCCTTGGAAGCCGAAGCCCTCTCTGACTTCAGCCACCTCATCACACTTTCACGACGTGCTAACCCTCTAACAGAAACAACCTTCCCCCTGAGAAGGAAATGTACCTCAGGTTCCCACTGCCTTCCTTTCAAAAAGTTCATTTGTTAAAAAATATATTTATTTATTCATTCATTTGTTTGAGAGAAAGTGGCAGACAGTAAGAGAGAAAGAGAGAGAGAGAGAGAGAGAGAGAGAGAGAGAGAGAATGAGCGCGCCAGGGCCTCTAGCCACTGCATATGAACTCCAGATGCATGCGCCCCCTCCTGCATCTGGCTTACGTGGGGCCTGGAGAATCGAACTGGGATCCTTTGACTTTGCAGGCAAACGCCTTAACTGCTAAGCCATCTCTCCAGCCCCCCAAAAGTCCATTTTTTCTTTCATGACTTTTACGCAGTCAGGTCAAGATTCCTGGGTTATGGTGTTGGCTCTACCATGGCCTTGCACTCCCAAGACTCTTCCCCGCCAGCCTGTCAGGAAAGAATTTACTGGCTGGATGACATCTATGCAAGTTGGTGTCTTGGTTGACATTAATAAAGACTGAAGAAAGGGTCACCAGATGTGGCTTGGGGACCACCCATTTAGAGGAATGACAGGCGAGTTGTGTGTGGAAAAGAGGGTCTGGCTTGCCCACCCCTCAGCAGGAGCGGTATGGGCGGGAGCCAGCAACAGTGGCAGCAGCTTTCTGACTCAGCAGGTGGTTTTCCACCTTGGTGGTGTCCTATCATGGCAGACACAGGGTAGCTCTGGAGCCAACAACCAGAGAAGCTTCTAGACTTGTAGCAGGATAGGCCACAGATCTCTTGGCACTTGATCTGCAGCAAGGTGCCAAGAATTGCTCCTGGAAGTTCTCAACTCAGTTTGTTTCATGAACTCTTCTAGCAGTTCTATAAAACAAAGACCCTGAAATGAATGTGTTTCTGCTTAAACTAGCTACGCAGGAGTCAGAGCTGTCTGATGAAGTCTGCATAGTGCACACACCCTGACTGCAAATAGAGGCCACACCTGATGGATACTAGCTTTGGAGGAGGGAGCACTTTAGGGCTCCATCATCTGCGCCCTTTGGGGGTTCAAAGGTTTCTGGGGTACAGCTGAGCATTGGTAATAGCTGTGAGACGCCTCTGCACAGGGCTATGGTAGCATGGGGACCCTGGACTCTGCTAGGCAAGGTGAGAAGGTTCTAAGCCGTAGGTGCAGAATATCACAGTGCTTATTTAGGCCAAAAAGGGGAGAAGGGACTTTGAAGGGACACAAGTAGTTGACAAAATACTAGAGGGCCAAAAAAAACAAAAACAAAAAATCCCTGAACAACAAAAACACTAGCTAAGCTACTAAGAACTTCCAACACTATATATATTACCACCTCAGCCACCTCCAGAACTCATAGGATCAGGACACTGTCATGTAGCATTTGATGTCACCTCAGGTCATTGCTCCTGCCCCTCATGCAGCTCCAAACTCATAGGTCTTGTGTGATCTGATTGGCAGGAACCAATAGCCCGGAACTCCAAGGATTGTAGTCCTGGCTTCCCAGCACAAAGAATGGGAAGCACAGTGGCCCAGATGGGAACCCAGTGAGCTGTATGCATGCATACCACACACTTCTCTGCCAGCTCTGGCCCATACTATCTGTGAGCCTGCCTGGCATGGTGGCCCTGTGTAAGGATAGTGTGACCAGCATATCACGGTGGCTGAAACTTCCAGCCCAGCTACCGCCACCTCATCAGCTCCAAGGAGTCTAGGAAGAAAAAGAATTTATTATGGGATGTCACTGTTCTGGGAGGCCAGGCCTCTGGAACATTGTGCAAGAGACTGCAGAACTGAACCACAGTGACTCTCTACCTCGCAGGGGAGGCCCAGAGTTCCCAGCTCCATCTGACCTGAGGAGTGGGGTATTTCATCCCAGCAGGTGCTCAAGTGCCCTTGCTATGGGTCACAGTCCCCTCTTGGAATGTGGTCACCGGTCTCTGCTTGTCCACAGGGCCTTCTGAGAAAGGCATTAATCTTATAATATGGCCTGCACTGCCAAAGAGAATGACAAACATGATCTGTGACCCTCTAACCAAACTCTGGGCTAGAAGGAGGTTAAACAAGAAACTTGGCCTCTAGCGTGTAGGGTAGGGCCTGCTGGAGCCCTCTCACCCAGCCCCCACACCCAAACCCTCTGGACACACTCCTGTCCGCAGGCTTCAGTGTTACTCCTTCATCTTCCCAGCTGCTCTCTGCTCCTTGGTGCCAACATACTGGCTGGCACCTTGTGGGTGTTGGTTCAGTGTTTGAGGATTAAGCAGAACCGTCTGCATGGTTAATCTGCCTGGCTTCTGTCACCATGAGGTGGTGTTTGCCTGGCTGTTGGGCCTAGGCTCCTTTTCCATCCTAAGTGCAATGGAGAGTGAGAAGATCTGCCTTTGAAGGCTTCCTGTTGACTGTCACAGTGACTTAAAGACTGGAGATGATTCTGATGTCTGGGGAAGGAGAAGGAGGAGAAATAATAACATAATACAAATAATAGCTGCTGTGTCAGGTACAAGGGAGAAGCTATGGGCATCAAGTGGAACCCAGTTATCTGCTTCTGCATCCTGCCTCCTCTACCAGCTCAGCCCTGGGAAAGGCGTTTAACATCCTTGTGTCTCACTTTCCTCACTCATAAAAGGGGACAGCTGCTGTACAACAAGACATTCCACTAATGCAAGAAAAGCCCTTGGAACAGGGCATGGCACAGGGAGAATGGGAGCTTTGGAGCAATGCCTGCTGGAACAGCACTGCACACTCATTTTAAAAGTTTAAGCTCCATGCGTGTTTGGGAGGCAAGCTCATTAGTATTTCTCCCTGACTCATAGAGAAGGCACGTATCTGAATTACATGGCCTGGAAGTAGTTAAAAAACCCTTCCCCAAAGACTAGGGAACAGAAACAAGTTGAGACTGAGCCATTTTTCTTACACATAGACACAGCATTGTTATTGGAGTTGTTAGGGTCAGAAGCTGAGCGGTGGCAACCTTTATGCCTTCAGCCTCCCATCCTCAATAGTCCAGTTAAAGAAGTAAAGCAATAGTTAAAAGCACAAAAAGATTTATTTGATGTGGCCATATTGGAAAGAGAAACAAAGTACAGTGACCATCCCTCTCCACTCTCCACCCTACTCCAAGTTGATTCATGAGGTTTAGGTTTAGAGGGCCTGGCAGGTATGCGCACGTAAGCATTCCTGATCAAGCTATGATCTTGCCCATCACTGTCTGGGCTCCATCCAGTCTCTCCTGCAAGGTGGTCTGACAAGTTGGCAGAATGGTGTGAAATCTGTTTTGGAGAGACAAGTTCTTCCACTGGTGGGCACAAGGTTTTAGCATTTTCCTTCTTCCCAGTATCATATTCTCAGGGTAAATCTAATTTCTTGGGGTCTGTTGTTTCCATCTGATTAGGCAAAGGGAAGAGTACAAAGGTCTCTTTAGAAAACCTTCATTCCTGCCAGGCTGGTTACAGCACTTCCTGCAGGTGTTTAGAGAGCTTCCTGCTTCCTTCGTGCCTGGTGTTACTTACTGGAAGTCAGGGGAACCTTGACCTGGGACAGGCAGGGAGAAGAGGGAATGTTGAAAATCCAAGCTGGAGACTCTGAGCCTGCTGGGACTGACCTCAGAGCACTGGGTAAAACCCATGGCTTGCTGGAGGGGATGGCACTAATCTGAGCCATTTGTTTTTAGAAGACAGAATTTTCACTAAAACACACCTCTCCTAATTGGATGGGAAAAAGATTGTAATAAGTGTGTGCACATGGATGATCATTACCTCCATCAAGATACAGAACACTTGCATTTCCCACAGAAATTCACCTTCCCAGAGGAAGCTCCAGTCAGTACCCCAGGCAGCCACTGTGGGCTGAGCCTTAAGTAGTGGGAAAAGATGAGTAGAAACTAGTGAGGAAAGGACAATGGCGGCACTGAGAAGGGGGACACAAGCCAGAGAGTCTTCCTGTTAGAGGAGCTAACTTTAGGGTTGTGTAGAGAAGACCTATGCTTCTGAAGGTCGGGGACTTCATTCTCTTATCAAGGATGGCAGGCTCAAATTGCAAAGAAGCCAGGTAGCATTGTGGGCCACATGCCAGTGAAAAGCAGAGAAATCCAGGGATGCCGGATGTGGTGGCCAGCAGTAGTGACTGGGACTCGCTGGGTGGGGTGCACCCTCCATGGCATCTTCCTCCAGTGTTCCCCTTTGCACTGCTGCTCCTGAGCAGGAGACATGCCACACACATAATTGTATGTATATGTATATGTATGATGTGTGTGTGTGTGTGTGTGTGCTTGTGTGCCACACATGCGTGTGGGGTCAGAGAACAAGCTCTGGGTATGGGTGCTCTCCTTCCATCTTGTTTGAAACAGGATCTCTCTTTACTTTTTTTTTAAGTGGATCTGGGAAGACCACATATTTTGGCCCAAGAACTTCAGGATTCCCCTGACTCCATTTCCATCTTCTGTAGGTATGCTGGGATGACAGGTGCATACACCACTTTGTATTAGGCTTGATGTCGGTCCTGGTCCTGGGGTAAGAAGTCCTGTCGGCAGGCTTGCAGAGCAAGTACCTTTAAGCACTTAGCCATCTCCCCAGTTCCCATAACTAGTTTTAGTTTCGTTTTTGTTTTCAAGTAAAGCCAGAAGCTTGAATTCAGAATGCATGCAATCTCCTGATTTAAAAAATGAAAAATTTACTTAAATTTCTTAGAAATATTGTATAAGCCATTGCCATGCAGTCCTGACACACCATGGTGTTTGGCTGGGCTACACCTGTGGGCTACCAGTTGGGGCCTCTGCTGTGTATGTCAGGAACTTTATCCAGGAGAGGGACAGCTTCTCCCTGGGAGCAGAGAACTGTATACAGAAATCGCCACCTGTATTGACATAAAAGCATTTCTGATAAGGGGACCTGCCTGGTGGCCGGAAGGATGCCAGCAAGTTCCAGAAGAGAGACAAAGGTGGGGACGGGGACAGTTGAGAGAGACAGACCAGGAGGTGGATGTGGACCTGGGAAAGGTGCAGGAGGTACAATCAGCTGGGCCTGGAGGCTGCACCCTCCCACCCAAGCCCACAAGGCCCTGCATTTTCCACGAGGTCTGGCTACAGTATCACTCGTGCGGCATGTGACCTTCCAGGGCCACACTCCACTCACAGAGGCAAAGTGCCCTGAACATAGCGCAGCTCCTGAGTGGCTGAGGCGGTCCTCCCCTCCCTTCTTAGGGTGCTCCCGCCTCCCACAGCTCCTGGCATGTGCTGAACCACTTCAGACACTAGACTCACTCGGTGGGCACGCCAGCAGTGAGCCTGTCCCAGTCAACGTGGACAACTAGAACATGGCCTCCATGCTAAGAGTTCTTCCAAACCTGGAGCCCGGAGCCGTGGAGACACTGGGCCCGGGCAGCACCTTCCAGCCAGCTAGGAACAGACCCTCGAGGTGAGTGACTTAAAGTAGCCACCTGACTCTGCCCTCCGAGAGGTACTGGGGACGGAGAGTGCCACACACGTGATCTGTTACACAGAGTGAAAGAGATGGGGTTAGGATAACAGGAGGGCGAGTCAGCATGTTGAGGAAGGCTTCCTGAGAAGGTGACTTGAGGGACCAAGCTGCAGGGGTGTCTAGGTGAGCACACTCTGCGAAGGCTGTAGTGTGAAGCGTTGAGGAGGGAGCAGAGGAAGCGGTCACGGATACCTGGGCCGACAAAATCCATAGAGCCTGCCATGCTCTCTTTGTAGTTCACAGTTCTGTCATCCAGACCCCTGGCTCCCTCTGCTGCACTGCTCTGGCCTCTTTGCAGCCAGCCACAAGTATGGAAGCTCTGAGAGCCCATCCTACTGGGAGACCAGTCTGGGGAACAGAGTGCCTGGGGACGGTCCTTATGGAAGAATCCTTCCCCTGAGGCGCTCAGTGAAACCCCCCTCTCCTCCTCTTGGCCAGGGCCGGTTCCCATGACCACCCTTTAACCAATCAGTGCTCATTGTTTAATGTGGGGTTAACACCTATAACTCATCCAACATCAGGGTTGGTCAGCCAGGAAGATGGGAGATAGTGGCCCACAAAGAACAGCAAAACTATACTATTGACATCAGCCCCAGCAGGCGCCCCAGGGGGCAGAGCCAAGTGTCCCCAGTCTCCTCAGGTGAACCCTGCTTAGAGCCCAGGGGAGGGCTGAGTAAGCTTCATCCCACAGCCCTTGTCCTCGTGGAAGGGCCTAAGCTGGAGGGGGCACAAGAGGCCACCTCTGAGCAGCTGTGCTCCTCGGAGTTCTGAGGCCTCACCATCGGGCTCCAGTCCAACTGGGCCCGGGGAAGCTTAGCAGCCAAGTGGCACTTTCTTATCTCTCCCAGGCTTAGGTCCTCTGTGCTGTCCAGCTGCCCAGCACCCACCAGGGAGGACAAGGATGGCACCGAGGGCTGAGGGTGCAAATGCAGCTGTGGGGGGCACCAGGGCCATCTGAAACTTTTGCTCCCCTGGACTCATCCCTGGCTGGGGAGGGTTCTTCTTCTTTACTATTTTTTATTGACAACTTCCATAATCATAGACAATAAACCATGATAAGTCCCGCCCCCGACCACGTTCCCCTTTGCAACTCTACTTTCCGTCATCCCCTCCCCTCAACTAGCTTCTCTTTTATCTTGATGTCATCATCTTTTCCTCCGATTATGAGGGTCTTGCATAGGTAGTGCCAGGTCATGGATATCCAGGCCACTTTGTGTCTGGACAATTGCATTGTAAGCAGTCCTACCCCTCCTTTGGCTCTTACATTCTTTCCGCCACCTCATCCGCAATGGATCCTGAGCTTTGGAAGGTGTGATAGAGATGTTTCAGTGCTGAGCACTCCTGTCACTTCTTCTCAGCACCATGATGCCTTCTGAGTCATCCCAAGGTCACTGCCATCTGAAAAGAGAAGTTTCTCAACCAAAAGTGAGAGTAGCGTTAATATATGGGTATGAACATTAAAGAGAAGTGCTTACTGGGTAGTATGGTGGGCACAATGTATGCATTTAGCCAGACACCAGCAGGCATTACACCCCTAGAGCTCATGACTGCTCCCATCATAGGTTTTCAGTATCAGGCATGTATTCCCTCCCGTGGAGCAGGGCCTCCAGTCCAATTAGAGAGTGGTTTGTTTCCCCCATAGCAGACATGCCACTGTTGCACCCATTGGCCCATTTGGCCTGGCTGGCCAAATGTAAGGCTTACAGTGTCCACTGTGGAGTATCTTCTCTGGTGATTTCTCTCTCTCCCATTGAACTGCATGCAGTGTAGCTTTTTCCAGCTTTCTGTCAGCTGGCCCACAGAGAGGAAGTTTTCAGCTCAGCTCCAGCAGGGTTTCTCAGTGACCTTGCAGTCCAAGTATGTGGAGGCTTCAGCAATAGGGTCTTACCATCTATTCCTGGTGAGAAACCAAGAGCCTTGGCAATGGCCTCTAATGTTTTGGGTGCATCAGGGACCTCCCTGGCCAAAAATTCACTGGAAGGTATCCCATCCCTGGAACTGAAATTTTTCTTTTTCTTTTTTTAAATTTGTTTATTTTTATTTATTTATTTGAGAGCAACAGACAGACAGAGAGAAAGAGGTAGATAGATAGAGAGAATGGGCATGTCAGGGCCTCCAGCCACTGCAAACAAACTCCAGATGTATGCACCACTTTGTACATCTGGCTTACATAGGTCCTGGGGAATCAAGCCTCGAACCAGAGTCCTTAGGCTTCACAGGCAAGTGCTTAACTGCTAAGCCATCTCTCCAGCCCCTGAAATTTTTCTAGTAACAATCTATGGCTTCCAGGTGTGCCATTGTCCAAAAAAGTAGGTTACAATACATCGTATGCATGCCCTCTGAGATTTTGATTAATCCTCCCCCCTCTACCATTCTTTTTTACTCAGTCTCTTCCCCCTGACCTCACTTAGGCCTTTTGGGGGGAGGCTTCTTCTGTTGGGCCCCTGCCCACCCCTACTACCAGATCCCCTTTTCAGCCCCAGGGCAACATGGAAGGGTGGCCCTGGTTCTCTCAGAACCCCACTCGAGACAGTTCTGGGCTTGCAGTAAGGTGGGGATAGAGGTAACCTAACCATGCCAGGAGCATTGGACAGGGCACCACCTGCCTGCCTCTCACTGTGCTTGAGGTTTGGAACCAGTAATGTCCCCTCTCTGGCCCTTCCAGGTGCACAGGAAGAAAGATGACTTGCCAGCACTGGAGGCTGCACCTGCTCCTCTGTGACTTTCTGAGGGTCACCTGCCTGCAGCCCGTCACAGACACGAGCAGCAGTGTGCTCGAGGCTGGGGCCTACATGGAACATGGGGCCCAGCCTGCCCACTCCCGACCTCCGCCACTGCCGCCAACAGTCCGACGTCTGGCAAAGTCCTGCTGATGGCTGTCAACGCAACACCGTGCTGCCCTGAGAGTGGGGTTACTCAGAGGATGGGGTTCTGGGCACTGCCTCCCTTTACACCCCTACAGGTCCTGCTCCCCACCTGCTGCCCGAAAAGGACTTGGTCCTACTCCTTAGATGACCCTGGGCCTGTCCCCTGACTTCTCGGGGTTAGCTGCAGTTCGAGACCAGGTGGCATGCTCCCATGCACGGGTGAAGCGCCGTCAGCGCCGGACTGCACACGCCTGCGGGCAGATGACAGGTAAGTGGGGGACGTCACCATTGCAGTGCTGGGTGGCTTCCTCTTTATGGGGGTCCAGGTGAGGGAGTTATGCTCGTAGCTTGGTCTGCTGTGTTCAGTAAGTTCTTGGGCCTGGGTTTCCTGATATGACTTTAATATACTCATGTGCTCCTATAGTCCCAGTTCACTCCAAATAAAGTTTTAGGGTGGCACCCTTTCTACTCCCAGAATTAACTCATTTATCAGTCTGTGCCTCATAGGCAGTGCCACACAGATGGTGCCATTCAGGTCTGCCTAGGTGCAAAGTCATCCTCCACCCTCAAAATGGGGTCAAAATGGAGTCTTTCAGGGCAAAACACAGTCTGAAAAGTCAACTTCACACACCATCTGGAGACGCTTAGAGCAGCGAGGACATAGCCTGGTCCATCAGACAAGTGGCTTTGCCTCCTGCGTGCTCCCCACTCTGAACAGAAACCTCTGAAGCCCTGAGCCAAAATAAACCTTTCTTCCTTTAACTTCCTTTCCGTGGGTATTTTGTCACCACAACAGAGGGCTGACACCCCATCTCTGCTCATATGGGGCTCTGTTCTCCTGAGTCCTCCCTGCCTGCCTCTGGTCTGGTCAGCGCTGGGGCAGGAACCACTGAGCAGGACCCAGCACCCACCTCCTCCTGGTGCCCTGGACAGACCTGCCTCTCTGGGGACAGTCTGTCTGGCCTGAAGGACAGGGATGATCTGAGCTGAAGCTTCCAGCTCCTCAGACCTCAGCCTGCTAAGTACCCAGAACACACCAGGCAAGGGAGGTGGGCAGAGGAGGGCAGTGTGCAGATGCCATGCACAATTCCCCGGTCCAGAGATGCCCTGCTCTGCTGGGGGCTGGCTCTGTGTCAGTGCACACGTGAATGCCATCAGCCATAGCAAGTGCTGGCCAGCTTGCCGAGCCTCTCTGCCCTCCATCATCCTCTTGGATGGGCCAGCAGGCTATACATCCCAGCCTAGGGGTATCAGCCTTGAGTTTGGTGGCCTCAGAGTTGTCAACTCCCACCTGAATGTTTCTGCATCCTCTCCTGACAGGGAGATGGCACAGCTGATGTCACCAGGTGCACACAGCTGCCAGGGGTCAGCTTGCCCCTCTCCAGACACCCCAGCCTTGGGGCCAAGATAGGAAGAGTCCTCGGGCACTGCTCCCGGGCACAGCCCATGGCAACCCCAGAGCTGTGGAGCAATCGCACCCTCCTCCAGGTCTCTGTTTAGATATGTGGCCGGTCTCCCAGCCTGTCCTCCATTTATACCTCCTGTGCTCCCCAGACCTTAGAGAATAGTTAACCACCTGTTAAATGATTTATCCCACTGAGGCTGTGGAGCTCAGGGTGTCTCACAGCCCTCCTCGAGAATTAACTAGAGCCATAAATCAAAGCGACATTTGAGAAATTTCCAGCAGCCTCAGACAGCAGGCAGCAGCTCAGGCCCAGACGGGGGACATGGCGTTTAGATGGAGGAGAGGCAGGAGGAGAGGCAAGAGCCCTGGCAGGGAGTGCTTACCGAGAGCTTGGAAGGAGATAGAGGGTGCTGGGCCAAGGACACAGGGCTTCCAGAAGGCTCCGTTGGGTCAATGTGTCCCTTTGCTTTTCCTGTGTCCAAGGCAGGTGGCATCCTAGCTTCTATGTAGTTGGCAAATTGCCAGTCCACCTGTTCTGACTGCAAAACAGCCCCGGCGGGTGGGAAGACAGGCGCACAGTGAATGGATGCAGATTGGCCTAGAGGTAGGGTTCCAGGGACCTGGGATTGGAAGGGGGGCGGTTTTCACTTGTGTTGGACCAGGGTATGATGAGTATGGCTGGAGCCAAGGACCTGAACCAGGACACTGGCAAGAGGAGACCAGAGGAAGCGATGTTCAGAGTCCAGGTGTCAGGGAGGCTGAGCACGAGGTAAGCTCCGAGCCAAGGGCAGACACTGGCCTCCAACGGCCCAGGAACCCGAGGGTGAGTGGTTTCCAAAGCCCACCGTACAGAGGAGCAAATTGAGGTTAGCAGGCCTGGCCAAGGCCACACAGCTGTCAGCGTAAGAGTCAGAAAGTGAATCAGAGCCACCCTGATCGGGTCTGCCAGGCGCCCAGCACCCGGCGCTCTGCGCAGCCCTCCCCATTGTGGCCTCCTCAGTTCAGCCAGCTCCGCTCTCCCACACGACAGGGAAGAGACGGAGGCCCCAGCCCTTGGTCCTGGGGCACAGGGCTGGGTTTGGCCTGCAGTCTCGCCTCGGCCTCTCAGTACCTGCCCACAGTCTGTGGGCCAGGCAGACACTTGGAAGCATTGCCTGCTGGCTGTTAGACCATCAGGCCCCATCCCAGTGAGAGGTTGCACCCAAGAGAGGCAGATGGTCACACACCAGGCAGGGCCAGCGGGCAGGGCCAGGCAAGAGGTTGTCAGCTGCGGGCCAGGCACCCAACCGTGGCCCTTCTCCATCACATCTTTCCCATTCTGTACCTCAGTTTCTCTGGTCAGACCCCCCAGCTAGCCTTAACTCAGAATGCCGGGCTGCAGCCAGAGCAAGAAGGGACTCTGGGATTTAGTGTGATCACCAGCAGGATGACAGAAACCGGGTACGTGGTGAAGGCCTAGGGCTGCGGTGGAGCCTGGTCTGGTTTAGACCCAGCAGCGTCCCGGCTGTAACAGCCGCAGCTGGGCCAGCCTCATGCAGACCCACCCCAGCGCCACCACACAGCACAAGCCGGGTGGGGCCACTATGGGGCACCCTGAGAGAGGATGTGAGCAGCCTGGGGACCAAGGAAGAAGTGGGGCATCCTGTGCTCCCCAGACCTCAGGCTCAGAGTGGGAGGCTTCTGTCAGTGAGGCCCAGGATAACCTGTCCTCCGAGTATCTGGGAAGGGCCTCTCACAGCCCAGCCCGGTGCTTGACCAAGGGCCCTGCCTGCCTCTCTCCCTCCTCCCCACCCCTCTCCCCTCACCACCAACCTGAGGCTGGGAACTGGCAGGGGGGACAGGGGCTGCAGCACAGTATCAGAACAGTGCCAGGCACTCGGTGCCTGGACACTGACTCTGTTTAACAGTGGCGGGAGGGTCTCCAGAGGCCCTCAAGGGGGCTGTGGAGCAGGGAGCTGGTGGTGGGGCTTAGGGGGAGGCTCTTCATAGCCCTGGGGGCAGAGGCAGCTCTAGTTCACTCCTCCATTGACGGGGCTCTGGGAGTGGAGGAGGTGGTGTGTCTGCAGCCAGGATCCCACCAGGCCCAACTTAGGTGTCACTTTGGGGTGAAATGGATTGGCTGACGGCCCACGGAGAAGCGCGCTTGCCTGGACTGCAGCCCTGTGCAGCTGTCGTGACTGCGGCACACGCGGCCCTGTGGTTGTCACAGCTGGAGAGGGTGACACGGGGCTATAGCAGCAGCTCCAGAGGTCACTCAACCAGTGGCGGCCAGCGTTCTCTGTGAGACCCATGGGCACTGGGCAGAGGGATGGGCTCTGCTCCCAGGGGAGGAGGCTGAGGCCGGGTCCCGCGGCGGCCTAGCCGTTTGTATCCCCAGTTCCACTTTCCAGGTCTCCCCCGCTGCCTCAGCTCAACCCTGACCTTCAACACACGTGACCCAGCCCAGCCCTGACCTGACCCCAGGCCTGACCCAGCACCTTCCAGAGCACAATCCCCAATCCTACCCAACACTTTGTTCTAACCTTGGATTACATAGGAATTCTGGTTTAGCCCCAGTTCCTGTTAGGAGCACCAGTTAGTCAATAAAATGAGGCACTCACCTAGCAATAAAGATATCACTATGGCAACCAGAGGCCATGGCCACAGCCAGCTGTGCACTGATATGCACGTGAGCTAACCCTAAGGTGGTTATCAGAACTATGGCTAAGGACTGGAGAAGAAGAGTATAAAAACCCAGCCAGGCGTGGTGGCAGAGGTAGGAGGATCACCGTGAGTTTGAGGCCACCCTGAGACTACATAGTGAATTCCAGGTCAGCCTGGACCAGAGTGAGACCCTGCCTTGAAAAACCAAAAATAAATAAATAAATAAAAGAGTATAAAAACTCACAGGGAAATGGTAGAAGCTGGCAGTCAACGCAGCAGACAGGCAGACTCCACGTCGCTCTCAGCGTTGACACCCACCACAGGGCCTGGACAGCCCGTGGGATCCCCAGTTGGAGTTGGCTGATGGACAGAGAGGAGAAGAGCTGACCCAAACACTGAGAGGATAGGAGAAGAGAGAGCTTGCCCTAACTTTTGTGTGGAGTGAAGAAAGTGTGGCAATTGAGTTAACATATCCGCCTCTCGACTGCTTCATGACATGCTCGCGACAGCTCCAAGCCACAATCCTGACCCAGTCTCCCTGGTCCTCTCTCATCCCAGCTCTGGCCTCAGGCCCTTGACAAAGTCCTATCTGGGACAGGGACAGGGGCCCCTTCCATACTCTCTGGGACTAGCAAGGTGAGGCTCAGAGTGGCTGGGTGATAAGTCGAAGGTCACACAGTGAATGAGTAACAAGTGGTTCTCAGAGACTCCAGGCTTTGGGACTCTGGAGTTTCTAGAGCAACAGGAGGCAGAAGGTGCTGACATGTGGCGGACACCCAAGACCTCCACAGGCCTCCTGCGAGCTCCCAGCATCTGGAGAGGGAGGCAGCTCAACAACTGCTGATCCCCATTTTACAGATGAGAAAACTGAGATCCAAAGGAAGCCCATGCTAGCCCATCAGACCAGCAACAAGAGCCCAAATCCCTGGAGAGTCCCCCAGGTTCTCCCACTGCCTAAGGGCTGGGCAGTAGAGGCTATAGAGGGAGGGAGAGAGGGAGGAAAGGAAGGAGGGAGGGAGAGGGAGCCAGAAATGGCACAAGGTCACCGCTGTGAAACCAGGGGCCTCTGGGGGAGGGGGATGCTCAGTGGATAAAGCACTGACCCTAAGAACTGAGTGCCTGAGTCTGGATGCCCAGAGCCCCGTGACGGCTGGAAGCTGGGGGGTTGGGGGGTGCTGCAATCCCAGCAGACCAAGGACAAGACAGGAGACAGGCGTCTGTGGACCAGGCAGCCTGGTGACTGCAGCCACGAGCAACAAGAAGCTGAGACCCCGCCTCAGGCAAGGATCCGCAGAGAAGTCATTCTCTGATCTCGACGCGTGCAACGTGGTCTGCACACACCCGCACGTACACACATGAACACACATACGCACGCCATGCACACTGAAAACTAAAAAATAAAAGCATGGACTTCCAGAAACATTAGCTCAAGAGGACAGCACCAATGCAGAGGGGCCACCAACAAGCCTGCCCACCATAGAGTCCCTGCCTCCCAGTGAAGAAGTGTGAGCAGGTGGGTAAACCACATTCACTCCCTTTTCCATCTGTAAAATGGGTCCACACCGCTACCTAAGGGTCTTACCAGTGCTCCCTCCTCTGTCTACTTGTCACCTCAGGGCACCTCTGTAACCAGCAAGCAAGCCCCTCAGAACCCTCTGCTCAGTTCCCGAGACTGCCCTGCAGGGTGCCCCTGCCATAGGAGGCTCTCAAACAGCCTAGAATTAAGCCTGCACACCCATGGGCCATGGAGCTGGCCCTTCTAGGTGTCTGGGGAGGCTGGGGCATGGGACCAGCAGGGGTTTCCTGGGTGGGTAGTGAGTGGAGGAGCTGGGAGCAGGCACAGCTCAGTGCCCAGTGGACTGGCTGCCAAGGATCCCAGGCAGGCAGAAGAGTGCCCCACCAGCAGCAGCCAGCCAGCCAGATGGCAAAGGCAAGGCACCGGCTGCAGCCTCCACTGGGAAAATTAATTAAGCCTTCAATTAGCACAGGCCTGCCCCTGGCAGCTCCAAAGGGCGCCCAGGGCCCGGGCTGCCCAGCCCAAGCCAGGAGCTAATAACTCACCCTCTAATGAACTCGGCAGAGAAGGGATTGGAACCACCCACAGTCAACAGCCTGTTTGCCTAAACGGCTCTCGCCCCCTCGCTCACTGGCACCTGGAGGTGGGATGGTATGGTGGCCTGTCCCTCTTGGGGATCCCAGCGTCCTCGCACTTGTCCCAGAATCTCGGCGTGTCAGGGCCAGGACTCCTGAAAGCTTGATTGAAGTGTGACAGGGCAGGCAGCATGTGTGGTGCTGGCACACACAGAGACTGGCACTCTGCCCGCCCTCTCTGAGCTCAGGGAGAACACAGACATGGAACTGACCATCCCCGAGCTGCAACGACCCTCCAAGAAGCGAGAGAGAGAAAAGGAAGGAAGCTGCTCGGAGGGGCAGGTCAGGCCAGACCAACCTGCTCCTTGTTCTGCGGGTGGGCAATCCGAGGCCCGGGGGGTGGGGGGCAAATGCCTGGCCCAAGGGCACAGTTTTTCAGTCGGGACCAGAATAAGAATGGGAGCTAGACCCTGTCAAGACTGTTCCTCCTAGTCTAAGAGTGCCCAACGGGTAGAGTTCTTGCCCAGCATGCACAAGGCCCTGGGTGCCACGTGCCTCCCCACACTAAATAAAGGAAACTGAGCCCCAGACATTCACTTTGTCGGGATGATGAATGGAGTCCTCCTGGCACACTGCCCAGTAGAGGCTGGTCCACCAAGGGCCGTCTCCTAGGACCCGCTTGCCCCAGTGTCTTCACGCTGAGCTGCAGCTGACTGCCCCACCCCACCCCGTACCCCACCGCCCGCTCCAGAGCCCCAGCCACTTCTCCAGCACCAGGCTCAGCACCCAGCTTGGTCAGGCTTCCCCTGTCCCAGCCCTGAGGTTCTGACCACGAGAGCAAAGCGAGAAGCACCCGGAAGCTTGTGACCACAGGAATTTTCATTTTAAGTGAGTTTTTGAGTTATATATATGTGTGTGTGTGAGAGTGTGTGTAATTAACAATTTCCATAATTGCAAACAATAAACCCATGGTAATTCCCTCCCTCCCCCTACTTTCCCCTTTGATCCTCCACTCTCCATCATATCCCCTCCCCCTCTCAATCAGCCTCTTTTATTTTGATGTCATCATCTTTTCCTCCAGTTATGATGGTCTTGTGTAGGTAGTGTCAGGCACTGTAAGGCCATGGATATCCAGGCCATTTTGTGTCTGGGGGAGCATTGTTGTAAGGAGTCCTACGCTTCCTTTGGCTCTTACATTCTTTCCTCTACCTCTTCCGCAATGGACCCTGAGCCTTGGAAGGTGTGGTAGAGATATTGCAGTGCTAAGCCCTCCTCTGTCACTTCTTCTTAGCACCATGGTGCCTTCTGAGTCATCCCAAGGTCGCAAGTGAGAGTAGCATTAATATAAGGGTATGAACATTAAGAGAAGTGCTTCCTGGGCAGTTTGATAAGCATAGTATATACATTTAGCCAGACAACAGCAGACGTTACACCCCTAGGGCTCATGACTACCCCTGTTTTAAGTTTTCAGTATCAGGGATGTATTTCCTCCCATGGAGCGGGCCTCCAGTCCAATTAGAGGGCAGCTGGTTTCCACCATGACAGACGTGCCACTATTGCCCCCCCCCCTGGCTCATTTGACCTGTTTGGCCAAATATAAGGCTTGCAGTGTCCACTGTTGAGTATCTTCACTGGTGATTTCTCTCCCATTGAGCTGCATGCAGAATGGCTTCTTCCAGCTTTATGTCAGCTGGTCTACATGGAGGAGGTTTTCAGCTCAGTTCCAGCAGGATTTCTCAGTGGCCTTGCAGCCTAAGTATGTGAAGTCTTCAGCAATAGGGTCTTACCATCTATTCCTGGTGGGAAACCAAGGAACTCAGCAATGACCTGTAATGTTTTGGGGGCGTCAGGGACCTCCCTGGCCAACACTGAGTTGTTTTTTTTTTAATTTAAATTGTATTTTATTTATTTATTTAAAAGAGAGAGACAGAGAGAGGGAGGGAGAGAAAGGGGCAGGGAGAATGGGCATGCCGGGGCCTCCAGCCACTGCAAATGAACTCCAGACCCATGCACCACCTTAAGCATCTGACTTATGTGGGGCCTGGGGAATCAAACCTGGGTCCTTAGGCATCTCAGGAAAGTGCCTTAACAACTGAACTATTTCTCCAGCCCCCAAATTTTAACTCCCAAATAATCCCGGGGGTCTGAAATGTGTCCCGAGGGGTTCTGGAACACTGGTGGGTCCTGTAGCAGGGAGGTCTGATGGGAACTCAGACCTTGGGACTACTCTAGGACCCTTGTCAGATATGTCACTAATGTTTTGTACATCTCTTTCCTGAGGATTGGGCTGACCTGAGGAGCCCCATCTGGGCCTGTGATGGTCAACTGGAAAGAACTCAATTGCCAGGAGTTCCAGGGCCCACAGGGCCATTGTCACCCCAGGAGCCTGGCCTCAACCAGCTGGCCCCACCCAGTAGGAAGGAGGCCCCGAAGGGACAAAAGAAGGAAGAAATCTGAGAAGGAAAGGTGAGTGGAAAGGAAGAGCCATGAAAAGGCAGAGGAAAGCAGGGGCCCTGGGGGACAGTAGAAACGAGCCTCACGTGGTGCAAGAGCTATCTAGTGAAAGGACTGTGTGCACAAGAAGCTGGGAAACCAGCAAGGTGACGCCTGCCTAGGAGCGGGGCCTGAGTGGGTGAAGTGGGTGCCAGTGTGGCTAGACTGACAACCTACCATGCACACGCCCAGCCAGCCCCTAGTCAGTGCCAGGGCCAGCGCTGCAGCAGAGGGTGTGTGGGCAGGTAGAGGGGTCGGAGCCATAACTGTCATCCAGCATAGGGAAGCTTCCAGAAGACACTGGAAAAAAGAAAGGGAGGGGTCAGAAGCACAGACTGAGCAAAAGGGAGCCCCTTGAAGTGTGAAGAGAGGGGAGAGGGCCCTGGTGGAGGCATGAGGAGTTGCCCCAGCCCCAACCCACAGGTCTCAAAGCAGCCGGTCCTGGGAGGCGGGTGTGTGTCTGCTGGGCAGGCTGCTCAGCGCTGGCTCCCCAGTACCCGGCTCCCGTCTGCTGAGCTTAGCTAAGCAGCAGCTCTGAAGTGCTGGTCCTCCCTTCTTACAAGTCATTGTCTGGAAGGTGGAAGCAGAAATCAATGGAGGCCATCGGAGGACGGCTGAGGATGCCGGAGTGGGCGCCTCGGGACCTCACGGATCTGTCTAAAGGCAGTGGTTTGCATGGTGGAGGAGTTCAAGGTGGATCCTCAACGTGGAGCCTGGTGATACACACTCTTGGGAGAAAGAGGCAGGAGGACCAGCAGGTTAGGGTCACCCTGGCCTATGTAGCAAGTCTGAGGCTAGGCTGGGCAATATGAGACCCCATCTTAAAAAACAAAATAAAAAATGATAAAAACCAACCCTAGGGGCTGAGGAGATGGCTCAGTGGTTAAAGGTGCTTGCTTGCAAAGCCTGCTGGACTTGGTTCAAATCCCCAGTACTCACGTAAAGCCAGATGCACAAAGTGGTGGACACATGCATCTGAAGTTCATTTGTACTGGCAAGCAGCCCTGGAGTGCCCATATGCACACTCTCTCTTTTTTATTTTTTAATATTTATTTATTTATTTATTTATTTGAGAGAAGGAAAGAGACAGAGAGAAAGAGAGAGAGAGAGAGACAGAATGGCGTGCCAGGGCCTCCAGCCACTGCAAACGAACTCCAGATGCATGTGCCACCTTGTGCATCTGGCTTACATGGGTCCTGGGGAATCGAACCGAGGTCCTTTGGCTTTGCAGGCAAGTGCCTTAACTGCTAAGCCATATCTCCAGCCCTCTCTCTCTTTCTAATAAATAAATAAAATATTTTTAAAAACCAAACCTACTGGCAGTTTATGGTTGCTGGGTGAAGGGGAAGACATTTTCTTCAATGGTGTAGTCAGTGGTAAGTTGCCCCGCTGTTAGAAACAGCAACCCTGTCCATGCCCGTGCAGGCAGCCCTGATTAAATTCAGCGGGTCACAAAAATAAATAACCAGAGCCGGGCGTGGTGGCGCACTGCCTTTAATCCCAGCACTCGGGAGGCAGAGGTAGGAGACTGCACGTGAGTTCGAGGCCACCCTGAGACTCCATAGTGAATTCCAAGTCAGCCTGGACTAGAGTGAGACCCTACCTCGAAAAAACCAAAAGAAAAATAAATAAATAAATAAATAACCAAACTGACAGACATGAAAGCAGTAGGTGGGAAGAGGAGGGGATCAGAGTGGAGGGTGGAATATGCTCAGAATACATGTGTACATGTGTGCAAATGTCACGATGAAGCTCGTTCTGTACTGTTAATGTGGGTTAATTTAAAAACAACGAAAGGCCAAAGTCGGCCCTTGCTCCTAGGATCTCACCCTGGGGGTGTCCTGCCTGGCTGGGTAGGGTGATGGCATCCTCAGCACCATCAGGGACCAGGGTAGGGACAGCTTGCCAGCAGCCACTTCCCAAGGCCTTACTTGGGGACAGAGGAGAGTCACCTTCCCAGTGCTCTCCAGAGGCAGCAACCCGATGAAGCCAGGAGCACAGTGGCCAGGGCAGGGAAGAGATGTCGGTGGTGTGGACAGTCCTCATGGCCGAGGCGGCGGCTGTAGATCCCAGCCTGCTCCCCGCCTGCCGTTCCATCGTCATTCGAGAGCAGGGGTGCAGGCGACATGGGAGTGGGCTGCACCGCCCTAGAGTGCTCACAGCCCTAGAGGACAGCGGGCATCTCAGTGGCACCTGCTGGGGTGTGCCAGGGAGGCAGCACCACTGCCCTCTGAGCCCACATGTGGTGGGACTTCAGGAGGGGCCCAGGCCCCACTACAGACTGGGGAAGAGGTACCCAGTGGAGGTACCTAGGCACACTTGGGTGAGCAGATTGCCAACCCCATAGGCCAGGGCAGTCTTTGTCTTTACTGGGGTCTCAACAGGTGGACAGGACACTGTGAGGAGAGGTTTTACATCCAGACACTGAGGGCACTGAGGCACTGAGGGAGGGCTTCTGTGAGGTGGGAATCCGAGCAGAGCTCTGAGGGAAGGGAAGAGAGGCCGTGGCCCTGGCAGATGCTCTGCTCCCGGCCTCTGTGGCTCCCCGGCTCTGCTCCTGCAGCTCCCGTTCCGGTGTCAGGCTGTCTCCTCTCGAGTTGTTCTGTGTAAGTCTCTAGTCTCCATCGCTCTGTGTGCATCACGGATTGGCTCAGTTGTGAATTGCAAATGATCAATCTGTGGGTTTTCTTTGTTTGTTTGTTTTGTCTTTTGAGGTAGGGTCTCACTGTAGCCCAGGCTGACCTGGAATTCACTATGGAGTCTCAGGGTGGCCTTGAACCCATGGTGATCCTCCTACTTCTGTCTCCCAAGCGCTGGGATTAAAGGCGTGTGCCACCACACCCGGCCAATCTGTGTTTTTTGAAGTGAAGAAATGAGTGATTTGTCCTAACTGGAGGTCACATGGCACAGTGGGAGACAGCAGAAGGAACTGGAGGCTTCGGAGCGCCCGAGTTCTTCCATGGCGCTGGACAGAGGACAGCACTGCTTGCTTCCCTGGGATGAAGGCCACCTCAGAGGGACCTGGAGTCTGGCCCAGATACAAAATTGTTCCCTGGCTGGAGCTGGCAGGGGGCGGGCTGAGGGGGCAGGGGCCTAGGATGGTACCAGACTGCCTATTCCAACACGGCAGCTCCACAGGCCTGCCCCCAACCTGGAGTGCTAGAGCCACTGCTTCCTGTGTCCCCACCATCTCCTTGGTCTAATTGTATACAGTGATTTGTGGCCCTGACAAGGTGAATTGTGGGTAAAGCAGCGGTCCAAATTGGGAGCAAATTGGAACAGCAGCTCCGGCTGGCTGTCATCGATCACTGCAGGCCTCGTCAGCACCGCCGCGCTGCCCGCCCGCCTGCCTGGCCCTCACCTGCCTGTCCCAGAGGGTGAAGGACACAAGTCCTCCCTCCACCTGGGCCTCAGGGGCTGATGGGAGTGAGGGTGGGGGGAAACAAGGAAGAGGTCTGAGCCCTCCCCCGGTCCTGACATTTACTGCTCTACTTCTGACTTACCCATAGCATTTTCACGCCAATCCATAGCCTTTCAAGAGGTGCATAGCTTTATAAATAGGGAAGCTGAGGCATGAGGTATCTGAATACTAGACCAAAACTCTCATGGCATTAGCAGAAAGTCAGACAGGAAACTGCTGGAATACTTGGCATCTTTTTCATTTTTATGAAATATTCAGAATAAATGTTGATTAAGTAAGTTTCTAACCGTTAAATGTGACATAGCCATGTACAAAGTGTGCAGACAGAACAGCATGCTGGAGGTGGATACCTGGAACTCTCAACAAAGCAGGGGTCTCCCACAACAGGGACAAACTGAAAATCAGTCAGACCCAACACGGGGCACACACCCCAGCTCCTGCAGGTGACGCCTCAGCAGCTCTGTGGACCGGTGAGGCGAGGCTGTGGGTCCTGTCCTGGGGGACTGGTCACCATGTGAGTGACCTCACCCACCCACAGCCTCTGTCCCTGAACCCCAGCTCTTGGCCACAGCTGGTGAGAATGGAGATGGTCACCCGAGCCATAAGCCATCTGCTCAGAGACTAGCCACTAACCTTTGACTTGTCTGGCTGAGAAGCATCAGGCTGGGGTTGGAGCTGGGGCCCGAGAAAGCCAACCGGGTGGCAGAGAGGGCCAAGGTGAAAGGCCACTGTGGGACCTCAAACCACCCAGACCCTGCTTACTGCCCTTGGGCCCCAAACCAGCAGACCATGGCAGGACACACCTGCAATCCCAGTGCTTAGGGAAGCTGAGGCAGGAAGATCTAGAGTTGGAGACCATCCTGGGCACAGAGGGCGCATCAGGCCCACTGTTGGTAAAGCTAATGGTCAACCTCGCTGGTCAACCTGACAGGATTTGGAATCACCCAGGAAACACATCTCTGGTATGTCTGTGAGGACGTCTCCAGGGCAGTTTAGCCGAGGAGGGAAGACCACCCCGGCTGTGGTGGCACCATCGGGTGGGCTGCAGTCCCACGCTGAAGGGAGAAAGCGAGCCAGGCGCCAGCGCTCACTTCCTGTGCTTCTCGAGGGCGGATGCAGCGTGAGCTGCGCCTCTGGCTGCCAGGACGTCCCTGCCACGAGGGACAGGAGCCAAACTGTGGGCCCAAATAAACCCTTCTCCTTTAAGGAGCTTAAAAATTTTATTTATTCATTTATTTGAGAGAAAGAGAACGTATGAAAGAGAGAGGGACCGGGGACACTACTGCACTGCCATTGCACTAGCCACTGCAAAGAACTCCAGATGCATGCACCACTTTGTGCATCTGACTTTATGTGGGTACTGCGGAATGGAATCCAGGCCGTCAAGCTGTGCAAGCAAGTGCCTTTAATGTCTGCACCATCTCTCCAGCTTCCTGAAGTCTATTTTGTTGGGTATTTTGACATGGCAACAAGAAAAGTAACTAATCTACTTGACTACATCATAAGATCCTGTCTCAAACAGACAGACAAACAAAACAAAAACAATAAAAATCAGAGGCTTAGGGAGTGTAGAGATGACTTAGTGGTTAAGGTGCATGCCTGGAAGCCTAAGGATCCAGGTTCGATTCTCCAGGTCCCACATAAGCCAAATGCACATGGTGGCACCTGTGTCTGGAGTTTGTTTGCAGTGGCTGGAGGCCTTGGCATGCCCATTCTCTCTCTCTCTCTCTCTCTCTCTCTCTCTCTCTCTCTCTCTGTCTCTAATAAATAAATAAAAATAAAAATAAATCTTAAAAAAAAAATCAGAGGCTGAGCCGGGCGTGGTGGCACACGCCTTTAATCCCAGCACTTGGGAGGCAGAGGTAGAAGGATTGCTGTTAGTTCGAGGCCACCCTGAGACTACATAGTGAATTCCAGGTCAGCCTGGACTAGAGTGAGGTCCTATCTCGAAAAACTAAAAAAATAAAAAATAAATAAAAAAACCCACAAAATCAGAGGCTGGGATGTAGCTCATCGTAGAACACTTGCCTAGTATGCAAAAGGCCCTGACCTGAGCTCACCTCAGCACTGAAAAAGAAAAAAAAAAAGAAGAAGAAAAAGGAAAGAAAGAAAAGAAGGAGAAAAGAAGGGACGAGTTCTTATCTTCAACCCATCAATCCACGCTTCTATACCAAGAAAACAGCCTGCATATATGAGGACAGTCACTATGGTGAGAAAAAAATAGAAACAGCCTATATATTCAACAACACAGGTCGCATTCACAAACCATGGCACACCCACACAAGGGACGCTGTCATCATTACAAGCCATGTTCTCATGCTCATTATGAAACAGGAAGCGAAAAGGACATTAAGTATATATGTGCGTGTGCACGCGGTATACATATACTTACGGATTCCCATGTAAACAGGGTGTCTGCATGTACGCCCTGTGCTTCAGGGGGTCTTCCAAGCAGCGGGCACTGCCGTGCGGTGGCCATCCGCCCGGTCCTTCCCCCCAGGTCCTTGGGTAGCCCCTCCCTCTGCAGCGGTAGCCACTCTTAGGATTATTCCCTTGTGTGCTTTTAAATATTTACTGCCTAGATGCATCTATAAGTAATGCATAATGGCACCAGTACATCTTTACATCTTAATAAATAGTGGGAGGCTTTGTGCAGCCCGCCTTTCTCAGCCAACACTGTGTTTGTGCATTTAATCCATCTTGATAACTTGTGAGTCGAGTTCATTAATTTTAACTGCTGTCAAGAAATTCCATTTCTGAGTGGCCCACACTTTATTTATTCTTCCTCTGGTTTCTAAAGGCTGAGATTATTGACAATGCTGTTGGTTCTAAAATGCCACAGGCCTTGGGTTTTCTTGTATACACAGATGAGATTGTCTCCGGGGACTTACACCCCAAAGCGCAGCAGCCGGGGAGTCCTTCCTCATGTTCAGACATGTGAGTGAAGACATCCGCGCCCCGTGGGGTCACCTTCCCATGTTTGCTAACCTGATGCGTGGGAAACTGTCTCAAACTGGGGTTCTGCCCTCCACTCCCACGCTTACTGGGCGTCCTCTTAGCGCGGGAGGGGACCTCTGGCTTCCTTCTCTGGGAAATGCTACCGATAGTCACTTCCTGAGGTGTTTGCCTTCTGAATAGAAACGTACCTTCAGGAACCACCCCCATATGTCACCCTTGCTGTTTCAACAAGTTTCATTTTCTTCTTCTTCTTCTTCTTCTTCTTTTTGTCTTTTGTTTTTCAAGGTGGGGTCTCCCTTTAGCCCAGGCTGACCTGTAGTTCACTCCGTAGTCTCAGGGCGGCCTTGAACTCACAACAATCCTCCTACCTCTGCCTCCCAAGTGTTGGGATTAAAGGCATGCACCACCATGCCCGGCTTCTTTTCTTTTCTAAAAAATAATTTTATTTATTTATTTGCAAGCAGAAAGGGTAGAAAGAAGAGAAACAGCAAATGGGTGTGTCAGGGCCTCCAGCTGCTACAAAGGAACTCCAGATGCACACACCACCTTGTGTATCTGGCTTACGTGGGTCCTGGGAAATCAAACGCAGGCCTTGTAGGCAACTGCCTTAACCGCTAAGCCATCTCTCCAGCCTCAGTTTCTTCTTTGTAGAATACTTTCTTAGGGGAGGTGAGCCTGCCTGCCTCCACCCACCCCACAGCCACTGCCCCATCCTCATCCCCCACGTGAAACCTGCCCCAAAGGCTGCAGTGATTGGCCCACAGTCAGGTGTGTGACTCCAACCAGAGGCCTTCCTTGGTACCATTATGGCTTGTCACCTCTGGAACTCACGGTGGGGTTTAATCTCCTGTGTGAGGCATTGGAGGTTGGGGACTTCTGTGGCTATGGTGTTCTGAGCTGGGACATGTGAAGTGTTAGGGTCCAGGAAGGTCATGGGTGGAGCCCCTGGCTGATAGGAAGAGGGAGCCCCCAGGGCATCATAGTGCCACCTCCACTGACCACTGACCACTGACCACTGACCACTGACTGGCTGACTGCTGACAGGTACCAGCCTGGGAGCCGGGGAGACCCTGGCTCTAACCTTCCAGATGCTGGGAAGCCCCTTTCTCATGACAGAGAAACCCCACTGCTGGCCTTTGGGGATTGTAGATCCCTGGAGGCTGCCTCTGATCCCAAGGCCAGGTACCTCCCCTTCCCACTGAGACCCACCCACAGGAGGCTTAAAATGAGAAGTGTGTTCCAGAAGATGTGGCTTATGGGAAAACTTCAGCCAAATCAATTAATGGTAAAACCTTTGAGCAAACACAGTTCCTTTTATTATTTTAAAATGTTCTGATTTGAGCAGCAAAAGAAATTAAATTAAAAACACAGAGACTCTGGGTCAGAACCCTGGCCGCTCTTGTTGGTTTTTAATCTCCTATTAAGCGATATATCTTCTGACAGCTTTTGTCAGCTTGTTGGATGTGATAACCCAGGACGTGCAGCCTGCTGACCTCCTCATCCCTCCCTGTGGCTGGGAGAGAGTATCGCAGGCAGCCAGGTCAGCTAGGCCTAGTGAACCAGTCATGGGGAATGACAGGGGACACATGGGACCCTGGAGACTGCGCACCAACAGAGCCCTGTAAGCACAAATCATCTGTTAATCCCTCAATTACAGGTGAGCCAATGGAAGCCCAGAAAGGCAAAGATTGGCCAAGCCACATTCAGAGCCAAGCTGGAGCCCAGGGGTCAGGGGCCCGCCTGCGACCAGGCATGTGGGGCCCCCTTCCGCAACCTTTGGAGCATCACCAGGACTTACGGAGCTCAGTCTGGGACAGAATTAGATGGAGGCTCAGCCTCCATCTTTGGGGAGACCTTGGTCTGATAAGGGAGACAGTCCCCATGTCTGGGGGTCTCCCAGTGTGTCAGTGAATATATCGTACCTTCCAAGAGGCTCCCAGTGTGAGAAATACAGATGCCTAAAAGTTCTGGTTGAGCCACAAAAGACATTAATTCCACATTTGGTTGGAGAGCAGTGGCTTCCACAAGAAGGCTTTGCAGAGAAGGCGAGAAGACCCGAGAGGGAGCTGTCCCTGCAGCTGAGGCGGAGGTTGGAGGCTGGAGCTGGAGGGAGAATTGTGTCCCTTGCCTGTCCCTTCCACATCACTTCATAGCACATAGCTTCATAGTTCTGACTCCCCATCCAAAGTTAGGTAACAAGGCTTCCTCCTGGTCCCTCCAGGTGGGATCTGAGCTCCTCCCTGAACATGAGGAGTCTCTGGGAAGGGAATGAGACAATGCCTGGCCTGGGAGGAGGGAGGGGGGGGGGAGGGAATCCGCTTAGTCTCGTCACTAAAGGCCTTGTGCTACCAGACAGTTGTCCTTTCTAGCCTCAGGATGGGTGCAGCCTTTCCTGACGTCCCAGCAGGCCAACACCCCTCTCCTGCCAGGGGTTGCTCCCGGGAAGCACGTAAGTGGGGCACGCAGCCTCGGCCCCTCGCCACCACAGCGGGCTTGGCACTAGACCAGATGCCCATGGTGTCGACTCAGGACAGAGGCCCAGAGGCCGGTCAGGCAGGTAATGCCAGGGCAGGGTTTCCGGGTGTTTCCAAGCCTGTGTTTATCAGGGTGTAATCAAGGGTCAGGAGCCCAAGGCGGGGACTCAGACATGCCTAGAACAGAGGAGGGCAGAGGCTGACCTATCTCTTCCCCTCTCCTCCCCTCTCTTCTCCTGCCCTCTCCTCCCCTCCCCTCCCTTCTCTCTTCTCTTTTCTCTCCTCTCCTCTCTTCCTCAGCTCCCAGACACTGGAGGGAAGTGATGTTCTGCTGCAGCCCCATCTGGGAAATGTCTTGCCTTTTCATTGAAGAATAAGTAGAAAAATGAGTAAGGGAGGCACTGTTAACATTTTTTTTAAGCAATTGCAGCAAAAATGTCAGCGCAGGGAAAGTAAAGGGCATCAAGGTGGTTAATAATGGTCTGGCCTCTTCATCAGCCTCCTCCGCCCACAAGCTTGCCATTCCCCAGCTGTATTCCCCACCGGGGCCCTGCAGCCAAGCCCTGCCCGCCCGTCACCTTAATGAGCTGCACGAGGGTGGCTCTGTGCCCAGGGCAGTCAGCTTGCCTGCAAGATCCACCACCCGCCCCAGCTTTATATGCAGCCCCACGTAGGGAAACTGAGGCATGGGACCACCAGACCTGCTCACTGGCCGGTGCATCTCTACCCACTCAAGGGCTTGCGGGAACTGGTCTGTGCCTCCCACACGGGCCCTAGCGGGGCACAAACCTCCTCTCCTGATTTTTTTTTCACCAAAAAGCTCTTGGCTGACTAAGGATGGCAATGGGGAAAGGATGGGTGGGCAAGGGGAGGGGTGGGATCGGGGGAACCAGGAGTTATGTCCTCATGCTGCCAAGGGTAGAGACTGGTGTCAGGTGCCATGGGAGCATTCTGGCACAGGGTACAGTAAATACAGATCCTGGGGCTGGGGAGGCAGCTCCGTGTCCGGGCACTTGCGGGCACGCACGAAGCCCCCAGTACTCAACCCCTAGAACTAATGAGTCCTTCCGGGCCCAGCCGGGAAGCCCTTGCTCCAGGAAGTCCTTCTGTCCAAGCCCCCAGCCGCTGGCACAGGGAACCATCCACGGGTGCCGGGCTCCGCCGGCGGGGCAGGTAGTGCCGAGGGAAGGACCAGGCCCGCTGGTTCCTCCCGAGGGGCTGAGGAGGAGATGAGCGTCCGACGACTCAGACCTCTCCTGGCCACCGGAGAAAAACCACACTGAGTCGGGAGTCTTGTCGAAGCAGGAACTCGATTTATTGCTATGAACAGTTGCCTATATAATGTTGGGGGTGAAGGCGGGGATTGTAGGATGGTGGGGAAAGGTAAGGGCCAATAGTAAACTGTGACTATTGAAATGATAATTCTAACTCCCATGTGGAGGTAGCAGGTAAGAAGCCATTAGGCGTCTTGCTGAGTCACGTCTGGCCAGAGGCAGATCACCAAACTTTAGCTAGGCTCAGGAAGTTCCACTAGGCCTCACACCTGGGCCTTTAGAGGCCAGCATCTCCCCCTTTTGTTTTTGTAAGAGCATTAGTCACCATGGCCCCTGTTTTAGGTTGTCCCCCTCTGGGGGTCTTAACCGTCATTGGGTACCAGGTGTTTAGCTCAGAGCATTCATCATGGCCCCTGTCTTAGGTTGTCCCCCTCTGGGGATCTTACCCGTCACTGGGTACCATGTGTTTAGCTCGGTGAGAACCCACCCCATGGCCTGTCTTAGGTTGTCCCCCTCTGGGGATCTTACCCGTCATTGGTCACATGGAGGGCAGAGGAGGTGGCAGTGGGTCATCTGAGGAACTTAATTCCTGAGTTTCCAGCCTGTATTTTGACCTGATGAGGTTTTATTGCCTCTAGCCATTGGTGAATAAATTGTGTAATCTTATTAATTACACAAGGCCCGACAGTGAGGATAAGGAGAAGGAGAAGGAGGGGGAGGGGCCCAAGTAGAGGGAGAAGGTAGGGTAAGAAGTCATGTAAGCCCGCCCACAGCAGGTTGTCCTGGAGATCCCGCTGCCTCCTCTCCAAGTCTTCCTGGAGCCTCTTAATCTTGTCCTGGATGATTCCTGATTTATTGGCATAAAAGCAGCATTTTTCCTGTAAAAACAAACATACGCCTCCTTTTTCGGCCGTTAGTAGGTTTAGTCCTCTCCTGTTTTGTGGGACTACCTCAGCCAGGGAATCTAGCTGTTGTTGAAGATAGGTCTCCCTCTGATACAGGGAGGGCCTCATTTCCAGGGATGATATTTACATCTGGGATTAAGGTGGCTGGGGCACAAAGGCCCGTCCAATTGGTGGGCAGAAAGTCATAGGCCATCCCGCCTCCACAAACATAAACCATTCCAGAAGGTGGGCAGCATTGAGCATTGGGATCAGCTGTGTTAAAAGTACAGAAGGAAGGATGAATGTATCCCACATCTATACTGGAATTATTAGGGGAAGGCGGGGCCCAAATGCAAGTTCCAGGGGAAACATTGGGAAAAGCTGGATGGGGATGGGGAAGGTGGCTGAGTAATGTTTTAAGGTCGTACAGGCAACTGTACTGCAAGCAGCCAGGGAGGCCCAGATCGGAGGCAAAGCCAGCAATCCTCCACAAGGGAGGGAATTGTTTAGTTTAGTAGGGTGAAGGACCATTTTAGGAACAGTCCTCAGGGGTGGGACACTCCCTAGAGAAGTGACTGTCAGTGTCCTCTTGTTGGGACAAATATTTTAGGTCTCTCGCTGGTACCCAAATGGGTCTTTTTTCATCTTGAGGGAAGACACATCCAAACCCTCTCCCTGCTGTGAGGAGCGGATCAGGCCCTCTCCAGGCCCCAGTCAATGGGTCCCTCCATCTTACCCAGATAGAACTGTAGGTAATGGATGAAGACCAATGTTTTTGAAAAGGGGAGAGTTGTTTATCTTCTTTAGAAAAGTTTAAAATATTTAGGGTAAATAATGCCTTTTTTAGTTGGTCATGTGGGGGTAAGGATTCCCCCTTTTGTTTTTGTAATTGAGACTTGAGAGTCTGATTATATCTTTCAACGATAGCTTGGCCCCGGGGGTTGTATGGGATGCCTGTAGAATGTGAGATTTTCCAGTTCTGGAGAAAATCTACAAAGGCCTTGCTTACGAAGCAGGGGCCATTATCTGTTTTAATTTGATCAGGCAGCCCAAGAGTGGCAAAACATTGAAGCATATGACTAATGGCATGTTTAGATTTTTCCCCGGCATGTGCTGATGCCCAGCAGGCACGGGAAAAGGTATCAACTGAAAGAAAAATATATTTAAGTTTCCCAAATGGAGAATAGTGTGTGACATCAATTTGCCACAGATGATTAGGGCGTAGCCCTCTAGGATTGCTTCCTGTAGTTTGAAGGGGGGGTACTTGGAGGAAGGGCTGACAGGACTTACAAGTCCGGACAATTTTTTTAAGGTCCTTGACTGGTACCTGTGGAAACCTGTGCTTGAGACCTCTCCAGTTGACATGGGTCAATAAGTGGAAGCGTGTAGCTTCTGTAATAGTATTACACTGAGGCATAGAAGCCATTTTATCAGCCAAATTGTTTCCTCGAGAAAGAAATCCCGGTAAGTTTTGATGACCCCTGAGATGTTGAAGAAAAATGGGGTTAATTCTTTGTTTGAGTAGGGAACGAGCTTGAATCATCAGAGGAGATATAGGGTTGGAGTCCAGTCTAATGTGGGCCTCAACCAGGTTGGGTAATAAATTAACAACATAAAGGCTGTCAGAAAATAAGTTAAATGGCTCTTGAATAGTGTCCAAAGCTAGAACGACAGCAAATAGTTCTTTGAATTGTGCTGACCCCTCAACCTCATGAGAGACTGACTTTATGGGCATAGGCTCTTTTTCCTGTTTTAAGGGAGGGTAAACGACTAGGGAAGCCCCCAGGTGCCCTCCATCAGTAAACACGGTAAGAAAGTCAGGGTTAGGTTGAGACAGAAAAAGCCTGGGGGGCTTCCATTCTAATCTGGAGAAAGAACTCATCCATTTGTGGGGGCCATAATGGCAATCAATTTTACCTAGAAACCCCTCGAGAGCCATAGCAACTCTATTATTATTTCTCTGAAGCTAGGTGAAATCTGTTATCTTAAAGGGGGTGACAATAAGGTGAGGTTCTGTGCCAAACAACCGGACAGAGGTGTCTCTGCCCTTGATAATGCAATCAGCAACCTGGTTGGTTATAGAATAAACTCTGGGGACCCCACCAATTGAGAGGTGGACCCATTGGATGGGTTCACCTTCCTGGGCCAACAGTGCAGTGCATAATGTTTCCCCAGAGAAAATGTAGAGGGAAATGGGCAAATCAGGATTGAACCTCTTTAGGGTCACAGTATTTATAGCCTGTTGTACCTTACGAAAAATTTGTTGATGACAAGGGGACAAAATTACCTGAGAGGAGAAGTTAAGGTCCTTTAGGAGGTCAAATAAAGGGGACAGCTCTTCAGTAGTTATGGGTATCCAAGGCCTCATCCAATTAATTTCTCCCAAAAGCTTCTGGAGTTGAGGCAAGGTGTAAGAATCCTGAATATAAAGTTGTGGTTTAACAGGTGAAACTGTATCTAGGGTAAGGATCGAGCCCAAGATCTTAAAGGGAGGCACAGTTTGAACTTTTTCCGGAGCTACTTTAAAGCCGTGAGTATGCAGGATAGTTAGACATTGGTGGGTAAGGTCCTGGAGTGTGGAGGAATCTAGGCACCCAAGAATAATATCATCCATGTAAATATAAAACAGGGTATCAGGGAGATTGATAAGAGAAGAGAAAATGGATGACAGGTAATATTGACAAATGGGTGGGCTATTTGCCATGCCCTGAGGTAAGACAGTCCATTCAAATCTCCTATCTGGGCCACAAAAATTAACAGCAGGTACAGAGAATGCAAATTTTTCCATGTCTCCTGGATGGAGAGGGATAGAGAAGAAGCAATCTTTAATGTCAATGATAGTAATATGGTATATATTGGGAATAGCTGGGATCCATGGGAGTCCCCTCTGGGGAGTTCCGAAGGGGATCATGCGTTCATTGATCTTTCTTAAATCATGTAAAAATCTCCAGGACCCATTAGGCTTTTTTATGACAAAGACAGGAGAGTTCCAGGGACTAGTGGAGGGACGAATATGTCCGGCCTCCAACTGTTGATCAATAAGTATGTGGAGTTGGTGTAACTTAGAAGAAGGGAGAGGCCACTGCTCAACCCATACAGGATCCCCCGGTCTCCACTGGATTTTAAATGGGGGGGGCTGGGCAGTGGCCCTTAGAATTGGGGGTGTTTATTGGAGTACTTTTGTCTGAGTTGCTCAAAGTAAGGGTCATCTCTATAATTGGGATGATATTCCCTCCCTTCCTCAGACTGTTGTTGATATTCTTTTTTATCTAACAAATCATTATAAAAGGCCTTATGGTCAGTAGTGATGAAAGCCTCAGCATCTCCAAGGATGTCTTGCCCCAGTAAGTTAGCAGTGAGCCCAGTCACCACGAGAGGGCGGACTTTTCCCCTGTCCCCACCTGGGTCAGTCCAAGGGAGCCACGTGGCAGTCTCCCAGGAGGTGGATTGCCCGCCAATTCCCAGTAGGGGAGGGCCGGGCACAAGCTGCCAGGAGGGGGGCACTTCCTCCTTTCTCAGGACCGTTCGGTCCGCTCCAGTGTCAATGAGAAGTTTGAATTTTTTATTGCCAATATTCAAAATAATTTTGGGTCTAAGGCCGGAGACCAGGGGGACGGTCCAATAGGCTTTGATGGTCTCTTTCCCCTTATTTAACGGGGCTGGGGGAAGCCCCTGGAGGAGTTTAAAGGCTTTCCCTGTATGTTAAACTTCCATTTACATTCCTTAGCCCAATGAAACCCTTTATTGCATTTAGGGCAAAGGGTGTGAGGGGCGTTGGTCGTCCCCCCAGAGCGCGGAGGAGGCTTTGTCCTGTTGGGGCACTCTTTTTTAAAGTGGCCCTCGTCCCCGCATCCAAAACATGTCAAGTTTTTAGAATTTAACTGTAATGCACAGATCGTATTGGCCAAATCTCTCTGTTTATTTTCCTGAAGGGCGGCAGCCATGGCCCTAGCCTGATGGGAGATAGTGCCAACGTCCTTGGTGGCTACAATCCATCTACTCATGGAGTTGTCCTTGAGACCCGCACAGGCGAGGCGGTGATCGGCTGTCATCCCATCCCAGACCAACATTTTAGTAAACTGATCCCGTAATGCCCCTGGGGGAAATTTTCTTTGGAGACTTTTTTCCACCCTATCTATAAATGTAGCCAAATCCTCAGATGGTTTTTGAGTAATACTCATAAGGGGAGTTTCAGAGGGTCCCTCATCAAGCTTTTTCCATGCCGCCAAGCCCAGTGCCCTGACCTGGTCCCTATATGGGTCAGGTATAGCCGCCTGTTGAGTGCCTGTAGCATATTGATCAGAGGTACCAGAGAGCATCCCAAAAGTTATCGGCACAGGGGGCTGTTGATTTTGGTTTCGTTCTGCCTGTGCATGGCATTCATCTCTAAAAAAGGCACACCACTTAATGTATAGGGGACCTGACAAGACAGCCCTGACTAGATTTTTCCAATCTTGGGTTGTACAAGGTTGATGGGCAAGTCCCTGTAATAGGGTCTCAGCCCAAGGAGAGTTGGGTCCATCCTCTGAGACCGCCTTTTTAAGCTCCTTAAGGTCCTGAGCTTCCCACGGATACCAGGCAGCAGGGCGATTGCCCCCAGGATTTAGATTGACGGGAAATAAAAAAGTAGCTTTATTTTCTGACGGCTTGGCTGCCGAATATGGAGGGGCTGAGGGGGTCTCGGCGGCCGAATATGAAGGAGGGGCCGAGGGGGTCCAGAAAGGGTTAGTTGATGGAGGAGGTGGAGGAGGTCCCCCGGAAGGCCAGGGAGCACTCTCAAAGGGATCGAGTGAGGAGCATAAAGATGCATCCTTTTGGGGTTTTTTTAAAGCTGTATCTCCAGGAGGAGTAGCTGGATTAGGCTGTATATTATCTTTTTCTTCTGTCTTTTGTTTATGTTTGGTTGGCCTTGGAGGGAAGCAGGCCTTGAGGGCTGAGATCATAGGGAGGACCCCTGAGGGGGGTATTTGACCCTTCTCCATATGTGCCCGACAAACAAGGGCCTCTACCCTATCCCACGTGTCCCAATCAAAGAGATTTCCTTCCGGCAGCCATGGCGCCAGTTTGAGAAGGCAATCCCAGGTCTGTTGAGCCTGATTATCAGTCAAATTAAGCCCTCTACTCTTTAGGAGTGCCCTGAGAGATTCTAAGGCAGGATTGGATTTACAGTTAGACTGTCCCACATTATAAAGTTGAGAGAAAAATGTCCATAAAATTAGGGCAATAGCAACCCACATACACATGAGTACAATACAACCACAAGGATCCAAAAGATAGGTAAACATGCTGTACAAAAGCCGCAGATGTAGCTTGTCTGCAAACTAAAAGTGAAAGGAAAGAGAAAGAGAACAAAGAGATGTTGATCAACAAGTACAGGTTATAGAAGCAAAGTTTAGCGCATTAAATATAAAGACTACTTATGGGGGTACGCTCACCGCATATGTACACCGATTGACCTCCTCAACGAATGTCTCTCAGGGGGCACTAGTCTGCCGGATTCCAAGAGCCGCACGTTAGGCGCCAGATGCCGGGCTCCGCCGGCGGGGCAGGTAGTGCCGAGGGAAGGACCAGGCCCGCTGGTTCCTCCCGAGGGGCTGAGGAGGAGATGAGCGTCCGACGACTCAGACCTCTCCTGGCCACCGGAGAAAAACCACACTGAGTCGGGAGTCTTGTCGAAGCAGGAACTCGATTTATTGCTATGAACAGTTGCCTATATAATGTTGGGGGTGAAGGCGGGGATTGTAGGATGGTGGGGAAAGGTAAGGGCCAATAGTAAACTGTGACTATTGAAATGATAATTCTAACTCCCATGTGGAGGTAGCAGGTAAGAAGCCATTAGGCGTCTTGCTGAGTCACGTCTGGCCAGAGGCAGATCACCAAACTTTAGCTAGGCTCAGGAAGTTCCACTAGGCCTCACACCTGGGCCTTTAGAGGCCAGCACACGGGTGCCAGTTAGTGTCGTCCTCTAAGTAGTGAGAGGTCCCTAAGCGGTCGGCTGCAGTCACATGGCTGGCTCCCCGACGACCCGGGGACAGCCCCGTCTACTCCCCAGCAGGTGCCCGCGGTGCCCAACTCGCAGGTGCCCGTGGTGTCCAACTCACAGGTGCCCGCGGTGCCCAACTCGCAGGTGCCCGTGGTGCCTGACTCTGGCCCACGGTTCCTGTCACTGGGTATCTCAGTTCAACTTTTCTATTTTTGCCCGTTCCCCCGGGCATGGCTGTACTTGCCCATTTTCCTCAGTGCTGATCCCCCAGTGTCGGGAACAGCGCCAAGCCTGAGAAGTTGTCTAATGGCCGTTATGCCGTTTCTTTACCAAGAGCGGATCTCCGCGGCCAAGCCCTTCTCTGCCTCGACCCAGGAACACGAGGCAGAGATGGCAAGAGGCAGGTCCACATGGAGACGGCCATGAGTGGGGCTGCGACAAACCACAGCAAAGACCCACAAAGCACAGCGCTTCACACCCCTGGGGTCTCCCTCCACCCCCGCCCCTTGGAAAATGGTGGCCTCCACATAAAATTCTTTGTCCAGAACACAAGCCAAATCAGCTCAGAGCACAAGAAGCTTTCCTTCCTTCCTTCCTTCCTTCTTTCTTCTTTATTTATTTATTTATTGGTTTGTTTTTCGAGGTAGGGTCTCACTGTAGCTCAGGCTGACCTGGAATTCACTGTGTAGTCTCAGGGTGGCCTCGAACTCATGGTGATCCTCCTACCTCTGCCTCCTGAGTGCTGGGATTAAAGGCGTGCGCCACCGCGGCCGGCTTGAACACGCATGCCTTTGCTGCTGGAGGGAGCACACTTTGAGAAACGCTGGCCCACAGTGAGAACCCTCTCCCATCCACGCCCAGGATCCCCCTGGGGAGTCAGTGGGCAGGAGTGGGAGGGACTTCCTCTGCGTTTATCCACTTAGGGATTGTTACTAGAAGTGATTTTCATAGTAATTTTTAACGTTTGAGACGAAAGCAAGTACTTCATGCATGTTGTGAATGGCAATTATCTGTTCAACCTAAGAAGCATGCATTATGTGCCTACTGTGTGCAGGGCAAAATTTAAAATGAATCAGATAGTCTCCATTGTTTGGGCACTTAAGAGCCATGGTGAGAAGTGAGACAGATAAAATCGCGTTAATAGGTGGGTGGCAGCCACTGGCCCCGCGGTGTTTACAGGTACAATGGGAACACAGTGCTCATTAATTCCATCTGAGGAAACAGGAAAGGCAGCCAGAGGGACAGCCACATTTCCGCTCCGCCTTGAAGGACCCCAGCCAAGAGGAGCAGCGTGAGCAGCGCTGGAAGAACCAGACCAAAGGCCTGGGGCGCTGTGCTCCTGGGGCTGGGAGGAGGGCTCGGCAGGCCATGGAGGCCGGCCGGGAAAGGCAGGTGCAGGCAGGTGGTGAAGCCGCTAAGTTGCTGCAGCTTTGCAGAGAGACTCAAGCTTCTGAAACGGAAAGAGGAGCCCCAAGTGCCTATCAGAAGAGCGGCGTGGGCCTGCCATCCCAGAGCCCAGGAGGGCACATGTAGGAGGACCTCGAGTTGAAAGCAGCCTGGGTGACCAAACAAGATCCTGTCTCAAAAAACAAGCGGGGGCTGGGGAAATGGCTTAGCGGATAAGGCAAATGCCTGCGAAGCCTAAGGACCCCAGTTCGATTCCCTAGGACCTATGTAAGCCAGATGCACAAGGGGGCGCATGTGTCTGTAGTTCATTTGCAGTGGCTGGAGGCCCTGGCACACCCGTTCTCTCTTCCTCTCTGCCTCTTCCTCTCTCTCTCTCTCAAATAAATAGATAAATAAAAAAAAATTTTTTAGGGCTGGAGAGATGGCTTAGTGGTTAAGCACTTGCCTGTGAAGCCTAAGGACCCTGGTTCGAGGCTCAATTCCTCAGGACCCACGTTAGCCAGATGCACAAGGGGGCACACACATCTGGAGTTCGTCTGCAGTGGCTGGAGGCCCTGGCGCCCATTCTCTCTCTATCTGCCTCTTTCGCTTTTAAATAAATAAAAAATAAACCAAAAATCATTTTTTAAAAAAAGCCAGCCAGGTGTGGGGGACACTCCTCTGATCCCAGCACTTGTTAGGTAGAAGCAGGAGAATCAAGAGTTCAAGGTCAAGAGCCAGGCGGAGTGGCACACACCTTTAATCCCAGCACTTAGGAGGCAGAGGTAGGAGGATTGCCATGAGTTTGAGGCCACCCTGAGAACACAAAGTGAATTCCAGGTCAGGCTGAGCTAGAATGAGACCCTACCTCGAAAAAATAAAAAATAAAAAGGAAAAAAAATAAAAGAGTTTAAGGTCAGCCAGGCGTGGTGGCACACACCTTTAATCCCAGCACTCGGGAGGCAGAGGTAGGAGGATCGCCGTGGGTTTGAGGCCACCCTGAGACTGCACATGAATTCCAGGTCAGTCTGGGCTAGAGTGAGACCCTACCTCAAAAAACTAGAAAAAAAAAAAAAAGAGTTCAAGGTAATCCCCAACTACATAGTAAGTTTGAGGCCACCCTCAGCTATAGGAGACCCTGTCTCAAAAAGCAAACAAGGGCTGGAGAGATGGCTTAGCAGTTAAGGCACTTGCCTGCGAAGCCTAAGGACCCATATTCAATCTCTCTCCAGATCCCATGTAAGCCAGACACACAAAGGTGAGGCAAGCCCAAGGTCAAACATGTCCACTAGGTGGTGCAAGCATCTGGAGTTCAATTGCAGTGGCTGAAGTCCTGGCGCACCAATTCTCTCTCTCTCTCTCTCTCTCTCTCTCTCTCTCTCTCTCTCTCTCTCTGCAGAGGTAAGAGGATTGCTGTGAGTTCAAGGTCAACCTGGGATAGAGTGAGACCTTATTTAAAAAAAAAAAAAAAAAAAAAACAATGACAAGGCAGCGAAGGGCAGCTTGGTGGCTGCACAAGCAGATGAGAAGGACCAAGAGAGCAGGAGGCTGGGGCCCAGGAGGCGGCAGGTGTAGATGCCATGCAGGCAGTGTGGGGCACACAAGAGCCCGAGCCATTACTCTGAGGTCCCAGCTGCTCCTAGGGCTGCACTGTCCCAGGATCCTGCTCCACTTCCTTGGTTTCGGGTCATTTGTCCACATATAGACACAAGATGGGATCAGGGGCTGCTGGATGCCCTGCTAAGGTTTTGCCAGAGACCTGCTCTTAAAAGATCCTTGCAATATGCATGCAATTAAGAGCTTCCTTGTCCCTGCCCCTTGGTCCATCATTGGACTGGGCACTCAGTTTGGTAATCTCAGGGAAGAAAGATGGCTCAATGGTTAAAGGTTCTTGCTTGCAAAGCCTGGTGGCCAAGGTTCAACTCAAGCCACCCACATAAACTACCCATGTAAGCCAGATGCAAAATGCAGCTCAGGTACCTGGCGGTCATTTGCAGTGCCATGAGGCCCTAGCACCAACACACAGACACACATGTGCAAAATAAACAAATGCAACTCTTAACATATATTTATTTGTTTGTTTGTGAATGAGAGAGAGAGAAAATGGGCGAGCCAGTCTCTTGCTGCTACAAACAAACTCCGGCACACACGAGCTCCTTTGTGTATCTGGCTTTACATGGGTGCTGGAGAATCAAACCTGGGTCATCGGCCTTTGCAGGCAAGCACATTTAACTGCTGAGCTATCTCTCCAACCCATAAGGTTTTTTTTTGTTTGTTTGGTTGGTTGGTTTGGTTTTCTGAAGTAGGGTCTCGCTGTAGCTCAGGCTGACCTGGAATTCACTATGTAGTCTCAGGATGGCCTCAAACTCATGGCAATCCTCCTACCTCTGCCTCCCAAGTGCTGGGATTAAAGGCATGCGTCACCACGCCCAGCTAAATGGATTCTTTCTTTCTTTTTTTTTTTTTTTTTTTTTTTTTTTTTTGGTTTTTCGAGGTAGGGTTTCACTCTAGCTCAGGCTGACCTGGAATTCACTCTGTAGTCTCAGGGTGGCCTCGAACTCTCAGCGATCCTCCTACCTCTGCCTCCCGAGTGCTGGGATTAAAGGCGTGCACCACCACGCCCAGCTCGATTCTTTCTTTTCCATATTTACATAGTTTGGTTTTTCCAGGCAGGGTCTCACTCCAGCACAACTGATCTGGAATTCACTATGTGTTCCCCAGGCTGGGCTCAAACTCACAACGATCCTCCTACCTCTGCCTCCCGAGTGCTGGATTAATAACCTCTCTGCTTCTACTGCTGTCGGCATCCACAGATTCCTGGAAATTCTAACACGTGCCCACTGAGCCCTGGTATCTGCCAAGATCATTCTGACCTCGGGCCCCTGACAGCAGCTCCAGCAAGGAGCACTGCCTCCCCACAGAAGAAGTGAACTTAGGGACACCAGCCACTCGCCTCTGGTCACACAGGCAGTTAGTAGATTTGAGGGACTCCAAACCGGAGGTAGGCCAGACACGGCAGGCCCCGCAGCTCCTAGTGGTGAAATCCCTCAGCCTGCATGGGACCACAGCTGACAGGAGCCTCCTGCGGAACTCTGGGCCTGGTGGCACTGGGAATGGCGAAGCTCAGCAGGCCTGGTCCTGCCACTTCCAGCAGGGGTGATGGGAATCCAGCCTGGGACAGCACGTTGACAACAGGGGCCTCCATTCCCCTCTCAACTGCCACCTGCCACCTGCCACCATGGGTTTCCGTCCTCCTACAGAGTCTCGTGTGGGAGCTGTCAGGCCCCAGGAGTGAGAGAGAGGAAAGAGGCTCTACTGGGACCTGGCTGAGGAGTCTGCAAGCACTGCACATAAACGGCGGCGCATGTGCCACCGTTGTACATATGGCTTTATGTGGCCTGCTGGGGAGGTGAGCCTGGGTCCTTTGGCTGTGCAGGCAAGTGCCTTCACTGCTGAGTCGTCGCTGCAGCCTCACCTTGGATTTCTTTGACGTCTGCACGCCCGACCCTTCCTGCCCTCTCCCCTGTCTCCTCCTCCTCTGGCCCGTCTCTGCATGAGGCCTCATGCTGCCCATCCTCCCGGTCCTCTCTGCAGAGGCAGAGGCAGAGGCCATCCTCACGCGTGATGCTGACTCTCTAGAAGTGTCACAGGACGGGGCCACATGAGGATGCGGGAGAGAGATGGACTCTCGGCTCAGAACTCCCCAGGCTCGTGACTATCAAGCCTTGAGTTCATGTCCGTGTTTAACAAAGAACTGAAAATCATGAACGCAGAGAAGAGTAACTTATGGAGGATTTTATTAAAGGAGAGTTGAAGCAGGAGGAAAAGAGATCCCGAGCCAAGAGAAATCCCTCCCCTCCTAGGCAAGCTGGGAGCGGAGAGGAAACCAGGAAAAATCTCTCTCCCTGGAGGCTGGATCAGCTCCATTTATATGAATTAGGCATCCAGGTGGGGTGCACCTCACTGCAAGTCCCAGTGTGTATGAAGCATCTCAACTGGTTGTTGGGCCCAGGAGGAACGCTGACCCAGGAAGGTCCAGCTTACAGCGCTAAGTGCAGGAACAGTTCAAGAATCGGGACGAACCAGGCAGCTGTTGACGCTCACAGCCAGCTTGGATGAGACTGACTCCGGGCCTGCGTCTCTAGCTGAGTGCCTGTAAACAGAGCTGTGCACGCTATGGATTCCGAGCAAGGACTGAGAGCCCTGGGGAGGATGAGGAACGTCTTCCTCACTCTTCTCTCGGGCTCCTGAAGTCTGCTTTGGGACAGCAGTGACCCCAGAAAAAGTCTGAGAAAGAGGAGGACTGGGAAGCTGGGCTTATCAGTAACAGCCCCCAGGGAGCGCTGGACAGGCAGGCTCCCGAATCCTAATCCCAGAAGCCCCCAGAGCCCCACCTTGAAGGACAGGGTCCGAGAGAGCTGTCTTCCTGTCCACAAAGCTCCACTAGGGCCTGAAGACAGCTAGTCACCCCCGCATGGGATGCGGCAGGTGGAACTGGATTACCAGATGCAAATGACGAAATCCCCACCACACACGGGGGACACTGACCAGACACGCAGGCGCTCAGTCAGCGGCGACTGCCCAGACCACTCACCCACACTGCTGCCCACTCCCCTCTGCTGTAGGCCCAGCCCCCAGACAGCTTTAGAATGGTCAACAGTGCCCTGCATTGGGCACCAGCTAATGATAGCCTACAGTCTGGACATGTTGTCCCCACACGTACAATGCCATGTTTACAATGCCACTTGTCCTTGTCCAAAGGTGCTGCTTTGTCAACAAAACAGAATCATAAACCTGGTGTGAGTGTGCACAGCCCAGCACTCCAGAGGAGACAGGAGGATCAGGAGTTCAAGGACATCCTCAGCTATATAGTGAGTTTGAGGTCAACCTGGGCGACATGAGACCATGGCTCCACCAAAAAGGGGGGTGGAGCTGGAAAGATGGCTTAGTGCACTTGCCTATGAAGCCTAAGGTTCCAGGCTCGATTCCCCAGTACCCATGCAAGTCAGATGCACGTGGCGGCACATGTGTCTGCAGTTTGTTTTCACAGGCTAGAGGCCCTGGCGTTCTCATTCTCTCTCTCTCTCTCTCTCTCTCTCTCTCTCTCTTTCTTTCCTTATCTATCTGCCTCTCTCTCTCTCTCTCTCTCTCTCTCTCTCAAGGAAGAAAGAAAGAAAGAAAGAAAGAAAGAAAGAAAGAAAGAAAGAGAGAAAGGGAGAGAGTGGGTGCACCAGGGCCTCCAGCCCTTGCAAATGACCTCCAGACACGTGTGCCACCTTGGGCATCTGGCTTATGTGGGTCCTGGGGAACTGAACCTAGGTCCTTTAGCTTTGCAGGCAAATGTCTTAACTGCTAAGCGAACTCTCCAGCCCTGGGGGGAGGATTTTGAGGAAGAAGCAATTGGCCTGAAAATGGCCCCTTGGGGGACTGCAGCAGGAGGAGCCTGGAAACAGCTGTCAACCGAGTGAGAAGCTGGCAGACCCACCACCATGAGCTTGGTTCCTTGGGGATCCTGGAACTGCCTTGTCAGGGAGCCTGGGAAAGATGACTTCCCCCACACAGTGGGTAACAGAGGAAGCACAGTCCCTGGGCTGGAGAAGCTGGAGACATGGGAACCACTACAGGCTAGGAAACTGAGGCCAGGCAGTGGCCTGAGCTCCTCCCAGCCAGAGCTTGCCTAGAGCAAGGACACAGCTCCCCACCAGGAGCAGGGTTCCCGGCTGGTGCGGTGCTTGCTGGGCTCAGTCCCCTTGGCCGCCATCTCCCTGCCCTGTGGTCAGAGGCTTCTTCCTGTAACATACACGCACGCACACGCATGCACACGCACACACACACGCACGCTGGCTGCCCTCTAGTCGACTCTGACTGACTGTTTACCTCTCTGCCTGTCCAAACAATAATTAGGATCTTTTTCCCATATTAAGCAGCCGCTGTCATCGGGGCTTCACGCTCTCCTGACCACATTTCTCCTCCTCTCCACATCCTACAGGCAGATTTTTGACAAGTCCGTTTCCCTGCAGAAAAGGCAGGGGCGTGGGAGATGAGGTGTCAGGAGGGTTCCTAGAACGGGAACCGGCCGTCTTGAGCTGCACGCAGGTCCAGCCCAGCTGGAATAGAGGTCACAGCCTACGGGGGCCAGGAGAGCTGCGTGCCTCTGCAGCCCCACACCCTCAGGCAGACCTGTGTCCTGTGAATGGGGTTCTGAAAATGGTGATGTGTGCCTATAATCCCAGCACTTGGGAGATGATGGCATGAGGATCAGAAGTTCAAGGTCACCCTGGGCTATATAGCAAGGTCAAGGCCAGTCTGGCTTCTATGAGACCCTGTCTAAAAAATAACTAACTAGGTAATAAGTGGATGAGTGAATAATTAATGAATGAATGGGGACATTGGCACTGACCACTATTGCCTGCTGTCCATCCCCTGCTCAGCCTCCATCACCTACTGGCATCCCGTCACTGTTGCTCGCAGACTGCCACTGCCTGGAGACTGGTGGGAAGGAGAGGAACCCCCAGGCTATTTTCTCTCTGGTCTGGTTTGGGGCGTCTGTGACAGTGGTAGTGGCCAGTAGGGAGGTTACCAGCCTCCACAGCTGGCTCCTCCTCACGCCTAGCTCCAGCCTGCATGGTCCCCCGAGGTGGCCCCTGCTCAGCTCCTCCATCCAAAGGAAGAGCAGGTTCTCACCACTGGGAAACTCCTGGTCATCCTCCTGTCCCTTGCCCCCAGTTTCAGCTCTTCCAGCGCCTTCCTCCCTTAGGCAACCATGTGGTAACACTCGGGTTGCGGCTGAGCAAGGTGGTGTGCACTAGGTGGAGGCCAGAGGACCAAGAAACATCTCGATCTCCTGACAGTGATGGTTCAAGGCCAGCTTGGGCTCCATAAAACCCTACCAGAGAGGAAATCCTGACCTTCTGTTCTGGCAGACCCCTCCCTTCTCTAACACCTCCTTTCCTGGCTACAGCTGCAAAAATTCAGCTGAGCCCATAAAAGACAGGTGCTTGTCTTGGGCTTTCTTCTTTCAGGAAGAAAAACAATGAGGAGAAAAGCCCCAGGAAATGAAGGTTCTGAGGAAGCGGTCTCACAGCACCCTGAGAGCTGAGGTGAATGCCGAAGGCCTGCCTTGGAGCTGGCACACCCACTCTCTGACAATGACCTAGAGGGAGGGACACCTGCCCAGTGGGAAGCCACCCCTCCCAGCAATGCCAGGCTGATATCAGCACCCAGGCCTGCTAGTCCCTGACCCCCCTCCCCTCTGCCTCTGCCTCTCGTCTGGCCCCTGGGCTTTGGGAAGCAGGTTCTACCAACCACTCTGCAGGAGAGCACTCCAAATGTTGACCTCAGTGAGTCTGGCAAAGAGTCAATTGCCTCCTCAGCTCTCAGGAAATGGCCATGGCTAGGGTATAGCTTGGTGGGATGTTTGCCCAGCATGCATGAGACCCTAAATTACACCCCCAACAGTCACATAAACCAGGCATGGTGGCACATGCCTGTGATCCCAGCAATACCAGTAGAGGCAGGATGATCAGAAGTTCAAGGTCATCCTTGGCTACATAGGAATTTCAGGGCTAGCCTGGGAATCATAAGACCTTGTCGAAAGCAAGCAAGCAAGCAAGCAAGCAAGCAAGCAAGCAAGAAAGAAAGAAAGAAAGAAAGAAAGAAAGGAAGGAAGGGGGAAGGAGGGAGGGAAGGAGGAAAGAAGAAAGAAAGAGAAATAGACCAGGCGTGGTAGCACATGCCTTTAAGCCCAGCACTTGGGAGGCTGAAATAGGAGTGAGTTTGAGGTTACCCTGAGACTGTATAGTGAATTCCAGATCAGCGTGGGTTAGAGCAAGACCCTCTCTTGAAAAACCAAAAAATAAAAAGAAGAAAAGTCCCTCGGGGCTGGGATCCTGGAGGGGACGGGTCTTCTGTTGCCTCCGGGTTTGTGTGAAGTCTTTCTCAGCTCCGGTGATCCTAACCCAGGTGCCTAAAGTGCCAATCTGGATAATTCAACAGTCACCACGGCCACAGATCAAGTCAGTGGTTCTTGAGTTTGTTGTCCACACCGAGGAAGGGTGAAGGAATGTGCCTGAAGTATGAGCAAGGGGAAGTGGAATGATGTACTAAGGAGATTGTTGGAAGGACTCAAGCAGGAGGGGTAAAAAGAGAAGGGGGAGAGGAGGGAGAGAGAGGGAGCGGGAGAGGGAGGGAGAGAGATTGCCAACAAACTGCCTGGTTTACTGCCCGTCTGGGGTTTGTGGTGGGAACTGGGTAGACGCTGAGGTCATCGCTGCCGAGATTGGTGGTTTTCCACTTGCACTGTGGGAAGCGCAGCGAGGGGCTCACACGCCCTGGACATGGCCCTTCCGCCCAGCTGGGAAGTTGATCGTGCTTTGTTCACTCAATCAGGAGAGTGGTCACACATCAAGGTCACCTTTATCCATTCCCTCTCCCAACTGGTTGCACTTGCTCTTTAAAAAAAAAAAAATCATTTATTTGAGAGAGAGAGAGAGAGAGATAGTACAGGCAAGCCAGGGCCTCCTGCCATGGCAAACAAACTCCAGACACAAGAGCCACTTTGTGCATCTGAGTACTGAGGAACCAAACCTGGGTCATCAGGCTTTGCGAGTAAGCGCCTTTAACTGCTGAGCCATCTCTCCAGCCCCCTGGTTACACTTGTTCTGAAGGCTATTGACCAAGTCATTTTTCCTTTTTTGTCCTTGGGTTACATGACTGCCTTGTAATTCGCCATGGACCCTTGCTGCGTACCGGAAGAGAACTACCTTAGTCCCACGGGGCTGGGATCCTGAAGGAGCAGGATTTTGTCCCATCTCCCCAGAGAAAGTTTAGCCCTCAAGAAGGTAGAACAAATTCCTACCCTCCTCATGGGCCTATGACCTTGGATCAGATGATGTAGGATGATTCCAAGCATCTTAGGTACTCAAAGGACAGGAAGGGAGAAAAAAGGGATGGGGGTGGTGTGCAAAAGAGGCCCCATGAGATGGTGCAGCTAGTCAAGGCCAGGCTGTGAGAGTGTGAGAAGGAGGAACAAAGAAAATGTGGAAGCCTAGTGGCAAGCCCCTTTAATTCCAGCCTCAGGATATGGAGACAGGAGGATCAGGAGTTCAAGGCCAGCCTGCTCTGCATGAAACCCTATATCTAAATAAATAAATAAATGTGGGGGGTGAACATAAACCCTGAGAGGCAGTTGGGAGGTGGGTCAGGACCTGGGTAAGGGGGAGGCTGACTGCCCTCCAGGTACTAAGCTATAGCCAGGTGTTGGGGTCACACAAGCCTGGGACCAGAGAAAAGCGTGCCACCTGTTCTTGGTAGTCACCCTGTTCTGCCCAAACTGTCTTATCCCCTGATGAGCTGTTTTCACGCTGGGCCTTCTCTTTGACCCAGCACAGATGGCCTGGCCTGCCACTGTGAGCTTTGAGGAAAATACTGGAGGACAAATTGCCCCGGTGCAGACCTGACATGCCCGTGGCTAAAGGGTGTGGGCCAGGCTCATTGTTTCAAGGTCCCCCTCCCTGGCAACCTGGGCTTAGGCTTCCTAGTGCAGGAAGGCCTCTGCCCACACACCCCTCCATCTTCCACATCCTCTTGCTTTCCTGAGTACCCTTGAATGAGGGCAATTATTCCAGAGACTCAGCAGGGGATGCGTTCCTTCCCTTGGGGAAAGGAAAATATATCCAAGTCTATTTGTTTAAATTATTCAGCCTCTAGCGTCAAAGCTTCCTAACAAGATTGAATGCCTGGGGAGCGCGGCTGGCCCGTCAGCACCACGGACAGCGAGCCAGCCCCTCGCCCGGGAGGGAGCCCGCCTGGTCTTCACCCGCTGCCTTCCTTCTCCCTGTCACTGGAGCTTGAAGGGACATCGGATAAGGAACGCCAGCTTTGGGCCAGTGGACTGGTAATCCACCATTCTCAGTGCCCTGCGTGCAAAGGCAATTAAAGCAAGAATTAAAAGGCCATCGCATCACTTCAAATCCAATAACCCACCGGCCTGCAATGCGGCCTCTGTCCCTTGGGAGGGAGGAGGTGGGGCGTAGGGAGGTGCAGAGGGCAGCCGGCTGTGACAAGGATGAAAGAATGGTGCAGAAAGGGACATCAGGTTACTGGGACAAGGCAAAGGCTTCTGAGAGCTGCGTGCCTGTCTGTCACTCTGCTTTTGGAAGCCATGAGAGATTCTCCTCATCACAGTTCCTCAGGATTAAGAGAGAGAAAGAATGACCGTCAGAGCCTCTTGCTCTGCACACGAAATCCACCCACAGGAGCCATTTTGTGCACCTAGCTTTACATGGGTGCTGGGGAATCAAACCAGGGCCGGAAGGCCTTGTAAACAAATTTAACTGCTAAGCCACCTCTCCATCCCCAAGAATCCCTTCGGGCTTGTGGAATTCAGCATTGATCTTTGGCTGTTCATCTTTGCTTCCTGGCCCCAGCAGGCACTCCTGTGGGCGTCAGCTGGCCGGGAGGTGAGTCAAGGCTGTGGACTATTCCTGGATGGGCTTATTGGCAGCAGAGTCTACCCACCACCTGAACTAAATATAACCCAGCTCGCATCCCACCTCCCCTCCCCACAACCCAGCAAGGCCGTCCCCCAAACAAGCACAATACCATTCATGAGCCTGGGAGTCCGCGTTCAATGAAGAGCCAGCCTGGCCATTTCCTGCTTTTGTTTGCAGGAGATTCACGCACATTCCTTCCTGTAAAAGTTCTAACTTTGCCTCTCACTCCTAAGTGAGAGAAAGTGTCTAATCTACACAGTGACGTTAACCCTTTTCACATCAGTGAAGCCTCCTGCTGTAATCTCCCTGTCACAAGCTGACTGCCTTGATGTGGCTTGGAAGTGAGCGGAGCTAGTCTCTTCCCTTTCATTTCCCATCCTCCTTAGTCAACTCCAAAGCCAGGTGGACTAGGGTTTGATGGGAGCTGTTCTTGCAACTTATGCCTCCTGTCCCTTGGGGGCTTACACGTGTCTGTTTTAAATAAATCCCCTCCTTTTTCTCTCCCTTTTACAAAGAACAGCTGCAAATCTTCTGTGAGGAGAGCCTTTATTTGGGGTGGAATTCAGGTCTGACAGTCCAGCTTTCATGAGCCGATGCCCTGGGTGAATAAAGATTAAATGCATTATCTTGTGCTGGGGTCTTGTCTAGGAGCTGGGGATGTTCTTTCAAAGTGCTGCGGTGTTTTGGGCTGCAGTTTCCCCACAATTTGCCTGCTCTTTCAAGAAAAACTGTGTTCTAAGAAGTGCAGAAAGGAAGAAAGGACTAGCGTGAGCTCCAAGGCCCCCTGCCTTTAGGATGCTCTGGGCAGCTTTGCCGTTTCAGAGTTTCAGATCTAGAGAAGAGGCCTGTGGTCAGCTAGCCGACCCCCAGCCCCAAGCTCCCCTGCCTGTGTCCTGAGCCCCGCGAGTGCCTAGATCTAGACCTACTGGGTGCAGGCGCCCAGCAACCACAAGACCTCCAAACAGCAGCTACTGGTTATGGCGGCTGACCAGCTCAGCCAGACATCTGAGAAGGGGTTGGGTCCTGAGCTCCCCAGGGATCTGGAGCTGTGAGTGGCCTCCAGCCTTGGGCCGAGACAGCAAAGTCCTGGGGAGCTCTGCTCCCTTCACACCTCCCCAGACCTCATGCAGCCCCCCAGCCCTGGCCTCATAGAAAGCAGGATCCCCCCGCCCCCCACTGACCTCTTCCTCTCCATGGCTGTCAGCAGCAAGGGCTTCTTGGGGCCACTGTTTCCATTTGCAGTTGCTGGCAGCACCCCAAAACCTGCACCCATCAGCCCAGCAGATGTGTGGAAGACAAGGACAAGGGTTTGCTGATGCAATGGAAGAGACAAGTTGGAGCACTTAGCGCCTTTTCCCTGAAGCCAGCTTGGATCAGGCTGACATCTGACGCGGCTGTGGCTGCCAGCCACACAGCAGAAAACCTCTACCCAGACTGCTCTCCTTCAACATGAAGTGCAAACTGTCCTCAACCATGGGCTTCTTTAACCACTTATGAAGACGTGTCAGCTTCCTGCTCCTTCTAGCGACTGGTGCCCTGGATCAGGGAGGCGGGAGCTGCCTGGCCAGGGGGGGTGGGAGACCAAGAAGTCAACCTTTTCTTGTAATTAATGCGCCACTTCCAAAGCCATCTGCTTTCTCCTCAAACACATCCATCATCTCCATAAAATTATAAATACATACATTTAAAATTCAATTCAAAAGAGATCCAGCAGCATAAGCTCAACTCACAGAAAGAATGCTGTCCCCAGATACCGGACGCGTGGGCCTTGCTCCCAGCACTCATTCTGTTATGATACTGGACGTATAGGCCCTGCTCCCAGCACCCATTCTGTTATGATACTGGACGTATAGGCCCTGCTCCCAGCACCCATTCTGTTATGATACTGGACGTATAGGCCCTGCTCCCAGCACCCATTCTGTTATGATACTGGACGTATAGGCCCTGCTCCCAGCACCCATTCTGTTATGATACTGGACGTATAGGCCCTGCTCCCAGCACCCATTCTGTTATGATACTGGACGTATAGACCCTGCTCCCAGCACCCATTCTGTTATGATACTGGACGTATAGGTCCTGCTCCCAGCACCCATTCTGTTATGATACTGGACGTATAGGCCCTGCTCCCAGCACCCATTCTGTTATGATACTGGGCACGTAGACCCTGCTCCCAGCACCCATTTTGTTATGATACTGGACGTATAGGCCCTGCTCCCAGTACCCATTCTGTTATGATACTGGGCACGTAGGCCCTGCTCCCAGCACCCATTCTGTTATGATACTGGGCACATAGACTCTGCTCCCAGCACCCATTCTGTTATGATACTGGGCACGTAGGCCCTGCTCCCAGCACCCATTCTGTTATGGTTCCTGCCTCCTCTGGAAGGCCTTTGTCATGAACTCCCAGAAATAGAAAGGGAACCCAGAAGCAAGCTAGGGACTGGGACATTTCTAGAAGTATTTTAACCACCAGGAGAAATATTGACCAGAGAGCCAGCAGGGTGCTATCAGGAAACAAGGCTGAGTCCCCGCACACTCAATAATCCAGGAGAGGAATGTGTTTTATCTTATCGGATTGTTTCAGGTCCAGGCGGCCAGTGCGTGTTGAGTGGGTGCCACAGGAAATCAGAGATGCAGGAATGCTAATTCCAGCCGCACACAAACAAGCCACTCAGTACATTGGAAATTCAGGCTGGGCAGAATCCTCTCTCGTGATGTCTGTGTCATCGGGTTCTGTATGGTTTCTCTGTGTGCCATTTCTCAATCAGTTTGTTAGCATTGCATTCTGAAGAGGGAAAAAGAAAGATCCTTAGCCATAGAAGGAAGAGAATAAAAATACAACACAGGTCACTAAAGCCTGTATCCCCTGGGGCCCTATCGTTGCCCAAAATACATTTCCCAGTGCTTTGCTTGCCCTACTTTCCAATGCTGTCACCACTAACTTGGGTTTTTGCTCATGAGTCAGGTCGTACACCTCCAGCTCTGGGATTTTAATGGCATGGGCTTAGCAAGGATCACGTCTCGTCTTGTCTTCCCCCTCCCTCCTGCCTCTGGATTCTCTGCCTCTCCTTGGCCTTTACCTAACATGAGCCATGCACACTTAATTCTTACCAGCATGCTGAGCAAGCCGACCTTTGGAGTCTCTCATTTCTCATTTTTATGCGTTTGGTCTTGGCAGTCCCAGCAATCCTGGGCTATTTCGGTTTGTGTGAACTCTGCCTTCCTGTAGTCACCATCCTTGGCCTTGATGGGACCAAGGAGGGCAGGGCTGAGTCTGTTCCCCACCCCACGCGGGTGTCAGGTGCAGCTTTCCTCCTCCCTGGCCCCTCTGTTGTCCCCCACCCCACCTCGTCCGTCCTGCGGGCCGCGGGGTCATAGCTCCAGCTCTAGTTCTAATCTCCTGACGTCTTCGCGTATTGGGTTTCTGTCCTCCCTGGTGTTTGTGCCAGGCCCCCGATTTAGTATCATCTGCAAATTTAATTAACACATCGTTGCTGCCTCGTTCCAGGCCATTAATGAAGATGTTCCGGCAGAATCTGGCAAACAATATTTTCAAGGTCATGAGGAGAAGAGCACTAACCTGCTAATACGTCCCCAGCTGGAGGAAGAGGCAGTCAAGGGCCGCCTGTGGTCGGAGCCCTTTCCCCTGAGCGCTCCCACTTCCTCCCCGGGACCTGGCTTGGGTTTCCTCTCTCCCTCCGCCTGGGCCGCCATGCATCCGTGATGGGTCCCATTTGGAAAATGAAGAACATAGATTCTAACTGCCTATTTTTGTCCAGTCTCTAACAGGAACAACAGCCACTAATTGAGCATTTGTGGGGAGAGATGAGGTACATGGTGAAGACAAAGTAACCATTATTAAGCTTCTCATCTGACCTTCTCTTTTCTAAGGCAGAAACGACAATGGAAAATACCCAGCCATGGAGCTGGGGAGATGGCACAGCAGTTAAAGGCGCTTGCTTGCAAAGCCTGTCAGCCCAGGTTCAATTCCCTAGTACCCGTATAAAGCTGGGCTAGATGCACAAAGTGGCGCATGTGTCTGGAGTTTGTTTGCAGTGGAAAGAAGCTCTTGCATGCCCATTCTCTCTCTCTCTCTCTCTCTCTACCTATCTCTCCCTCTTAACCAGCCTGGTCTACACAGTGAAGTTCCAGGCCAGCCAAGCTATCGTGAGACTCTGTCTCCAAGGAGAAAGAAAGGAGAGAAAGAAAAGAGAAGAAATCTAACCACAACCCGACAAGGCCCAAGAAGTCTGAGGAAGGGCCTGAGGAGAGGGTGCAGACCTGAAACCTCCGTTAGTCTACTTCCTCCTCCTGTGCCACAATGAGAACGCCTCGGGACCCCCAGCTTCCGCCTTCCCTCAAACTGCAGCCATCACAGTATGGTTCTGCAGAGCCCTTGGGTCTGAAAGCTGAACTCTCAGGAGAGATCTGGGAGACAGCCTTCCGTCCCTGACCATACCCCCAGTTATTTCGGGTTTGCAGTGCTTCCCCCTTTCGCCCCTGCTGTAGAATCGATCCTAGGAACCTCTCAACCAGAACCTCCTGAGGGCACTTCCAGTCCAGAGCCCAGACTGGCAGGGCAGATCCTGGAGCCCTGGCGGGGGCCTTGGGCGAGGTTCTAGCCATCGCCGGGGCTCCGTGGGTAGACCCGGTCCACTATCCCCGTCCCACTCCCAGCCCAGGGCCCAATTTTCCTACCCTGTCCTTATCCTGGTTGGCCATCTCAGACTGGCATGCAGAGACAGCTGCCAGGGACGGCGGAAGGAGAGAGCAGGGCCCATCCCCCAGAGGCTGTTTTCCTCTACAGCTGTCTATAAGAAGGGAGGGAAGGACCACACAGGGCTCTCTGACCTCCACACATGCCTGGTGGCACATGGGTACCTGCACTCGGGCACAGGAACACACACACACACACACACACACACACACACACACACACACACGGACTTACCGATCTCTGGACCACCGTGGGATCTGACAGAACTTGCCTGTCTGATGTCTGACTATGGTCTACTGCATGCTCTGACTGAACACTTCTGTGCTCAGGAGCTAGCCAAGGTTTTCTATGTGGACCATGAGGTCTCTGTCGCACCACCTAATTCTGCTGTTGTTACACCCAAAGTGGCCACAGGCATGAATGGATTTTATTTATGGACACAGAAATTAAGTTCATGACAATTTTAATAACTGAAAAGGGTAAACTGGACATGGTAACTCACCTGTGAGCCCAGCACTGGGTCGACTGAGGCAGGAGTATCTCAAGATCAAGGCCTACCTGGGCTACAGGATGAGCTTAAGCCATCTTGAGCCATTGAGAGACCTTATCTCAAAATAAAAAAAACTGTGCTGGGTGTGGTTGTGCAAGCCTGTAATCCCAGCACTGAGGAGGTTCCAGGTCATCCTCAGCTACATAATGAATTCCAGGCCAGCCTGAGCTACATGAGACCGTGTCTCAAAAAAGCAAAGTAAGCCATGCGTGGTGGCGCACACCTTTAATTCCAGCACTCAGAAGGCTGAATGAAGTAGGAGGATCACTGTGAGTTCAAGGCCAGCCTGAGACTACATAGTGAATTCCAGGACAGCCTAAACTAGAGTGAGACGCTACCTTGAAAAAGGGCTGGAGAGATGTTTCAGCGGTTAAGATGCTTGCCTGCAAAGCCTAAGGACCCATGTTCCACTCTTCAGATCCCACGTAAGCCAGACGCAAAAGGTGATACAAGCACAAGGTTGCACATGTGCACAAGGTGGCACGTGCAATCTGGAGCTCAATTGCACTGGCTGGAGGCCCTGGTATGCCAATTCTCTCTCTCTCACACACACTCATAAAAAATAAATAAATAAACAAACAAAGAGAGGGTTGGAGAGATGGCTCAGCATGCTGGAGGTCTAAGCAGGATGCAGGGCGCAGCCTGCGCAGTCACCCCTAGCATGGCGATGACACAGAGCCTGCCAGTCTGGTGCCTTGGTGCTGGGGTGGGGAACCGAGCGGCCATCTGGGTTAGGTCTGGACACTGCGAAGGCTTGTTCCTTCCTGAGTGGAGAGCTAGAGCAGTCGCAGGACTGACAGGTCCTGAAACAGCCTCTGTAGAGGGTGCTACTAGCAACACGGCTCCCCCGGGGAAGTGGCTACTGCCCACCCAGACCCTCAGGATCCCACCCAGACTGTCCCAGCCATGGATTCCCTACGCCCTGGCAATCTCCCAGTGTGACACTTTCAGCATGACCCTCTTAAGCCACTTGGAGAGCTGGCATGCTGGCTCACTCCTGCAATCCTGCTATTTGGGAGGCTGAGGCAGGAGGATCAACTTGAGCTCAAGACCAGTGTGGTCTAGACCCTGTCTCAAAGCAAGCAAGAAGGAAAAAGAAAGGGCATGATGAGGCGTCTGATGTCTTCAGTGCCAAAATGAAGTTCTCTCCTCAGGCCTTGAGGGCCCCACCTTGGCCTAGAGAGTCCTACCAGAAGCTTCCACCCCTCGTGGTGGTTCTTTACGCCTGGTGTACCATGTCCCCAGAGGCCTCATCACACCCAGCCATGACTTTGAACGAGGAGGCCTTGCAGTGGGGTCACAGAAGAGCTGTTTTATTGGGTTTCAGTTTCCCTTTCAGTCAATGGTGGAACTAAGGGTCCAAGCCCCGGGGGCGCTGACCAACTAGCATAACTTTAAGGTGCTCCTTGAGCAGTTACAGGTTCTGGAAATGTCCCCAGCTTTGAGTGTTGACCCCAGATCATAGTCACGTCATGGATTGCAGAACTACCACACATTTCCTGAACAGGTGTCGGGTCTCCCCATTCATTTAGATGACAAATACGCAGCCCACCTCGCATCTTCTGAGCGGCCCCAGCCTTTGATTGGGGCACCGCTGTGCACCCCAAACACTTCCTCTCATGAGGACTGAAGAGAAGTTACCTTGCTAATATAGTGTCTGATGGGCCGACAGAAGATGCAGCCACTGAACTGTAGGCCTGGGGACACCCAGAAGCATCATGGGCCACAGGACCCAGAGGGAAGAGACTACCATAGAAATAATTCTCTGAGTGGCTCTGAGTTTTTGTTGTTGCTTCATTTATTTATTTGAGGGACAGAGAGGCAGACAGAGAATGGGTGCACCAGGGCCTCCAGCCGCTGCAAACGAACTCCAGAGGCATGCACCACCTTGTGCATCTGGCTTACATGGGTCCTGGGGAACTGAACCTGGGTCCTTAGGCTTTGTAAGTGCCTTAACCGCTAAGCCATCTCTCCAGCCCTGTTGTTGCTTCTTTATTTTTATTGTGTTGACATGTGTGTAGAGTACATGTTGTGTGTGATATATTATGTAGGTAATCATGCACACCTTGTGCACATGCATGCAGAGGCCAAAAGAGAATGCCGGGCGTCCCTCTCGCTTCACTGGTCTGCCTGTTTCCGTGAGATGAGTGTCTTGTTCAGCCCACGGCTGCCACTTTCACTTACTGCTCAGTCAAAAGGCCCCAGAGATTCTTTGGTCTCTGCATCATCCCTACCCCCTACCCCCTGCCCCCAACCCCTGCCCCTGCCCCCTATCCCTGGACTGCGGGTATAGCACGTGGCCATGTCCAGCTGTTTACATGGGTGTTGGGGAATTGAACTCTAGTAAACTGAAGTGCTCTGCTTGCACAGTAATGCTCTTAACCACTGAGAGGTCTCTTTTGCCCCTGTTTTGTTTGTTTGTTTTTGTTTTTATTTTTATTTATTTGTTTGTTTGTTTGTTTTTGAGGTAAGGTCTCCCTCTAGCCCAGGCTGAGCTGGAATTCATTATGCTGTCTCAGGTGACCCTGAACTCATGGCAGTCCTCCTACCTCTGCCTCCTGAATTAATGAATTAATTTTTTAAAAAATTATTTTTATTTTTGAGAGAGAGAGAGAGGGGCAGAGAGAAGAGAGAGAGAATGAGTGCACCAGGGCCTCTAGCCACTGCAAATGAACTCCACACGTGTGTGCCCCCTTGTGTATCTGGCTTATGTGGGTCCTGGAGAATAGACCTGGATCCTTTGGTTTTGCAAGTAAGAGTTTAACCACTAAGCCATCTCTCCAGCTCTGTTTTGGTTTTGAGGTAGGGTCTTACTCTAGTTCAGGCTGACCTGGAATTCACTATGTACCTCACTCAGGCTGGCCTTGAACTCACAGCAATCCTCCTACCTGGGCCTCCAGAGTGCTGGGATTAAAGGTGTGTGCCACCACGCTTGGCTGTTGTTTTTATTACTATTACTTGTTGTTGTTTTAAGTCAGGGTCTCATATAACCTAGGCTGGTCTCAAACTTGCTGTGAAACTGAGATGGCCTTGAGCTCCTGATTCTCCTGCCTCTACCTCCCAAGAACTAGGATTACAGGCCTGTGCCACTACACTGGCTGACTTTGAGTTTCCAGTGACAGCTAAGTGTCACCTAGGCCAGTGTAGCTGTAGTTCACCTATGGAAGAGGCATCCAGGAGGGGTCTGGACGCCCCCAGCATCATGACCCCCCCCATGGTCTCCTTCAGCATCAGGAATCCAGGCTCCCCACCCAGAGTCCCCAGTGGTGTGGCCAAAGGTTCGTGGGTTCCACAGAAAGGAAAGGGGTAGATAAGAGCCCAGCGACAAGTGATGCACCAGGTGACAGTCAGAGAGCACCCTCCAGGCTGCACAGACCACCATGGGCGTAAGTAGATCTGGAGGCTGGGGGCAGCACAGGGTGCCAGGTGGTACCAGCCTGTCCAGAGCTCTCTGGGCAAACTGACCCCTCTTGTCCCCCTGCACCCTAGCTGGGCTTAAGTCCAGGAGCCTGTGCCAACTTCCATGGGGATGGGGTGGAGCAGGAGAGAGCAGGACAGGGAGTCAGGACAGAAGCAGGTGGGAGCAGCTCCGGCCAAAGCCTGCGCTGTTTGGGGGGATGGTTAGACACCCAGAGCAGGCCAGGAACCCCAGCCAGAGCCTGGCATACATGCAGAGCTCTGCTTGTTAGGGTGGCTTCACTCTGGTCCTAAGGGAGACCCCACAGTGAGGCCCATCCACCCGAGCACTACCTCTGGAGGGGAGGGAAGAGGGCCTGTCCCTCAGAGCTGGGCGCGGAGCCCCTGGTGATGGAAGAGGGCAGGCAGCACTCATTGCAACAACACCTCCTACACCCCGCTCGCCAGAGCACGAGTGAATGCCAGTGACATGCCAGCTGCCAGTTGGATCAAGAAAATGAGCACCAATTGGATTTCGCCTTTCTTTATTTAAAGTTTTTGTTGATTCCTATGGAGGGAATTAAATGCAAACACCAGAATGGGAAGAGATCTGAGCATCTCTGGGAAGGAAACGGAACTGTGAATATGACATCCATCTCTGGGGGAACGGTCTGCCAGGAAAATGAGACCGGGAGGGACGGGACCGGTTCTGCTGCCTCCGCCACCCTCCCCTCCTCGGTGCAGCTCCTGCCCTCAGGCCAGGCCCTAGCCTGGGGTCCCCCCAGAGGTGGTCATCCGGGACAGACAGCCTTCTGGGAATCGTATGCGGCTGGAATGAAGCTGTCCCAGCTGCCCTGTGCTCACACGCGTGGAGTTTGAACAAAATGGAGAGAAAGTGGGAAGGGAGCTAAAGGAGAGGAGGTGAAGGAGAGAAGGCAGGAGTAGCACGGAAGAGGAGGAGGGGGACGAGGGCTCTGTAGAGAAGCAGGTGGCAGAGGAGATGTGGCCGCAGGGAGCCGGGGTCCAGGCTCTGAAGGCAGCCTGAGAGGACTGCAGAGAAGGTTGGAGGCCCTCTCTTCCCACGGGATTCTGGCTGAGCACAGTATCCGGGACCTTGCCATCACCCCTCGGAGGTGCCCTTCCTCCTTCCCTGCTCCAGAGGTCCCACTCTGTTCAGCAGTGCTCCCAGCCCAGGAGGGTGTCACCCAGGCTGCCAGCATCCGCTGCTCAGTCCCCCGTGGCGACTCCTCCCTCTTCTGTGTGTAGAGACACTGTGGACTGGGGAAAGGCTACAGTCAGTGCTCACCCAATGGGTGGCATCCCCACTCTCAGACTGTGGTGCTGAAAATCTCAAACCCACCACCACACCTTAAGATCCGCCCAGTGACCCCACCTCTAGCCAGGGGGCTGCAGATGCAAGCTACAAACTAATAAAACACTGACTATATTGGGGGCACTATTCAAACCACTACAGGGGTCTTGCTGTGCACTGCTGCCCTCGTCAGGCCAGCTGGACCACGAGTTTATGGGATTCTCCTGTCTCTGCCTCCCTTCTCAGCTTTGTTGAGCTAGGATTAGACACTTGTGCTACAGTGACCAGCTGTATGTAGGTCCTGGGGATCCAAACTGACTTTATCCACCCAGCCATCTCCTGAGCCCAAGGAAGTTTTCACTTTACAGTCCAATGCATAATCCCCAAGCTTCTCTGCACAAGGGCCTGTGCGTGAGCTCCTCTCTCCTTCAAGGAACACTTAGCATGCGTGAAGGGCAGCTGTTATTCTCTGCGTTCTACCTTAATTAACAGTAACAGTCTGAGTGCCATAGGGTTTTTTTCTTTGTTGTTGTTGTTGTTGTTTTTAGCACAAGGAATGAGCTCTTCAAGATGTCCTGTTGGAGGTCAACCCCAAGGCTGATCTTAAGCCACTGGACATCAGAGACATCTCTTATTGGAGCACCTGGGGACAAGGAATCTTTTGGTCCTGGGGAGCACTGGGTACCAGGGCAGCTAGGAACAGGTAAGGGCTATTGGGTCAGTGGAGGAAGGTAGTTCTGTGACGTGATTCTGGCCTTGGGAACTGGATGGAACCGAGCAAGGGGCAAAAGTCCCTGAGCATCCTACAGGGGGCTGAGGAAACTAGAGCTGGAGGAGACCTCTGAGGAAGAAGGAAACAAAACCACCAAGGTGGGCAAACAATGGAAAGAAACAGCATGGGGCATGGTTCCCCAACATGTCAAGAACAGCCAGCCTTAGAATGTTCTAGAACACAGCACTGAACAAGACATCTAGGCAAGAGCTCTATCTTAGGTGAGACAGACAGACACAGCAACTAGACAAACCAATTATGTAAGCAACCTAAAAGGGAGGGGACAGTGACAGTGGTGGTTTGTGGAGGGGCCTCCGCTTTGAAACGGCACGCCCAGAGGAGCCGTGCCAGAGAAGTGTCTCGTGGCTGCTGCTGGGAGGTCAGCAGGGACTGATGTCTGCATGCCACTGGGGGGCTAAAGCAAGGAGGTCGCCCTGACATAACTGAGAAAGATCTGGGACAGTGCCAGAAGAGGTAGGAGACAGTCAAGAGGCAGCTGAGTCCTTGGGAGACAGATGGCAGGGATGCCAGTCCCTCCATCCCTCCTGGGCAGGAACTCAGTGCAGAGCTCTAGACCCGGGCATGGGGGTGTCTGCGCTGAGCAGGGAGCACAGACTGCCTGGCCGGAAGGGCCTGGTGTGGGCAGCCCTGCAGCTTCGCAGGCCTCTCTGTTCAGGCAATGGATGAATGCGCCCTTGTCTGTGCCAGGCACTGGGAACAGACAGTGAAAGAAACGGACAACACCCTACACTTGGGGAAGGCTGAGGTAAGACAACAGACAGGTGGCCAACAACCACAGCCCGGGGTAAATAACCCAGCCCTACAGTGTGGCAGGCAGCAACAGGTGCTCTAGAGGAAAACAAAGCCAGGAAAGCAGACCAGACAAGTTTGCCTTTAAATGGAGGGGCAGAGCAGGCTGCACCAGCAGGCAGCATTGTGGGCAGGCTGGAGAGGGCAGGGAGTCTAAAGAGCAGTCTAGGTAGAAGAAACAGGACAAGGGGGAGGCCAGACCGAGTACCAGACATTGCCTGGACTTTTGTTATTTCTGCTGAGGTGGGAGCTCTTGGGAGGCTTTTGATCAGATTCAATTTTTTTTTTAATTTTATTTTTCAAGGTAGGGCCTCACTCTAGCTCAGGCTGACCTGGAATTCACTATATAGTCTCAGGGTGGCCTCAAACTCATGGCGATCCTCCTATCTGGGCCTCCTGAGTGCTGATTTACATTTAAAGAGGTTAGGGAGACCACTAAGGAGGGGAGGGGGAACCCAAGGTGGTTGAGTTTGGGAATATTAGCGGTAGAAGATTTTCTGGCACTGTCCCAGATCTTTCTTAGTTGTGTCAGGGCGACCTCCTTGCTTTTTCTAGGGTGTGAAGAAAGAGAAGCAGAAAAACCAACTCTGGGCTGAGAAGACACTCCCTTTGCAAAGTGAGAGCCAGAGTTCGTATCTCCAGCACCCAGGGGACAGCCAGGCGTGGCGGCACAAGCCCGAAAATCCTTCTGCGGGGAGCGGAGTCGAGAGGGCCTACCCCGGGACTGACCAGACAGTCTTACAGAGTCAGTGAGTTCTGAGTTCCCAGAAAGACGCTGTCTCAAAAAAAAAAGAAAAGAAGAGGGCTGGAGAGATGGCTTAGTGGGTAAGCGCTTGCCTGTGAAGCCTAAGGACCCCCGGTTCAAGGCTCAATTCCCCAGGACCCACGTTAGCCAGATGGACAAGGGGGCGCACGTGTCTGGAGTTCGATCACAGTGGCTGGAGGCCCTGGCGTGCCCATTCTCTCTCTCTTTCTATCTGCCTTTCTCTCTCTGTCTGTCGCTCTCAAATAAACAAATTAAAAAAAAAAAGAAAAGAAAAGAAGAAAGAAGAAAATAAAAGAAAAAAATAGAGATCTACCACAGAGGACACCTGACTTTGACCTTGGGCCTCCAAATGAACGTGTGCCCCACACATAGACAAACACACACAGCACACGCACACACAGAAGCAGAAATGCAAACAGAAAATGATTTCAAAGTTGGTGGCTGAGACAACTGGCAAGTTGAACTTTGCTCCCAGGTGAGACAGGAAGGCCTAGGCAGGCCGCAAGCAGACCAGAGCCACAGGAAGGTCAGGAGGTCAGACTGGCCCTCTGAACTGTGAGGAGCTATTGGCACCCAGGTGGGGACACTGGACAGCCAGGAGGAAAACAATCTGGAGGTCAGGGGAGAAATGACTGCGGACATCACTGGAGGGGTTTTTGAGTTGGAAGTCAGGACTGTGCGTGCTCTGCGAGGAGGCAGACACAGGGAGAAGAGGAGAGGCTCTGGGCCTTCCTGAGAAGAAGATTCCATCCCAGGAGTGACATCTAGGGAGAGCAAAGGCCTCGCTGGGGTCAGGACAGAAGGCTGCGAGGCTCTTCTGGTCACGCAGGTCTAGCAAGCGATCTTTCTAGCCACATACCTGATCTCCTGGGGCTCATGAGAAAGGAGCTAGAAGTGAGGAGCTCTGGACCTGACAACAAGGTGCCAGGGCACATGATGAAGCCAGGAACATACCCTTCCGGGGAGATCTCAGGTAACGAGCCCCTAACCCCTTTGCATCTCCCCAGCAGGCTGTTGTATATAGATATGGCTGGAGGTCCTTCCTGGAGAGGGTCCAGCCTCCTCTGTTTACAATGGAAATACTGAGGCTAGAGGGCTGGCACAGGTGCCCTTCGGCCGTCTCCAGCCTCGGGCATGTAGAGGGCAAGCCAGATTATCTCCCACACCCTGGGAGCCGCGGGAGGTAGGGAAGGATGCAGGACCCCTCCATGACAATTCCCTGACATGTGGAATCTTCACCTGTACTGTGCAGCAAGACCATTGAACCAGGATGCATGGAGGGGTGAGGCAAGGCCAGTTAGCTCCACCTCCAGGCCACAAACACTCCTCTGGTGGACAGTGGCCAGGTGTTTTCTGTGGGGGCCCACTGTGTGCCCATACAGGGACATGAAGGACAGCCTATGGGTCATGGGCACACACCTTAGGACCTGGCTGGCTGTGGGGCATGTCTTCTTCCTGGATACTACTTGTGATCTTGCTTGGTGGGCATGGTGGCGCACGCCTTTAATCCCAGCACTGGGGAGGCAGAGGTAGGAGGATTGCCGAGAGTTCGAGGCCACCCTGAGACTACACAGTGAATTCCAGGTCAGCCTGGCTAAAGTGAGACCCTACCTCATAAAACCAAAAGAAAAAAGAAAAGAAAACAGGGCTATTGTGAGGCTTCATATAAAGAAGGTATTTAGAACACTCCTGGCAACCATGAAAATCCAGGTGGGTTCCTCCCACCACCCACTCTTGTCCCAGATCTCCCCATCAGGATTCTCCCACCCCATCTTAGAAACCCAGGGATGGGGCCTGGGGCAGGGTGACGGCTGCGTGGGTCCCTCCTGCCACCTGTAGGGCAGCTGGGGGGCTAGCCAGCCTCGGCCAATCCCTGCAGGTTCACTCGGCCTTATTCCACAGCTGACTGCTCCTGGGGAAATTGAAATGAAGATGACCTCCAAGCAGCTGGAAAAGTACCGGCCGCTGTGGAAGGGCTGTTGACAGAGACGCTGCTGCCAGCCCTGAGCGGTAGGCATGGGTGGGTGGTGCCTCGTCTCCGGCTGCAGCCCGCGCTGGCCTCCGCCCACCCTGGCGTTAATATTCTAGGAGGCATCCGAGCAGGACATTGGCTTTTTCCGCTTTGCACTTGAGAACCAACCGGCTGTCTCTTCCATCGCGCAGAGGCGGCAGTGGCTCTGCTGGTGGCCAGGCCACCCCATCCTCCAGCTGGTGGCTCAAGCCCTTTGGCACAGGCCAGAGGCGCTCCACCACCTACCCAGACCTCTCTCCCGCCCCAGATATTTTCATTCCTCGGGGACGTGAAGGAAACGCTAGCTCGGCTTCTTTCTTTTCCTATCCATTCTGCAATCGAAGTCCCCGCGCCCTATCTGGCCTTCCTAGTTCAAGGTCTGCCCGAGCTACTTGTGCAAAGCCAGATCGTGTCTGACAAGCAGCCACTAATTACTTCTCCGAGTCCCCAGGAGGAGAGAGGGCCGGGAGGAGGAGGTGTTGGAGACCGGGAAGCTGGGAGGTTAAATGACTTGCCCCGGGCTACGGAGAGCTTCCCCGCGCTCCCGGGCCTCCCCCCGCCGCGCCCCCGCCCGCCGCGCAGACCCAGCCGAGAGCGCACGCGAGCTTTGCCCCCCGCCGCGGATGAGGGCGCTGCGCGGAGAAGGTGGGGCCACGGGATGCCCCGCCCATAGGAGGGACAACCCCTCCCCCCCAGGACTCGGAAGCGTGGCTATCAGCTGCTGTGGGAAGCAGAGCCCCTCTCCAAAGGCAGCTCCCTCTCCAACAAATACAGCATGTAGCACACAGAGAGCCCCTTTTTTATTTAATAGTCTAATTTCCAAAGTGCAAACTCGGGTCAGGAGGAAAAGTGAGTGGAACCGCACCTCCCGGAGAGCTAACTGCAAATGTGCACGCATTAGCAAAATCTGTGCCTTTGGGAGTGCCAAGTTCAAACGTCAACGGAGACTGGGGGAATGGGAAGATGCGCCAGGCCCTTCCCACGGTTGGCAAAGTAACTGAGTCCCAGAAATGGCATTTTCCAGTGGCAAAGCAAGGATCCGCATGCAGGTCTCCTGAATCCTGGTCTATTTTCCTTCCGGGTTTTAAGATCTCTGCACTCAAGTCCTTGCTGAGTAACTTCAACCAGCCCTTTCACCTCAACGAGCCTCCAAAATGCAAGGTGGTAACGTCTGTCCCGAGAGCTGGGATGAGCTCAGCGACTGACGAGCAAATGGCCCGTTATTATTGGCACATTGCAACTGCAGGCATCAGCGTCAGTGTCCGCGGCAAAACTGCGCAGCCAACTCACTTATTTCTGCCTCCTAAACAAAACTGCATGGCAAGTTTTATCCTAATTCAATTTCATATTAGTGAATGTTCACTTATTTATAAAAGGAAGCTCTCTCCAACCATGGCTTGGTGGCAGACACCGTGTCCCCTCGGGTACCAGCACCACACCCTAGTACTCAAAGAGCATTTTCGTTGGGGGATGCTTTGAGTTCTACTGAGATTCCAAGTCTTCCTTGGGACCAGATCCCGCTCCACTACATGTCCCCATACCTTCCTGGGGTACATAATCTGGGACCCCAGCTTCGGAGAGACAAAGGCAGCACCCACAGTGGGAGGAGCTGCATCCAGACTCCTTCTCCATCGTTACAGCCCCATGAGCCCGTTCATCCTGTTATCAGCCACACACTCCAGGAAGGAAAATAAACAAATAATGGTAAAAAAATAAAACAACCACGAAGCTTGGGCCTCTTTCGAGGTTAGCCTTATCCTCTTGCCCCTATGGTAAGACCATCTTCCCCTGTCACCAGCAGGAGCACCTATTTCTGGGTTAGTATGTGGAAAGGGGACCAGAACCTTCTAGGGAAGTGTTCCAAAGATCCTGGGGTTTGGAGAGCAGTGCTGGAACAGGGAACAGGTACCAGGATGGAGAACGGAACCCTGGGCGGTTTTGTGGCAGGGGGCCTGTATTTACTGGGAATTGGTTAGCCAAGCAGAGTTCCCAAAGGGTACAATGCTGGTTTTTGTTGTTGTTGTTTTGTTTTTCTGCAGAAAATCCTTGTTTAGTGCTCAGCACACAGCCTGGTTATCCCTGACCCTCACCAGGTGACCTTTGATGTCCTTCTTGGTAATGAGTCTAAACAGGGACCCAGACGCCAGCCACATCAGTATGCACAAAGCCAGTTCCCTGCTCCCTTCTTCCCCGCTCTCCTGCTGCTGCCTGTTCAATTGCTCACCATCAGTTCAAGTAAGTGTTTTTGTTTTTTGTTTTTTTTTTTTTTTTTTTTTTTTTTTTTTTGCAAAGGAGCTACACTAGTGTCCAGGACAGAAGACTCGATTGCTTAGGGGACAGGCACTAACCATGAAAGAAATGAAACTATGGTGAGAGGGTGGGCAGAGGCCTCTGTGAGCTAAGCCAGAGAAAATCACCAGGTTTTCAAAAAAGAAAAGAAAGACATCATCCTGGTAAAAAAATAATGTAAAAAAATTTTTGGGCTGGAGAGATGGCTTAGCGGTTAAGGTGCTTGCCTGCAAAGCCTAAGGATCCAGGTTCAATTCCCCAGGACCCACATAAGCCAGATACACATGGTGGTGCATGCATCTGGAGTTCGTTTGCAACAACTGAAGGCCCTGGCACACTCATGCTTTCTGTCTCTCTCTCTCTAAAATAAATAAAAAATAAATGAACAAAAAACTTCTAGACTGAATGAACCAGGAGCCAGCCAGGAAATAAGACAGGGGGTGCCAGGGCAGCCAGAACAAGGGTATCACCCCTCCTTCTCATCTTCCCTCTTCTGACAGTTATGAAACACAACATCCAGGAACCCCTGCAATGATAAAATAGCTAACAGGGAAGCGTGTAGATTAGCCCCTGGTGGTCCGGAAGGCACTTGACCTCAGATAATTGCAGGGCGCTCCAAACCTGACTTCCAAAGATGGAGATGATGAGGCATTTTCTCAGTAACATCGGTGTGATTTCATAATTACTGAGCTACGTGGTCTTGCCATGCAATTGAATAGTTAAAAGCAAAGAGTAATTGCTGATATCTATGCTCTGTAATTTACTATAATCTAATCATGGACAAAGCCCAAAGAAAACGTTCAGAATTCGCTGTATCTTTCTTCATACACAATTTGTCACTGACATTGGCAATGCACTCCAGGCCTCTGATATCTAAGTGTGAGCATGGCCCAAAGAACAATGTTTTCCTTCAGTTTCTGACAGACAAGCAGAGTGTGATGGCTCACACCGATGTCCACAATTTCTGACAGACGAGCAGAGGGCGATGGCTCATGCGCTCACGTCGATGTCCACGCACTGGGGGCTGAGGTAGAAAGGTCAGTGAGTTCCAGACCATCCTGGTCTTACAAACAAAAACAAACAAACAAACCCTAAAACAAAAAGACCACATAACTATCCCCAGGGGGTAAAAGAAACATCTGACAATACCATTCATTTCTGATATTTTTAAGAAGCAAGTGCCTTTAACCTCTGTGCCATCTCTCCAGCCCCCTTTTTCTGATATTTTTTTTGGTTTGTTTCAAGGCAGGGTCTCAGTCTATCCCAGGCTGACATGGAACTCACTCTGTAGCCCCACGCTGACCTTGAGCTCACATGATCCTTCTACCTCAGCATTCCAAGAGCTGGGACTAAAGACAAGTGCCACCACGCTCGACTTCATTTCCGATTTTTAAAAGCCTTTAGCAAACTAGGAAGGGAAGAGCAATTCCTCAACCTGACACAGGACATCCATGAACAGTTCACAGCTGGGGCTGGGGAGGTGGTTCAGTCGGTAATGTGAGTGCTTCTCAAGCACGAGAACTGGAGTCTGAATGCCCAGCAAACAGCACCCACATAAATGCTGGGTGGGGATGGCAGCTCACCTGTAATATCAGCTCTGGGGAGACTGAGGTAGGAGGATTGTCATGAGCTCCAGGTCAGCCTGGGCTACACTGGGCGAGACCCTTCCTCACCAAAAAAAAAAAAAAGAAAGAAAAAAAGAAAAGGTCTAGCATGGTGGCAGCAGTATGAAGAGGGTTGATGCAAGTTCAAGGCCAGTCTAGAACTACAGAGTGAGCTCCAGGTCAGCCTGAGTTACAGTGAGACCCTACCTTGGAACAGAAAAAGAAAAGTCCGACATATTATGAGAAGTAGGTGTCACAGCCGCCCCTAAGTCTGTTCTGCATTTCCTGGTACCTCCACTTACCTGTCCTCGACACATACCCAGACCTGGAGAGAGCCCGGAAGCGTGGCCCCTTCCATACAAGGCACCGAGGTCATCCCAGCCAAAACCTAAGTCCTTTGTGACTACACTCTCCCAACATCCCCCCGCCCCCACCAGCCCACCCCCAGTGGAATCTACTCCCGTGTGGGTCAGAGGAAGCCCAGAATAGCTAAGATCCTCAGCAAGGTGGGTCAAGGACGAGTCTATACCCTGAACATCTTGGAGGATATAATGTGTGCTTTCTTCAGGAAGAGGAGAACAGAACCCACTAAAAGATTTATGGGCACTGTTATTATGGGGGCCTGTGGAGACTGGGAGAGGTCAGCAGGCAGGGAGGCAGTGTGGCAGCCCCTCGGGGATCCAGAGGGTGCTCCACAGCCAGTAGCCTGGGCTGCTAGTGTGGATGAGGTTGCTAAGCAGATATATACGTGAGAGCTTGTCTTTCCTCTTTTCCATTAATAAATCAAGAAAACTGTCACAGCCCAAGCACACCTTAAAAAAAATTCACATAAAGATGAGAAAGGGTGTTCGTGGCCAGCCAGAGACCTTGAACTATTTCCATTTTCTTAAAATATGCCTTCCATTTTGACAGGCCCCATGAAAGAGCCATGCCAAAGACAAGACTGAACCTGAGGGATGGAAGGGAACATCTGACCAGACAGGGGACAGAGGTGGCTAAAGAGTTTGGAGCCTCCCCTGAGGGGTGTGCACTGATGCAACAGAGCCATCCACTGGTGTGGAGAATCATGGAGGAGCAAGGTGCTCCAAACCCAGGACTGCCCACCGGAGCCAGGATTGAGGAAATGAGAGCTAGGAGGGACTGAACTGGGAAGTTGTTCTCAAAGGAGTAGGGAAAGGAGCTGATAGGTAGATCCTCTGTGGGTGGCTGGGGCTGGGGGCCTCTTGATGCATCATGTTAGATCCAGAAACCAAGCCCATCAGCTGCCGGAGGCCACAGTGAAAGGAGATGAGTGGACGGGGCTGGCTAAGAGCCCCAGCAGAGTTCTAAGCAGAGGTAAGTCAACAGGGCCTGGGAAAGAGCCCTGGACCATGTGACTCTAGTGTGTGTAGAGCAGTAGCAGTGACCCTGTCACAACAAAGGTAGACAGACCCCCACAGTACACATCACTAAAGGTCGCCCCAGTTCCACCCATATTTTTTTGAGGTAGGATCTCATTCTAGTCCAGGCAGACCTGGAACTCAGTATGTATTCTCAGGGTGACCTCGAACTCATGGCGATCCTCCTACCTCTGCCTCTCAAGTGCTGGGAGTAAAAGCGTGCGCCACCATACCTGGCCCATCCATATATTTAAAGTGACCTCAGATCCGCTGTGATGAAATAGACCGGAAGTCTGTGAAACACCACAACTTTCACGTGACGCACGGCTGAAGCATGAGGGCCCTCTTCGAATGCACAAGGCCGGTGTTGATGCCGAAAGGCTCATTCTCTATATACTGAACTGCACAGCTGCAAGGAGTTGCACAAACGCTACCGACTCATTTATCATGCAAACAGTGCTTCAGAAAGAAATAAAATACTATTATGTGGTATATGTGTTAGGCAATCACTATATCAAATCCATGGCAGTCGGTGAAAACACAGGCAGAGAAAAGGAAAACAACACTTGGTAAGAGAAATCGCAACACATGGGAGCAGCTGAGTCAGGGAGAAGGGGAGGCTAACTGAGCAGATGCTGCAATTTTCCCGGCGATGTGGCCAGCATTGAGTGCCCCTGAGGTAGAACGAGTGGCAGAAATTCAAAACTGGCAGAAGAACATGGCCCAGGGTCCCGTGGAGGACAGGGACAGAAAGAAGAGGACCACAGGGATGGGGCTAATGGGTAGGTAAGGCAGGGAGACATCAGGGTGGAGGGGACTGGCCAAAGGAAAGACTTGAAGAACTAGGGCCACAGTAACCGTTGTAGAAAGAAGCTCATGGGGGACGCGGAAGGAAGGGGAAGAAGGAGAGGGCGCTGGAGCAACTTCCCTTGGCTCCCTAAGGGGTTCCTGCTGAGAGCCTCATGTAACCAAATCACCGGGCCTGTGGGAGGCTCCGAACAGCACCGGCTGTAGTGATTTGGGTGAAGTGTAAACAGGGATGAGCTCCTGCCAGACCCCATCCTGAGCACCACATCTTCTACTCCTCCAGCAGCTCTATGGGGGGTTCTGACAAATAGGCTCGAGATGTTAATTGGGTATTATCACACATCTAATGGTTACGGAGTTAGGATTGGAACTCAGGTCACAGCGGTGACAGCAAAACTGTGGGGCTCAGGGGTTTCCCTGTACTCATCTCTCCTTTGGAGAACCCCACCAGGTGCCACAAAGCCTCTTCCGAGCAGCCCCACACCAGTCATGGGAGGCCAGTGTGGGCTGTCAGTCTGGCCTAGGGCATGGGCACACCCTGCTCCTGGGTGGCCAAGTGCTTGTCTGCGGCTGTCCTGCAGCATAGGGTCTGGGAGCATACATAGGGTCGACTCTGCCACTGGAATGAAACCCAAGTGTGGGCTGGGGAGATGGTTCTGTGGGTAAGCTCAGGGTAAATGCTTGGGGCAGGCGTGGGGTCAAAGTTCCGATCCCCACAGCCACGTAAATGCCTGGCATGGTGGTATGCACCTAAAACTCCAGAGCTGGGGAGGCCGAGACCAGGAATCTCAGTGAGCTCTAGGTTCAGAGAGACCATGCCTCGAGGAATCATGTGGAGAGAAAATAAAAAACACCAGCAATCAAATTCTGGTCTCCACATGCACATCCACAAACAGAAACACTAACCCCACTCACAGAAATACATGCCCCCACCAAAAAAACACACAGAGAGAGACTGGCAACCGGTTGTGTCTCTCTACTCCTGGAAGTGGCTTGTCTTTGAGTATTGGACAAATCGTTCATTAAGTCAATATTTTACTGAACGCCTACTGCATGCCAGGGACCGTGTTAGGTGCACAGAACCATAGATAAAAACCACAGGTCTAACAGACAGAGAGAGGGAGAGGGCGGAGCAAGACAAGAGCTGAAAACAAAAAATTAAAAAAAGAGGGAGGAGGGCTGGAGGGATGGCTTAGCAGTTAAGGCGTTTGTCTGCAAAGCCAAAGGCCCCAGGTTTGATTACCCAGGACCCACATAAGCCAGATGCACAAGAGGATGCATGCATCTGAAGTTCGTTTGCAGTGGCTAGAGGCCCTGGAGCTCCCATTCTCTCTTTGTCCCTCTCTCTCTCGCTCTCTCTTTTTCTCTCAAATAAATAAATAAATATAATTAAGAGGGAAGAAGCCAAGCATAGTGGTGCACGCCTTTAATCCCGGCACTTGGGAGGCAGAGGTAGGAGGATCGCCGTGAGTTCGAGACCACCCTGAGACTTATGTCAGCCTGGGCTAGAGTGAGATCCTACCTAGAACCACCCCCCAGAAAAAGGGTAGGAGGTAGGAGAAAGGATCCCTACGGACCTCACCAACATGGCGGCTTTAAGCGGAGGCGGACCTTCTCATCATGGCCGACCGCTTAGCCAGCAACCGCCCTCCCCAACATGGCGTCTGGGGCCGACCTTCCCATCATGGCGCGCGGCCCCGCCCGCTCCGCCGCGGCCGCCTGTGGGAGCAGTTCCGGGTGCGGTGCGCGCCAGGGGCGGGCGGGGGGCGGCGTCCTGGCCATGGCCGGCCTGTCGGACCTGGAGCTGCGGCGGGAGCTGCAGGCCCTGGGCTTCCAGCCAGGACCCATCACCGACACCACTCGGGACGTGTACCGCAACAAGCTGCGCCGCCTGCGCGGCGAGGCCCGGCTGCGCGACGCGGAGCGGCCGCGGGCCGAGGAGCGGCCGCGGGAGGAGGCCCGGCTGCGCGAGGAGGCGCCGCTGCGCGCCCGGCCCGCCGCGGCCTCGGTGCGGGCGGAGCCCTGGCTCTCCCCGCTGGCCTCCAAGACCTCTGGGCCTTATGGCGACCTCGGGGCCTCCGCCGCCCCCTGGGCCGGGAGCCGCGGCCTCGCCTATCCCGTCCGCCCCGCGCCCTTCCGGCGCCGCGCCTCGATCCGGGGCAGCTCCGAGGAGGACGAGGACGCCCGGACGTCCGACAGGGCCGCGCTGGGCCCGATCCGCCGCTGGTGGGCCTCGAGCCCGGCCTCTGCGCGGCCGCCCCCGGCCGTCTTCGGCCCTGACCCGCGCCCCGGCCTGCGGGCCTCGCGAGCGGGCAGTGCGGGCGCGGCGCGGGCCAGGCCGGAGGCGGGCCGGCGGCTGGAGCGCTACCTGTCCCGGCTCCTGCTCTGGGCCAGCCTGGGGCTGCTGCTCGTCTTCCTGGGCATCCTCTGGGTGAAGATGGGCAGACCCTCGGCGCCGCAGGAGGCGGAGGACCACAGTACGTCCCGGGCCGGCGCTGGGGAGGGCCCGGGGCGCGGGTGTCGGCCGGGACCGCCGCGCGTCCTCCCAGCGCCTGGTGCGCCCTGTCGCCCCTGTCTTCTCGCTGCAGACTCACCTTCCTTCTTCCCAGCGTCTACAGCACTTTCTGCCTCTTCTTGCTCCTCTTCTTTTCCTCCTCTCGCCCTCCGCCTCATGTCTGCCTTTCAGCCACGTGCTGGGAGCAAGTTGAGTTCTACCCCAACTTCTGGCTTTCCCTCTGGAGAGAAAGCTACACTCTAACAGACAGCCCCCCCCCCGCCTTTTTTCGTTTCCTTCTCCTTTGATCTCTTGCTCACTCACACTTAAGTTCCCATGTGAAGGCTCCCCAGATTTCACTGACCCCTCAGCGAGGAAGCAGTTGTGGCCCCGGTTTTGTAGCACCAAAAAGGTTATTCACTGCATCTTGAACCATGGGGCCTTGCATCCTCCCAAGGGTTGTAGCCCTACCTGTGGCGCACACAAATGTGGGAGAATCTTTCACAGAGTTTAAACTGGTACCAATGGGGCAGTTATTACTTGCAGCACCCTCGTGTGTGCCAAGGAGAGGGCCAGTGATGCAGGCTGTTCCCAGCCATCCTCTGTTCACACTTACTGTAAGACTGGACATGCCAGAGGGAGATGTACGAGATACACTATGTCTCCTGAAGAGCTGTCCGAAAAGGCCATTGGCCTTTCAACTCGGCCCTAATTGGAAATAATGCAGAGGGCATTTCATTATAATTTGTTCCTGGTACTAGGGGTTGAATTTAGGGCCTCACATATGCTTGACATAAGGCAAGTGCTCCACCACCGAGCTATATATAGCCTCACTCTTATTATTATTATTTTTTTTTATTTTGAGACAGGCTCTCATTAAGTTGCCTAGGCTAGCCTTGAACTCATTCTAGTCCAAGCTGCCTTTCGACCTGTGACCCTTCTGCCTTAGCCTCCCACATAGCTGGGATTACAGGCCTATGCCACCAGGAGTCAGCTCATTTTATTATTAATTTAGGTGTAAAGTGACACTTCATCCATTGCCTGGCTAAAGCAGCTGAAATACAGGGAGAACCTGCACTAGTGTCTGATCTCTTGGGGCAGACAGATGTTTGGGTGTGTATAAGTTTTCAGGCCTGGAATCACAGACTTAAGCAGACACTGGGAGGACTCGTTTATGGAGCTGCTTGCAGTACTAACTGCCATTGTCACCATGCTGATGATGTCACATTGTGCTGTGACTCACCCCTAAGACAATTTAAGACATCAGCTTTGGGAATACCTCCCAAGAATTGCCTGGAGTTGCCTCATGATAACAGTAATCCTTAACATAAGGTTGTGCATAGTCCACACAACTGTCCTCTCTGTTGTCTTGTTTGAGCCTAACTCCCTGAGTTAATCAAGGGAAGGTTCTTGTTTGGTTTGTTTTTTTGAGCCGGGGTCTCACTTTGAATCCCAGGTTGGCCTTGAACTCATGACACGTCTACCTCAGCCTCCCTAGTACTGAGATTGCACATGCAGGCCACCATGCTGGCACAGGAAGGCCCATTTGACCCCATTTTACAGATAAAGAAACGGAGGTTCCAAGTGTTGTATTGCCCAAGAGCCCGTGGCTGCTCAGTTTAGTTGGGATGAGGATCCAGCGATCTGATTTCTGAATCCATGTTGGGGAAGCCTTTAGGTCCTATTGTGTGCACTTTAAAGATGCCACGTTGAAGCTGGCATGGTGGCACATGCCTTTAAAAGAAAAAGATATTTTTTTATTTAAGAGACAGACAGACATAGAGAATGGGTGCACCAGGGCCTCTAGCCGCTCCAAACGAACTCCAGATGCATGTACCACCTTTTGCAGCTGGCTTATGTGGGTCCTGGGGAATCAAACCTGGGTCCTTTGGCTTTGCAGGCAAGGGCTTTAACCACTAAGCAATCTCCCCAGCCACCAACCACCTCCCCAGCCACCAACCACCTTTAATCCCAACTCTCAGGAGGCAGAGGTAGGAGGATCACTCTGAGTTCAAGGCCATCCTGAGACTACATAGTGAATTCCACGTCAGCCTGGGCTAGAGTGAGACCCTACCTTGAAAAACTAAAAGAAAAAGAAATGCCACATTGAGATGATACCTTTCTAGCCCCAACCCTGTGTCAGTTTTTACTTTGCCTGAATTTGAGAAGTCTCTTTTTATCTTCATTTCCTCAACCCCCACTTTTAATCTGTGTATTTCTTTTCTTGGTCGCAGTGAAATTATTACCAGTGGAATGTGAGAGAAAAACAGATGAGGTAAGTTTGAGTTTCTCTGCCTTTTATCATTCCTCCTGAGGATGTTAGTCTCTGCCAGGAGGTAAGCTTCCCTGAAAAAGATCATCATAGGATCATTTTCAGGGAGTGCTTCCCAGAATGTACCAGAATCACATCATGTTCTGTGATGCTTATGTCAGACTCAATTGTGGCAGTGAAGCAGTACTTGAAATACGGAGGACTGAGCTCCCAGGATCCAGCCCTGGGCTTGTTGCAGAGGCCCTTCCATCAATCATAGCTTTGGAGACTTTGATCTGCCTGTCAGTTCAGGGTGGTGCTGTGGGTTGGTGAAGGACCTCTAGCTCGCTGGTATTGGGAAGAGGGCTGGCAGTTGCTAAGCATCTGGGGGCCAGGTTCTCAATTCTGCCTGGTCTCTGGTGAGTGTCTATGGCCTGGAAAATGCTGTACTGATTTGATACATCCGAGGCGTTTGTTTGAGGCATGGTGAGTGGAATTAGCTCTTTTAACCAATATTTAGATTTGTTTTATGAAGCCCTTATGTTCCCTACGAATAATATTTGGGGAAGGTGAACAGTCCCAACCGTTTATGAAGCACGAGAGCAGTGTTAGCGAGCGGCAGGGGCGCTGGTTCTGTGAGTCTCAGGAAGATACGAGGCAGTAAATTTTCAGCTCATAAATCCTCCCAGGAGGAGTTGTGTGCTGCCAGAGGGCATGACTTAGTGGTCCAATTATTAAGTGTGTGGTGCCAGGCCTGCACAGCCCAGGGGCTGGAAAGAACTGACTCGTGGTCATCGGGATGTGTCCGCACTGACTCTTCTCCTCGTTAAGGAAGGGGGCCCTGCTGCAGACCCCAGTTCTTTTCTTCCTCCTTTCTGATGTGTCATGTTTGGGGGGTTATGACACTCCTTCCTTGCACTCAGCCAGCCACCATCTTTGCTCCCCAGTTTTTCTGCAGAAACAGACTCCTTAGTTTAATGTCCTTTCCATCGTAGACTGCTTGACACTTAGATGACATGGCCCCAAAACACAGGCAGCCAAAAGGAACACTGGAATTTTGAAGACCAAAAGCAAAGACAGGAAAAAGAGAGCTTTTCCGCAAGCCTCCCCTGGGGATATTCGTTTTGTTTGCCCTTTAATTAGAAAACATCCTCACACCCTGTTTCTTCCTCCTTTGCATCTGTAAAGATGTCAGACTCCAAAGGAAAGGCAGATTAGTCCCTGGCCCTCTAAGCTAGACTAAACGTGTCGTGGCCCTCTTGTGTGAGCCTAGACTGGTGTCCTCCATGTCCTTATTAGACATGCTCAGTGAGCTGGCCGCAGGGCCTGGCCGTACCTGCTTCATTGGGATGCCCTTGGTCAGGGAAGGCGGGCCCAGGAGCAGGCAGGTGGAGACATGCTTCTTGGCTCCTGTAAGGCTCTCACTGAGTCACCTTTGGTGGCTGTGGCTCACCAGGTTCCCAGGTGGACATTTAAGTGCCAAATAACTGTTCTTTCCCTTCTTGGTGGCTAAGGACTCTGCCTTTGTGTGCCTGAGAACGCGGGGACAGGCTGGGCGTGGGTGTGTTGCCTTCCTCAGGCCACCTCGGCGTCTGGCACTGTCCGTTCTGGTTCTTTACCGGGGAGTCGGCCATGCTGAGCGGCTTGTGCGCGCTGAGTCCTCGCTGCAGTCCTTGCTCAGGCGGGCCGCAAGCTTGTGTGGACGGAGTAGCCCCGTCCCCTCCACGGTCTGCAACCTCTGGTGGCCCTGCTCTTCTTTCTGGGGAAGCTGGGCAACTGCATCACTCTGAGTCACTCCAGAGGATGCTGTGGGCTGAGAACAGAGCCACGAGTCACTCTCCCTTTGTCACAACTGCTTGTAGTTCTACCTCCACCTTCCCAGAATCCTGCCACTTAACTCCACATGTCTCACCGTTCTCCCTGGCCTGGCCCTCTGTGGAATCTGTTTCGGTGGTTTAAAACTTGGAGGTGGCCGGGTGTGGTGGTGCACACCTTTAATCCCAGCACTTGGGAAGCACAGGTAGGAGGATCACCACCCTGGCACTGCATAGTGAATTCCATGTCAGCCTGGACTAGAGTGAGACCCTACCTCAAAAAGAGAAAAAACAAAACAAAAAACCAACAACAAAAAAAGTCAGAGGTGTTCCTTGCTGTCAGAGTGCATTTGATCTCGTGGCTGGGGAGGCACAGACAGAGCCCGACTACCTTCCTCTGCCTTTCAGTTCTGCCAGGCCAAGCAGAAGGCGGCCCTGCTGGAGCTGCTGCACGAGCTGTACAACTTCCTGGCCATCCAAGCCGGTGAGTAGCCGCCGGTCCTGGCAGCTCCCCGCCCGAGCAGTCAGCCCACGGCTCCCCTAAAAGGCATGAAGAAGCCGGTCTCACCTTCATGCTCGCGACTCTAGCATATCTTTCGTCTTCTGATGGGGCAACACACTCTGGCTCTTGCTTTTCTGCAAGGCCCCAGGGTCCAGTGTACACCCAGGTCTCTTGGCAGGGGCTTCCCCTTCTCAGGGATGCCCATCATCTTGAACTTTGGGGCCTCCTGTTGGTGTTGGGAGGGGCCAACCCCTAGGCCTTCTCAGAACTTGTGTTCTCCACCCCTGGAAGTTTCCTTGACCAGGCTGGCCAGGGGAGAGGCCTCCTACTGGTGTAGGTAGAAGGCTGCCTGCAAGGGGCCCTGGTGCCACATCTGGTCCTGACTGTGCTGTTTGTGACCACAAGTCTGTGATCCTCTCCTGCCTCGTTCTTCCTGTCTGACCCAGTGATCTTTAGTCTGTCACACACTGAACGTGCCCAGAGTGCCTTCTGGGAACCTGGCCGGCAGGGTCCCCAACTGTTAAATTTGCTGAACTCATGCCTTGACCAACGTTCTTAAGTCCTTCCCTACACTTGGCACCCAGGAGGCCCTCCGTATCACCTGGGATAGCATAGTTGGCTTGGGTCTGCTACAAGAACCAGGTGGAGTAGTTCTGTCTCAAGAAGTAGTTGAGAAACGCCTGTACTGACTGAGATGCCAGAGGACAGACTGAGGCCGGTCAGTCAGGGCCGAGTGGACGTAGACCAGGTCCTCTGTCCTCTGTCCAGGCCAACACCTAATCCAGCATTGGCCTCACTGCCTCCCTCTCCTGAAAGCACCTGGAGGAGTCAGCATGCCTCCTTAGGGCCTAGGGCTGGAATTCTGGCCCTTGTGGGTGTCTGAATTTGGCATCACGGCTGCCGTCTCAGGCCAGTGGCGCCAGCACCAGCAGGGAGCTCACTGACAAGCTGCGTTCATTCCAGGTCCTGTCTTCACCTTTAGGAAGCCCCGGGGAGTCTGTGCACCCTGACGGCGAGATGCTCTGCTGCACACTTTTCTTTTTCATCCACCTGCCATAGTTGGTCCTGGTTTACCACCACAGGCTCTGGCACCTGCTGCCATCAGGGCAGAGGGCCAAGAGAGGGCAGAGGTCTCACTGAGGCCTCAGAGGAGTAGGGACCATGCCTGTGCCATCCTCCTGTGGGGTCAGCTGTGTTCTAGACGCTGTACCAGCCCCCTGAAGTTATGAGGTGGCTCACCCCACAGGCTGCTTATGGTTTTGTAGCAGAGACAGGCCACACACTGCAGGAGGCGCAGTGAATTTAGATGTCGCTGTCAGCAGAGTCGCTCAAGTGGGGTGCCTTTGGGCTGTGTGCATGTGGGGAAGGGCCAGGCAAGGACCCAGGAAATGACTGGCAGGGCTGGGACCGGGCTCTCCAGGGAAGAAGAGGGAGTGGCATTAGGGAATTAATTAGGCACTAGTGGATTCCGGGCTCTGGAGTTTGGTGGAGCAGAGACAGAGAAGGCCTGGGAGACATGTAGAGCCAGATGCCAGGGAGGCAATGGTGCAGCAGTGGGAGTGACACAGTGTCGCCTCAGTGACATCTTTTTTTTTTAAGTGAGAGAGAGAGAATTGGTGTGCCATCTTGTGTACGTGTGTGGCCTTGCTCGTGTGTCACCTTGTGTGTCTGGCTTACGTAAGATTGGGGCTGTCAAACATGGGTCCTTAGGCTTTGCAGGCAAGCGCCTTAACCACTAAGCCATTTCTCCAGCCCCTCAGTAGAATCACTTTAAAGCCTTATTGACAAAGCTCAGGATGGAAAGGGGATAGGAGGAACCCAAGAATGTCATGGGGTGACCAGGTGGACCTGTCAAGGGCAAGGCTAGTCCAGTTGGGGCAGGAAAGTGGCAAAAGCTGCCTTGACCTGGGGAGGGGTCGCAGGTCAGGATCACCTTTCAAGTGGGAGGAGGGTTTGGCTGTGTTAGGGGGAGCCTCTTGCTACCTAGCAGGGCCACACCGTCTGCCTGCCTGAGCTCCCTGGCTGGGCCAAGTGGAGGGCACATAGGCCACGTGTGAGTGTCAAGAACCTTGTGTAAGCTTCGCCCTGTGCTGTTCTGTTCTCAAGGAATCTAGTTGATCCACTGGAAGCCATGTTGGCAGCAAGCCACGTGAAGGAAAGCCGAGGGCTATGGTGGGTCACTAAGTTTGCTGAAGGCTGCCTGCTGTGAGGTGGCCAGGGCTAAGGGGCAGACTCCAGCTCCCGGCCAGGTGGTAGCCTGCCTCTGCCTGCCAGCTGTTCTGCACACTGCTTCCCAGGACCCCTTCACCGCGGGCTCGGTGTGCCAGGCTCGAGCCCATGTCATAATCAGAGTCCCTGCAGTGCCTCAGCCGCCTGCCTGCCCTTTCTTCCCGGGCTGGGTTTGTTTCTAGTGCCCTTCCGGTACCTTCCGAAGCATCCGTCTGGTCCTTTTAGGGATTAGTCGTATCAGACCTTGGTATTGGGCAGCTTTTTAGTTGGTTAATGCAAATCGCTGCCCTGCTTTGCAGGTCAGGTTTTAATGATCTGGAATTGATTCAAGCTAAGTGGCTTTTGATCTTGCAGCGCAGTGAAGGCACCCACGGAAGCCGAGTGCCCCGGCCACATGCCCCTGATTAGTGCTGATGGCCTGATGCTCGCAGTGTTCAGGGCTTTTAGCACCTCTTCTCTGTGTTGCAGTGTGCCTTCTCCCTCCTCTCTCCTAGGTAACTTTGAGTGTGGCAATCCCGAGAAGCTAAAAAGCAAATGCATTCCTGTTCTGGAAGCCCAGGAATACATAGCTGTGAGTAGGCTGCTGCTTCTCCCTCCGGGAGGGCTGACCCTTCAAGCCCTGCAGGGTTTTCCCTTTCTGTTTTGTGTTTGCCTTGTGGCTCTCTAGAGCTCTTTTGCGCATTCTCACTTGCTCCCCCGCCCCTCTCTCTCGCTCTCTCTCTCTCTGTCTCTCCCCCCACCCCTTTCCTTGCCTCATTCTCCCTCCCTTCCTCCCTTCCTAGTGGAGCCTGGGCTACATTGAGTTAAGGCCGGCAAGGAAGGGACCATGCCCCAGGCCTGGGCCTGATGAATGAGGCCTGGCCTGACCCACGGCCCCTGTCCAGCTGAATGGCCACTGCAGGCTGTCCCTTCTTAAAGGGCCCTTGTACTTGCTCCCTCTTTGTTCCCTCTCCTCCCTTCCCGGCTGCTGTCTCCAGCACTGTTCTGTCCTCTTGTGTTTCCTTCGGCTACTCAGGGCCCGTGGGATGTGATGGTAGAATTATGGGATTTTGGAGCTGGTAAGGACCTCCAGGGTTATGTAGTTTAGTTGCTCATTTCACAGATGAGAAAACTGAGGTCTGGAGAAGGCCAGGGACTTTGAGAGGCCACACAGCCGGGACTAGCCCTGGCCTCAGCCTTGGTGCTCTTCATGTCACCCCAAGCTGAGCAGCTGGCCATGTGGCCCGGCTGCAGCGTGGCCTTTGCGCACTGCTGTTCCTCTGGCCTCAGACCTGCAGTTTCCCGGGCGTGCTTCTGCACCCTTTTCTGCCCAGAGCCTCTTCCTGGCTCTCATCAACCCAGCCAGTTTGCTGCCCATGTGGTGGAACGGGCTTCGGAGTGTGTGGCGGACACGGTAGAGGGCCTCTGTAATCCTGCCTCAATATAATGGTGCTCTGGCCGCGGAGCCCGCCCAAGGCCGGCAGAGCTAATCCTCTCCCTCCGACCCCCCAGAATGTGACAGGCAGCTCCTCCTCGAGGTTTGAAGCCGCACTGACCTGGATCTTGAGCAGCAACAAGGACGTGGGCATCTGGTGAGTGCGGCAGGCGGGCGGGCAGGCGGGCCGGCAGGCGGGCGGGCGGCTCAAGGCAGCACCACCGCTGTCCTCACCCGTCAGCTGGCTCCAGGGCTCACCCAGGGCTCTCAGCCCTGTGGTTAGAGAACTGGTTGGAGCCACATGGCAGAGAGCTGGCCCATTTGGGCTTCAGACCAGGTAGCACCCCCGGGAGGAGACACTCTTCCCAGGTGCGGGGGTGTGAGCCTGCTGACCCAGCTAATCCTGCCTCAAGCACCCCTTTCCCCACTCATTCTCCCGCCCCACAGCTGCTGGGAAGGAGGTTTCTAAGCTTCCTCTCCTGGGGTGTGACTTCTCCTTTGTAGATGAAGTGATTCTGCTTGTTGATTTTACTCAGTATGGAAATTGCTTGGGAAATACTGGGTTTTATTCTGACCAGGCAGTTTCCGCCTCGCCTTTATTGCTGGCAAGCACTGTTGGCAGAGATAGCAGCCCTTTTAAAAGGCTGAAAGGCCCCACGTGGCTGCTCAGCTGGGGAGGGTGCGTCAGCCCATGCCAGGCAGCCCCTGGAGACCCCTGCCAGAGCAGCGAGCCACGCAGCCCCTTCCCACGGCTGGGTTGCAGGGTCTTAGTTCAGGCTCCAGCTCCTGACAGTAGCACACTCTTGGGTTTTGTTCCTTCCTCGCTAATCCACCCAAATTACTAATTCCATCAGCAGTACATCCAGCAAAGCCCTTGGGCAGCTCAGCCTAAAACGCGGTAACTGGATGCGTGGCACGATTAAGATCCGCGGGCTTAGCAGCAGCTGCCCTGCGCGGTGGAACGATTTGCCTGTGTTGGGAAGACAGAGGAGAATGCGGATTTCCCCTCCACAGCACCCACGGGAGCTACCCGTGCGGAAGAGCAATGACAGTCGCCTTTCCATGCTGGGGAAGGCAGCCGGGAGGGCAGCTGAGCAGCTCCAATGGCCATGTGGAAAGTGGGTCATGAGAACTCAGATGGCAGCCATTGGAGAGCGCGGTGTGCCCATAGCTCCCCATGCCTGCTCTTCCCACCTGCCAGAGGGTCTGTGGCAGGGGTCTGGCCTCTGGCAGCCCAGAGCTTCCGCGTCACTGTGAACCACATGGCACCCCAGGCTCTTCACGTAAACAGCTTATATGCCTGCTCATCACCAAGGAAAGGTGCAACCTCCTGAGCTCAGTCTTAGCTTTGGCCACATACTCGCCAAGGCAGAGATGCAGTAAACATTTCCATTTCTCTGTGCTGGGAGGTGGGAATCCAATTTACAGTTTAATCTTGTGCATGCTGAGAGAGGCTGTCAAAGACCCGGCAGAGGGGACGTCACTTGAGCGGTAGGCGCTCGAGCTTGCTGCCGTCTTTAAAGCTTTATTCTTTCTAAGTAGCCAGTGTGGGAAGTTTCTGGAAAGAGCACACCCAGGATGCCTGTCCTCATCTGTGAGCAAGTGGAGTCTTCCTCCTTCCTGTGCCTCTCTCCTCCTGGTGGAAGTGGGGCTCACACCACGCTCCCCAGTGCTCTGCAGTGCAGTCAGAGCCCCCAATCCTGTTCCAGGTTGAAAGGGGAAGACCCATCAGAGCTGGTGACAACCGTGGACAAGGTGGTCTGCCTGGAGTCTGCCCGGCCCCGCATGGGCATAGGCTGCCGCCTAAGTCGTGCCCTGCTCACCGCCGTCACCCACGTGCTCATCTTTTTTTGGTGTAAGTCCTCACTGTCCACCTTGTCCTTCTGCTGCTTCTCAGCCTGCCATTGGCAAGCAGGACTCCAGAGCCGAGCTCAGCCCCCCCACCCCCAGGCGTGAGTGATGCGTAGAGGAACTCCCATCGCAGAGCTCATTTCCGGCTCTGCACCTGGGGTTGGCTAATAAAACAGGAGATGGACAGGTCAGCCTCTCCCCAGGCTGTATTTACCTTTGGAGATTGGTGACAGGAGCTTTAGGATAACTAGAAATGTCCTTGGCACAGGTAGGGGAGTGGACCCCACAGGAGCTGGCAGCACTGCTTGGGGTGGCTCAGCATGGATCCCAGCACGCAGACCAGCTCCAAGCAGGAGGCCTGTGGGACCTTGGCCTAATTTTATTCCCTGAAAAGTGTAAACATGTGAAGAGCCGCAGACCCAGTGGCAGTAGTAAGGACACGGTGTGTGTGAAAGGAGAGAGGGCTCGTCTCCCGGCATGGCATCGGGGCCTTCAGCAGAGGCCTGGGTGTGGCTGGGACGAAAGGCAGGAGCGTGAAGATGGGAGCCCGGGAACGGCAGCAGCTCCCAGGCCGCGAGGTGCTGGGAGTGGGAATCAGCTGTTGTGCCTCACAACACAAGGGCCGGCAAGTGTGTGTGTACGTGTGTGAAAGGAGGCTCTGGCTTAGGGGACGAGACAGAGACCAGAGTGAGGATGGGAGGGGCTGAGATCTGGATGGCTCACGCCTCTGGTGACAGCAGCAGGAGGAAGGTGGTTGCTTTGCTGCCCTCGCAGCTCCCTGACCCGCCTCCAAGTCCCTGACCTGAGTACACTAGTGCCCAGGTCACATTTGCAGGGCACTCGGCCTTGCATTCTGCCCACATGGCCATGCCGAGTCTCTGCACAGTGGGAGCAGATGCCGGGCTGACAGTTCGATCCCTTCCAGGCCTGGCCTTCCTGTGGGGGCTCCTGATCCTGCTGAAGTACAGGTGGCGGAAGTTAGAAGAGGAGGAGCAGGCCATGTACGAGATGGTGAAGAAGATCATAGGTGTGTGGCCCCCGGGGGGGGGGGGTACAGCCCGTGCCTGCTGGGGCTGGTGCTGACCCCTTCCTTCTCCACAGACGTGGTCCAGGACCACTATGTGGACTGGGAGCAGGACATGGAACGCTACCCATATGTGGGCATCCTCCACGTGCGCGACAGCCTCATCCCTCCACAGAGCCGGTGAGTCCTCCTCCGCAGGGCTGCTGGGTTGACCCCAATAAGCCCCATGGCAGGAAGCCCAGAGCCTGACACAGTGGTCACCTGAGGGCGGCTGCAGCCGGCCTCCTGCTGCTGGCTCTGTCCTGTGTGGCAGTGGCAGAGTGAGCTGGTGAGGCCATAGCGGAGCATCAGCGTTCCCTGCAGACAGAGCCACTGCCACACCCCGGCCGCAGTACCCAAGCTCCCTCCCTGGTGGCTCCAGCTGGGGAGGGCCTGATGTCTTCTGCCAGTGGAAATCCAGAGTAAGCAGAGCTCTGCACCAGAAACCCCAGCCCCAGCCCCATGTCTGCTCTCGTGACCCTCTTCCCGCGTGGACACTGCAGCAAGCTGCTCCCTATGGTCCTGAGATGGTGGCTCCCAGCTGCTAGAGCGGCATCTGCCTTGTCCCAGCTGGCAGCGGCAAGTAGGCTTCCTGTCGCTGTCTTCTGTGCAAGAGCCATGGGGACACGTTCCTTGGGGTTCTGTCGACCAGAACCAGTTCCTTGTCTGTGTGAATAACCACTGGTGTGGAGAGAGGGGGATTTTTCAGACAGTGACCATGACCCACAACGAGAAACACCTGTTACCTATAATAGCAATAGTCTGGTCCCCCAGTCTGCATGTACACATGTGCATATACGCACATACATGCACACACATACCTGTGAGGCAAAGTGGAGTTTCACAGAGGTATACAGGGTTGGTCTCAAAGGCACCAGGCTGTGTCGGAAGGGATGGCAGGGCCATCGTCACACACAAGTGAGCACACTTTCTGTGACAGCTGGAGTTGTGTACAAGAAGTGGGCATGGGGGTAGCCAGCAGGGGCCACCTCAGTGTCACTGTAGTTTGTGGCTCTCACCACAGACCAGGCTGTTCTGCGGACACTGACATCTGCCAGTGGTGCTCAGGTCACAGTTCCCAAGTGCTTGTGGGCTGTTGACAGGACACGCTCAGTCCTCACTACAGCTCCCAGAGTGAGAACAGTGAGGGCTCCGTGGCATAGGTGAGGAAGCCCCGGCTTGGGGAAATGAAGGGCTTTGCCCAGTCCGCAGTGTTGGCATTCTGTGCTGCCACCCCCAGGCTGTGTTGCTGACACCACTCTTCCTGTCAACCCAAGGGGAATTGGAAGAGTTCAGCATCTGTAAGTCCAGTTTTCACTATATAGTCCAGGCTGGCAGTCCTCCTGCCTCAGCCTCCCAAATGCTGGCATTGCAGGCGTGAGCCACCGTCAACGAGCTGCTGCTGGGTGGGAAGCTTAGTGGTGCGCACCTCGCTTCCCTGGCTGCTGCAGCCCTGGCCCGCCCCCAGCACCACACAGCACGGTTTCTTCAACATGAAGATGCTTCCAGGCCCTTGGGACAGGTGGCAGGAGGGGAGCCCACTGCCGCTCTGAGTAGTCTGCCCATGGGTCCTCACGTAGCATGTTGCTGTCCAACTCCCTGGGCAGGCTACTGGTCCCCAGGCCCCTGCCTAGCTCCTGGCCCTGCCCCTAGTCATGTGACCAACCTCTCAGCTCCATTTTCTTCATGAAGCAGTGATTCCAGACTGTGATGAAGAGACGGCTTTTTGTTCATACATTTAGTCCACAAACGTCTTGGAGCACTTACTACGTGCTTGTGGCAAATGGAAGAGGCCGTTCTAGAGAGGGAGACACAAAGCACAGAGGTCGTGAGCGGCACTAGGCAGTAATAAGTCTTGAGGGGAAGGGGACAGGAATGCCAGCGAGGTGGTCAGTGCCAGGCACGTAAACACTCACGAGTGGCCCTCAGCCCTTGGACTTCGCTGGTACAGCTGCAGCCACATCGCCCAGCCTGAGCTCCTGTGGTCTGGTCAGGTGCATGGCTGCCCTGGTCTGAGGCCATCATGCGCCCACACCTGCAGTTGTTGCTCCTCCCGAGCCCTTTGTCCACCCAGGCGGGACTGTCTGTGGCAGGCCGCTGGCGGGATGGTGAGATCTGCCAGAGTGACAGCACTGGGGGATGTCTGAGCCGCGCAGAAGCTGATTGGAGCGCTGGCTCGGCAGTCTCAGGCCTTACCTGTGGATGGACAGACTGAAGGGGCTGGAGTGAGGCAGGGCCTGCTCATCGCTGCCTGCCTTCCAGGGCACCCAGTTGAAGGCGTAGCACTCGCATCTTCCTGACTCGGTCTCTAGGGAGTCTGCAGCCTGGCCATACCATCCTCCTGAATAGGCCCTGATGACAGTATGGCCCCTGGGAAGAAACCCCACCCTGCCTCCTGCCTCCTGCCTCCTCACTTGCACTTGGCCTCCCTGGGTGACTGTGCCGTACTGAGAAAAGGCTGAGGCGATGTGGTGTTGCCCGGGCTGGGAAGGAAGACTTGAAAGCCACCCCTCCCCATGACTCTGGAACCTTCTGTCATGAAGGATGAGGGGCTGGCTCCTGGTGTCTTGGCCTCCCTGGTGGCATGCATCCCTTTTCCAGTCCCCTGAAGGTTTATGGGTGTGGACTTGGCAGCCCAGTGGCTGCACTGATTGGCCCATGAAGGGTGTTTGGGTGCAGCCATCCTGGCGGACCCTCATATGGAGACCCAGGCGCCCAGCCCCTCCTCCTCTGTAGCACCTTGTAGTTGACACTGTGGGACAGAGAAGATGAAACATCCCTCTACCGTTGCCTTGACGGCCGGCACCATTTCTTCCCTGCAGCCTGGAGCTGTGGCTTCCTTTGTGGGATGGAATAAGCACACCGGAGGCCTGTGCCCACCCGCTAAGCTTCTCTCGTTGCAGGCGGCGCATGAAGCGTGTGTGGGACCGCGCCGTGGAGTTCCTGGCCTCCAACGAATCCCGGATCCAGACAGAGTCCCACCGTGTGGCGGGGGAGGACATGCTGGTGTGGAGATGGACTAAGCCTTCCTCCTTCTCTGACTCCGAGCGATAGGGCCTGGCCTGCTCCAGGCAAGGCGGGCACACAGCTTGGTGCTCAGTCAACCTGCCTTGACTGCCCTATCCAGCCTGGCTCCTGACATACGGGCTTCCATGGGACGCAGGGAGGAACTGGGTGAGGGCCCACCTTGCTGCCTGTCTTGTGGGCAGAAAATGGGAGGACGGCACCTCTTCCCCAGCCAGAAGACAAGCACAGACATGAGGCTGGTGGGCAGGACGAGTCCCTGCAGCCCTCAGCTTGGGAGTGGGTCAGGGTGGCAGGCCTAGGGGTGCTTGGTCTGTGTGCCTTTGTGGTGTGTGCAGGAGCACTAGGGTGAGAGTGCCTGTCCTCTGCGGGGTGCGCTGCTCTGTCCACAAGGACAAACCGGTAGAAATTAGAGCCAGTGCGGTAGGAACTGGGCAGGCTCCAGCCGTGACCTGCAGCCCCAAGTCAGGAGGCGTGAGCTGGGCCAGGGCCACCCAGAAGTGGGGGCTCCCCTCCCCCCGCGCCATCAGCTCCTCCATGGTGCTTTTTCAGGAACTTGGTTTTCAGACCAGACCTGTGGCGAGGCCTGGCGTTGGAGCCATAATGCCAGGCCCCCCAGCTTGGCTCAGGTGTGAGCCTCGGGCTCTTCACAGATCACTGTTGTACTGTGACTCAGCCTCTGCGGGCTGTTCAGTGGGAACTTGCGGCGCTGGCAGGGTGCGGGCCGTGGTTGCACACTGCCCCCTGCGGGCCGCACGCCGCAGTGCCTGCCGCCGGCTCTTGGCCACCAGAGGCCCCATTCCAAACACCTGGCAGGGGGCCTTCCTAGTTAAGTGTGAGCCCCTCAGCACCTTGCACCAGATGGCTTCCTCCACCAAAGGCAGAGGGGTGGGGGAGCACGGGAGGAGGTGCAGGGCTGCCTCCCCAAGACGCTGAGCGCCCCCTTTCTGGGCTCATTGGCATTTGCTGTATCCTTAACAAAGTGCCAGTTTCCTCATTTGAGCAATATTCTCACCTCTGGTGTCTGGATGGTGGTCGGCTGGGATCTGAGCACCCATGTCCCGTAGCGAGACATTGTTCTTGTAATCAGGCACCGCCAGCATAAGAGATACTACAGCAGGCGTCTGTATCAGGGTTGAATCTGCTGGATAATAAAGTGTTGATGGAAAATGAATGTGCTCTCATCCATGCCCCCCCCCCAGCAGTGCTAGATAACGAGGTGCTCAGGCTGGGCCCGCATGCCTTGGTGAGGGGTCTCCAGAAAGCTGCTTCAAGCACTGGGACCACCTGTCCTGCAGGCTGTCTGAGAGAACCAGATAGTCCCGGGTGGGGGGCCGGGAGCAAGGGTTGACAGGAGTAGAAGGAGGAGCTGCGGGAGGGTGATTAAGGGGCTTTCCAGGTATTGCTAATGTCCCCAAGGAGGCAGACTGCTTACGTCTGGGCCCAGCTACTGGGGACACCAGCAGGTGGCTAGTGCTTCCCAGAGGCTGAGGACGTTGAGGATTGGCACCAGATGCAGATGGAGCCTTCTCAGGAGCCCCAAGAAGAGACTGTTCTGGGGCTGCAGCCAGGCCCACCTGTGCATAGCCATTATGAGGCTCCCAACCCATAAATCTAGCGGGCAAGCCATTGAAAAACCCAGCACAGGCCTCCGAACGAGGCCACTGATACTGCCTTAAAGAAGCTGGCCCATGGCTCCGTGGGGGCTGGGGGCCACAAGCCAGAACAAGGTCAACAAAAGCCAGCCAGCCTGTGGCTCTGGCAGCTCTCCAGAGACTGTGAAGTCTGTCTGAGGAAAGGGCTAGGGGAATCTGGGCAGAAGTTATGGCTTATAGTTTTGGTTGTTTTTCTTTTATTTTATAAAAATTATTTGAGAGAGTAAACACAGAAGAGAGTATACGCATGCCAGAGCCTTATACCACTAATAACCAACTCCAGATGCATGCGCCATTTTATGCACCTGGCTTTACATGGGTACTGGGGAATTGAACCTGAGCTGTCAGGCTTTGCAAGCAAGTGTCTTTAACTGCTGATCCATGTCACCAGTCCTTTTTAAAAAAACATATATTTTTAAATATTTATTTTTATTTATTTGAGATGGGGGGGTCTGAGAGTGAGAACCGGCGTGCCAGGGCCTCTAGCCACTGCAAACGAACACCATGCGCCACCATGTGCATAGAGCTTACATGGGACCTGGAGAGTTGAACCTGGGTCGTTAGGCTTTGCAGGCATATGCCTTAACCACTAAGTCATCTCTCCAGCCCAAATATTTTATTTCAGATAAAGAGGCAGATAGAGAAAGAATGGGCACACCAGGTCCTCTAGCCACTGAAAACTAATTCATCTGGCTTATGTGGGTACTGGGGAATTGAACCTGGGTCCTTAGGCTTCACAAGCAAGTATCTTAACCAGTAATCTATCTCTCCAGCCCCTACTTTTCCTTATTTTTTTATTTTTGAGAGCAAGAGAATGAGCATGCCAGGACCTTCAGCCTTCTGCCAACGAACTCCAGATGTGTGCCCCCCTTTGTGCACATATGCAACATTGCATGCTTGCGTCACTGTGTGTCTGGCTACATGGGACCTGGAGATTTGAACATGAATTCTTAGGTTTCATGGGCAAGCGCCTTAAACTGCTAAGCCATCTCTCCAGCCCCTACTTTTCCTTTTTGAGAGGGGTCTTATGTAGCCCAAGCTAGCTTCAAACCTTCTATGTAGCCAAGGATAACCTTGAACTCCTGATCCTCCCACCTGGCTCTCTAGTGCTGGGATTATAGGCATGCGCCACCACGTCTGGTTTTATGCAGTACTAAAGATCAAACCCAAGGCTTCATGCATGCTGGGCAAGCACTCTCAGCAGCAAAGCTGGACATCCACAGCCCTAGACGTTTCTGCATTTCTGTCCAAAGCCCTTCCACACGCTCCCTGTGCACAGCCCTGTCTTTCTTTGGTAACAAGCAGCCCTCCCGGATCGGATGGGTGCCACTAAAGAAGCTTTAGGAGAGGGAGGGAGAAGCTGCTTTCCACAGATCTGTGTGACATCCAACCAGGAACGTCAAGCTGCCTCCCCAGGTTCTACTCAGGAAGAAGACAAACAACCATTTGTCACAGCTTTATCACAAGAGTGTCAGTGACAGCTGATCCCCCTTAATTAATGGGCCACTGACTTTGAGCTCAAAAAAAAATCCCCACACTCAGCTCAAATCCACTATTCTATGGGCCTCCAAGGGAAGGGGCAGGGGAGCAGATACCTCATCCAGCCGTCCCAAAAGTCCTTCCTGGGTCAGCCAGGCAGCTTCTCCAACCATGTCCCCAGAAGAAGTTCTAGTGACAAAGAGTGTTCACAGAGGGTCCCAAGGATGCACCAATGGCAAAAGAGGCAATGGACTCAGTGACCACCATACCACTGGACGCCTCTGTGCTACCCCAGGTGGATGCTGCCCTCATGTTGGGGAGGCCTGGGGCTCAGATCCTCAGCTCTGTCCTATGCCTGAGACCTTGATGAAGTCTCCGAGTGCCCATAGCACAGGCGGGGGAACGACTGGAGCAGGCAGAGCCTGGCACCATCAGGGCAGTGGTTGGAGCACACTGGTCGCCATGGCAAGCCCCGTGTTAGGTGCTGGTTAGGCCCTGGTGGCCGAAAAGGGCGCAGACGGGAGCTGGGAGTGAACCAGGCTGCCTGGCTCCTAGCTCGGCTCCACTCCTCGAGAGGAGGGAGGAGCCGCTCTCACAGTTGACACCCCATAGCGTCATTCCGGAAATATCCAGGTCCTGCCCACACCAAGGCCCCCAGGGCTCCTCTAGCCTCCCCCTCTTGCTCTTCCCACACTAGCCCAGGGCTCCACCAGCCAGCGCCTGCCTCGGGCCTGTGCTCTCACTGCCCACCTGCTCTGTGCTCCCGAGATCGCCACGAGGCTTGTCCTTCAGATCTTGCTCCCTTCTCACCTTCACTGTTGGAGGTCATGTCTACACCCCAATGTCCTCAACGGACCCAGCCCTCCTTTGGCTTGTCCTTAACATCTGTCTCACTACATGCCAGTGTTATCTGGCCACCACCACCTCAATATCAGCTCTTCCAGGCCACCAGGAATCTTATTTTTTTTAATTGACAAGATTTCATAATTATAGAGAATAAACCATGATAATTCCCCCCCCCCCCCGCACACACACTTTCCCCTTCACAACTTCAGACTCCATCATATCCCCTCTCCCTCTCAATCAGTCTCTTTTATTTTGATGTCATGATCTTTTCCTCCTATTGTGATGGTCTTGTGTAGGTAGTGTCAGGCACTGTGAGGTCATGGATTCCAGGTCATTTTGTGTCTGGAGGAGCACATTGTAAGGAGTCCTACCCTTCCTTTGGCTCTTACATTCTTTCCACCACCTCATCCACAATGGACCCTGAGCCTTGGAAGGTGTGATAGGGATATTTCAGTGCTGAGCACTCCTCTGTCACTTCTTCTCAGCACCATGGTGCCTTCTGAGTCATCCCAAGGTCACTGCCTTCTGAAAAGATAAGGTTTTCTAACCAAAAGTGAGAGTAGCGTTGATATATGGGCATGAACATTAAGAGATGTGCTTACTTTGCAGTTTGGTGAGCATAGTGTATACATTTAGCCAGACAGCAGCAGACATTACACCCCTAGGGCTCATGACTTCCCCTGTCATAGGTTTTCAGTATCAAGGATGTATTCCCTCCAGGGGAGCAGGCCTTCAGTCTAATTACAGATTGGTTGGTTTCCCCCATAACAGACATGCCACTATTGCATCCATTGGCTCATTTGGCCTGGCTGGCCAAATTTAAGGCTTGCAGTGACAGACCATGAATCTTTGATCCTGTGTGCCTAGACCTTAGAACAGTGCTTCTTCAATAAATACATGGACAGAAACAGTGATTTCAGAAGGAAGAATACTGGGCTCTGAGTCTCTAAGGTCTGAATTCAACTAGTTTCTGAGCAGAAACTTTTGTTTAAATTTTTTTTGTATTTTTTTGTTTTTTCAAGGTAGGGTCTCACTCTAGCCCAGGCTAGCCTTGAACTCACATGGATCTTCCTAATCTGCCTCCTGAGTGAGTGCTGGGATTAAGGGCATGCACCACCATGCCAGCTTGTTTAAAATAGGTTTTATGGGCTGGAGAGATGGCTTAGCAGTTAAGGCATTTGCCTGCAAAGCCAAAGGATCCAGGTTCAATTCTCCAGGATCCACATAAGCCAGATGCAGAAGGGGGCGCATTCATCTGGAGTTCGTTTGCAATGGCTGGAGGCCCTGGCATGCCCATTCTCTCTGTGTGTCTCTCTTTAAATTAAATAAATAAAATATGTATTTTTTAAAAAATTCAAAATAGTTTTTATTTATTTGCAAGCAGAGAGAATGGGTATCTTTCCAGTGCAACCAAACTCTAAATGTATGTTCCATTGTGTGTATCAGACTTTAATTGGGTGCTGGGGACTTGAACCTAGGCCTACAGGCTTTGCAAGCAAGCACCTTTATCCTCTGAGCCATCTCCCCAGCCCAGAAACTGGCTTTGTTAATTGTATTTGATTTTTCTCCTTTGTAAGTTGAGTGATTAAATTCCCCACCCTTACCTGCTGAGACCCCAGCACACCCCACTGCCTAACAGCAGGCACTCCCTTTGCAAGGACAGATCCATATACACCCTAAGAATACACCTCTGCCTCCACACCATCCAAGGACCAGGCCAGACTGTCCAAAGCTGCAGCACTTGTGTGCACTGTGTTTTCACAGACCTGGAGTGAGCAGCATGATGCAGCTTGCAGCCAGTGGATGCAGGATACCAGGTGTATACAGGACACCAGGTGTATACAGCATACTGGGTGTGCAGCAGGTGTATACAGGACACCAGGTGTATACAGCATACTGAGTGTGCAGCAGGTGGATGCAGGAAACTAGATGTATACAGGATACCAGGTGTATACAGTTTGCAGTCAGGTTCACACTGCTGGTAGAAATCACCCAACCAAGAGCAGCTTCTGGGAAGAAGAGGTTTATTTTGGCTTACAGGCTCAAGATGAAGCTCCACAATGGCAGGGGAAAACGATGGCATGAGCAGAGGGTGGACATCACCCCTTGGCCAACATAAGGTGGACCATAGCAACAGGAGAGTGTGCCAAACACTGGCAAGGGGAAACTGGCTATAATACCCATAAGCCCGACCCCAAAAACAATACACTCCCTCCAGGAGGTTTTAATTCCCAAATCTCCATCAGCTGTGAACCTAGCTTCAGAATACCTAAGTTTATGGGAGACACCTGAATCAAACCACCACATTCCGCCCCTGGCCCCCATAAAGTGATAACCATACATGATGTAAAATGCAGTGCATTCAATCCAACTTAAAAGTCCCCATAGCTTTTATCAATTCCAATGATGTTCATACATCCCCATAATAGTCCAAGATCTTTTAGCTGAGCCATAATACCAAAAAATCCCCCCAAAACCCATAATGGCACTGAATAAACATTCACACTACAAAGGATGGCATTGGGCATAGCAAAGAAATATTCAACCAATACAAGATTTAAAACAACCAGGGCAAACATCAAACTCTGTAGCTTCAAGTCCAACAACTCTAGCCAGTGACAAATCTCCAAGTCCAGTAATTCTAACCAGCAACAAGTCTCTGGTGTTCCAATTCCGCCTCTCCAGCTAGGCTACTCACAGTCTTGGAAAACTTTATCAGGGCCGGCAGCTTTTCTTGGAAGCCATCTGGTGGTCCCAGCATCTCTACTGAGTCTCCACTGCAATCCATGGTCCATTTTCATGGCTCCATGGGGTCTCCATGCAGGCATCCAGCAAACCTGCTTCACACTGCCCATGGCCATTTCCAGAACACAAGACCATGTTGCAAACTCAATGACCCTCTCTTTCCTGCATTTCTTATACCCCACAATACCAGGTAGGGTGCCAATTTGTTAATTCAGGGGAGAATAAAGCAGACTTTAAAGAACAGGACACTTTTTAAGCACTCAGGCCCGTCAAAAGAGTCTACATTCTTCCTGTTGCCCCAGTGCAGGTCAGCTGGCCCAGTCTCAAAGGTTGTAATCTCTCAATTGCAGCTGAACGGGCAGCAGTTCACCCAGAGATTTTTCTTTCTGTGCCATATCCCTCTGCTCACTCCAGTTCACTTCTACTCAAAGCAACCCTGCACAACCTCTCAGGACCTGGGCATAACAGCAAGCTTCCCACACAAACTGCCAGCCCAGTCCAAGCAAAACTCTTTCTCACCCTTATAAGCCAAACCTCACAGTCCATAGTTCTTACTGCATTCAGGTCTTGCAGCTCAGACCAGAACAGTCCATCAAGCTGTATTTACAGCGCTACAACTCTTAGGCCAAGGTTTCAACTCCTTCCAAATTCCTCTTGAAAATCAGCCCCAAAAGGTCAAAGCCACACAGTCAGGTGTCTAGCAGCAATCCCACTCCTTGGTACCACTTTACTGTTGCAGTCAGGTTCGCTTTGCTGGTAGAAATCACCCAACCTAAGAGCAGCTTCTGGGAAAAAGAGGTTTATTTTGGCTTACAGGCTTGAGAGGAAGCTCCACGATGGCAGGGGGAAACGATGGCATGAGCAGAGGGTGGACATCACCCCCTGGCCAACATAAGGTAGGCAATAGCAACAGGAGAGTGTGCCAAACACTGGCATGGGGAAACTGGTTATAACACCCATAATCCCGCCCCCAACAATACACTGCCTCCAGGAGGTGCTAATTCCAAATCTCCATCAGCTGGGAACCTAGCATTCAGAACACCTGAGTTTATGGAGGACACCTGAATCAAATCACCACAACAGGATACCAGGTGGGGATGCAGGATACCAGGTGTGGGCAGCAGGTGGAGGTAAGCTACCAGGTGTGAGCAGTTACTTTGCAAACCAGGAACATGCTGCCCCCTGCAGGCCATGGTCCAGGCTGCCCCAGGTGGGGAGACCAGGACCAGTCTCAAGGAGGGTCTCTGGAAGGGAAGAGCCAATGACAGGCTGGGAGAGGCCAGACCAGAGGATGCGTCATGGGTAACTGAAGCCCAGCTTCTGGGCTGCTTCTGTTTTTCACAGAGACAGGGGAAAGTACAGTAATTTTCTTCAATGAAAACAGGCAACAGAATTCCCCTCATCTCATTCCCCTGGCAATTAAGCCCTTCTCTACAAATGAAATGATGTGGTTTTCGTAGGGACTAATTTAAGCACACTGGAAAGACCGCTGAACTTTTTTTGATTGCAAACACTAGCATGTGCAAACAGAACTGGCAGTGATGCCAGGTTGGTTCAGCGCCCTGCCCGTGGAGACACCGTCCTTGGCAGGAACTTTGTGCGGCCGAACCTGTGTCCTCCTCCAGCCCCATCTCTCCTCACCCCAAGTGGAGGAGGTGGTCGTGCGGGTGATGACCACAGCTGAAGATCCCACACACTCCTTCTTAAAAAAAATTATTTATTTATTTATCTATTTGAGAGGGAGAGAGAGAAAAAGAGAATGGGTTTTCCATAGCCTCTAGCCACTGCAAATGAACTCCAGATACATGTGCATCTGGCTTATGTGGGTACTGGAGAATTGAACCTAGGTCCTTAGGATTCATAGGCAAGCGCCTTAACTGCTAAGCCATCTCTTCAGCCCCTCCCACACATTTTTTGTCACTCCTATATTCCCCAAGAGGCGGAGTCTCTTCCTCTGCCGTAAATCTGGAGTCTGGGCTGGTAGCTTTGGCCAGTGAAAGGTGGCCAGTCACGACCCAAGGCCTCAAGAGTTTTCATCCCTTCTGCGCACACCCTCTGGAGTCCGAGCCCCACAGAAAGACGCTAGGGGATAGACTTGTGGTCAAAGATGCCCAAACCAGTCCCAGCAGTTCTAGGTGGACCAGATGACATGTGAGATTTGTGTGTGAAGGCCCCTGCGTGCACAGGTGACATAGCCCTCAAGGCCAGGCCAAGGAGTGGTCACATGCAGATGAACAGGGTGTCTTACACTTCCCAGAGTGTATTATCATTGTTACAACTTTTCCTCTGCTCTTCTCTTCTTCTTCTTCTTCTTCTTCTTCTTCTTCCTCCTCCTCCTCCTCCTCCTCTCCTCCTCCTCCTCTTCTTCTTCTTCTTTTTTGTTTGTTTTTGGTGGTCTCACCCTAGCCCAGACTGACCTGGAATTCACTATGTAGTCTCAAGGTGGCCTTGAACTCATAGTGATCCTCCTACCTCTGCCTCCCCAAGCACTGGGATTAAAGGTGTGTGCCACCACACCAAGCTGTTTTGTTTTTTAGAGGTCTATCCCAGGCTGACCTGGAATTAGACTCAGACTGTGCCACCATGCTCAGCACAGACAGAGACAGAGAGAGAGAATAGGCACTCCAAGGCATGTAGCCACTGCAAACAAACTCGAGATACATGGGCTACTTTGTGCATCTAGCTTTACATGAGTACTGGGAGTAGAACTCAAATCTTTAGGCTTTGCAGGCAAGCGCCTTAACAATTGAGCCATCTCTCCAGCCCTTCTTTTTTTGGTTTTTAAAACAAGGTCTCAGGCTGGAGAGATGGCTTAGCAGTTAAGGCACTTGCTTACAAAGCCAAAGGACCCAGGTTCCCATTCCCTAGGACCCACGTAAAGTCAGATGCACAAGGAGGCACATGTGCCTGGAGTTTGTTTGCAGCAGCTAAAGGCCCTGGCGTGCCCATTCTCTTTCTTTCAAATAAATAAAATAAATTAAAAAAAAAAAAACAAGGTCTCATGTATCCCAGACTGGCCTTGAACTCACTAAGGATAATTTTGTTGTTTGTTTTCAAGGTAGGGTCTCCGTCTAGCTCAGGCTGACCTAGCATTCACTATGGTGGCCTCGAACTCACTGCGATCCTCCCACCTCTGCCTCCCAAGTGCTGGGATTAAAGGCATGTGCCACCATGCCCGGCATAATTTTTAAAAATTATATTGACAATTTCCATATAGAGACAGACAATATGTCATGATCATACCTTCTTCTCACCACCCTCCCTTTCCCCTCTCTATGGATGATCTTGAATGTCTAATCCTCTTGCTCCCACCATGGAGAATGGGAGCCATCATGCTCAGTTTTCACTGCTGAGGATCCAACACAGGGCTTTAGGCTAGGCAGGCATCTGCCAAGCGATCATGCCCCAGCCCCTGGTATAACTCCTCAGTTTGAAATGTTGAAGACTCCCAGGTGATGGGAGGATAGCACAGAGTCCCCACCCCGCCTAACCTCCACCCGCTTCCCTCAGCAATGGCACCTTGTTAGCACAGCAGGCCAGGCCCCGGCGGCGGGTCTGGAGGGCCATGAGCTCAGACAGGCTTCGCTCGGCTCTCACCGACTCTACACGCCTGTCAGGTGGGTCAGGAATTCTAAGAAATGTCCCCCTTGAAGCTACCAAGGTTCAGGTGAGCAGGTGCCACCCACTATATAGGTGACACAGGGCTAGACAGGTCTTTGAGGAGCGTATCTCTGCATTTTTCATGTCGCAGCGACAGAAACTCTGCCTAAAGACAGAGCTATGCTCAGGTGGCTCATGAAAGCAGATCTGTTGAGGCAGGAGTGGCTGGCCCAGGGCCAAATCAGCACCAGGGGCTACGTGTGGGCCAGGCCTCCTCTGACGTGAAGACACAGCTCGGAGGACACGTGAGAGTGGGGGGAGAGCTAGAGCAGTTTCAGGCAGTCCTCGGCGAGCCCAGGGCCCACAGCTAGGCATCCAGCCTCCATCGGGTTGGACCACATGGTATATGCATGTAGTGTCTCATTAGAAACACAAAGTTTGCCGGGTGTGGTGGCGCACACCTTTAATCCCAGCACAGGCAGAGGTAGGAGGATCACTGTGAGTTCGAGGCCACCCTGAGACTACAGATGAATTCCAGGTCAGCCTGAGCTAGAGTGAGAACCCACCTCGAAAAAACAAAAAAAATAAAAATAAAAATAAAGAAAGAAACACAAAGTTGGAGAGTGTCGGTTTGACTCAGATGTCCACCATGTACTCATGTGGGTTGAATGTTTGCTCCCCAGGTGGTGGCAACTGGGGAGGCGGAGCCTCGCTGGAGGAGGTGTGCTGCTGGGGTGGACTTTGGATGTCATAGCCAGCTCCCCCTTGTGAGGGTTTGATTCACTCCCCTGCTGCTGTTGTCCACCTGCTGTGGCAGAGGTGACGTCCAGCCTCTGCTCATGCCTTGCTTTCCCCTGCCATCATGGAGCCTCCCTCGAGACTGTGAGCCAAAGCGAAGCCTTTCCTCCCGTCAGCTGCTTTCCGTCGGGTGCTTTATTCCTCCATCTAGAAGGTGACTACAACAGAGGAGGAGGAAGGGTTCTCAGAGGGTGGGATGGAGTGCTTGTGGCTAGAGGAGAGGAAAGAGAGATGTGTGCAGAGCCTGATGGAGGCTATCCCACATGGGCCTCAGGGAATGAGAGCCGCAGTGTGTCATGGGAACGTGCAGGCCACAAGGAGCCGGAACGTAGGACTCACGGTGGCCATGAATGAGGCCTTTTGCCAAAACCCCAGCACAAGAAAGGATTAGGTTCCTGTGAAATTAGGCACAACCATATGATACTTTAGCCAACGAAGCGTGAACACAAATGACAAATGGCTCTTTAAGGCAAAACATTAAGTGCTCATACATAATCTTCGCTTGGACTGGGTCCCAGAGGGGCAACACGGAGCAGAATCCTCAGTTGATACGCAAGGTGGCAATATCTACAGTGTCTATAGAAACCAGTTTCTGTTGTTTCTGGCCAGTGGGCATCTGGGCTTGTTCATTACGGCAGCACTGAGGAGCTCATGCTGACTATGCAAGTAACTGCTGACCGTCTCCTTGGGGGATGCAGACACAGTTCCAGTTCAGGAATGCGCTAGAGTCCTCTACATGCCATCGTTCAGTGTCTAGAGGCTGGGGAATAGGTAGAAGAACCCAGAAGGTTGTCTAGGCTCTGTTTCTTGTAGTTTGTTTGGCTATAGGAGTTTCTGTCTGTCAGCCTTGTGCAGTGGCCAGGGCGGTGTCTGGTGGGCTCTGTAGCAAGGGCTGTGGCAGGAGATGTCCAAGCCAGGCCAGCAGCCCCTGCAGAGACGCCACAGAGAAGTGGTATCCAACAGGCGCATGAATGGAACAATGGCCTTACCCACACAGCTATGCCAACAGAAGCCACCACTACAACCACACGCAGGCACCACATCTTACATGGCCAGCGGCAGATGGGGGAACGTAGCCAAGACACAAGGGCTGGCTGCTCAGCCTGGCCCCAAGCTTGGCTGGCAGAAGAAGCCAGCAGGGCACAGCTAGGTCCGAGGCTGTAAAAACAGCAGTATCAATACCGATCACCCCAACTCCCACAGAGACACGTGCACACAATGGCTGAGTGCCCGACCTCCGTGGGGCAGGACCACAGCTGGAACCTTGAAGGTGAGTGGGCAGGGGGATGAGCCCAGCTGTTGTGGGGGCAGTACACGAGTGTGCATGCATGCACACATATTTGTAGGCGCATGTGTGCACACTTACATATGTGTGTGTCCACACACACACACGCCTGTGCTTTAGCCACCCGGAGAGGGAGGACTTCCTCAGAGACAAACACGCTTCATGGACTTTATCAAATTTGCAGATTCTCTACAGCTGGGGGGGCGTGATGGTGAAGACGCCAGACGCCAGGGCTGGGATCTAAAGAGAAGTTGACAGGCTGGAGCGATGGGGCAGATCTAATGAGATGAAACTTAACAGGGACAAATGTGTTCATTTCGTCTTATTTATTTGTGCCTGCTTCTGTGCGCGCGGAGTGAGAGGAGGGCCAGCCCCTCTCGGGAGGAGGGACATGACGGGCGCTGTCTCAGGGCCAGAGCTCTGACTTCTGGCCCCTGCTGGGTCCTGCAGAACCTGGACTCTGAAGGGGTCACAGGCAGGCAGGAGATGGAGGTGGTCGTTCCACTCACACGCTGTTTGCCAGGAGGCGGCATGAGGCCAGCCCCTGGCCAACCACCCAGCCACTCAGCGGGTGCTTGGGTCCTGGTTAACGCCTGGTTTTGGGGTCCACAGGACTGCTGCGGACCCAGCCGCATCACAGACATTGCCCTCACCTCCCTTCCTGGCCTGCCTTTTCCCAAACCAGGAGGGGTATCTCCCTCAGCACTCATTCCCTAGGGCTTCCTGGAAGAGGAGTTACTGGGGCCTCAAGAGTAGGGGTGGGGTGTGTCCGAGGGACAATGGGGAGGGAAGAACAAGCGTGTGGGGCGGTGGCCCGCGTGGTGGGAAGGAAGACTGCCCATAGCACAGGTGGGCAGGGCCACAGGCTCTCAGCCTCGGCTTTTATGACCCTGACTTCCTGCTTGTGTGGCCTCAGAGAACACACGCCCAGGCCTTGCATTCCCCATCTGTGCAATGGGACCTCGACAGGTGCTAATCTCACAGTAGTTAAGAGGATCAAGTGAGCTGGACATGGTGGCTCACACCTGTAATCCCAGCACTCAGCGGGCTGAGGCAGGAGGATCATGGCTTTAAGACCAGCCTGGGCTGCAGAATAAGGCTCTGCCTCAGAAGAAATAAAATACAAAAAGAATCATGTGACCTAACGCCATATGTCTCCTGTGAAAACATGTGGTCTCAGGGTGTGGCCAGGGCAAACACAGGGAAGGTTCCACTCCAGAGGCCTTAGTGGATTACAAAGATCCGTCTCCCGAGTCACCCGAGGTCACCCAGGTGGTCCTGGACTTGAGCTGTCCCTTTGTTCAACCTCTCCCACGTGGCTAGGACGGCAGGCAGGTGCCACCATACGGTCTATTGGAGTAGTAGAGATGTCCTGCCGCAGGCAGGCTGCAGTGTGAGGAGGCAGAGACCCTCCCATCCCATGCCGGAAGGATGGAAACACCAAGTCGCCACTGGGGGGCACGGGGGACACTCGGGAGGTGTGTGTGTGTGTGTGTGTGTGTGTGTGTGTGTGTGTGTGTGTGTGTGTACAGCCAGCAGCTGTCAGCGACACAGCAGGAGGGAGGGCGCCAGGCAAGCGCGCTCTCCTCCCGCTGCTCCAGGGCAGCGTCGACCGCTGGGTCCTGAGAGGCCTTGGTTCGGGGAATGAGCAGCCGCAGGCTTGGCCGAGAGTCCGGTGGCCATCCTGTTTCTGTCAGGCCAGTCCTGACAGCAGCTGCTGGGCTCTGAGACGTCCAATGAGAGCCTGGGGGAGAGAGGGTTCCAGCCATGTAGGGTGATCAGAACAGGGGTGCTGGCTTTCAGGAGAGAAAGATCTGTGTATAGGCTCCCAAAAGGGCCCATCCAGTGGCCGAGATGGCGTCCACTGACCAACCACATCACCCTGAGGAGTGAGGACTTTGTCCCCTCCTCACCTCTATGTTTAAGGCTGGAAATTCCACGGCACCCCATCCCAGTGCTGCAGCCCCCCACCAGGGGCAGGAGTCTGAGCATGAAGAGGCTGGGCCCTCTGAACCAGGGACTCTCTATCCCCACACTACAGGAGTCCCCGACATTCCCCTCTTGGTCAGGTAGTACTGAAGGGCATGGGTTCAGACAAGGCCACTCCTCTCCTTGGGCAGAAGGCCCAGGGGATGGGCACTGGCCAAAGGAAAGGCTGCCCTAGTCCCGGAGGGGAGGGAGAGCCGAATCCCAGTGTCTGCTGAGGTGGCGCTGCCCTCATCCACCCAGGGCTCCCTCTTGGAGCAGTCAGGAGCTGAGGCCAGGCAGGAGCAACACGGGGTCGCAGCTGTCCATCCATCCACAGGGAGCAGCACTGTCCCTCCCCCTCCTCCCCTGGGGAGGACACCAGGGCAGGCAGGTTGAAGGAGACAGAGAGGAACGGGCATGGGGTCCTGTCCCCCAGGAAATAGGTCACGATAGAGTACAGGGACCTGGCCTCCTCCTCCCACCTCAGCAAGTTCTCTGAAGACTGATGGGGGAAGTGACCTGGCCAACAGTGTGCAGAGGGATCCGGGGGCTTTGCAGTGGCTCCTAGGACACAGGGATGGTTTCCTGGCAAACCCAAGCCCAATAGAACCTGGTTTAAGAGAAAGATGCCTGAAATTCAACCTTATAGGAATTCCGTTAGCTTAACCTTTATTGCTATTAATTGTCTATTTAGATACAGGGTCTCTTTTCTCCTTATTAACTGTTTGTTTAGAGACAGGGTCTCATTATGTAGATCAGGCTGACCGCAGACTTCCTGTGCTCTGGCCTCAAACTCCCAACTGCTTGGATAGCAAGCATGTGTTACCATGCCCAGAAACCCCTTTGTGGGTTTTGAAAAAAAATATTTATTTATTTATGGGCAGAGAGAGATACAGAGAAAAGACACAGACAGAGAGAATGAATGGGCACTCCAGGGCCTCCAGCTGTTGCACATGAACTCCAGACACATGTACCACTTTGTGCATCTGGCTTTACGTGGGTACTGGGGAATCGAGCCCAGGTAGTCAGGCATTACAGGCAAGCACCTTAACTGCTGAGCCATCTCTCCAGCCCCACTTCGTGTCTTCTCAAAAGTGCAAGCCTGTCAGAGCCTCACCTGCAGGCTGTGTGTCACAGGAAAGGAGAGGGAATGCAGTAACAGGACAAAGGAGGCTGACAAGGCCCCAGAAGAGAGCAGACACCTGTGTCCTGGGTTTACTTTGAGGCAGTGAAGCTTCGGCCCAGGCCCAGGCCTAAAATCTGACAGGACAGGGAAGCTCAAAGCTCCCACTACTTTCCTGAGCAGCTGGAATGAGATAGAAGCCAGGCTCGAACCCCACCCCGCAAAGGTGCCATTCACTCATGGGCACGCTCCCACATGTGTGTAAACGTGGACACGTGTATGTGAGAAATGGCACACATGACCTGCACCCTCTCTCCAGGTCGGGTCTGTTAGAAAAGGATGGCGCCCAGAGCTCTTGAGGGGACCGCAGCCTCCTCAGCCCGCCTTCGCCCTCCCAGGTGGTTGCCAGGAGCTGCAGGCCACCCGCAGGGCTTCCTGGCTCGGGTGGGGGCTCGGAGCGGCCGCAGGGCCCCGTGAGGGCTGAGAGGCAGCGATGAGCCCATCAGCAGGCGGCTTCGGGCTTCTGTCACTGACCTCCTGCTGCCTGGCAGGGGCGGTGCTCGGGCCCAGCCCTCCACCTGCACCACGGCCTGCCTGCAGGCTCCCTTTGAGGCTTGGCACTGCCTGGCCTGGGAGTGGACATTCAGGCATGAGCTAATAAACTGGGGACCTCTTCTCCTTGCCCCCTCTTCCCATGTTTCCTTTTCTTTCATTTTATTGATTGGAGAGCAAGAGAGAGAGAGAGAGAGATAATGGGTGTACCAGGGCCTCTTGCCACTGATGACAAACTCCAGATCATGTGCCACTTTGTGCATCTGGCTTTACATGGGTGCTGAGGAACTGAACCCAGGCTGGCAGGCTTTGCATCAAGTACCTTTAACTGCAGATCCACCTCCTTCCCCACCCCCATTTGAATTTTGTGTGATTCAGGCGTGGTGACGCACACTGTTAATCCCAGCACTCGGGAGGCAGAGGTAGGAGGATCGCTGTGAGTTGAGGCCACCCTGGAACTACAGAGTGAGTTCCAGGTCAGCCTGGGCCAGAGTGAGACCCTACTTCGAAACAAACAAACAAAACGTTTGTGTGTGTGTGTGGTAGGGGCATACATACATGTTTGTGTGGGGCACCCACGTGAGCATGCACACTTGTGTGAATGTGCATGTAGAGGCCAGAAGACAACCTCAGATGTTACCCTCAAGAATGCCACCCACATCATGGTGCTGCAAAGAAGTGACAGGAGCGCTCAGCACTGCAATATCTCTATCACCCCTTCCAAGGCTCAGGGTCTAATGCGGAAGAGGTGGCGGAAAGACTGTAAGAGCCAAAGGAAGGGCAGGACTCCATACAATGTGCTCCTCCAGACATAAAATGGCCTGGATATCCATGACCTCATAGTGCCTGACACTACCTACACAAGACCATCATAAGAGGAGGAAAAGATCATGACATCAAAATAAAAGAGAGACTGATTGAGATGGGGAGGGGATATGATGGAGAGTGGAGTTTCAAAGGGAAAGTGGGGGGAGGGAGGGCATTACCATGGGATTTTTTTTATAATCATGGAAGTTGTTAATAAAAAAAATTTTGAAAAGAATGCCATCCACCTTTCTTTGTTCCTTTTTTATTTATTTATTTTTCTAGGTAATTAAAAATATTTTTATTCGCTTATTTGCAACAGAGCGGGAGGGACAGGGGGCCATGGGTATGCCAGGGCCTCTCGGTGCTGCAAACACGTGTCTGGCTCTTCGTGGGTACTGGGGGAACGAACCTGACCCGGCCATGTTTGAAAGCATGCGTCTTTAGCCACCCATTTCTCCAGCCCCGATGTCTTTCTTTTCATTGGTTTGTGAGGTGAAAGAGGCCGTGCCGAGTGGGATGCCAGCAGCTGTGGGAAGGGACGGAGAGGAGAGGAGGAACGAAGAGAAAAACTCACTTTTGCAAGGCGCTTTCTGATGAGAAAGCACTTTCAGCGGCTCAGACTCCCAGCACACACTCTTTTTTTTTTTTAATTTATTTTATTTTAATTGAGAGAGAAAGAGAATAGGCATGCCAGGGCTTTCAGCCACTGTGAACAAACCCCCAGATGTGTGTGCCCCCTTGTGTGGATGTGTGTGACATTGCATATTTGCGTCACTGTGCGTCTGGTTTCTGTGGGACCTGGAGATTCGAACATGAATTCTTGTGCTTCACAGGCAAGCACCTTAGCCGCTAAGCCAGCTCGCCAGCCCCCATGCCTGACTTTAAACTTACTTTAAAAAGGACTGGTGAGCTGGTTTAGCAGTTAAGATGCTTGCCTGTGAAGCCTAATGACCCAGGTTCAATTCCCCAGTATCTATGTAAGCCAGATGCACACAGTGGTGTGTGCATCTGGAGTTCCTTTGAAGTGGCTGGAGGCCCTGGTGTGCCCATGGTCTCCCCCACCCCCGCAAGCCTAATAAAAAAAATAAAGTCAGACATGGTGACTGTTGTAGTCAGGTTCACATTGCTGGCAGAAATCACCTGACCAAGAGCAGCTTGTGGCAAAAAAGGTTTATTGGCTTACAGGCTCAAGGGGGAAGCTCCATGATGGTAGGGGAAACAATGGCATGAGCAGAGGGTGGACATCACCTCCTGGCCAACACCAGTTGGACAACATCAGCAGCAGAGTGTGCCAAATACTGGCAAGGAGAAGCTGGCTATAACACCCACAAGCCTGCCCCCATTAATACACTGTGTTAATCCCCAAATCTCCATCAGCTGGGAACCTAGCATTCAGAATACCCAAATTTATGGGGGACACATAAATCAAACCCCCACAGTGGCGTAAACCTGCAATCCCAGAACTCAGGCAGTGGCAGCAAGACGCCAGTCCGGGCTACAGGAGATCCTATTGATTCATAGATAGATAGATAGACAGACAGATAGATAGACAGACATACAGACAGATAGATAGACAGACAGACAGATAGATAAAACGTTAGAACTTTTAGGGACTGGAGAGATGGCTCAGCAGTTGAAGGAGCTTGTTTGCAAAGTCTGCTGGCCAGAGTTCAATGCCCAAGCCACCTAGGTAAGCCAGACACAAAAAGTGGTTCAAGTATCTGGTATCCGTTTGCAGTGGCAAGAGGCCCTAGTATGCCCATACACACACACACACACACACACACACACACACACACATGATGTTTAAAAATATTTTATTTATTTATAAGCAGAGCAAGAGTGATAGAGAATGGGCATGCTAGAGCCTCCAGCTGCTGCAAAGGAACTCCAAACACACGCACCACTTTGTGCATCTGGCTTAGGGGGGTACTGGGGAATCAAATCTGGGTCATTAAGCTTGCAGGCAAGGACCTTAACTGCTGAGCCATCTCTCCAGCCCCACAAATAAATAAAAATTTAATAAGAAAGTTAGCCAGGTGTGGTGGCACACACCTTCAGTCCCAGCACTCAGGAGGCAGAGGTAGGTGGCCTGCCTTGGGTTTGAGCCCAGCCTGAGACTACATAGTGAATTCCAGGTCAGCCTGAGCTAGAGTGAGACCCTACCTCAGAAAAAAAAAAAAAGGAAGGAAGAAAGGAAGGAAGGAAGGAAGGAAGGAAGGAAGGAAGGAAGGAAACAAAACCTATGCACAAAAAATTTACAAATTAAGTAAATAGCCTGTGGGGGTTACTTTCTTGATCAGATCAAGAATCAAGTAAGAGACAAGCTTCTTGGGCAGCTCTGTGAGGGCGTCCAGGAAGAATTAACGGAGGAAGGAAGACCTTCCCCAGAGAAGGCAGCCTTCGGGCGGCAGCCGGCAGAGGTAGAGGTCCCCAGGAAAACACACGCCCTTGCCTGGCGGCCCTTGCTGTCTCTGGTGAGCGAGCTGCGCTTGTCTCGTGGCTGCCGTCCCCTGCAGACCTCAGAACCCAGCCTCCGCAGCCTTCCTGCGCGGGCCGAAGACCAGCGGCTCTCCAGGAACCCTCCCAGCCTTTGGCACCAGATTGTGACTGCTGAGGCTGCCAGCCTTGTGCCCTGAGCAGCTACCTTCATTCAGAGTGCAGACTGCCATTGTTGGACCGCCCGGCCCATACTGTACAAGCGACTCTAGTTAATTCCTTTCACAGTGATACAGGTTCGTTCTCCTGGGATTGCAGAGAGAGAGAGAGAGAGAGAGGTCCGCTTTTCCCTGTGCCTTGGCTCACAGGGCTCTGTGCTTTCGGGCTAGTGACTCACAGCCCCATAGACTCGGCTTCCCCGTGTACAAAGGGAGATACTCTGGCCACACTTTGCCGCTGTCATCCGTGCCCATACAGATCCTCTTGTCGCCTGCGTCCTCCCTGACAGCAGGCCGTCCTCACAGTGCACACCCAGGCAGTTGGCCTACGCTCAGGACCCACGCATGCGCCTCTGCTCTGCTGTCTCCACCTTGAAATTCCCCGTGCTTTTTATTTATTGATTTGCAAGCAGAGAGAGACGGAGAGAATGGGTGCTTCAGGGCCTCTAGCCACTACAACTGAACTCCAGGTGCACGGGTCACTTTGTGCATCTGGCTTGATGTGGGGTACTGGGGAACTGAACTTCAATCGTTAGGCTTTGCAGGCAAGTGCCTTAACCACTAAGCCATCTCTCCATCCCTTGTTTGGGGTTTTGTTTTGTTCTGTTTGGTTTTCTGAGGCAGCACTCCAACCCAGGCTGACCTGGAACTCACTCTGTAGCTTCAGCTCCAAACTCATGGCGATCCTCCTACCTCAGCCTCCTGAGTGCAGGATTAAAGTGTCGCCATGCCTGGCATGAGTCCAGAACTTAAAAAAATATTTTATTTATTTGAGAGAGAGGAAGAATGGGCACTAGAGCCTCTTGCTGCTGCAAAGGAACTCCAGATGGAGGTGCTACTCTGTGTGTCTGGCTTTACATGGACACTAAGGAATCAAACCTGGCCTGGCAGGCTCTACAAGTGCCTTTAACCACTGAACCATCTCCCCAGCCCAGAGTCCAGAACTTTTAACCATTGTTGCTCCTCAGATCAGCACCTGGCAGAGACCGAAGCTCAGGGGGTTGTGAGGAATGAGTGACTGACTAACGGATGCCAGTTCTTTCGGCTCCTCGGGAGCCATAAATGACGGGTTGAGAGTCTGACTGGGAATGCAGGGTACAGCTCAGGATGGGAACCCCTCCAGACCTCACTGTGGGACAGCCAATGAGTGTGGCTATAAGAAGGAAGATGAGGCCTGGGGCTTTGCAAGAGGGCTGTCCCATGCACAGGACCCTCTTACATTGAATCTCAAGTGACAAGCTCTAGCACAAAATCATTGCTGTGTCCTGTACTTTAATTTGCTGTCTGATCACCTTAGCTCCAGGGAGTCACCTAAGGTCACCTGGTGTTTATGTCTCGACTCAGACCCTATGTCTGGTGGCCCCCGTCAGTCCCCTCCCCCACGTCCTTCCCAGCATGGCACCGAGGCTGTGGAGGTTCTCCCAGTCCAGGAAGGTGAACTGGCTCTAGGTGCTCCAGGCCTAATTTTATCCCTCCTCAGAAGAGCTGGAAACGGTGCCAGGGCGGCAAGGGCCAGACTTTGGAGGGCGAGCTGAGCCGGCCCAGGCCTGCAGGCAGCTCCTCTGCCTCAGACGCAGGTCGGGTTTACACCGCAGCCCTGCCCTCGCGGGGCAGACAGTGGGTGGGCAGCTGGGCTGTAACCAGAGCGGAGGGAGAGTGAGAAAGTCGGCTGGCCTTTCGGAGTCCTCCCAGCTGGGGTCGCAACTGCCTCGGCTGAACCCCGCACAGCCCCCAGAACTTCAAAGTCTCCCAGGGGCTTCTCAGCTTGATGGTAAGGAGTCAGAAGCCTGAGCCTCTGTTCCTCCAGCTGTGAAGTCTAGGAGAAGGACAGCCGTCCCCACCAGGTGGGCTGTGAGGGTCAGTGCGTGGACACACATTAGTGGCTAGAACAGTGCCTAGCACAAGGTTCCAGTGTGTCTGCTGACTGTGAGGCCACCAGTGTCATGGTCAGAGCCTCTGCTGTGGACAAGCAGCCGCCCATATCCCGCATCCTCTCCAGAGCCCCCCACCCCCAACTGACCTCTGCAGCGGCAGGGGCCTCCCTGGAGAAGAGATGGGGACTGGCAAAGCGGCTCCCCCAGGCGTGGGGGTGGCTGCCTGGGGACAGGGTGGGGGCGGGCCAAGGATGAATGGCCACTGTGGTCTCGCTTGTCCAGCTCAGCAGAAAGCGGGGCCGGCGTAATGGGCTGGCGGCCCCCAGCTGCAACCAACTTCATTTTCTGCCACAATTAAATGATCGCGGGCATTCGCTCATGTTCACTTATTCAATTACCTGAGCGGTCCTGAAGGACTCTCGAAGCAATGGCCATAAATAACGTGCCAGCCGCCCCCAGGCTGGCATCCCAGCTAGTGCTCCCTCCCACAGCCCCAGCCAGCCCTCCTCCCAGCAGAGAGAATCCGCCGTCGGCTCCCAGTAAGTCCTCCCCACGCCAGACACAGCTTGAGGGCCGGCAGATGGGGATCTCGCCAGCCCACCTGGAGTTTGGGGGCAACCATAGCGTAGGCCTCTCCTTCCCCATGTGTGCAGTGAGACAATCCACGGCATTGTGAGGTATTGCCTTCACAAGGGACTGTGGTCCCGGCTTCGCAGGTGACATATAACCACCTCCAGGAGGAAGGAGCTTCCCCTGACCACATCCATGACAGCCACCCCATAGCCTTCCAGAAATGTCTTCAGAGCCTGGTGCCTTTGGATACGGTTCTACCTGCCCGTCCTGTCATTCTCTTGTCTGGGGAGAGCTACGGGAGTCAGGGCCCAGCTCACATACCTCCTCTCCAGGAAGCCTCGTACCTCCCTCCCCGTGTGAGGGAGATCTGGCTCTCCCACCACCCTGTGTACGATTTGGATTCAGATATTCGGAGCTGTGACCACCATGTCATCCATGAATCTGAATGTAGGGTTCAGAGGTGTGGCTGCCATAGTCCCCTTCCCATGTGACCTGGCTCACCATTTTAAATTCTAACAAGAATAACAAGTCTGGAGGGGGGGAATCTCGTGTCAGACCCTATGCTAAATGCTTTCTACTTGTATTGAAAAGTTACGGTAACCCTCAAAAACTGACCCCACTTTGCAGACAAGGAAACTGAGGCTGGGTGAGGCAAAGGTGCTTGTCCGAGGAGAGTCGGTCATACCGTGGGTACGTGTCAGAGCCGGGACTTGTCCCCGGGCATGTCTGTATCCACAGTCAGGCTAGAAGAAGGAACGTGGGTAGGATTTGGGTTCAAGGGTGGCTCTTGCTCTGGCCATTCGGAAGCCCTAGCAGCCTTGTCTCTCCCATCCGAAGAGAAAAGGATGGAAGCTGGTGGCTCTGCAGGCCCTGCGGCTCTGATGATCTGGGGCTTTCTGTAGAGCGCTGCTCAGGCAACGAGCCAGCAAAGCTATTAAAACCAAGGCAGGAAGGGGAGTTTGGGTGCCCCCTGGGGAGGTACCCCCCATGCCCGAAGGCCATTGGCAGCCTCAGGGAAGGTAGCCCTGGACATGAGGAAGAGAGGCAAAAGCTGGCAATAGGGATGCACGTGGGAGGCAGAGGCTCCTGAGAGGAGAGTGAGGCTTGAGAGTGGCTCAGAGTCTGGAGCGCCAGCAACTGAGTGAGGAGCCTCTCTGTGGGAGTGGCCTGCCTCGCGGGCTGAGGAAGAGGCTAAGCGAGGCCATGTGTGAGGTGTTCAAAGCAGTGTCGGATCACACAGGTGCTTCCTGCTCGACAGCTGTAACCCCAGATGAAGCCGGCACATGTGGGGGAGCGTATCCCCTCAGTGTGTCCGTCTTCCCACCAGACTCCCCACACACAGCCTGGAGCCAGGCCTCTCCTTCACACACCCCATGCCTGGCCTGCTGTAGGTGCCCTTGCCTGGCCTGGCCTGGGCATCCCAGCACTGGCATCCACACTGCTTCCCAGACAGTGCCCTCACCTGGCTGGCAGATGGTCCAGCGCTTCTGATTTGCAGCTGGTGGATCTGAGCTCACCTTCTCACATGACGGGGTTCCCTGGGGAAGCTGGAAGTGGGGTGCGGGAGTGGCTACAGCCATCAGGCTCCAGGGAAGTCTTGGGGCTACCGCCTTCTGGGCGTCTGATAGGAGTGCAGGTGGGCTCTGGTGCGAAGCCTGGATAGAGTCCAGCGCCCAGGTGAGCTGCTCCCAGGGGGCCAGGTGCTGGGCTGGCCAGGCCTCGGGGTGGAGCTGGGGGAGCTCAGGTTACTGGCCCCTTAGCCTACCTTCTGCGAAGCTCAGGTTTGCTCCGCGCAGGCGTTCCACACACTGGGGTGGCACATGGGAGGAAGGAAGAAGGAGGCCATGCTGGGGTGAGGCAAGACAGGAGCCACAGATTTCATATATTTATTTTGGTTTTTCTAGGTGGTCTCGCTCTAGCCCAGGCTGACCTGGAATTCACCACGTAGTCTCAGGGTGGCCTCGAACTCACGGTGATCCTCCTACCTCTGCCTCCCTAGTGCTGGGATTAAAGGAGGGGGCCACCACACCTGGATATTTATTTATTTATTCATTCACTCATTTGTTTATTTAGAGACCAGGTTTCACTATACAACCCAGACTAGCCTAGAACTCTTGGCAATTCTCCTGCCTCAGCTTCTGCATGCGGGGAGGACAGGTGTGGCTGGAGGGGGGGCTTCTGCTGGGACATGGGCAGCTCAGCCGCCACCCCTGTTTACAAAGCAGCAGGACGGGGTGATGACATGCCCTGGAACGGCGAGGCTGTTCTCTGAGAGCCGGAACACTAGGTCATGGGAACAGGGACAGGGGCAGCCAGTATGGAGGGACATCTCGGGGCCATGGTCATCTAATCTGGAGGCCTCCATTCCCTGGGGCCAGGCAGGGGTCAGGAAGCTCCCACTGTGCAGGCCATCCTCGAGAGTCTGGGACGGGGCAAACAGCCAGAGTGAGTCCACATGCTCCTTCAGCAAGCTCCTGCAGGACGGCGGGCGCTGGGACAGGTGCTGAGAACGGTGTTGAGCAAACACACCACGTCCCCTTCCTGGAGGAGGAGGAGCAGGCAGGGAGCCCAGCCCCAGCCGGCCCCAGTGCCTCTCCAGAAAGGCACCCGTGACAGCAGTGGTCAGAGGTCAAGGAGGGCTTCCTGGAGAAAGTGGCACTCAGAAGGACATGCAGGCAGAGTCAGTGAGCAGAGAGGTGAGGGAAGGGCACCCGGGTCAGAAGAAGGCAGGTGAGCCAGGTGTGGCGGGCACAGGCCTTTAATCCCAGCACTCGGGAGGCAGGAGATAGGAGGATCACCATGAGTTCAAGGCCACCCTGAGACTACAGAGTGAATTCCAGCTCAGCCTGGGCTAGAGTGAGACCCTACCTCAAAAAAAAAAAAAAAAAAAAGGAAGGTGGCATGGAGTAGGGACTGAAGGGGGACACTGAGGTGTACAGGAGAGGTGGACGGGGCCAGGATGCTGGGGAAGGATAGGGACTTTATACCAAGGACAGGGAGCCTTCAGAGTGTGAGTGGATTGTGGGAGCAGAACGAGAGAGAAGTGGGTCACTCTGAGAGCTGGCATGGTGACTGGGAAAGACACCAGCTAGGGAGCTGTTTGGGTTAGGGGAGGAGACTGTGAAGGGGAAGACCTCAGAGGTCAGTTCAGGCTGGCACAGAGGGGGGAGGGGAGCTGGCCAGGGAAAGACCAGCCCACCCTTGTGCCTTGAAGGGGTGGTTCCCAAAAAGGGGAGCGCACGTGAGCCGCAGCCCTGGGAAAGAGACATCCCAGGAGAACGACTGCCACGCTGACCGCTGACCGGGCTGACTTCCTGGAGCTGGAGAAACGGGAGCCGGGCAGAGACGCGGGCAGAGGAGGCTCTGGACAGGGCTGGGGAGAGAGGCTTAGCGGCAGGCATCTCGGCAAAACGGGAGAGAGAACGTGGCCAGGGCTGGGGACAGAAATAAAGTGTCCTGTGTGATTGTGTAACGGAAGCTCCCACGGCGAGTTCCAGCGGGTTGTTGCTCTGACTCTCTGACGCATAGTAGCGACAAGCATGTTAAATAAGCACACGAGGGAGAAGTCAGGTGGGACTTGGCTCTGTATTCCAACAATAGAAAACGGAAAGTTGGAGCCGAGTATGGTGGCGCACGCCTTTAATCCCAGCACTCAGGAGGCAGAGGTAGGAGGATCGCCATGAGTTCAAGGTCACCCTGAGAATACATAGTGAATTCCAGGTCAGCCAGAGCTAAAGCGAGACCCTACCTTGAAAAACCAAATAAAAAAGAAAAAGAAAAAGAAAAAGAATATGCAAAGTTGGGCTGGAGCGATGGCTTAGTAGTTAAGGCACTTGCCTGCAAAGCCAAAGGACCCAGGTTTGATTCTCCAGGACCCACATAAGCCAGATGCACAAGGTGGTACATGCTTCTGGAGTTCGTTTGCAGTGGCTGGAGGCCGTGGCATGCCCATCCTCTCTCTCTCTCTTTCAACTAAGTAAATAAAAATAAATATTAAAAAAAGAAATGGAAGCCAGGTATGGTGGCACGCACTTAATCCCAGCACTCAGGAGGTAGAGGTAGGAGGATCACCATGAGTTCAAGTCCACGTTGAGAATACATAATGAATTGCAGGTCAGCCTAGCCTGAGCTAGAGTGAAACCCTACCTCAAAAAAAAAAGAAAAAGAAAAAAGAAAAGAAAAGAAAAGAAAGGAAGGAAGGAAGAAAAGAAAGAAGAGAGACAGAAATGGAAAGCTAATAATGGCCTTCCCAGAGACCTGAGTTTGAGTCCAGGCTCTGCCACTCACTGGCCACCTTGTTCCTCTCTATACACCCAAGGGCCTTCTGTTCTTCCTGAGTGACTCAGGGTTCCGAGAGCAGCCAGGCAGTGGGGGAGAGGAGAGGAGGCAGGAAAGCGGGTCACACTGTTTCTCAGACCCGTAACCAGAGCTGGCCCACAGTGCCCAGCAGGCGGCATGGAGACCTCGGAGACTCACTTCTCTGGAGAATGCTGACAGCCAACCCGGCTGAGGGGGGCGGGCACGTGTGGGACCCCATCACACTTACCACCCCCTGCACTGGGGACGGAGCACAGGCCAAGCTAGGCAAGAGCTTTACCACTGAAGTGCGCCCCCCTGTCCCGTCCCATCCCTCTCTCGCCCACGGTTCACTGGGGCACCAGGCAAATCAGACACTGCCCTGCCTGGTGCGGGCAGCTCGTCCGTGGCAGAGGACACGGTCGAGATGGCCAGGGAGGTTGGAGTGGGGAGGGGCGCCTCCCTGCACACGTGTGTTCTTGTTCCCACACTGGATTGAGCAGTTCCTGAAAGGCCAGGCCTGGTGGGCTGCAGAGGGCACTGAGTGGACAGTGGGCATGGAGAGGGCCAGGAGAAGCCAGCATCTGCTTTCTCCCCACTCCCCATGTGGGTAGACATCAAGGGAGAAGAGTCCTTGGTACCAAGGGCTAGGGGACTCAGAGATGGGGACAGGATTCTTGCGGATGTGTCAGACATGGGCCAGACCAGACGTGGGACAAGCTAGGATGCAGAGGGCCGGGCAGGACTGAGCCCACAGGCTGTTTGTAATGTCCCTCACATGTAGGACCCAGGAGGGATAGAGTCCAGAATGGGGGATGTGAGCGGGATGTCCCAAATAGCTTAGACAGCCTGGAAGATGGAGGTGAAAGCTTGCCCAGGGTCACTCGCCATGAAGCCCTCACTGCCCCTTCGTCCCAATGCACCCCACCCTCCGCGGCTGCTGCCCCGCCCCCCCTGCTCTCACTGGGGAGAGCCCACCTAGAGGACCACACCCTTCAGACTTCGACCTACTCCTTCCCGACAGACTGCTCTCCTCCAAACAGAGCCAACTTCCAACCCCAAGCCTGGGCCTGGCTTCCTCTGTAAAGTGCTGTAGTTCCTCTGAGAAGCTGAGGCCTGCTCCTGCCACCTCCCCTCCCTCCCTCCCTCCCTCCCTCCCTCCCGGGTCACGCCTCCCTGCCACATCACAAGCTTCCCTTGCTGCCTCACCTGGCCCTGGCCCACACCTGCCATCTTCCCTCAGCTCCATCCCTCCTCTCCCCTTCTCCCCCACCCCAGCCCTTGGCTCGTGATCTCCTTCCAGTCTCAGGGGGTCGTTTTCTCTAGGTCCCCTTGGCACTGCCCCTCCCTACCAGCTCACGATCCAGAGCCGCTCCCTGGCTTGCAGTTCTGACAGTGAGGCTCATCAGGTGGGGCCGGGGGCAGCCCTGGCAGAGGGTCTGGCACACATGAGGGCCTCGGAGACGGCGCACTGACTGGGCTGGGGAGACGGCTTGGCTGGAAAGGTGTTTGCTTCCCAGGTGTGAGGACCTGCGCTTAATCCCTGGTACTAAATGTCAGGCTTGGTGGCGCATGGTCCATGGTCCCAGCACTGAGGAGGTAGAGACAGGTGCATCCCTGGAACTTGCTGGCCAGCCAGCCTCACCTAATTGGTGGGCTCCGGGCCAACGACAGACCCGGTTTCATAAGGATGTACACAGCGCACCTGAGGAAGGCTGTCCTCTGGCCTTCACACGTGCGTGCACACTGGTACACACGTGGCTTCACACATGTGTACCTGCATACACACAAACGTGTACACGTAGAGGCATGTATACTATATGCACATGTAAAGAACAAGTGTTTGGGGGTGACTGACTGCTGTTGGGCTGTTGGCTAAACAGGAGGCCTTGGAATGGAGTGGGCCATGGGGCCCAGCCAAAGAGGGCCACGGCCCCCACCCTAGCCTCGTCCTTCATTCTGAACAGAGAAGGCTGGGGATAAACTAGGTGGGAGGACAGAGCACTCAGCATTCACAGGACCCTGGGTTCCAGCCCTAGCATCGAATCAGCGCATAAAATCAGGGGCCTTGTGGGAATTGGCCTTTAGTGCCCAGGGCCTGCTGCACAGCCAGGCAGCTCAGCTGAAGTCTTCCACTTCAGTCACTCCTTCCTGTCCTCCTCCTTGTTTTCCTCCTCCCCCTCCACCCCCCCCCCCCGCCCTGCTTCCGAGCAGTGGACACCCAGCTGACAGCTGGACATGCCACAGAGTCAGGTGGCCTTCTCGCTCCAGGACACTAGCAGCCCAGCCCTCCTGGGCAGACAGCTCCACTCAGGCTCTGGGAGCAGAGTGCTGAGCCAGAACAGGCCTTTGCCCTATGCCTGCACACGGAGGACCCTGAGAGACAAGCGCCTTTCCCACACACTGCCCACCGCTCCGGGAACACGGCTCTGGTAAGTGCCATCTTGCATCGGTGGGCAGGGAAGGCCCTGCTGAGCCCTCGATGGTGCCTGGTGCTTAGGTGGGGAAGAGAAGGTGCTATGGCCACAGGCTTGTGCCCACCACGGGACCTCACCTCCCTGTGAGCTGGCTGGGGTCTGTCCTGTGGAGATGCTGGTATCTCTGAATATATGTGCACATTTGTATGCGTGCTAGGGTGGGTGGCTGTGATGGGGCAGCAACCTAGAACCCCTGAAATTGTTCCTCTGGTGTCTCTCCCCATCCCCCTAGAGTGATCCCACCCTCCCCCACACTGGCTTAGCCCTTACCCAAGGCAGGAGTCCAGGAAAAGTCCCCGGCATTCCCTGGGCCCCAGGATCGGCATGTCCCTTCCATCTGGGTGTGCCCATGGGATTGGATGACATCAGTGACTGTCTGTGGGCAGTGGCCCGGGGCCTGGATGCAAAATGTCCCCTGGAGAACGGTGCCGGAGGATCACCACTGGGAGGAGGGTTCTTGGGACACAGGCATGTCACCAGCAAGTTGGTGGCCTCCACTCTCCTAGACAGTGGCTTGAAGGCCTCACCTCCTTAATGACTCCCAAACTGAACCTAAGCCTACCCTATGGCCTCAGGGTCTCAACCAAGCCCTTGCCCTAGAGACTTGGGGCCGTGGAGTGGCGCCCTGGCCTCTCTGTTTGCTGGGTGGGGGTTGGGGCAGGATTTCATGTGCTGCAGGCTGGCCTGGAACCCTTGATCCTCTTGTCGCTATCTCCCCTCCGGAGTGCTGGGACTAAAGGTGTACACCACCATATCTGGCTTATCTGTACTTTGTAGCCAACAGTTTCTTCACCTTTTTATTGTGAAAACACCCTCCAGGGAAGAATAGCGAGGCTGCCATCAGGAAGGCTCGCACAGCCTGCACCCGGCTCTGCACAGTGGTTTTGAGTCTTTCCACATTTGCTCACACAATGTTCTGGAATGATCCGTGGACCCTGTAGTGCTCCCTCCGCTTGCCACACACCCCACTAGGCTCTCAAGCAACCCACACCCCACTAAGGAGATGAACATCTGGTCCAGCGCGTGTGATTTGCCTAAGCAATGCTTTGTTAAACCAAGAGCTCATAAAGATGCATTTGGTCAGCACGCCTTTTAAACATCTATCTGGAGAGGCCCTGGCACCCCGCCCCCCCCCCCCCCCCCCCGGCTCCCAGCTCCTCCCTCTTCCTCAGCACCCTGACTGCTGAATTGAGAGTCTGCTGTCCCCATAGGAGGGTGGGGACATGGCTGGATCAGACAGCCTTCGGTGTGGATGGAAAAGCTGAGGTCCTGAGAGGAAGGAGCAGGATCACTTGTCCCTCCTGGGCCAGTTCCCTGTGTGGCTGACCCCAAGGTGCTCTTACCAGGGACCAGGGGCAAACCCTCCTCTGCAAAGGACCTGTGGCCCCTGGGGCCCTCCCCACCTTCCAATCTGGTGCAATCGAGGGCTAGAGGCCAGGATAAACCCACCCTAGCCAGAAACACTCTCCCCCCACCCCCACCCCCACCCTGCTCTGAGCAGGACACCTGACTAAATCCTTCCTAGCAGGAATCCGTATGCTTGCTGTCTTGTTCACTAGCAGCCGTTGGGAACAGCAATAAACTTTATGAGCATGGGCTGTTCATGGAAGGAAGGTTTCATGCCAGCCAGGGACGGTGGAGGTGGGAGAGGAGCGCTGGGCAGAGCATAGGGGATGAGGTGCACGCGTGGGGCGCCATGTTCATCTGCTTGACCCCCTGTAATTACTCTTCCTCATGCAGTGGGCAGGAGAGGCCTGGCTGCTAAAGGGGGTGTGGGGCTCTACTGTCTGGGCGGAGGGGCTGATGGATTCGGGCTGCTTGTGGTCACTCCTGTCCTCCTCCCATACAATCCAGCTCACACACACACGGTTCCTCAATGGCTGCCCCTGGAGAAGCAGTGGGGGTGTAGGAGGAGGCGGAATCCCATGACTCCCGAGCTTTGTAAAGATGCCTGACTGCTAGGGAAGGACAGAAGTTTCAGGTGCTCTTTATGCGCTTGAGGACAAGCCTGGGCAAATTCAGGGTGGCCCAAGAACATGTCCCCTGGTCACCCGGCACGGAGATGGGTGCTGGCTTTAGTTTTCAGCCAGTGTCAATCTTTTTCTGGGCATTTCTGGTATCAAGGTGTCTCCTGCTGCCCTCTGCCGGGGAGGCCTTGCTTGCATTCTCCCTTAAGAGTTACTCTTCAAAATGTTTGGTTTTTTGTTTTTTTTTTTAAAGAAAAAAAATGGGCTGGAGATATGGCTTCGTGGTTAAGGTGTTTGCCTACAAAGCCAAAGGACCCTGGTTTGATTCTCTAGGACCTACATAAGCCAGATGCACAAGGGGGCACAAGCATCTGGAGTTTGTTTGCAGTGGCTGGCAGCCCTGGCATGCCCATTCTCTCTCTCTCAATCTCTCTCTCTCCCTCTTTCACTCTCATAAATAAATAAATAAATGTGTTTTTTTTTTTTTTTTTTAAAGAGTTACTCTTCAGGGCAGGCCTATGCAGGGCCCTGGTGTGAAGGAACACACACACACACACACACACACACACACGCATATGCAAACATGTTCCACACCATTATTGTGCTCTGACCTTTACGAATCTGTTGTCGGAGGCTCAGGATGTGGCTCAGTTGGTAGACTGCCTGCCCAGGAGGCACAGAGTGCTTAAAACCAAGCATGGTGGTGAGAGGGTATAACCCCAGCACTAAGGAAGTAGAGGATCAGAAGTCAAGGTCATCCTTGGCTACCTTTCACGCTCAAGGCCAACCTGGGCTACCCTGTTTTATTGTCCTGAGATCACACAATGGCCATGCTAACACTGCACTGGCAAAACCCATGTCATTGGCATGCAAGCCAAGACAAGAAGCCATTCCTGTTCCTAGAGAAAGGTGGCATGTTTAGTAATGCCCAAAACCCTGGGTGCCTTCAAGAGGCAAGGGCAGGGGCAGCAAAGCCTTATGGGATGGCAGCTACTGTCCATGCCCCAGGACCCGTGCTAGCCAGAGGCCACAGTGGACTGCAGGCAGGGAGGGAGAAGCGCCCCAGCCTGGCCTCCCTCCCGGAGGGTGCTCCGCTTCTAGAGTCATCCTTTCCCCCACAGTTTTGCCGCCTCAACAGCAAGCTCGCGGCATTGCTGGGGCTGGTGAATCCATTTGTCAGTGGCAGAAGGGCTTTGGAACGAATAATCGCTGTATTAAAATCCTATTTGGCCCTCAAGCTGGGGGAGCGCTAGCAGATTTTAAATGGCTGAAGAAAAGGAAGGGGAGAAATCCGGTCTCAGAGGACAAGATCCACGCCGCAGTACGCTCCTGTGACTGGGAATTTGAAGGATGGCCCTGGGAGTCCAGAATCTTGCCTTCCTGGGAATCCGATCCCCTCAGAAAGTCCATTATTTCAGCCATGGTGGGGGAGGCGATGTGGGAAGTCCCCTAGCGCTCGCTCTGCTCCGTATTGATCCCGCCCAGCTCGGGAGCCTGGAAGGGAGGGTGCGCAGGCTTGCAGCCCTTGAGTTGTTTTTGGAATAGATTTGCGAGTGCCATGCTCTCCAGACCTGTGCCTCCTCGGCCTGGATGGCCCACATAGCGCATGGCCCTCAGATATGCTCCACAATTCCATGCCCATTCCCTCCTAAGTGGCTTTAAATGGGTTCCGGGTCCTCTCGTCCCTAATAGATTTTTTAAAAAGAAATGCTCCCTCGGGCATTACAAGGACACTGAGTGATACTTGTCTCCAGCCCCGGCCTCCGAGAGAGCCCTGTGAAGTGGACATCAGTGCTCTGGAGGTGAGGAAGGCTGACCATAAACCGTGCCATCTTTGAGCTCTGCAGCCCGCCAGAACCTATTTCGGCCTTTCTTGGGTGCAAGATCTTCGTTAATTATGCCCTCCTCAGAGCGCCCTCCCCACGTCGCCCGATCAGGCCACCAAGCTCCTCATCTGGCAGGCGAGGCTGGGCTCCCCCTCCGGCCCTCCTCTGCCCAGACTCTGGGCTTCAGCCCCCTGTGGCAGGTGGGAGGCAAGCCCAGCACCCACACTCCTTCCTCTCCACGCCCCTCCCCTCCAGGCACACACCCCTGTTCTGTCCTGCACAGGTCTTCCGGCTCCTCTGCCGTACACTCCTTGAAGCAGGCTCTATGCACTTTGCCCAAGGCTGAGCCAACCTCTGCCCTGCTCCCGGGCTTCTGCTTGGACCCCTCAGACGACTCCCATCCCAGACAAGAGCAGTAATGCCCTCAACCTTTCCACAAGGACCCTCATTATTAACATATGAAGTGTACAAATGAGTGGGATGTGTTGTGATATTTCTATGCAGGCAGAGAGTGTGACCACTTCTTGTCCACTCTCCTGTCTACCCTTGCCTCCTCCGCCCCGTTCCCAGTGCCTAGCAATCACTGATGTTTTCAGGTCAACTTTTTTTTTTTTTTTTTTTTTTTTTTGAGGTAGGGTCTCACTCTAGCTCAGGCTGACCTGGAACTCACCTATAGAGTCTCAGCGTGGCCTCGAACTCACTATGATCCTCCCAAGTGCTGGGATTAAAAGCGTGCACCACCACGCCCGGCCAGGTCAACTTTTTAAAGTGTGCACCTAAGAAATTAACTCGCCTGCTCTTGTGAATGGCACGGAGCTGCTCTACCACTGAACTCCTCCCCCTGCCCCTAGGACTTGCTTTTTAATGTATTTTTCCCTATCAGTAACCATGCAATACTCATTAGACTTTTAGTATCTGTTGATTGAGAAAATAGATGACAAAAACCTCTAGGAATTCAATAATGCCATTAAATGAATTTGTATTTTGGTCAGCCCCAAGATGCTTCCACACCCTTGAGAAATAAACGCTGGCCCCGCTTTCCCAGTCTGCAGATCATGCTGGTATTGCTGTAGGCGCAGTCGCGGAGAGGCCTTCATCATGGCCCTATTGATTCCACACTGCCAATACCACTCCCGGGTGTTGCGCCTCCGGGGAAGCTCCTGGAAGGTTCCCATCCCTCATGCGGATTTCTAAGGCACAACTATGCGGAGGACCCTGCCCGAAAGAGTCTGGCTTGGCCTGTAGGGTGTGCAGAGAGCCAGGGTGGCTTGGCAGGCACCAAGCCACAGGGCATGGGAACTACACAGTGGTGCGTCAACTGTAGAACTGGAGAACCTTGCTCTGAATCCTGGCTCTGGCGCTCACTGGCTCTGGGAAAGCTCTCTGGTTTTTGTTTTGTTTTCTGAAGTAGGGTCTCACTCCAGCTCAGGCTGACCTGGAATTCACTATATAGCCTTAGGGTAGCCTCGAACTCTCAGAGATCCTCCTACCTCTGCCTCCCGAGTGCTTGGATTAAAGGCGCGCGCCACCACGCCCGGCTGGCTCTCTGGTTTTAATGACCTCAGCTTCTTCTATGTGCTATGACGCTGAGAGACACAGCTATGAATGTAGAGTGGGCAGTTGCTTTAAAAACTTTACACTGGGTGCCAGCTGTGACATGGCGAACTGGTCAGGATGGCCTCTGGTTTTGCTTCATAACAAACACTCCCAAACCTTAGTGGTTCAACATAGTAGGTGTTTCTTCCTCTGCCACAACACGGCTCTGACAGGTACTATTGCTCCAGAACCCTGAGGAGCAGATCCTGCGCTCCCAAGGAGGCCATGGCCAGGTGCATTAGTCAACTTTTTGTTGCTGGGACAAAAATGAGTGAACAGGGCTGGAGAGATGGCTTAGCGGTTAAGCACTTGTCTGTGAAGCCTAAGGACCCCGGTTCGAGGCTTGATTCCCCAGGACCCACGTTAGCCAGATGCACAAGGGGGCGCATGCGTCTGGAGTTCGTTTGCAGTGGCTGGAGGCCCTGGCGCGCCATTCTCTCTCTCTCTCTCTCTCTGCCTCTTTCTCTCTCTGCCGCTCTCAAATAAATAACAAAAATCAGTGAACGAAGGCAAGGGTTTGTCTCAGCTTGTAGTGTGAGGTCACAGCCCGCGACGGCAGGGAGGCGGGGCGGCAGGGGCTTGAGGCAGCCCACACTCAGCCGTGAGGAAGCAGAGCGCGGCCAGTTCTCTCCTTTTCATGCCGCCCAGGACCCCAGCCGGTGGGGTGCATCTGGCCACAGTTAAGGTGGGTCTCCCCACCTCCATTCACTTAACCAAGATCACCCCTCGCAGGTGAGTGTAGGGCCTGTCAGGTCAAGAATCATCTGAACCTGGGAAAGAGACCATGGGGCACCACTGGGCAGACTCCCACCCGCAAGTGACAAGCGGCCCTCCCCTCCATGGCCCATCAGCCAAAGCAAGGGCTGTGTTACTTTTCTTGGGACATCCACTTCTATTCACCCTGGGTAGAAAGGGCACTGGCAGCTGGGCGTGGTGCTGCATGCCTTTAATCCCAGCCCTCAGGAGGCAGAGGTAGGAGGGTGGCTGTGAGTTTGAGGCCACCCTGAGACTACAGAGTGAATTACAGGTCAGCCTGGGCTCGAGGGAGACCCTACCTCAACCCCCCCCACACACACACAAAAAAAAAAAAAGAAAACAGAAAGGACACTGGCAGATCAAGGCGACAACTCCATCCGAATCCAGCTTGGTGGACCAGTGAGCTTCCCGGTTTCCTTCATGAGCGTGGGTGCAAGCCCCCCCCCCCCCCGTGCGTGTCGGGCAGCTCAGTCCTCGCCACCCCAGCAATTGCTCACTGCTTAAACCGCCTCGGGGAGGCCTTACGAGTCTCGTAAGCTTCCTTAGCCCTGATCAGCCTGAAAGCGTCTCCTGAGCCTTCCCCCGCCCTAAGAGAAAACGTCTCCATCTGGAGGAAACAAGCTACACAGTCTAGTGGCCACACTTACTTTCAAAGCCACAAGCATGCCACTTGCCCTCAGGGCACACCAGAATGTGTAAGAATAGCACAGACAGCCGCCCGATTCACTTCCCGATGTAAGGCGCTGACACACTCCACAGCCAACACATTCCTTGCCTGAGCTCTAAGTGTGAGGTTTGCCTGCCACCTTCCCTAAAAAGGGAGTGGCGAGTCCTGAGAGGGGCCGTCACCTATCACCTTCAGTTGGCTCAGGCTCAAGGTCAGGGTACAGGTCACACAAACAAAGGCCCTCTGGAAATTCACTGTACCTATCAAGGTCCTCTCACCCACTTTGGCTTGGGGGTGGCAACTGTCACTATGTCTGGCATCCATGAGACCTCAGGACTTAAAAATCACTGCTGGTGTCATTTGTCCCCACTGTGGAAGCCAAGTGCAACAGGAGCACAGTTGTCAATGACCCTTCGTCCAAGCCAAGGAGTGTCTCTCAAGCCAGTGGTAGACTGGCTGCCACTCAGGCCCCAGGGGGCTGCAGAGCAGGGCTCGTTGTCCCCCAGCCAGCCCAGGGCCCCACTCACCCCCAAGCCCCTACCCACAGCCCACCCAGCCCCAGAAGTTAGCCCCAGTCTCCTGGGTAAGGTCCAGAGCTCCCATTCAGGACATGACCCAGCCACAGGGCAGGAGTGCCCAGAGACCCAGGCCATCTGTGCAGCTCCTGGGGGAGGGTCAGCTCTTGGCAGAGCTCTTCTCACTGGTGCCATCTTCCCCAGCCCCCTGCCTCACCCTTGCTTCCTCTCTGGTGCTAGATAGAGAAGGAAGCCGGGCGAGAGGCCTGGGCTGTCTCTTTCCAGGGAAGCTCAGGGGCTCTAGTAAGTATGTGGGAAAGGGGTCAAAGGCCCTCTTCGGCAGGCACCCCAGTTGCCCACCCAGCACCCCAGATAATTCGTAGCCATCCTGACCCTAACCGCACAGTGACCATGCGCGCCCAGTGGAGACGCCACAAGGGAGTCTGCTGTGGTCTGTCCTCTGAGCCTCGTGACAAGACCATGGCCACAGAAACAAAACTCAGAGCCCTCTGCAGTCCATCCACAACCTCAGCAAGTGCGGCTGATGCCTGCAGCAGACCCCACGCTCCTTGCTCAGAAAGCAGAGCGGGGTCCAAGGGCTCGAACCCAAGGCCCATGCAGATGGCAGAAGCGGCTGCACGCTGCCCAAGGAAGCACCAGGCTGCAGAGGGATGGTGGTGAGGCTTAGGTGGTTAATAACACACCTAAAAGGCTGCAAGTGCTATGCCCCGAAGGTGTCATTGGCCTATGGGCCCTCTTCCCTCCCTGCCCATATGCAGCCCCAGCTTCTTTAGGCTCCAGGAAATGTCCCCAGTCACCTCCTACTCTGCCCCTCATAGCCTGTGGGCAGAGCTATGGAAAGGCCTCTCTGAGTCCTAGACCCAGCCCCTTACCTCAGGCCTCCCGCCTCCTCTCTCCCCAGGTCTCCCCCCCCCCCCAGCCACCACACTCTCCCAGGAAGTACAAGGACCCTTTGTGGGCTACAGGACAGGAGCTACGAGGGGGCCTCGTGTGGGGACAGAAAGGGGGCAGACTGAGGTTCTCAAAGCCATGGTGTCCTGGAGGCCGAGGTGGCTGACAGAGCGTCTCTCAGCCCGAACAAATTGATGGGCCCCACTGTGCGTGGAGCGGCCAGCCCTGCCTGGCCCTGGCGTGAAGGTCGATTAGAGGGTTAATGATGCCCAATGTCACCAGTCACACCACAGCCAGGAGTCCAGCAGAGGGAGAGGTATTAATAACTTGTGGTGACGGCCCCGCTGTGGGAATGAATGTCCTCTCAGACGGGACAAGCACACCGCAGCGGGGCCTCCCCTCACCGTCTCCTGATCAAAGTCACAATGACTTTAGGGGCGCGTTTCCAGCCCGAAGTTGCAGTACTTGCCTGAAATAAGGCCAAGGTACCTTAGGAAGCTCAAAGGAAAATGCTGGGGCTGGGGGAGACAGACAGGACCACCTGGCCAAGTCGCAGGATTGAAACCTGTCTGCTCCCACAGAGCTGCGGGAAAGCCATGATCACCCCACTGGAAATCAGAACAGAGTGATCTACTTTCTTGTGGGAGCTGGGAGGAACTTTCTCTAAGGTAGACATCACCACCATCCGGTTCTACACATGAGAAAACCGAGGCCCAGAACAACTGAGAAACTTGCTCAAGGTCACACCGCAGTCATATTGTAGGACCACAATACAAACCTATGGTGCATAGTTCTACTGTGCAAAATGAAACATTCCAGTCAGACAACAAGCACCCAATAGCACGGCTCGCTTGCTCCTCATTGGTCAGGGGATGGGTGTTCCCAGAGGAAGAAAGGCAACTTGACCAGAGAAGTCAGGACACAGGCTCTGAACTCTGGAAGCTTACACTGACAGATTTTTTTTTTCTTTAAATATTTTATTTTTATTTATTTACTTGAGAGAGAGAGAGCATGGGCATACCAGGGTCTCCAGCCACTGCAAATGAACTCCAGATGCATGTGTCCCCTTGTGCATCTGGCTTATGTGGGTCCTGGGGAATCAAACCTGGGTCCTTTGGCTTTGCAGGCAAGAGCCTTAACCGCTAAGCCATCTCTCTAGCCCTAGGCTGTTTTTTGTTTGTTTGTTTTTGAGACAGGGTTTCATGTACCCCTCTAACCCAGTGTGCAGCTGAGAAGACCTTGGGCTTCTGGTCCTCCTGCCCTCACCTCCTCAGTGGTGGCATTATAGTGTGGCCACCATGCCCGGTTTTTACAGTACTAGGGATCAAAGCCAAGGCCTTTATGCTGGGCCAGCACTCTACCAACTGAGCCACATCCCCAGCCCTTGTTTGATGTTTTAAAATACTTTAATATTTAAATTCAAAAAGTATCAAGACAATTTAAAAAATCTTCTTACCCTTGCTCCATGGAGACCAATGCTTTCCAGTTTCTCATGACAGATTACTCTGGAAGTATTGCGCACATACTTACAGCCTGGTTTCAGCTACCCGTGGAGGACCTGCCTCTGACTGTGGCTGGGTACTGCGTGGGCTCTTCCAGCTGCCCCCTCCCTCATCTAATTTCCACTTTTTCTTTCTTCCAGAGAGCAGACCCCCAGAACACATCTGTGCCGTGAGAGCAGAAGAGGGAGGAGCGCACCCGCGGAGGACCTCAGCGGCTCACGTGGCGGGGCCCTGACTTCCGCCTCTTGCCTTCCTCCCAAGGACTTCGTGGTACCATGGTGGTGCAGGACAGTGCAGACACCAGGGACACCAGTGTGGTCGTGCCCCTAGAACCCTTCCTGCACCAGGTTGGGGGCCACCTGAGCTTGATGCAATACGATGCCCACACAGTATGCAAACCCCTCGTCTCCCGGGAGCAGAAGTTCTACGAATCCCTGCCTCTGGCCATGAAGCGATTCACCCCACAGTACAAAGGTGAGCGCCACGCGCGGCTCAGGCTGGGCTGCTGTCACGGCGGGCGTCCTAGGGCAAGGGGTGTGCGGGCTGCGCGGAGACTGTCACTCTTCCCACCAGCCACCTTGTGCTAGCTGCTCCAAGCTCCTCCAAGACTCCAGTTTGGGAGCGTAATGCCACCCGACTGCAAGGAGTCGGAAATGGAGTGAGAGGGAGGACCCGTGAGACTGGGTCCCCAGGAGCCATTCTGCTCTTGCTTCCTGCGCATCACAGGTGTTGACTACAGCTAAACTCGGGGCCAGCGAGGCCTCCCTAGCCTCCCTCTGCAGGCCCAGGTGAGGCCGGACAAGGGGAGCTGCGATCGGAATTCCAGGATAAAGCCAGGCGCCAGGCTGCCTTCTGGTGTGTGTAGCTGGGGAAACTTGAGCATGAGTCGTGTATGTCTGGGAGCTGAGCATGGGGTGGCTTGTGGGGAGAGAGGGCCATGCCAGCTGGCCTCCTCATCTGCTGCCGCCCTCACTGTAACCTTGGGGCGGGCATATGTGCCATGCTTAGGGCTTGGTAAATGAAGCCCACAGGGTTGACTGCCAGCCCAGTGACAAGCTTTCTCCTCTACAGGATGGTAGGCTTCAAGCAGGGTGCTTCCTGTTGAAAAGGGTCTGTGGGGACAGCATTTGTGATGCCTCAGAAGTCCACTGGGGTCCAGTGACCAAGGCTGCTGGCAAGGGCAGGTTTAGCATACTGGGGTTTCTCAGAGCAGGGGTATCATCAGGGTGGTGGGGGCACGTGTTCTCAGGTGCCATCCCAAACCCAATAACCAGAATCCCTGGGCTCAGGCATCCTATTTAATATGGCTCCAATTGAGAATCACTGCTGGGGGTGACCGATGAGAGAGAATGGGCTCACCGGGGCCTCCAGCCACTGCAAACGAACTCCAGACACATGTGCATCTGGCTTTAAGTGGGCACTGGGGCATTGAACCTAGGTCCTCTGGCTTTGCCAGCAAGCACCCCAACGGTTAAGCCCTCTCTCCATCCCAGCATCTTTTTTTTGAGGCAGGAGTCTCAGGAGGCCTAGAACTCACTGTGTAGCTGCGGATCATCTTGAACATTTGATCCTCCTGCCTCCCACCTTCCAAGTGCTAGGTTTACAGGCTTGCACCGCCTCACTCGGGGGAATGTGCTGGGGATGGAAACTAGGGCTTCGTGCACACTAGGCAAGCACTCTACCATCTGAGCCATGCCCCCCCAGCCCCCATGAACCCTGTTGCACTTCCTGCAAGTCTGTGACCACACAGCTCAATATCTTACCCTGGGAGACTGGGAAGGACCTTTGGCTGCCTGTGGGGTCCCATTTCGCCTGGCAGGAACTTCCCTTGAGCCTTCGGGGGAGCCTCAGGCCAGTGTTTCCCGACTGGTTGCGGGTCGCTGCTCATCTTGTCAGAGCACCCATTGGAATTAATGTCTGTCCTTTTGCAACTGAACTCAGCCCAGCGATGGGGCGGCAGGCCCTGGCGGAGGTGGACCCCTGCCAGCAGCATTTCACGCTTGCTCGGCAGGGCTCCGGAGCTGAGAAAAGCTGTGGGGAGCTGCAGGCAAAGCAGGAGAGGGAGCGATATCTTGGTGGGACCTCCATTCCGTAATGGAGGGACTTAGGGTTCTGGGGTGCTTTCTGGAACCCCAAGCCCTGAGTTTCTATCTGCAGACTAACCAAAGAATTGGCAATTCCATATTCAAGAAAATGATTTTTATTTTTTTTTAAAGATTTTATTTTAGGGGCTGGAGAGATGGCTTAGTGGTTAAGGCGTTTGCTGCCAAAGGATCCCGGTTTGATTCCCGGTGGCTGGAGGTCCTGGTGCACCCACTCTCTCTCTCTCTCTCTCTCTCCCTCTTTCTTGCTCTCAAATAAATAAATAAAATGTATTTTTAAAAAGATTTTATTTTATTTATTTATTTGAGAGAGAGAGAGAGAGAGAGAGGTAGAAAGACAGAGAAGGAGGGAGAGAAAATATGGGTGCACCAAGGGCTCCAGCCAATGCAAACAAACTCCAGACACATGTGCCACCTTGTGCATCTAGCTAACGTGGGTCCTGGGGAATTGGACCAGGGTTCTTTGGCTTTGCAGACAAATGCCTTAACTGCTAAGCCATCTTCTCCAGCCCAAGACAATGATTTTTAAAATACTACATTTTATTCAGATCTTACAAAGATGTGGGGAAGGGAGAAACCTGGGGGGAGGGTAAGAAAGGGAAGGTAAAGTGGGGGAAAGAGAGATAAAGCACATGGAGCCCAAAATCCCATGTAGGCCACATGGAGCCCAGGAGCCCACGTAAATGAACATGGATCTTAGAAGAAGAAGAAAAATAAATAAACATAAAAAGGGATTTTAAAAACATGTGCTTCCAAAAAGATTAAAAGTGAAGATGGTAATAAAAGATATAAAATGTCTCTTTCCACCCTGTATGGCTGCCCGGTGGGAGAGATATCTTGCCCGTCTGAAGACCCAAAACACATTTCTGCCAGTTCTGGAGAGAGAGAAAAAATGCCCTCTTCTCCCCATGGGTCCAGGGGGAATATACTTTAAAATTTGTGCCACTGCACCTGGACACACCTCCACCAGGTGTTCCAGTCAACCGGCCTGGACTTGGGGCAGGGTGCTCGCTCGAGGGAGATCGAGCTGGACGGAACGGGCATTCACTAAGTCCCACAGCTGGCACAGGCGGGGCGAGGCCGGCTGGGATAGGCACGGAGAAGATGTGATGTCCTGGATTCCTCCCTTTAAGGGCCGCACTGATCCTGCCTCATTAGCCTATTATGGAGCCCTCAGAGGAGCAAGGCCAGGCCGCTCTGGTCTTCAGCAGACCCAGTCTCAACAGGAGTCTGTGCCCTGTCTGGACAGGCCCACACTCTGGAAGGCACAGGACGCTGGACTACTGCCCAGACCTCTGCTCTGCCTGGCTTTAACCTTTAGGCTGGGCCTTGCTGGAGACATCCCTTTAGGGCTCTACTAACTAACTCGAATTAAAGATGTGCCTCAACGTACCATGGAGTATGTCCCAAATAAAACTATTGTAAGTTAAAAAACTCTTAAAAGCCAGGCGTTGTGGTGCACAACTTTAAAATCCCAGCACTTGGAAGGTAGAGGTAGGAGGATCGCCATGAGTTCGAGGCCACCCTGAGACTACATAGTGAATTCCAGGTCAGCCTGGACCAGAGTGAGACCCTACCCCGGGGGGGGGGCACTCTTCAAAGTGCATTTAATAGGCAGAATCTACCAAGCACAGCAGCCTAGTATGCAGTATAACATGGGGTCTCTCTCCCCTGTTCAACTTGTGATCTCGCGGCGCTGTGGCCCTTGCCCAGCGTCCTCTGGGAGAACTGTGCTGCATGCAGCTAGCTTGAGAAAAGATCAAAACTGAACAATCAAAAGACAATCTCCCCCGAATGCATTTTGTTTCCACGCGATCCCGAAGTGGAAGTCATAGATCAGACCGTCCTGAGTTGGGGATTGCCTCCCCCGCCCCCCCGAGCTGAAGGTCACAGCCAGGTGGAGCCACCAGGGCCGGGACAGCCCTGCCTTCAGGGCTTCCCACAGACAGGCTTTCTAGACACAGTGGGGAGCGGCGGGGCAGGGAGCCCTGACTCCCTCAGATGATGGATGAGAGCGTCACTGACTGCCAGGCTGCCCCAGGGAGCACTGGGGTGAAGCCCAAACACGAGGCTTTGATGAAACAGAAACTCTGATTCTGTCGCTGACCTGTGACCCACCAGAACACAATGCCACCAGGGCATTGTTCAATCGCTAACAAGCACACACGTGAGCAGACACTAGTCAAAGGCCTAGAGGCCGGGAGATGATTATCAGCAAAGCACTTGTGCGAACATGAAAGCCTGAGTTCAGCTCCTCAGAACCCATGTGAAATGCCTGACTTGGTGTCGTGTGTGTAGCCCCAGCACTGGGCAGGCAGACGGGAGTTCTCCCATGGCTCGCTGGCCAGCTTGTGTAACCCAACTGGCGAGCTGTGAGTTCAGTGAGAGACTCTGGCTCAGAAAAAGTCAGGTACAAGCCGGGCGTGGTGGCACACGCCTTTAGTCCCAGCACTGGGGAGGCAGAAATGGGAGGATCGCCATGAGTTCGAGGCCACCCTGAGACTACAAAGTGAATCTAGGTCAGCCTGGGCAAAAATGAGACTCTACCTTTAAAAAAAACAAAAACCAATCAGGTGCAAAGTAATAGAGGAAGACACCCAAGGTTGACCTCTGGCCTCTACATGCACGTGTGTGCACACACATGTGTGCCTACCATGCATGCTGACACATACACATGCCAAAGCCCGGGTGGGGGAGAAGACCCATGACCCAACAGACACGTCATTCTGAGCGCCTAGAGTAGAGCAAGGTCTGGTAACAGAGGTCGCTGGTTTCGCCCAGTGAAAGGAGTGGGCACACTAGCCCCTGGTGCTCGCTCTGAGCCCAGTGCCATCACCACAGGTCTCCATACCCTAATTCACATAACCCCCATGCCCCACAGAGGCATGCACCTCGATGACCCCATGACACAGATGGGAAACCTGCACGTCTGAGGCCACAGAGCCAGTGAGAGGCAGGGTTAGGATTTGAAGTCCCAGGGTCTGGCTCTTTTGGTCCTACCAGAGCCCACTCCACCCGGCTCCATGATTACCCTCAAGATGAACTTGGGATGTCAGCTTCAGGGAGTCATCTAGCCCAAGGAGAGAGGGGACATGACTCACCCGGGGCTACTCAACCAGAACCTTGTGCCAGGAGTATTTGAATACCCACAAGGCTCTCACATGGTTGCCCTCTACCTCCATAATGAGAGCAGCCCCCAGGGAGAAAGTGCATTTCTTTTTTTAAATATTTTATTTATTTATTTGAGAGACAGGGGGAGAGGAAGAGGCAGAGAGAGAGAGAGAAAGAATGGGTATACCAGGGTCTCCAGCCACTGCAATCAAACTCTAGATGCTGTGCATCTGGCTTTACATGGGTACTGGGGAATCGAACCTGGGTCCTTAGGCTCCATAGGGAAGCACCTTAACCACTAAGCAATCTCCAACCCAGAAGGTCCATTTCTGGAGTGACTGCCACATGCCATGGAGCCTTCCCTGTTCCTTCCCACCACCTTTCTCCACAGTGGTGACAGGGAGAACGTGGGCCTGGAGGAGGCATCCCAGAGGCCTGTCCAGGACCTTTGCTGGGCTCCCAGCATCACCATCTTGGGGACGAATCCCTCACCTCCCAGTTGGCTCTGGGCAAATGAAGACGGACACTTAGATTCAGTTGGCTAAGGGTTTAGCCAGATTTATATTACAGATGGTGACGGGTGTATGTTCTCATAAGCTTAAAAATAAACACATGATGGAGTATTCGCCAAGGCTCAGGAAGCTGTTCAGACAGAGTGAAATTGCTGAGATGCCCTGGGCATGACGATCAAGGTAGTAAGCATTTGTGTTTGCCCAGTTGGCATGGTGTCTCGGCTGAGGTGCTCGGGGAGGGTCGATGAGCAGGCCGGGGGGTGGGGGTGGCTCTGTGGTAGGCCTTGACACTCCTGATCACACCTAAGCCACAGATTCTGGAAATCCCGGGCCTCTAAGGCTTAGTCCCCATTGACATGGGGCAAGTTGAGGTCAGCAGGAGCCACTGTGCTCTTGACTAAAAGCACAACCTACGCACCAGGGAGTCTGGGTTCCATCGACACAATGCTCAGCCAAGGGCAGGTGACATTGGACTGTTTGCAAAGGAGCCAAGACCCCACCCGGGAGGCCAGTTTCAGGGGTGAGCTGAGCCTAAGACTGAGATGACGGTGGCGAGCCCATCAGAGATACGAAAAGACAGAGGCGGGAACACGGCGCAGGCAGCGCAGCTCTGACAATATGAGAAATGGAAATGACTTTGGGGTTTTATTGGTTTGAGGTTATTTGCACCTCGCCTCGCCTGCGTTTACACAGGCACTGTGAGCGGATGAGCTCAGACAGGAGCAGAGCCTGGGGCAGTGGAGAGAGTGACTTTTTTTTTTTTTTTTTTTTTTGTCCCTCCAGAATGGTCTTCTGGACACAAGCTGCCCCAAACCCTGTTTCCTGGCAGGTGTGTCACACAGCCCCTCAAGTAGAAAAAGGCCAGGGGGTCTGCCAGATGCAAACATGAACTTTACACAATCCCACAGGGTACCTCTCTTGGCTCGTGTATCTTCCTACATCCCCCCCAGAAGGACTTATGCTCCCCCAGGAAAGGCGCAAGGGCCGGCTTCCCTCTCTCCTCGTCACGGAGGGAGGGATGTGCTCTGAGGCCTGGTGTTGGCTTCCAGGAGGTCAGTTCTCTCGAGAACAAGCACAGTGGCCTTCTATCCAAGGACACAGGGCTATGACGCAAGCCCACGTCCAGGCTCTCTCCTGAGAGGACGGACTCGTGGCTGTTTGGTCCTCTTCACAAAACAGAATGACTTGAGCCAGTATGCCTGGGGACCCAGCGGGAATGTTCCTGGCTAGCGTGTGGATACACAGGAAGCGATGATCTGTGCCCTCCCCATGAAGTCCTCTGTGCTGTGTGTCACAGCATGTCCCTTCTCCAGTGCCCACATGTGGAATAGCCTTGTCAGAGCTCCAGCCCACACGGGCTGCGTGACCTTGGCACAGTCTTGTCAGGCTCCCCTCGCCTGTACTGTCAACAGCCTCGCGGTGTGTTGTAACTTAGAAATCACAGCGCAGGGCCACACCAGGAGGTAGAGAGACGAGGAAACGATGATCACTGCTGTGATTATGTCCCCAGCCTGCCGTCAGACCTTGGCGCTCAGGCACAAAATGTCCATGGCAGGCTGGGTTCGGGATGAATGCTGGTGTCAGGTAAACACGAAAGCCAGGCTGGGGAGCAGTGTTGTTGGGACTGCTGTGACGAGTTCACAGGGACCTGAGAGGGGCTGAGGAAGAGCCGCGTTTCCTCATTACCAGAAGGGACTGGATGTTCTTCCCAGGCTGCGGAATTCGGCCACTGGGAATCTGAGCCGACTGGACCGGCCAAGAGAGGCCGCTGAGCTAGGCACAGGGGAGGGCTGGAACAAGGTCCTTGGTGGCCAGCCCCGGGGGCCCAGGCAGGGACACAGGCAGGGGGATCAGCGGTCCATCCTCACTGCTCAGCAGCTACTTGAGCTGGGAAGGTGACCAAGGGGCCAAATGAATGGTGCTGAGCACACCAACATGCAACCCGACCTCCTGACCCCGAATGTAGGCTTCTGCGTGCAATCTTGAGGCCACCCCAAGGGTGGGCAGACCTCCAGGACTGGAGGGCCAGAGGGAGGGAGAGGAGAGCCTTCGGGAACAAAGCAGGGCCTGAACACAGGCCCAACCACGGCGAGCAGGGGCCGGCTGGGGAACGACTTCCCAGCATTTCCCCCTCACCCCCAGGGCCTCGCTGGCCAGAGCCGCCGGGAAGGAGAATGCAGGAAGCCAGCAGGGCACTGCTCAGGGATAGCTGCTGGGCACCAAGAAGGCATAGCGTACAGAGTGGGTGAGGGAAGGGAGCGGTCAAGACTGTCAAAGCAGCACGTCCTCCTGAGGGCCTGTTCTCAAAGAGCCCCCATGGGGCCATGTCTGTGGCGTGGCCAGGACTGTGGAAGCCAGGCGTTGTTGAATGCCAGGCTCCAAAGAGCAGGCCCAGGTCCCTCCACCTGGGTGAGGACTCCTCAGTGTGGCCACAGAGCACTACCCGTGCCTGTCACAGCTAGCTCGGAGGTCCGCCAGAGTGTCTGAGGAGAGCATCAAGCAGTGTGAGTCAGATGGATTTACTGGCCTCCTCATCCGCACAGGCCACCATTTTGCTGCCTTGCTGACCAGTATCAATGGTGGCGAGTCGTGCCCGGTGTTGGGGACATCGCCTGAGACTCTGGTTTGCTAGAGAACCATATCTACCCTAAGCCATCATGTGTTTATGTGCTGACCAAATGGCCAGGCATTAGTGTGATGGGCAGAGCAGGGGCTACCAACAGTCCTGAACCCAGAGTCCCTTCAGGAAGACCTCCTGGAAGAGGCTGGTCAGATGAGGGCAAATGGGAGGAAAAGAGCTATGGAGAAAGTGAAGGGCAATGCAGAGGAATGGGAAGGGCTCAGCTCCCCTCCTTGGCGCCACTTAGATTCGGGGAAAGTGGGAGATTCTTTGGTGAAGGACTGGCTCTGAGGTGATCCAGGTTGGCTTGGGTTGGCTGGTGTGACTGGGAAGGTGTGACTGAGTGAAGAGGAGCCAGGGAGAAGAAAACACAGGGCTGGCTGTGTAAAAGCAGCCAGGGCAGAGAACCAGCCCAAGGCCATGTTTATTTTATTTTATTTTATTTTATTTTATTTTATTTTATTTTCGCCGCAGCTCCACAGGGGTGAGTCTCAGGTGAAATCCGGCCATGCAGGAGTTGGAGAAGGAAAAGGAGGGAGGCTGGCCAGAGCCACTAAACTCAAAGGCTGTCCGTTAGCCACGGTCCATGACCTCGCGCGTTCCTCCCTCCCCTCCTGTGCCCCGCAGGTACCATCACGGTGCGCCTCCAGAGAGACGGCAGAGGTCACCTCAGCCTGGTTGCCCACCCTCTGAAGGAGAGCCAGGAGCCGTTCCAGGCGTCCCCAGAATCGGCCGCCATGACCATCTGGCAGTCGCTTCAGCAGACCTCCAGCAGCAATGGTGGCACCTACCCCCTGGCGCAGCTGCAGCACGCCCAGCTGGCACAGTCGCTCAAGAAAAGGTGAGGGCCACCGTGCAGGTGACAGGAGGCTGGGGGCCGGTTCCACCGGGGGGGGGGACCAGCACTGCTCTCACCTGTGCCCAGAGCCAACCGCTCCACATTGGGGTTGTCGCCAAGGCGATGAGAAATTCCGATGAAGGCTCTGTGTAGAAGGGCCAATATAACCAAAGAAAGGAGTGGCTTTTCTCCCCAGCTGCTTCCAGGGGGAGCGTGGACCCACACTTTAGCTCCCAGGTTCCATCACACGCAGAGTGAGACCTGGAATAGGTATTTGGTACCCACTTGTTTAATTAAATGCCTGTTTCTCTGAGACCATGAAGTGTCTCTGGGGGAGAATGTGCAGACAGAAACCCTAGACTAATTTACGGAAAGGAAGTGTGCCTAATTTCTCTCTGAAGTCAGCTCTTTTCTTAGCAGACAGGAGGCAATGGGGAAACTGACTCCCTGAAGTGGAAGAAGGCCCTTGGGGGGGGGGGCTGAGGCCCTGGAGGTGGTTCCCCAAACCTCTGATCATGTTAGCTGACCTTTCTGAAGTGAAAGGGGTCTCTGGGGATTTTTAAACATTTATAGGAAGCAAAAGGCAGCTAATCCGATGACAGCGCCTTCCCTCCCTGAGGAAGCAGAGATCTGATTAAGCTCCTGGCTCGAGTCAGGAGGCAGTGAGCCATCCCCAGGCGCAGCTGAGGACACCAACACGTGGAGAGCGCAGGAGGACGGTGGGTGGGCTGTGGCGCATGACCCCCACACCTCCACACCCCGTGATGTTTCCTGTGATATTTTGGGGTCCCAAGGACGTAACAACATGCCGGGACATCAGAGTCGCCACCCGCATATTTCATCCCCTCAGTAGCAAGATCATTCATAACCCCAGTCACCTACCAGTGAACTTGAATCACCTCCGCCCTCTGAGGGGCAGCACACCTAAGACCCTGGGGGGGCCTTGGCATGGCCTCATCTAGTGTGAGGAACCCAGACTGGGCAGGGGATACCCTGGACCCTGCAGCATCTCTGGCAGCTTGTCACGTGAGGCCTGTCCTGCATAGCTGTAGCCAGGGCGCGCTCTTGTCAGAGCCCATCCCAGAGCACCCAGTCCCCCCCACACACCTCCATCCACAACTGTGCCGTCTTCAAATGTCTCCTTTGCCCACAGCCCAGCCAAGGTGCTCCTGGAGTCTGAGTTCCACCTCAGCACCCAAGTCTCCTCACTGGTGGAAGATACCAACGGGAACCAGACGGAGAGTGGGAGTTTTAACCCTTGGGGTCTGCACTGCCACCGGGCCCACCTGACCCGTCTATGCTCCGAGTATCCAGAGGACAAGCGGCACCGTATCCTGGCCCATTCTTCTACTGCAAGTGGTCCTTGAGGCGGGTGGGAAGGGAGAGATGGAGTAGATAGAAAAATGGGCAGGGATGGAAAAAGGGGAACTACATACACACACACACACACACACAACCCCAACAAAGAGATAGGCAGGGGAGAGACAGATGTGAAGGGTAATTTGAGGGCATGAACCCACAAGCATGGAGCCTGGGAGAAATGAGATCTTTTCAAAAGAAAACTAGAGAGATGGCTTAGCCTTTAGGGCACTTGCCTGCGAAGCCTAAGGACCCATGTTTGACTCTCCAGATCCCACGTAAGCCAGACGCACAAAGGTGAGGCAAATGCAAGGTGGCACATGCCCACTAGGTGGCGCAAGTGTCTGGAGTTTGATTTCAGTGGCTGAGGCCCTGGTGCGCCAATTCTCTCTCTCTCTCTCTCTCTCTCTCTCTCTCTCTCTCTCTAATCAGGGATAGCTCAGTTGGCAAAGTGCTTGCTCTGCAAGCATGAGAAGCTGACTTTGAACCCCAGAACCTTTGTAAAAATGTCAGGTATGGGGGCATGTGCCTATAAGCCTAGCACTGGGGAGGCAGAGGCAGGAGGACCTCTGGGGCTCACTGGCCAGCCGGTGTGGCCTAACTGGTGGGCTCCGGGCCAAGGAGAACCCTGGGTAAAGGAGGTGGTCACCACTCCCGGGGATGACACTCAAGGTGGTCCCCTAGCCTTCGTGCACACATATCTTGCACACTCAGGAACACACACACCAAGAGTAGGAGAAAAAAAGAACTCAGAGAAGGAGGGGGCAGCAGGCCAAGCTTGAACGGTCTTCCCAACAAGCAGGCAGGCCCGCCAGCCCGGGCTTGTCTCCGTCACCTGAGCAGTGAGGATGACGATGAGAGAAAACAGGGAGGAGTAATGAAAGCCATTCTGGGTGGGGACAGGAGGGGGCTCAGAGGAGGCTGGTGGGCCCCGCTCCAACTCCCCACTGTCCTTGCAGTGTAAAAGCAGGCACCTTTCCTCAGGTCCCCAGGCTGTGCAGAGGGCGTGGGTCCTCCCGTAGAGTGGACCTTAGGGGAAGCAGGCCCTGCCCACCCTCAGGGCTGGCTGCACGTCCTCAGGGAGCCAGCTCACACGTCTGCAATGCCCCCTCCTCACACTGGGCTCCTTCCCGCAAACGGCGGCTGCCTTTACAGTATTTACTACGACACATCTGCCGCCCTAATCCCTGAGAAGCTTTTGGAGGATAATTACTCTGCTGAAATTAATATTCCTGCATCTCATCTCCGAAGCGAACATCAACCCACTTGTCCCAAAAGGTACTACTATCCCATTCAGCGACTGGAGGTTTCAGCCCTATGATTTTCCGCCATAAAATGTAAATTGGGCACGGCCTGCCAGGGATTTCACGCCTGCATTTAAATTTCAACCTCCAAGCAAAATGGAAAAAGGCTCTCATAAACTCCCCCTAAATAAATGGACTTATTAAAGCAGTCTGCAAGCGAATACCTTGCATTCTTAATAGGCAGGCTCCTGGGTAAGGGAGGAAGCGGGAGGGAGGAGTGAGCTAGGAACTTGCAGGCATCTTCCTTAACTTAGTGCCACGAGGGTTCTTGCTGTTGGAAAATGTGGTGTCACAGTACAAGCAGCCCTGCATCCTGGACCTGAAGATGGGGACCCGGCAGCATGGGGATGACGCATCGGAGGAGAAGAAGGCCCGCCATATTAAGAAGTGTGCGCAGAGCACCTCCGCCTGCCTGGGCGTGCGGATCTGCGGCATGCAGGTAGGTGCAGGGCAAAGCGCCTCTCCCACCCACCCCTCTCTCCCTGTACAGCTTGTCACTCTGGGGGAGCTACAGGGGAGACTGGGGACCGCTTCTTCAGCAAGGAAATGCATCTCGCAATCGATGATATATGGGCACTGGTTTCTTCGGGTTTGGTTCTTTTAATTCTTTAAAAAAAAATTTTTTTTAAATTTATTTGAGAGAGAGAGACAGAGAGAGGGAGGGAGAGACTGGGCACATCAGGTCCTCTAGCCACTGCAAATGAATTCCAGATGCATGCACCGCCTTGTGCATCTGGCTTTACATGGGTACTGGGGAATCAAACTCAGGTCCTTAAGCTTTGCAGGCAGCGTCTTAAGCGCCAAGCCATCTCTCTAGCCCTGGGTTTGGTTTTTTTGAAGCAGGGTCTCATGTAGCCCAGGCTGGCCTCAAACTTGGTCTATAGTCAAAGCTGGACTTGAACACCTGCTCCTCCTACCTCCACCTCCCAAGGGCTGGTGTGGACCACCAGACCCAGCTTTGCTTCTTTAGCTTTTCTTTGTTTGATCAATTTGTTTTATTTCTCGAGACAGGGTAGGCTGGCCCATGTAGCCTAGGCTGGCCTCAAGTTCACTATATAGCTGAGGACGGCCTTGGACTCCTGATTCTCTTACCTCCACCTGCTGAGTGTTGAGATTATAGGCATGTGTAGCCATGCCCAGCATTAGGGCAGAATGTTTGTTTTTGTTTTTGCAGTGTTAGAGATCGAATCCAGAGTTTTGGATACAGTGTACAAGCATTTAACCACTGAGCCCCATTCCCAGTCACTGGATTTTTTTTAAAAGCACCCACCAGGATGGTCCAAACACTACCACTTTTGAGCTTAGCCTCAATGTCTTTGACAGCTGAAACTTTCTTCAATGACCTCATGGGTCCTGCCCATGATGTAGACAATTTTTAAAAAATATATGTTTTTATACCAAGTGTGGTGTTGCACACATTTAATCCCACCACATGGGAGTCAGAGGTAGGAGATCGCCGTGAATTCAAGGCCAGCTAGGACTACTGAATGAGTGCCAGGTCAGCCTGGGCTAGAGCGAGACCCTACCTCAAAAAAACAGCAACAACAAAAGCAGAGAGAGCTAGAGAGAAGAGAGAGCTAGAGAGAAGAGAGAGAGCTAGAGGGAAGAGAGAGAGCTAGAGAGAAGAGAGAGCTAGAGAGAAGAGACCAACGGAGAATGGGCACACCAGGGTCTCCAGCCACTGCAAATGGACTCCAGATGCATGCGCCCCTTTGTGCATCTGGCTTTACATGGGAACTGGAGAATTCAACTCAGGTCATTAGGCTTTTCAGGCAAGCACCTTAGCCACTGAGCCATCTCTCCAGCCCTGGGAGAGTCTTCTGATGGTCATGTGTGGCTGTGGCTGGGAAAGAGAGCACGCAGCGCCTGCATTCCTGACGCAGCCACGACTGCGGCTCGGGGACTCTCATTGGCCATTTCCTCTTGAGCACCCAGACTCTCTGCTGACTGGGTGGGTTGACAAAGTAGGACAGTCTTACCTGCCAAAGCCAGGCTAAGGGACCGTTTGTTTCTTTATTGCCCAGGTCCCAGGCTGCGTTGCTGCCTTTCTGTGGCTAGGGCAGGACTGCCAGAGATCTGGTGGGAATATACTTCCCACGCTCCTTTCCTCTGACAGTCTTGTCTATTCAAAGCAAACCCAGACCCACGTTGACAGTAAACGTTACGGCTTCCCTTAATTGAAACCGCCGCCCCTTGAAGCTGGAAGTTGAGTCTATAAATTTGTTGTGCAGATGTCCCTGGGAAGGCTGGGAAGGCAGTCCTTGAGAGGATGGAGTGGGATGATTTGTGGAGTAAATGGAATCTCTCTCTGGACCTCCAGCCTTCTGTGATTGAACTGATTAATGTAGAAAGTGGGGGCTGCCGTGCGCTTGCGAAGGCAAATCTAGCAGCCAATCTCCAGCGCTCCAAAAGCAGCACCGAGCCTGTCATATCTTTCCGATTTGTTTTTATAAACACACCGTGTGCTCTGAAGGCAAGAAGGGCCTCAGAAACTGTGCTGCCCAGGTATGGACAGCCCTGGCCAGGTATGCCAAGTTCCTCTCTGCCAGTCCCAGCAACGAGCTTCCTTCAGCCTCTGCTGCCACCTGTGCCCTCTGAACGGAATGGCAGTGGTTGCCATGTTACCCCCATCAGCATCTCTCTTCCATCTGCTCCCTTTTGGTGGCCAAGGCATGACAAGGGCGAGGAGGAGGGGAGCCACCTACCCCACAGGGTGGCTGAGGAGCTGTTCCCTCCCCCAGGCTCTGCCCACACCTGATCTGTTCCTTTACCTCCAAACAATTCACCTCACTCCCCCCTCAAGAGCCATTCTTGCATCCTTAAAAATATGCTGAGAAAGAGCCTTATCAACTTTGCTGGGGAGAATTTAATCTAGCTGGCTTTCCAAGGCCATTGGCTGTGATTCCAGATTCCTCCGCTGCTCTCTAGCTTGGGTTTGCTAATATTCGAATTGAAAAGGGCCAGAAGCCAGGACTTAAATCATGACTTGGAGGCAGACACTGGAAATTCACAGGACAGAAGATCCAAGCCTCTGCGTCAGGCGTGGAGGGTCACCTCTGGGGTGAAGGACCTCTGGACCTTGGATTACTGCTGAAGACTTGCAGAGAGCAATTTAAAGTGGACAGTCCACGGGGGAGTGATGGGCGCACATCTCGTGCATTTTAGCTGCTCTTGCCCCGCTTTGCTTGGACAGCAGTTTATACATTGTGGGAGCTTGTGACACTGCAGCTGTCACAGAGAGAGCTGTCTGCTTATTTGAAAAAGAGAGAGAGAGAGAAAGGCACATGGAGAAAAAAGTGGTTGGGAGGCAGAGGTAGGATGTGAGTTCTAGGCCACCCTGAAACTACATAGTGAATTCCAGGTCAGACTGGGCTAGAGTGAGACCCTACCTTGAAAAACCAAGAAAGAAAAAAAAAAGGAAAGAAAAAGAAAAAGAAAAATGGGCATCCCGGGGCCTCCAGCCACTGCAAATAAACTCAAGACACATACACCACCTTGTGCATCTGGCTTATGTGGGTCCTGGGGAATCAAACCTGGGTATTCAGGCTTTGCAGGCAATCACCTTAACCACTAAGGCATCTCTCCAGCCCCCAAAGACAATTTTTTCTTCCTTTTTTTTAAAAAAAAAGTTTTTTTGTAATTTTTACTTATTTGTTAGAGGGCATGCCAAGGCCTCTAGCCACTCCAAATGAACTCCAAATTCATGAGCCACCATGTGCATCTGGTTTACCTGGGACCTGGAGAATCAAACCTGGGTCCTTAGGATTGGCAGGCAAGCACTTAGCTGCTAAGCCATCTCTCCAGCCACCACCCCCCTTTTTGAGACAAGGTCACATGTAGCCTAGGCTGGCCTCAAACTCACTCTGTAGCCAAGGGTGATCTTGAACTCCTGCTCCTCTTGCCTCCCGCATGCTGAATTAGAGGCATGTACCACCGTGCCCCAAGTATACGGTGCGGGACATCAAGTACAGGGTCTTGTGTATACATGAGCACTCTACCCACTGAGCCCCGCCCTAGCTCCAGGGGTGATTGTTTTTTTAAATTTACAATTGACATTTTCCTTCTCTTCTTTTCGATGTAAGGTTTATCAAACTGACAAGAAGCACTTTCTGTGCAGAGACAAGTACTATGGAAGGAAGCTCTCGGTGGAGGGCTTCAGACAAGCGCTTTCTCAGTTCCTACACAACGGACGCCGCCTGCGGACCGAGCTCTTGGAACCCATCCTGCGCCAGCTCCGGGCGCTCCTCGCAGTCATCCGGAGCCAGAGCTCGTACCGCTTCTACTCCAGCTCCCTGCTCATCATCTACGACGGGCAGGAGCCGCCAGAAAGAACCCCAGTTGGTTTGCACCCTCAGAAAGCCCACAGTGGTCCGGCAAAAGTCGACATCCGGATGATCGACTTTGCTCACACGACCTATAAGGGCTCCTGCAATGAACACACCACCTACGAGGGACCAGATCCCGGCTATATTTTTGGCTTGGAAAACCTCATTAACATCTTGCAGAATCTCCAAGAGGGAGAGTAAAATTTCTTAGAATTTTTTGGTCTACAGATTTTGCAAAGGGACCCACCGTTAGCTAAGGTAGTCTAGAGTCTCCTTCGATGTCTTTGGAATAATCATATCTACCTTCAAAAACCATCTCGACACATGCAGACAATGTTGACCGCTGCTGAGGAAATCCACTGTGCAGGCAACCCCCCCACCAACCCGACCTGGCATCTTCTTTCAAGTGGCTTGTCTCGGGATGGGCAGACAGTAAGAGCAACACCATGGCGGTGCCACGGGAGCGTGCAGCCTGTGTCAGGTGCCAGCGCTGCAGTTGCGGGTACGGAACACTTTCTTGTCATGCTGCAGTCCCTACAAGCCGTGGTGGGAGGGGGGGGCCTCTTGGAAGAAGCCTTGAAGAATGAGTTTCCACCCACATTCATGGCTTTTCTGCTGTGTGGCCTGCCCACTCTGCGGGCAGACAGAGCTAATGAATGCCTCTTACCCCCTGCGAGGAGCCGTGCTCAGGGAGGAAGGAGTGGAGACCATTTGCCACGTCACCTGCTTTGTACTCAAGTTCTACAAAGACAAGGACATGGCTGGCAGGTGTCGCTCTGCAGAGACCTGTTTTGCATGTGTGAGGGCCTGGGTTCCATCGCCAGCACCCTAGGGTAAAAACAGTAATAATAAACAAATAAATGGGTGGACGTGAGCCCTGACAAACCAAGACTTGTGTGTGGAGAGTACAGTCCTCACAGGCTTCTCAGTGCCACACTGTGACCACAAAAACAAAACAAAACAACAACAACAAACTGATATGTAACGCAGCTTCCAGCGGGGGCAAGTGCTCCCATTAAACTATATTCTCCAATTTCTGTTTATTTTTTTTTGGGGGGGGTGGCCTGGGGGAATTAGAGGACCGAGGAAACCAGGGTGATGTTTACAAGATTGGTATGCAAGAGTACATATGAAACAAGAACAAACGCTTTAATGAATTCCTTCTTCTGCAGTGTGAAAACCTATTACAATGCCCTTGAGTCAAGCACTGAGCTACATTTCCCAATTAGGGAAATAAATTTGTTAATAAAATTGCTGAGGTCACCAGTGATTATTGGTGTGCCTTAATATCCTTTGTGTTTGTTTATTCTGATTGTCACACTGTATGGTAGTTCCAATTTATAGCAAGAATAGCTTGCCAATTTTCCTCAGTCCTGTAAGAAACTTGGTGGCGGGCTGGAGGGATGGCTTAGTGGTTAAGGCATTTGCCTACAAAGCCAAAGGACCCAGGTTTGATTCCTCAGGACCCACGTTAGCCAGATGCACAAGGGGACACCCATGTCTAGAGTTCGTCTGCAGTGGCTGGAGGCCCTGGCGCGCCCATTCTCTCCCTGTCTCTCTCCCTCCCTCTCTCTCTCTCTTTCTCCCTCTTTCTCTGTTAAATAAATAAAAATAATTTTTTTTAAAAAAGGAAACTCAGTGGCAATGGGAACTAATAAAATATTTGTAAGTGGGGCTGGGGATGTAGTTCAGTTGACAGAGTGCTAGCCTAGCATGCTCAAGGCCCTGGGTTCAATCCTCAGTAGTGTATAAGCCGGTTGTGATGGCGCAGGCCTATAATCCTGGGAAGGCAGAGGCAGACATTGAAAATTCCAGACCAAGCTGGGCTACATGAGACCCTGTCTCAAACTAATTTTTAAAATGTTATTTATTGGCAATTTTATACATGTATATAATGTATTTTGATCATATTTCTCCCCATTACCTTCTCTTGTCCTCCTTCCACACCTACTGAACCTTTTAGCTTCCCAACGAGTCCCACTTCTTTTTTAAAAAACATCATTTTTTTAAGCTGGACATGGTGGCACATGCCTTTAATTCCAGCACTTGGGAGGCAGAGGCAGGAGGATTGCTGTGAGTTTGAGGCCACCCTCAGACTACATAGTGAATTCTAGGTCAGCCTGGGCTAGAGTGAGACCCTATCCCAAAAACACAACAACAAAAACAAAATTTTAATTTATTTGAGAGAGAGAGAGAGAAAGAGGCAAAAAGAGAGAGAGGATGGGTGCACCAGAGTCTCCAGCTACTGCAAACGAACTCCAGATATGTGCTCCACCTTGTTCATCTGGCTTAACATGGGCCCTGGGGAATCGAACCTGGGTCCTTAGGCTTTGCAGGCAACTGCTTTAACTGCTAAGCCATCTCTCCAGCCCCTCTTACATTTTTTCTGTCTCCTCTCCCACTGTGTTTCCTGAGTCTGGGAGGGGAGTGATATAGTGTTCCTATTTAGGGTTCAACACTCAATAGTCACTTAATCTCTTGGCCAGTTTTAAGTCTTCACATTAGATGCCACCCACTGCAAACAGAAGCTTCTCTGGCCAAAGCTGTGAGCAGGGCTCATCTATGGGAGAAAAGTTAAATATTTAGAGGACACTGGGCTACAGTGAGACCCTACCTCAAAAAAAAAAAAGAAAATAGCCGGGCATGGTGGTGCATGCCTTTAATCCCAGCACTTGGGAGGCAGAGGTAGGAGGGTCGCCATGAGTTCAAGACCACCCTGAGACTACATAGTGAATTCCAGGTCAGCCTGGGCTAGAGGGAGACCCTACCTCAAAAAAAACCAAAAAAAAAGCAAAGAAAGAAAGAAAGAAAGAAAGAGGAAAAAAAGAAGATGAGGAGGAGGAAGAAGAAGAAGAACGCAGTTGATGGGCATATGTCCATTTAGTAACACAACAGTAGTAGTTTACACCCATGCACACACACTGTACCTGCACACATATGTGCACATACACATACACACACAAGACACACACCCAACACAAAAAATTCTGTTGTTTATGAAAAGTCAAGGTGGGCTTGCAATGAGGAAATAGGTGTGATGAGACCCTAGCTGGCTCCCCAACATCCTTTCTCCATGACCTTCAGGTCGATAGGATACCTGACTTAAGGAGGCAGAAAAGAAGTAAGGGACAACGGGGGGGTATGTGGATGGCAGGGGCCTGGCAGTGCCCCACTGAAGGTTCTGAACAGATCCTTCCCCAGACCATGTCCCCCTGCTGCTCAGCGTGTTGGAAGATCGGTCCCTACCTCAGACACCTCTTCATCCCCTAGGATGGTCCTCAAGACAGGGGACACCCAAAGGCAAGCCCAGGTCACCCCTCCGTGGAGCAGTCTGCTTCTGAGTCAGGCTCCCCGCTCCACCGGCAGCAGCAGGGGAGCAGGGCATCCTGAGAGACAGCTCCCCACCCCCGCCCCGGGGTGATTAAAGAGGAGGCGAAGGAGTGGAATGTTATTACAGCTTTTCCATAGTGCAGTGTCACCGGCAAGCCCTGGGGCTCTGGGCGAGTGTTGGCAGCCCCATCACTCTTCCCAACTGCGTGCAGCTCCTGGTCCTCACAGCAAAGGGCCGGCTGCAATCTCATGAGACACATGGAAGGCGAGACGGCCTGTCATCAGCTCCTCAAAATGATCTGAGCTTCGCACTTTTCACTTGAATCTGCATCCTCTGTGGAAGAGACAGAAGTGAAGATGAGGCACTTCTCCGAGACTCCTCCTCCATCACTAAGCGGCCTGGCTATGAGCAGAAACTTTGAGAGCAAGTCCGAGAACAAGCCACGGCAGCTGCGCGCTCTGTACCTGCCCTGAGCCTTTCTCCCGAAGGGGAGGCGGGACGGGGCTGGTGGGCTCAGGGTCTAACGTTCTCTGTGGTCATTCGCTCCGCAGGCTTCAGTGAGAGACTGCTGTGTCTGGCCCTGATGCCCTACAGTGACCAGCTTGGGTGCAAGAGGGGACGAATGATGTGTCTGCTCTTTAGAGCCTCTGGAGGGCTCTCTGTAGTGGCACTGCCATGGGGTAGAGGGCAGAGAGGGCAGCAGGTCCCTGGGGCAGGTGATACTCAGCGGAGTCCTGGGGCTCTGGGTATACCCGTCTGAGCTGTAGGAGACCCTGTTTCAGCATAAATAAATTTTAAAAATGCTCCCCCACTTCCACAAACAGAGGGCAGTCCATCCTCAATGTAACACTTTAAAAAAATATTTATTTGCAAGGGGGGAGAGAGAGAGAGAATGAACACACCAAGGCCTCTGGTCACTGCAAATACACTCCAGATGCATGTGTCACTTTGTGATTCTGGCTTTACAGGGGTACTGGGGAATCAAACTCAGGCCATTAAGTTTTGCAGGCAAGCACCTTAACTGTTGAGCCACCTCTCCAGCCCTCAGTGTTAACTCTTAAGGCTTTGCCCTGGGAACATTAAATGAGTATTCTGATGCAAATCTAGACCCCTGCCCTCCTTTTTTTTGCGGTAAGGCACCTTTCTTCCAGGTAGATAAGTTGAAAGAGGAAAATTCAGGCAATCATGCCCCACAATGAAGCTAAGTATTTAATTCCCTTTTAATGTTTACATTATTAACACCAGCATTACAAAACGATATTTTTACTTTCAAGCCATTTAAATGTGCAATTCGGTGTCTAGATTACTGGGATCATTATAACTTAAAACCTGAAGCAGCACTCCCTCCCTTGGCGTTCCTTCCCTGCTAATGCCTGGTTTCTGTAAAGAGCGATCAGGGCTCCATAAAGCCCAAATATCCGTTCCACACGGCCCGGTGGGGCTTTCCACTGAGCGAGAGGAGGCGGCATTGGTTGTGGAATGAGTGACAGACGGCAGGTGGGAGTTAAAGTGGCCATCAACTCCCCGAGGGGCAGCCGCCAGACCTGTTTTCCAGGCAGTGCCCATCCGTGTGCCCAGAATGGCGCTGGGTGACTGACAAGCCACTGAGCTCCACGTTTGGCTCAAAACCACCCATGGCACAGGAAAAGGGCAGCGACCTAGGTGAAAAAGACCACGAGGACCCCAAGGTCCTTGGGGAATAAGAAGTCACTCCTTGCCTGCATGAGCCAAGCTCCATTAGGCCCTTACAGACAGCATGACTGCGGCTCATAGTGAAACCCTACAAGGAGGGGCTCAGCTCCCAGCCCTGCTACCTCCTAGCTAATGACCGGGCTCGTCCTAGCCTCTCTGTGCCTCAGTTTCCACCCCCGTATAAAAGGGGATAATAATGGTATTTGACTCATCCCGCAGTCCAAATGAGTCGGTCAGTGTAAAGTGTTTAGGACCATGATGAGCATGTAGCAAGTACTATTTAAATTTATCATTATAAATCTCATTCTATTTTAGTTTAGTTTAGTTAGTTTTTTTTGAGATAGTATCTCAAATAGCTCAGACTGTCCTCAAACACGCTATACAGCTAAATTTCCAATCCTCCTGCCATAGTCTCTTCAGTGCTGGGATTACAAGTGGGCACCGCCGTGGCCGGCCTACAATTCCTATTAATGATTTATGTTTGTTTCTGTGTGCCTGTGTAGTGTGTGAAATGTGGTGTGTGTGTGTGTGTGTGTGTGTGTGTGCGCGTGCAGAGTTGGGCACACCATGTGTACACATGCATCTATCACTCTTGAGACGAGTCCCACTGAATTGGGAGCTGCTGTTTTCACTGAGACTGGCTGACCAGTGAGCCCCAGTGATCCCACCATTTCTGCTCCCCATAGGACCTGTGTTACTGGAAGGCGTGGTCACGTCCACCTGTTTACATGGGTGCTCAGGATGGACCTTTCACCAGCTAAGCAGCCCCCAGCCCTCTTACCCAGAGCCATCTCCCCAGCCCTGCAATTTCCACTTTAAGATGGAGAAACTGGACTTTAGGATAAAGACTAACCACCACCCCAGCTGCTGACTCTGAGGGTCTTTGTGTTGGGTGACAGGTCTCTGCCAACCACAGCCCCACAGTGATGGCCCACCTCATCATTGTGGCCCCAAAGCCTGTCTGGATCTCTCCCTGAATTTGTCACATCTGCAGTTACCTTGTTCTCCCAGTGAACAAATGAACAGGAAGAAAGCACTATTCTGATTGTGCTGTTCTCGTTGTTATTATTACTATAAGCTTGCTTGGTGGTCATCTGTCCCCCCCACACTTTCATTAAATCCGCTCCTCTGTTACCCCATGACGGTGCGACCCGTGCAGTCACCAAAGCTAGCTCCTCACTTGGCTTAATGCTCTGCTGTTATTGCCTTTAAATTCTTCACAATTAAAAAATATATATTTTTTTATTTATTTTTCAGAGAGAGAGAGGAAGAGGCAGAGAGAAAGAGAGAATGGGTACACCAGGGCATCCAGCCACTACAAACGAACTCCAGATGCATGTGCCCCCTTGTGCATCTATCTTACATGGGTCCTGGGCAACTGAACCAGGGTCCTTAGGCTCCACAGGCAAACGCCTTAACCTCTAAGCCATCTCCCCAGTCCCTTCTTCATAATTTTTTAAAGAATATTTTATCGTGCTAGAGAGATGGCTTAGCAGTCAAGGCACTTGCCTGCAAAGCCAAAGGACCCAGGTTTGACTCCCCAGGACCCAGGTTAGCCATATGCACAAGGGGGCACACACATCTGGAATTCATTTGCTATGGGTGGAGGCCCTGGCGCGCCCATTCTCTCTCTTTCTCTCTCTTTAACTGCCTATTTCTGTATCTCTCTCTCTCTCAAATAAATAAATAGAAATATTTTTTAAAAAAGGAATATTTATTTGTTTGTTTGAGAGAAAAAGAGGCAGAGAGTAAGTATGAGCATGCCAGGACCTCCAGCCACTGCAAATGAACTCCAGACACATGCACCACCTTGTACACCTAGCTTTACATGGGCCTAGGGAATCAAACCTGGGCCATTAGTTTTCACAAACAAGTGCGTTTAACCGCCGAACTGTCTCTCCAGCCCCTTGGTAATTTTTTTAAAATATAATTTATTTTATTTTATTTATTTATTTGAGAAAGGCAGGTTGAGAGAGAGAAAGGGAGAGAGAGAGAGAGAGAGAGAGAGAGAGAGAGAGAATGGCTATGCCCGGGCCTCTAGCCACTGCAAACAAACTGCAGACACATGCACCACCTTGTGCATCTGGCTTTAGGTGGGTACTGGGGAACTGAACCCAGGTCATTAGGCTTTGCAGGTTAGCACTTTAACCACTGACCAATCTCTGCAACCCCCCACCCTTTGTAAATTTTTAACACAGGAGCTCATGTTTTCATTTTGCACTCAACTCTGAGACATTGTACCACCAGTCCTAAATAAGTAAGTGGCATCGTGAGTGGATGAATGAATGAACAAGCCCACATTCCAACTCAGGTGTGTCAGCTTCCAAAGCCTCACTACTTTCACAACATGGCGAACTAGAAGAAAGGAAGGTGAGGTCAAATCAGGCAGTCTGCTCTAGCAACAAGACATCCTGCTCTCAGACAAGGCCACAGAAGGAGGTGTGTGTTTGTGCTTCCCCTGGCACCCAGTTGCTCTTCTCAGCCTCTCATCGCATGGGGACAAACACTCTTGAGTTACTCTTCCTGCTGCCCAAGACAGATGGACTTTGGTCCCTGCCTCCCAGGACAGCTGTGAGCAGCCAGGTGCTCTTCAAAGTCACAATGTATGAGGGCCTGTGGCTCCCAGCATAGTCCTAAGCCCTGGGAAGTAAATGGATGGACCCTCGCCCTCTGAGCTTAGCAGGGGAGCTATCAGGGGTGCTGAGATGAGGCTGGGAGTTTCACAGCTGAACTCCCGCCTGCCTCTGGGGTGGTCACCACACACCAGCCACAGAGCTCCTTCAATAGCTCCTTACTCCCTGTTAAGACCACCCACTGATCAAATTAAACTCCTCCATCTCCTCCCCTCCTTCAGGCCTGAAAGCTGTCCCTGGTCTTTGTCCTCAGTTCCCCCACAGCAATATATCTTTCTCTGAATTCCAAAGCACTGTCTAATACAGTCACACACATCTTAGGGATAGGCATCCACTGTGAGAGGCACATCACTAGGTGATGTCATCCTGTGAGTGTCACAGTACCTACACAAACTAACATGTCTATGGCATCTCTCGGTGACCTAGTATTCTAGAACCACCCTTTCCTCCCCTCTTCTCCTTTTTTCCATTTTGAGAAGGGGTCTAGCTGTGTATCGCAGGTTAGCTTGAAACTTGCTATGCGGGCCAGGCTAGCCTCAAACTTGAGATGCCCCTGCCTTGCCTCCCAAGTGCTGGGATTACCGTCATGCACCATGACTGTCTGGGGCATCATGACTGTCTGTGTTCTTGAAGCGGGGTCTCACAGTGCCCAGGCTGGCCTCAAATTTCTTATGTAGCCCAAGATGACTGTAAACTCCTGGATCCTCCTACCTCCACCAATTACAGGAATGCACCACCATGCCTATCTCTGGGACTACTCTATAATATGGGCTACCAAAACTTTTTTAAACAATTGTAAATATTTTATTTATTTTCAAGTAGAGAGAGTGACAGAAGCAGAGAGTGAGACAAAGAGAGAGAGAGAGAATGGTCTCCAGGGCCTCCAGCTGCTGCAAACAAACTCCAGACGCATGCACTACTTCGTGCATCTGGCTTTATGTGGCTACTGGGAAATCAAACCCAGGTCATTAGGCTTTGCAGGCACCTTAACCACTGAGCAATCTCTCCTGTACTCCTTCCCCCCTTAAAGAGAACCTTTTTTGTAAATATATTTATTTTATTTATTTTCAAGCAGAGAGAGAAAGAGAGAGAGAGATGAAAGCATGTTTTTTGTTTGTTTTTTGAGGTAGGGTCTCACCCTAGCCCAGGCTGACCTGGAATTCACTATGTAGTCTCAGGGTGGCCTTGAACTCACAGCAATCCTCCTACCTCTACCTCCAGAGTGCTGGGATTAAAGGCGTGCCACCACCACGCCGGGCTCTCTTCCCGTCTTTTTTGAGACAGGTTTCACATAGCCCAGGCTGGCCTTGAACTGCGTAAACTATATCACTGAGGATGCTTGATCTCCAGAATATATGAGGAATGTCTAATGCTTACTAGCAACAAAAGATCTTAGAAAATGGTAAAGGACTTGAATAGCTATTTCTCCAAAGAAGTTACACAAATGGCCATGGAACTGTCTCAAACACAGCTAATCATGAGAGAAACACAAACCAATGCCACAAGGAGACAGCACCTCTCCCACCACCAGGCAACTGTAACAGCAAACAAAAACTGTTGGTGGGGACGTGGAGAAACTGGAGCCCTGTGCACTGGCAGCAGCAATGTAAAATGGTGCAGCTGCTGTGGCACATGGTACAGAGTTTCCTTAAAATGCAAAAACCGGGGGCTGCAGAGATGGCTCAGAGGTTAAAGGAGCTTGCTTGCAAAGTCTGATGGCCTAGGTTTGCTTCTCCAGTACCCATGCTAAAGCCGGGTGCACAAAGCGCTCCATGAGTCTGAGTTCCTTTGCAGAGGCAGGAGGCCCTGGTGCACCCATACCTTTCTCTCTGCCTCAAATAAATAAATAAACTAACCAAAAACGAGGGCTGCAAAGAGGGCTCAGTGAGTAAACCATGTGTCACAGAAACAGGAGGACCTGAGTTCTGAGCGTCGGCACCATGGATGCCGGCGTGGTGCACGGGAGGCAGAGACAGGCAGACCCCTGGGTTTGCTGCCTAGCTGCCTGACTTGTTTGGCCTAATAGGTGAGCTCCAGTCTAATCCCAGACCGCCTCTCAAAGGAGGTGGACTGTGTTCTTTTGGAACAACACACAAGGTTGTCCTCTGGTCCCCGCACAGAGAACGTGTGCCCACACACGTACGCACACATACACAGGTGCAAAACAAAAAAATCATTTTAAAAGGTTTTTCTAGGCTGCAGAGACCCAGCTGACACTGCTTAGGAATCCCGTGCATGGGTGGCTGAGCGGGACTGAGCAGGAACTGGGGCAGGGTCCCAAGCAGTGTGTGGGGGTTGGGGGTGGACAATCTGTGCTGCTCTGTAAATTCAAACACAACACCCATTAGCAACCTGTATTTACATGCGAACGTTTCGCTTATGCAAAGCAGCAGAGGTCTCGGAGGAGTGCTTGTGCAGTCATTGAAAAAGAAAAGCAAAGCTGTCCCTAGGGTCCTCTGCCTTGCCCGGGGGAGCTGGATGATTTCCAGAAGGACCGAGGTTCCTACTCGTGTTCAAGACCCAGGCGAGCAGCGCCCCGGCCTGGAGGAGCGTGGCGGGCCCGCGGAAGTGCGCATGCCCGCCGGACGAGAGCTCTGAGCGCCAGTGCGCAGGCGTCGGCACCGGCACCGCCCGGACTCCTCCCCAGGGGCGGGGCGAGCGGTCCCCAAGATGGCGGCCAGCCGCTACCGGCGCTTCCTTAAGCTCTGTGAGGAATGGCCAGTGGACGACAGCAAACGGGGCCGGGACTTGGGCGTTTACCTGCGGCAACGGGTAGCCCAGGCCTTTCGGGAGGGAGAGAACACACAGGTGACCGGAGGGGAGACGGTGGGGACGAGGGGAGGAGAGGACGTCGCCGGGGCGGGGGCCGGCGAGTCTGCGTGTGAGCGTGCGCGTGCGCGTGTGCGTGCGCGCCGCCGGGTGCTGCTCGGTCTGCTCGCGCGCGCCCCCGACGGCGATGGAAGGAGCATCGGTCGTTAGAGCCCAGACCCGCGTTCTGATTCTGCGTGTCCGAGCCTCAGGCCTTGTAAAGGCTGACGTTCGTGCAAGGCTCGGCAGTGGCCACGCACGCCACCCTAGGGCCAAGATGGAAGCTTTCATTCGGGAGGAGCTCCAGCCGCCAGGGCTGGCTCACGAGGGCGGAGGACGGCCCGCCCGAGATTCCAGGTCGTGGGCTCCGCAGGGCTTGTTCAGTCCGAGGAAGGGAAAAAGAATTCGTTAAGTTGAAGGGAACAGCTCCATTAGGGGAGATCATGACGTTAGCCATTTAAAATAGCTAGGGTGGCAGCACTCGAGAGACAGGTAGGAGGATCGCCGTGAGTTCGAGGCCACCCCAAGACTACATAGTGAATTCCAGGTCAGCCTGAGCTACAGCAAGACCCTACCTCGAACAACCAAAATAATAATAATAAATAAAAATAAAATAAAATAGCTAGGGTGTGACGCCAGAACAATGACCAGGTGACTTAGGAGATAAGGGGGCAGGAAACCATGACCTGGGGCATTGTTAGTCTAGGAGGGGATGAGGGCCGGGTGGTCTCTTGAAGAATGTGGAGTGTTCACTTCCCCATGCCTCTATCACCATTCTGCTGACCATGGTGACTCCATCTTGGGAATCCGTCCTGACCTAACTGCAGGAACCCACAGCACCCAGCACAGGTAGTGACAGCCGCGAGTTTGTTGCTTTCACGCATGATGGTATGACCCTGCAGTGTGCTGAACCCCGAAGACCTCGGCAGGGCCCTGACTAAACCTTAGTCCTCCGCATAAAGCTGTGCATCACGTCTGCTTCCTCCACAAGCCCAGTGTGAGCAGAGCCCTGGTCTTCCATACATCACAGATTGACTGGGCGCCGGGTAGGTGCCCAAGAGACCACGATGAATGTGGGTTTGCAGTCTCATCCAGGAAACAGCGTCCATGTAGATAGACTTACATAAAGCTGACCGCATAAGAACTGTGACCTGGGCTCTTCTGAGCAAGTGGGATGGAGCAGCCAGGGGCGAGTGAATAGTGGGCACTTGGGAAAGACAAGGCAGGCACTGCCAGGGAAATCAGACTGTCATGTCAGTATGGAAAGTGAGCCAGGGTGACTAAGGGTAGTGAGTGAAATACAGTGTGCTAAGACTTGAGGCCCAAGGAGGGCAGGAGCCAGGCACCATATAATCTCTAGCCGCTGCATACAAACTCCAGATGCAAATTAACTCCACATGCATGCGTCGCCCTGTGCATCTGTCCTTACATGGATGCTAGAGAATGGAACCTGGGTCTGGGGGCAAGTGCCTTAACTGCCATCTCACCATACAGTCTAAAGGCTCATTAGCCGGGCATAGCGGTACACTCCTTTAATCCCACCATTCAGGAGACAGAGGGCTAGAGTGAGACCCTACCTCGAAAAAATAAAGGCTCATGAGGAGTTAGACCTTACAAGTCCTGTGAGAAGCCATTGGGGACCTTTAGTCAGGGGCCTGGTGTGACCTAATTCCAGAAGGTCACTGGATTATGGAAGGGAGGAACAGAGACTGCAGAGAAGCCCGCGGAGACACTGGGCGGGGAGGCCGGTGGTTTGGACGCGGCTGGTAGCATAATAGATGGAAGTGACGGGATTCGGGTTAAACTCTGCAAGTCTTACCAGGATGTGAGTAGTCTGGATGTGGGGTAAAGGGAAAGAGGAACCAAGGACAAAACCTAGATTCCCTCCCCCCCACCCCGTGTCTTTTTTTGGGCCTGAGCAGCTGGGTGCCATTTACTGAGATGGGAAAGCTTAGATGAGGACCAGGTGGGCCGTGGGAAGAACATGGCAGCATTGATGTTGGACGCTAAACTCGAGACGTCAAGTGGAAATGTCAAGTAGGCAGGGGGTTATTTGAGCCTGGGGCTTTGGGCAAGAGGTCAGAGGTGTCAGGTGAGGTACACAGCACACACACAGTCTGGAAAAATGTCTTGGGGAAACTGGCCAAGACCTGTAAAGCAGAAACATGAGGGTTTTTTGCCACTTGTTCCAATACAGAGGCACGCTGGCTCACCTCACAGAGCAAGAGCACAGCAGTGGCAACCTGGTGACTAGACTGCTGATGGGGGCGTAGGCGGAATGTCTGGTTCAGGACTTCTGGGAGTCAGGGGAGGTCGGCCCGTACTCAGGGACCTCATGTCGTGCCTTTTGGCCCACAGTATAAAGATCTTGAGACAAGACATTCTGGTCCCAGCTGTGCCAACCTTGTGGACTTTCCAGGGCTGTTCTCTCTACTTATTTTTATTGTGAGCTTCCTGAGAATAGAGCTGATGCTCCTCCCCCCTCCCCCCTCCCCCCCCCCCCCCCCCCCCCGCCCACAGTGCCTAATGTCGTTCTTGACACCAGTAAATGTCTGGATGAACTAGTAAGTGATTGGTTCCGTCTCATGAGACGAGCCATCCAAGTGCAGCTGCAGTGGCTGAGGGAAGGGAGCAGCACTGTCCGAGTGGCGAGGACTCCGAGCCGTCTGTCTGTCTGTCTGTGCTCAGACAGCTGCGGGCACTACCGCCCCAGACACGCCTGGGCCTCACCTCACGACCCCCACCCCCAGTTTACAGTTGGGCAGCCAGAGGTGATCTGTGACACACCTGCTGGATTGTTGGCCTCAGAGAGCCAGTGAGGAAGGGAGAGCTTTCTCCGGAGTTGTCACCCTTGTCATTGTGGAGGGCCTCTGTTCCCAATCACTTGAGGGCCCACACAGGCTTGAGTCATAGCAGCAGGTGCAAGTCACGGCGCCAGCAATGGAGCTGTCACAGCTGATGGATGCACTCTGAGTACAACAAACCAGTACATCGAGATGGCAGCAGCCACATGACTCAGGAACCTGTCGTACCTCATCCTGATGACACCTGAAATTGAGCCTGGGCTTAGTAAATCATTGTGATAATTTTTGGAGGGAGCAGCCCCTTGCTGGAATTGAGAACAGTGTATGAGTCACTCCCACTGCCGCCCCCGCATCACTTACAAAGACCTTGAGGAAGAAAGGTGGTTCTGATAGACTATCAAATGGCACCTGGTGGTGGGCTGATGGTTTTGTCACCCCACCCCCACCATTATGCCTCTTGTCATGAGTGAGAGCGAGCTGGAGGGGAGGTGCAGCCTTGTTGAGGAGAGGCTGGCCTTGGCTTCCTGTGGCCTGACCAGGACTCACGAGGTGCCCAACACTTGGGGAAGCTCATCTCATTTCATCCTTCGTGTGTCTGAGTGCATTGTTCTCATCTTACAGTGCAGTCAAATCAGAAAACAACTTACTCAGGTCCCCTGGTGGTAAGGGACATCCCAGATGGCCCTGGCCTTTCCTCAGCTGTCCCTCTTCTGGACTGACTTGTCATCTCTTGTTCCATGAGCATCAGGTGACTCTCCCCCTCCCCCACATCTCCTGATGCAGCCTTTTTGGACCACAGTAGTTGGGGTCAAGAATTCAACATGTTTTTCTTTGCCCTGGCCACCGCCTCCCCAGGGCAACCGGAGGAAAGGTAGTACTCTGTAGGACACCAGTGCAGAAAAGCCAGGCTCACTAGTGAGCAAATTAATAACATTCCAAATCTGAGCACAGAGACCACTGCCCCATTTGTTCCACCTAAGGATGCCCATTGGGGAGTCTGCTGGCCCACTCTAAACCCAGCAGGGGGGGAGCTGACAGTGGGAGGCAGGAACACGCGTAACACCTCTTACACCCTGTGTCCTGTTGTGCCATTTTTAAGCTCATGGTTATGGGTCTTGCCCCCTTTGAATGCAGTTTCCTTAAAAGAACCCATGTTCCCTGCAGCACCGAGAGCTTCATAAAAGATCACCACGTGGGGGAAGGTGGCAAGCCAGCTGATTGTTGACTTAGCCGCAGGCAGAGGAGCGGATCTGCCTAATGAGGTCATTAGGCCCAGGAGCATCTTCCTGACAGATCTCCACTGCTTAGCAGCCCACCCTTAGCCAGTCCAGGCCAGCTCCAGGAAGGGTCTGGGAATGCTGCTGTCCAGGAGGGCCCATCTTTTGCCCTGAGCTGTCACAGTTAGTTAAATTGTGTACAGGGTGAAATAATCGGCCCAACTGAAGGGAGTCAAACTTTGTGTTAGGTTTCTAGCAGCATAAATGATACTGCCACCTACTCAAAGGACATTCAAAGGCATGTTGTCTTTAAGTTGAGGTCCATGACACCTCAGTGTGGCAGGAAGCCAGCTCCCCCAAGCTGCCTGGCATGTGCTGCCACATGGGAAGCCATGTCTATGGCTCACCTGGGCTTCAGCCCTGAAGTCAAGTTGGGAAAATTGCTCAAGAACAGATTATGCTGTTTGTAATTTTGAGCCCACTACAGACAGAAATGTTAAGGAGGGAGTCCCACTGTCTCCATCTTTCTTCCTGTCCTCATTGAGTTGATGAGAGCGAGATAAGTAGGGTTTGGACTACCAGCCGCGGTCACTTGTGTGTGTTCAAAGGTGCCACTGCACTTCCCAAGGGACGAGTAACCACTTCTGTGGTCACCACTCCCTTGCACATCTTTAGAACTGGCCTGGGTGGCTGTAGGAACTCTGACCTTCTGTGGGCTCTGGTCCTTGGTGTCCTGGGCCTAGCATGGGTCTTCAGCCTTGCGTCTCTGCCCAGCATGAGCCCATCCTCAGCTTGTGTCCTTACAGGTCTTTCATCTTCAGGAGCAAGATGCTTTGTTTTTCCTCTTTGTGGTGTGTGTGTGTGTGTGTGTGTGCGCGCACATGTGTAACTGTGGGCACATGCATGTGGAGGTCAAAGGACAACTTCAGGCATTGGTCCTCACCTACCTAGTTTTTTGTTTTTGGGTTTTGTTGTTGTTTTTGAGGTAGGGTCTCACTAGCCCAGGCTGACCTGGAATTCACTATGTCGTCTCAAGGTGGCCTCAAACTTAATGGCAATCCTCCTACCTCAGCCTCCCAAGTGCTGGGATTAAAGGTGTGAGCCAGTACACCTGGCCTACCTAGTTTTATTTTTTTAAATTTCTATTTATTTTGCATGCACATGTGTGTGTGTGTGTGCACATGCATGTGTATAATCCAGGGCCTCTTGCCACTGCAAATGAACACCAGACATTTCTGGCTTATGTAGGTGGCTTAGGAATTGAACCCAGGTTGGTAGGCTTTGCAAGCAAGTGCCTTTAACCACTAAGCCATCTCCCAGCCCCAGCTTCTACCGTGTTGTCGAAGGCAGACATCTACCACAGTGTCCTTTTTTGCATTGGTGCTGGGATCCCAGCTCAAGTACCTGTGCTTGTGTGGCAAGCACTTTTCTCCACTGAGCCATCTCCCCAGCTTGTAAAGTTGTTCTTAACCTTTGAGATTCCAGTGACTCCACTGCACCACATACCAAAAACCTAAACACGCCTCTTGCCAGGGGTTTGTGGGCCTCCCAAGCCTTTCCTGGGTCCCCTGGAAAAAGCGCCTGCTCACCCCTCTCCTCCAGGTCAGGGTCAGTTACATCCCTTTGCCACTCATGCTGAGAGCATGGACGGGGACTGCAGCTCCCTGTGTTCTGGGTACTGTGGCTGCAACAGGGACACTCCCTCTTTGCCACCACACCTGTCTTGTCACTTGGCCTGGCCACAGCTCTCGTCAGTTCTACAGTGCTGATGCTCCACAAGTCTCTGATGAGTTCCTCTCTGCCAGAGGTGTGGTTGGTTTTCAGTCCACGGTCTCTTTGTCTCCTCAGCTTGACTGTGGGCTTCTCCACGGCCGGGGCTTGCTCTCTTTGACTTCCTCCACACTGCCCTGGCAGAGCCCTCTGTAGTAGGTGTCAAGAAACAGCTATCCAGTTGAAGGGAATATGCTCTGTACGGAATGAACTCAGAAGTTCATTACCAAGTCACGAAAACCTTTTCTCCGTAGACCCTCCTGGACCTCATCCAGCCCTACCTTAATTAGCAAAGCAGTCTGTGGACCCTCTCCCAAAAGTGCTTATGCGTCCCTTTGTGTGACCAGTGTAGGGCCCGCTGCACCAATTGCTGTCACCGCCCAAAATTCAATTTTGAAATTGAAATCAGTGCCCGCGGCACTGCAGTAGATTTGTATGTATAAAAGTTTAATATGGTAAAGAGAAATTTACTGACGACTGAGCAGGGGAAATGCAAAAGGAGCAAAAATAGAGCCATAAAGGGCGCTTGTCAGCTGAACATCTATTTGATTCACATTTAGGGAACAATGCTGAATTTTTCATAATGTCCCTACTACTGCCTTTTCAGACCCAGCACTGCTCTTAGTCCTACAATGTCTGTAATCTCGTTAGGTTCAAATGCAAAATGCAGGTAATTTAAAGCTTATGGATAAAATTCGTTCTGAAAAGGCCACAGTATATTTCATCAGAAATACTGTCTATTTTAGCTTCCAGGAATGCTGAGCTGCAACCTGTGAGCAAAGTGTGAGGTGAACGAAGTATGAGGCCCGCCAAGTGTGAGGCCCACCAAGTGTGAGGCCCACCAAGTGTGAGGCCCGCCAAGTGTGAGGCCCGCCAAGTGTGAGGCCTGTCAAGTGTGAGGCCCGCCAAGTGTGAGGCCCGCCAAGTGTGAGGCCAGTCAAGTGTGAGGCCAGTCAAGTGTAAGGTGAATCAAGTATGAGGCCAGCGAAGTGTGAGGTCAGTCAAGTGTGAGGTCAGTCAAGTGTGAGGTGAGTCAAGTGTGAGGCCAATGAAGTGTGAGGTCAGTCAAGTGTGAGGTGCAGCAGCCTAGACAGTCTCTTGGAATTCTGCAGGTCTCCCCACTGATACCCTTTTAGGTAGTCAATGAGATGGTTGTAATTGTTGAGCTGGAGTTAGGGGCAACAAGGAACCTGGAATTGGCCATGTCTATGTCTCTTCTTAGGCAATAAGAATTTGCTAGAATTTGGCATGTTGAAAACACCTATCACCTCCATGAAGAGAGTTTTACAGACTATTGTAAACATCTCTGACCTCGTGGAAATTTAGTTGTCAGGGTCATTTTGGGACTGTCAGGAATTTGATTTCTAACAGAAGATGAATTGAGCCTTATGTTAACTGTCTATGAGTTCTCTTTCTTTTTTGGGACAGGGTCTTGATATGTCGCCCAGGCTGGCCTTGAACTCACTATCCTCCTGCCTTGGCTTCCTGAGTGCTGGGGTTGCCGTGTGGTATACATGCAGGCATGGATACATATGTGTTCACATCTGGAGGGTATGAGCGTGTGCATGTGGAGGCCAGAGGTTGTCGTCAGGAATCCTCTTAGTGGTCCCACCTTATTTACCAAGACGGTCTCACTGAACCCCGAGCTCACCAATTCAGCTAGTCTAGTCAGACAGCTGGCCTGGGGATCCCCTGGGAGACTAACACTGGGCATAGGTGGTGTTGAGGGAGCCCAGGGTCACTTTGTTTCAGCATCCAGGCCTTGTGTGGCTTGCTCTCAGAGGAACGGTGCTCTGCCAGGTGGCCCTGTCCTCCCCTGTCCCCTCCTGTCTGCTGCTGCAAGCCGAGGTGGCAAAGGTGAGAAGGAAGATGACACTCTCCTTCGTCCCTGAGGAAGAGGAGCAGCTCAGCGTCTGCTGGGGCACTTGCTGAGGGCTCAGATCTGGCTGGAGTGTGGGTTTGCCCAGGAGAGGCCTGGAGGAAGGCAGCCGTCGGGATCCTGTCCTGAGGGCTCGGGAAGGCAGCTTGGTGCTGGCAGGAGAGGCAGATGCAGAGGAGGTGCCGAACCCCACCCACCTGGCTGTGAAGTGCTCAGTGGCTGCCCTGAAATGTCCAGTCAGACCCAGTGACGTCTCTGTTTCCTGCTGTCTCATCCCATCGCAGTGTCACTCCTTCACCGACCCCCTGGCCAAGCCTCTGTGTCCTGTTCCCGGGCCCGTGCTGCAGCATCCCTCTTCCTTCCTGGTACCAGCACCCGTGCTCCATGACGTCCAGTGTGGCCCCCAGCACTCAGCACACACCCACTCACACCACAGCTGCCAGGCTGGCCTGGGTGCCTCTCTGGTGTAGTTTAAGCAGCAGGGCCTGCTGGGCTGTGACGCCGCGTAGTGCCCATGAGCCCTCCATCCCTGGTCAAGGCCGGAAGCTGGAGCAGCCAGCGTTACCTCCTTTCCCCCTTACCACCCTTGGAGGCAGGCTGGTTATTAGTTTCTTTTTAAAGAATTAAAGGAATTTTGGCAGTGCACAAAAGAGAGACTGGCCAAGCAGTGCTGGATGAAAATAACTGCGGTAAGGGACAGTGGAGGGCAGCAGAGGGTCCTCTGTTCTGTGAGGGCTTCCCCAATGGCCACAATTAGAACGTGAGCAAGGGTCTGCTGTCACATTGCATCAGTGTCCTGAATGTGACCATTGAACCATGGTGACCGGAGCATGTCCTCATCTCAGGACACAGTGAAGTATTGGGGTGAAGAGGCTCTATGCGCCTACATCCAAACGGAACTGAAGGAAAATGGGTGTGGTGAGTTTTTAAGTCAAGTGACTTGCCCAACATTTCATAACTGATGCCAGGATCCCACCCAGGCCCGTCTCATACGCAGGCAGCCCACCAAGCCAGCTGGATTAGTAAGTGAGCAGTCAGCCAGGTGTGAAGCGTGGAAGCAAAAGAGGAAGTCACCTTTTCTGTTTGGTGTTTTTGAGTCAGGGTCCCACTGTGTAGGCCAGGCCTAGAACACATGATCTTCTGCCTCAGACTCCCAGAGTGCTAAGATCGCAGGTGAAGTGGCGCCTGGTTACCGTGGTGATCTAAACAACGTCCCTTGAGCCTTCATGCCAGTGTCTAATTTCTGAGGTGTATTCTTCGTCGTCTTCTGTCTGCTGTGGCAGCACTCAGTTGCCTGCACCAGGCGTGCCTGAGGTCCCCTGTCAGGAATGCTGCCCTGAGCACCGCCAGCCTCCTCCTCCTCCACTTTATACCTTGAGAGAGCGCGGGCGGGCCGCCACTGCTCACCCGCTTCCCCGCTCCTGCTCAGGGCCTGTGGGGTGGACCAGGTAGAAGGGAAGGGAGAGCCTGAGAGCAGGACCTCCTCACTGAAGGCCTGAACTCCCTATTTCTTTATATGCTCTGTCTTCGAGAAAGATTTTAAGTCAGAAAAAAATCCATCATTTGAATTCTGAGAAAAATATATTTTAGAAGAGAAAGTTTTTTGTTCTGGGGAATGTTCAGGATTCTTGGTGGAAAAATGTAACGAACTGTATAAAATAAATGATAGCAAGGGCAGAGGAAAGGGAAGGGTGAGGAGATAAAAGATAGGTCTGAAAGGGGCAGAGCCCTCCTCACCCAGCAGGGACCTTGGCTCCTTGCTGTTGGCATCGTAGCATCAACTGTTCTGGGGAGACACATGCAAGTGCTTTCCTCCACAGGTGGGCCGTCTACCACAGACTAAAGGCTGACTCCACCAAGGGTCACCCTGGCAAACCAGAGAGTTTACTGGGCTTCCTTACAAAGCATGGAGAACCCCAAAGCAGCCATAGTGTCCAAAGGCTCCATCCCCATACCTGCGTGGCTGGAGCTCTGTACCCCTTGATCTTCCTCCCTCTCTACTCTGTCACCCCTGAAGCCCGGAGACCTCATTCATCATTGCATACAGCTGGCATAGGGGTCAGCTGGGAGACCCAGTCTTCTTGAGTGGTCACAGTTGTTCCTGTCAAAGATGGCAGTAGTTTTTCTCAGAAGGCTGTGTCACACAGCAGGAGCCTAGGGGTCACATAGCAGGCTCTCCTCTCCGCAGGCCTCTGCCCTGGGCCTCCTTCCTAGCAGCAGGCACTAGAGGACCTGCTCCTTAGTGTCCACCTGCCCCAGCCAGTGCATTGCTTCCTTCCCCTCCTTGCCTCTCCTCCTGTCCTGGTCCCTGTCACCTCCCCTCACCCAGCTCCTTTCTGAGACAGGCTCTTACTCTGTAGCCTAGGATGGCTGGAACTTGCTACGTAGCTCAGGCTGGCTTTAAAATTGCACTTCCCCTGTCTCTGCTGTGATGACAAGCAAGTGCCCCACACCTGGTGCCCTCCCGCCGGCTCAGCAGTTCCCCAGGTACAATAGAAAAGACCTGTGGTTTGTTTGCTTTTGTTGGCTTTGTTATGTTTTTTGGCCTTTCATAAAAAGAATCTTTATTTAATCCACATCATATTGAAGGTTTAATGCCAAAAAGCTTTCTTTTCCTGAGCCCTAGGCTCTTGCGCATGTACCGCTGCCTTCCAAGATGGCCTTCCTCTTTGCGTCCAGTGCTTGCTTGAGCAGGTGGGGCCTCTCCTCTGAACCCCTGGAGGCACACTGCCCCAGCATGTCCTTTCCAACTTGCAGGGGATGTTGTTTGCTGCCTTCCTGCAGGTTGAAGGTGGGGGGGAGGCCGGTCTGTTCCTCCACAGAGGACCTGGAGGCCGGGCCTGCCTCCCACAGAGCCAGGACGCCTGCTGCACAGGCCTCCCTAGGGGTACCAGCTCCTCCACTCACTCCTTGGGCTGCTTTGTCTTTCAGATCGCAGAACCTGAGGCCTGCGATCAGATGTATGAGAGCTTAGCACGACTCCATTCAAACTACTACAAACACAAGGTGAGTGGGCCTGGAGCTTTTATGCCCCAGACTCTGAGGGGAGGCCCAATCAGAGTGGGTGAAAACCCAATTATACCGTGTTTTGTAAAGAATCGTGGTTCTGCTATTTTCAAACGATAACCAGTACTTTCAGCCAAGCCAAAAATTGTGCCTGGCAGAGGCCTTTAAAGGGCACCTACATACAAGCTACTTAACTTTCTGAATAAAGCCATGCTTTCTCTGTCCTTGAGTGCCCCTTGGAGGGAACTCTTAACTAACAGCGGCTGATCTGATAGCCTCCCATGCGCAGCCAAGGGACTGATGACGGTGCATCACGCTCTCATCATCTTGGGGGCTGGGAAAGTCCTGTCAGCAAAGCTGTGCCTTTCCTCGGCCCTGGCCTGGTTACTGGCGGATTCCAGAGTGGTTTTCCCACTCTCGAAAATTGTTCAATAGCTCCACAAATAGACATGGCCAAATGGAAAGGCTTCATGCACAAGGGCTGCCTTCCAGACCTCTGCTCAGAGCTGGTCCAGAGCAGTGTCGTGGGCATCGCCAAGGAGCACTGGGCCCAGTTGTCTTCACCTTAAATCTGGAGCTGCCTGCTTCCTGGCCTCCAGGTGGCACTGCTACTGTCTTTGCCAGGCCTTGCCAGTCTCCCACACAGGGTTCAGGTGAGCTACAGCCAGACAGCAAGGTCCCAGTGCGAAAGAAGTAATCTCCTGTCCCTTCTCTCCTGCCCCGGCACCAGTACCCTCGCCCCAGAGACACCAGCTTCAGCGGCCTGTCCTTGGAAGAATACAAGTTGATCCTGTCCACAGGTACTGAAAGTACAGCTTCGTTTTCTGGTTGGTTTGCAGATGATGCTCTGAGCTTGAGAAGCCCAGGCTGGCTGCTGAACGAGGGGTTTGGTGTGATGGAGGATTCCGAAGAAGTTCTAAAGCTATAGGGCTCATGTGTCTGGGCCTCAAGACGTGGACAAGATCAAAGGCATCATTTAGAAAAGAAAAGCCATCTTCAGTGCTTTTGAATTCATGGCTGGGCCACCAGGGACGGGGGACTCCACATTTGCCAAATGGAAGTCATTGAAATCAGGATGGAAGGAAAATAATTTTATTTTTATGGTCCTAAGTGGGCTTTTTAAACAATGAGGCTTTTGATTAAAACAAAAAGGCATTCAATAAACAAGTATGGGGATATCCGTCAGTGAGTTATCTGACCCAGGGGACATGGTCTGCAGGTTAGATATGGGTCTCTCTCAGTCTATTTTGGAGTCATGGCTGAATCCAGCTAATGAGGAAGGAAACTCCCTGCCGCCAGTCCCCCTCACCTCCCCATCTCCATTGTCACTGAACGGGGCGGGGGTGGCCGGGAAGCCAGGGTCACAGTAGGCAGTATTGGAAAGTTGCTATTTTTATTGCCAAGGATATTGTACACAAAAATAGGCTAGCCTTTTCTGGACTGGCACAACCCTGCAGCATTGCCGGCTGGTACTGCAGAAACTTCTCTTCTTTTGGAAACCTAGCAGCAACTGAGTTTTGGGGATTTGACCTAGAAAATTCTTCCCCTTCTGAGCAGCTTAAAGCCTCATTGTCACCTGCCATGCATGGTATCTCAGGAAAGCTGAAGCCATGTGGCCAGCTAGCATTGCTTTGTGGGCTTTTTACTTTTCTAATGTGTAAACTCGCTCCCACATGCCTGGTCCTTTCACTACCAGCAGCAATGCACAGTGACTTTGAGGGACCTGGAGAGTTTGGAGAAGCTCCAGAGACCCTGCCCCTGCCCCTCTCTTTGTTAGCTCGCAGGAAGCCTGTGAGTGGGGCAGCAGGCAGTGAGGAAGCTGGGGGCGCCTCTCCCTCAGCCCAGGCTGCAGCTTGCTGGCAGCAAGTTCAGCTCCAGGAAATTGGCCAAAATGTGTTTTCTCAGCATGGGGAGTAAGCTTACAAAGTGTTTCCTCTGCTGGGGCAGAGAAGTACCTACCTGCACACCACATCGGACCAGCAGGCCTGCAGCGAGGCCGTGCTGTGTCCCAGGAGTGGCCACCCTGACTTCGAGGGCTGCGGGACTGAAGGACTCACGGCATGTGGGAGGACAGATTGTGCAGGGTCTGTTTTGTGCCTCATGTGGGAAAGTAGACTTTGGTGACAGTCCAGGGCTGGGCAGCAGTGCTGGTGGCTGAGGTGGCAAGTGCTCCAAGCTAGTATCTGTAACCCATGACCACAGATGGGTGGAGGAAAGAAAGTCACTTCTTCCTTAACAGGAAAGTCAAGCCGTGTTATGAGAATAGCCATGTTTAAAATTCAGGCGAAATGACATCTCATGAACTCTTAGCCCTAGAGAGGCCTGTGCTGCCGGTTCTCTTCCTGGAAACATCCTATTCCCCAGGGGTGTGTGGCACATCTGGACATCTTAGGTTGTTACAGCTGATGGTGGGGTCCTCGCCACCTGTACTCTGGTGGGGAGAGGCCAGGATGCTGCCAGACGGCTTGCAGCGCGCAGGACAGCCGGAGAGAGAAAATCACCCCGCCCCAAGCACGAGCAGCGTGAGGGTGTGAGCCTGCTGTGGTCACGCGTGACTGTGGTGAGCTCTGAGCAGCCCTGTCAGCATCGTAGCGAAGGTGACGGCCCCCCCCCCCCCCCCCCCCGGTTTCAGCAGCTTTGCAGGGTGTGGTTTTACAGATGGATAGCCCAAGGCTCGGAGGGTTAAGCGGTTTCCTTGAGGGCCTGTGGGAGGATTCAGGGCCCAAGCCCACAACTCCCCCTAGGGCTTCTCAGCTCCAGTCCCTGCTGTGTTTGGAGCTGGCTCCTCACTTCCCAGGTGTGCAGCCTGAGCATTGCTTCTCTCTCTGCCTCAGTTTCCCCATCTGAAACAGACAGTAAGCCAAGTTGGAGAATGAAATTGGGGTTGCAGAACTGACACCCCATTGCCCTCATGAGGAGTGGGGCTGTGAGTGCCCCTGCTTGGTGCTGAGGGGCAGGTGACCACTGTGTCTGCTCCATCACTGCCAGCTGCGGTCTCCATGTAGGGCCCGTGTGCCTGGGACCTGTGTGGAAGGCAAAGCGTGTGGTGTGCACTGTCCTCAAGGTCAAGTGTAAGACTTCAGTCCGTCTCTCTTTCCCTGTGCAGACACCTTGGATGAGTTTCAGGAGATGGATAAAAGCATGTGGAAGAGACTACAGGAGAAGTTTGTACCCAAGAGACCTGAGGAGAAGCACAAAGCCTGGGCTCAGGTCTTATCTCGCCCGCGTACCTAAGGCCGGAGTCTTCTGCACTGCTGTCAATAAAGCCCCCAGCTTCCACCACCCTCCTGGTTTGGGACTGGCTCATCTGCCCGAGAAAGAATGCTGTGCTGTCTACCAGGACTAGCAGGCAGGCCAGGGTATCTCCTAAGCAGAGGGAACACAGGTCCTTCCCAGTCTGAGAAGAGACCCTGCAACCCTGGCGACATTCTCAGGCTCCCTGGGTTGTTACGTGAGCAACTGGGAGGAAACCAGAATCAGTAGCAAGTACGGACGGGGCATCGCGTGCAAGCAGGATGGAGGCAGGGAGGCTGAGACGCAGAGTCCTGCCTGGCCTTTGGCCCGCTGACCCGAAGGATAGAGCTCAGGCCTCTGCTCAGCCCTGCAGTCCTCGTGCCCACCAGCTCAGGATACAGGGCCACCTTACTGCACCTTGGAACCTTGGCCCTTGGAGTCCCTATTCGTATTCCCCACTGCTGAGACAAGGATTAGGGCAGGGCTTCAGGGTGGGAGAGCTACAGAGGTCCCAGGGATGTTTTGAAATGCACAAGTGAAACACACATATAAAAAAGGGGGGGGGATGCTCCTTCCCGAGCTTGACTGTTTGGATCATCAGTATCTACGTAAAAATGCGAGGCCCTCATGCACACTGCAGTCCCAGTGGTAGGAGGCAGAGACAAAGATCCCTAGGGCTTGCTGGCCAGCTCTAGCTGAACCGGTGAGATGAAAGCCAGTAAGAGACTGACTGCCCCAGCGATACCACCTGAAGTTGTCCTCTGGCCTCCATACACGTGCATGCGCTCGTGTGCACACGTGCACACACACAGGCATGGTGGTGTACATCTTTAAACCCAGAACTTGGGAAGCTTAAGGTAGGAGGATTGCCATGAGTTCAAGGCCAGCCTGGAGGTACAGAATTCTAGGTCAGCCTGGGCTAGAATTAGACCCTGCCTGAAAAAGACCAAAATAAGGGGTAGGGATAAAATGAAAGAAAATGCCATAGTTATGAGTTTGGATCCCCAGAAACCATATAAAAACAACACAGAGGTGCCCACCTGTGACCTCAGGGCTGGGGAGGGACAGACAGGATCGCCAGGGCTTGCTTGCTGGCCAGCTAGTTTAGCCAGATCAGTGAGCTCTAGGTTCAATGAAAACCCTTATCTCAAAAAATACGGTAGACCAGCCTGGCAGCTCAGACTTGTAATCCCAGCACTTGGGAAGCTGAGTCAGGAGGACTGCCACGAGTATGAGGACAGCCTGGGATACAAAGTAAGAAAAAGTTGAGCAGAGGTTGACACACACCACATCATACATGCAAAAAAAACCAGGATTCTACTGGGCGTGTTGGTGCACGCTTTTAATCCCAGCACTCAGGAGGCAGAGGTAGGAGAATTACTGTGAGTTCAAGGCCACCCTGAGACTACAGAGCGAAGTCCAGGTCAGCCTGCACTAGAGTGAGACCCTATCTTGAAAAACAAAAACCAAAAAAAAAAAAAAAAAAAAAAAACACACAAAACAGAGACAGTTAAACCAAAACAGTTGTGTGAACTCTGGTAGAAGTCGAGGTGGTCACTCAGTCTGAGAGCTCAAGAGGAGGCCAGGGTAGCAGGGAAGGGCTCATTATAATGACGGGCGCACAGCCTCACAACCCCCACAGCAAAGGAAGTGGAAATGCATTCCCGTTTAATAGACTAAGTTTCTATTAATTTATTTAAGGCAGTTAACATATTAGTTCTCAGGACACAGGACTTGTAAAACATTACACCAAAAAGAAAAGCATTCAAAAAACAGCCACTTTCACACTGCTGAGAACCTTGTCCCCCGGGCATATGCAGGGAGAGGCAGGTCCCAGGAGCAAGGCTGTCCATCCTGAGTCGTCAGGCCAGGGCAGGCCCAGGAGGTCGGCACCTGCCCACAGCAGGTGAAGGCGGTGGGGTGGGACAACTGTCCCTGGAATAAGTTAGATGTTCAAAGCCCTGATATCACTATTGCAGCATAGCTGTCACCTCCGTGGAGGTGGGCAACAACCAAAATGTAGTGCTTGGAGAGGAGAGGACCCCACTTCTAACCACCCACGAGAACTATGGAGGAATGGCAGTTACTGCCGCAGGGGCAGCGCTCTCAAGGACCTGTCTTCCTCTAAGGCACTAAGGTGGACGAGTCCAGTGAACTGCTGAGTCTATGTCTAAGGCTCTGGGCAGGACTGTCGGCTCTGGAGCTCCCCCTTCCGGTCAGCCTGGGTCAGGGAGGAGGCTGGCAGAGCCAGAGCGTGGGCGGGCACATGACCACCGAGCAGAGGGGCTGCGCTGTTCCAGTCAGTCTCCAGTGACGAAGACCCCCGCTGGGGCGCTCATCAGCGGCTCATGCAGTTCTGCACATCCACGAAGCCCAGGCGTTGCCTGCGTTTCCGCTGCTCCGTCATCTAGGTTAAATGAGCCTGGTCAGGCTACCTGGTGCCCCTATCCACGGCACCATGCCACCCACGAGCCCAGCTGCATCCAGCCCATTGACAGCCGAGCTCCTCAGGGTGCCCTCCATGAGCCTCTCACAACCCCTGACTGGGTGTGGCTGGGAGACACCCCCCCCCCCCGAGAGAAGCTCGTGGCAGCCATCCTGCAGGGCTGAAATACGGGGGCACTTGGCAAGCACAGGGGCCTCAGAGACCTTACCAGGGAACCTTTGGGGGTGTGGAACCAGAGGTCCTCACACCCGGACACGCACGGCCTTGTCTCTCAGGGGCCAGGAGCGAGGTGCACCCCCTCCCATGGCCATTGTGGGGCTGAGGCCTGGGACCCCAAGGCTGGGGCAGGTGCCCACCTGCTCCTTGAGCTCATTGAGCTGGGCGGTGAGGTGAGACACCAGCTTCATGGTGGAGCTGAGCTTGTCCTGGAGGCTGCGGATCTCGTTCTGCTCACCCTCGCCCTCGTTGCTCACCAGGGACATGGCCCGCATGCGCGGGAACCAGTCCAGGTTCTTGTTCTGGAAGAGAAATGCCGGGGTGAGCACCAGCGGAGCCTCGCTTAGCAAAGCAAGCCACACCCGGGCCAGTTGGCCAGCTGGGGACGTGTCACAGGAAAAGCTGAATGACCCGGGCTCTCCCAGGCTAGAGAAGACAGCAGTGGACCTCTGCCATGACAGGCTGGCATTCCCTGCCATCCGCTTCCTCCCTGCTGCCACAGGGGCGAAGGGAAGGCCTAGACACGGCCTCCCTCCTTCCTCCTGCCCACCTGCCACAAAGCCTGCACCCCAAGGGGATGCGAGTCACACAGATGGCAAACAGAGCTGGCAGCTCTGCCGAGGGGGCCTGGCATCTGGCACGCGTCTGAGTGACAAAGCCATGTTACCAGGAACAGGGAGTGAGGGGACCCCAAGCAGTTTTCTGCTTCCTTGTCACATGCCGTGACTTCTCAGACCCACTGGTAACCCTCAAGGCAAAGCTCTTGGCGTCGCTTTGGGACGGAAGTTGGGCAGATACAGATTGATTTCTTTAAGGTTACGTATTTCTTTGTGATTTCTAGGTTATGATTTCTTTAGTGTTTCGGGTGAGAAGAGGATGCATGTGCCATGGTATGCATGTGCAGGTCTGAGGACGACCTCCGGACATTTGTCCTCCCCTTCCTTTTTTAGAGACAGGGTCCCATTTTGCTGCTGCGTGCACCAGTCTAGCCAGCCAGCGAGCTTCCAGGCCCTTCTGGCCTGGCCTCCTATGGCCGTAGGCCTCTGGAATTAAAGACCCATGAATCACTTTGCATCCGGCTTTGGGTGCTTGGGGCTTGGACTTGGGCTGGCAGGCTTGCGAGCAAGAGCTTGTAACTACTGAGCCGCCGCCCCAGTCTGAGCCTGGTATTTTAAAGCTTTTGCAGGCTCCCTGGCCTGGGTCAGCTCAACTTTTGGAAGCTGTCCTCTTAGAAAGGCACCCCGTGGGTGACCCTCAAAGCAACAGCTGCGGGTGGGGGTCTCCCCACTCCACACCTCCCCCACACCCCAGGCCTCTGGACAGCACACTCATCTGGGCCTGACAGGGTCACCTCCTGACCCTGGAACAATGAAGGGCTGGCCCAACAAGTGTCTGCAGCCGTCAGCCCCTCCAGGGCTCCCAGGACAGCGCTGGAGCTACGGCCACTCCTCCCCCGGTGGTGGCCTGGACTGGCGGGCTGGACCTTGGGGGTAGCACACGGCTCACACCTTGATCATCTGGGCCACGTAGCTCTCGGGGCCCGTGTAGTCTGTCTTGTTCTTGACACGGACTAGCACAATGAAGTACAGGTAATTCCACATGTTGTGTTCTAGCTTGATGTGCTCCTCAAAGGACACTGTCTTGTTGTCAAACTTGTCCCTCTCCAGACCTGAGGAGCCGAGGGTGAGAATGAAGCCACCAGCCCCCGCACCCACCTACATGATGGAGATGGTTCCCATGGCGACTGCCTCTGAGAGCTCACCTGGGCTACTTAGGTCCCTCTGTTTTAAAAGAGCCATCCATGGGGACCCCACCCCACCAGGCTTATTGTATCCCTCCCGCAGGGCAGCTAGGAATTCTGGGAGCACATGGGGATTGCCTGAGCCCAGGGGCCACAGGACTGGCTGGGTTGCGGTGCCCTGTCCAGGTGACCCCTGCCATACAGAATTGAAACCAGAACGTGGAGGCCACAGGAGCCTCGGACTCCTGGCCCAGAAGCCAGGAGTTTAAAGCGAGGGGCCTGAGCACTGCGGCTGAGCAGCCAGAAGCCGGGTCTCACCACAGATGAAGCACGTGGTCTTCAGTATCTCCTCCTTCTTCTGCTTCTCACTGCGCAGGTCCGCAAAGGTGTCGATGATCACCCCAAAGATGAGGTTCAGTACGATGATGATGACGATGAAGAAGAAGAGGAGGTCATACACCACTCGGGCAGGGAAGAGGGACTCCTGCAGGGCCAAGGCCAAGAGCCGCCATCAGGCCAAGCTCACCTGCCCCCAGCCACCCAGCAGGACAGGACAGGACAGGACAGGGCGCAGCAGTGGGGATAGGGCTGTGGTCATGTCGGTGACGGAGCACGCGGTGCCTTCAGCCTGTCAGAACTATGCGGTACGAGATGAGCATGCAGACAGTCTGTCACTGTCACACACGTGCTCCAGGACTGAGCTAAGCATACCCCAAAACCGTACTATCTTTTAAACGGGTACTATCTTTTAAAATTATGGCCTAAACCAGGCATGCTCAGGAATGGGCTCACTCCTGTACAAATACGGGCAGGCTCCGAGTCCAGGGAGTGCTCTGCGTGGTGATGTGCCCAAGCTGTCCTTGCCGCTGCCCACGTAGACCTTGGCTGCAGGTTGCTGTCACCAAGGTGCAAGCCCACTGTGTTTGCTTCGTTGAAGCCCAGGTCCCAACAAAGGGGAACACAGGCTCTGGGCTCCCAGACCCTGAGGACAGCGCAAGACCCTACCTGGTTCCATGGTGCAGAACCACAACCAGAGCCCTGGGGTGGCCTTGGGAAAGGGTGGGTGGAGCCAGGGTACTAGGGGATGCCCATAGAAAGTTCACCAAGGTATAGGGAGGTGGGCTACACAGTGAGGCTTATTTCTGCCCCTAATTTTGTGAGGGGAACAGCCAGCTCTGAGTTTCTCTGCCCACCCTCAGACACCTGGCCTCACTTTACATTACCTTCTGACTAGCCAGGGGGGCGGAAGGACAGTCAGAACAGCTGGCTGCCAAAACCAAATCCCCAGGCTCCCTGCAGAGCTGACTCAAGAGTCCTGCCTCCACTCTCCAATGGAGGAGGCTAGTGGCTTTGGGCCTGGCTCCCACCTTCCCTAACCGTGCTCAGGAAGACTGCCTTGGCCTTTCCTCTTAGCATGTACGGTGAACAGGGACCATGAAGCAGGCTAGGTGTGGGAAGCGGGCCACACAGACGGGCTGGGGTGGTCAGCTCTGAGCCAGGCTGCTGACCAGCCGGGTGGGGCCCATGCCCACGGGGCCGTCAGGGGATGCTCACATCTTTGGAGGGCTTCCGGAGAATGTCACCCACACCGCCGCCATTGCGCAGCCCGTGGTTCATGACCGTGACAATGCACATCAGCAGAGTGTCACAGGCCCGCTCCGTGCTGCCCAGCTCCTCGTCCTCTGTGGGCAGAGACTACACTGAGACCCGGGTCACCTGCCTCTTGCCCCACACCACCCAGACTCCTGCAGATGGCCCAGCCTCACCTTCCAGGCCTTCAGGCACTGAGACCTCAGAGATACAGTCCATCTTGTCCCCGCTGCACGTGCCCACAAATGTGGTGGCTCCGTGGGGCATCCCCAGGGGGCTGGCTGGAGGGCACGAGGACAAGGTCATAAGGAGGTCCTAATGCCCGGCCTCAGCATCCCCTTGGCTTGTCCCCAGCCTCACATCCCCTGGAGGCCTCCCTGCCTGTCCCTGTCTGGTCATCCATGTCTCTTCCCCCGCTGGGCTTACACTAAGGACAGGGCAGATGTCTGTGCTACTGAGCCTGGCCCTGGTCAACCCCCACCAACACCACGTTCAGCACGAGTGACAGATCAGCAAGTGGCTCCCAAAGAACCCCTTCCTGCTCGGACTGCAGTAGGCTAGACCAGGGGGAGCCATGTTAGTGTGAGCCAGACCTCCCCAGAACCCAACAGGAGGAAGGCAGGGAGCCTGGCAGGGTAAGCTCGCCCCCTGCATGGGCCCAGTGTCACCCCCACACCCTCGGCCCACAGAGACACCTCTAGAGTGGTTTCCAGGCAACCGGTCCACCTCCAGGATGAAGTCGTCCTTGAGGAAGAGGAAGCCCACGATGGAGAAGAGGTAGACAAGGATGAGGGCCAGCAGGGCGGTCAGCAGGATGGAGCGGCCATTTCGGGTCACGCTCTTGATGACGTTAAAGAGGGTCTCCTCACGGTAAATAAGGTCAAAGAGCTGCAGGGAACGGATGGCACCATGAGGGGCGGGGCCAGCTGTCCTCCCTGCCAACTTTGCCAGGTTCCAACGGTTCCCACAGGCTCTGCCGGTGGGGTCCATGCTCAGCCTGCAGTGCCCCGAGTGGGTGAGCTGCCCGGAGGAGCCGTGGTTCTGACACCGCAGGCGAAGAGCGGCCTGAGGGAAGGTGTGAGGGATGACGCCCTCGACAGATTCCAGCCACCCGGGGTGACTCATGCACTGCTCGCCAGGAAGCACTCCCAGCCGCTCCTCACGGAACAGTCCAGAAAGTGGAGGGTGTTACGAGGCATAGGGAACTTGCAAAGCTACACCGCTGGAGAGCCGGTCTGGGCCAATCCAGATTTTACCCCGTTGCGCAGGGCACGCGGGGAAGACTGAGGCTGAGAGGGCCACAGGTTGTGAGGACCAGGCTGGACTCTGGACACCCAACCCCTGCCCAGCAGGGGGCTCACCAGAATGCTGTAGAAGAGCTCATGGGCGAAGAGGCCCAGGACACTGGTCAGGATGTAGCCCACGTGGTAGAGGAACTCCACGTCCATGACCATGGCCTTGTAGCCACGGATGAAGGTGCCACGGTTACCCACGAAGCTCACCACAAACACGATCTTGTTGGTCAGCTGGGGGCCAGAGAGGGCCGTGGTGGTGAGCACCTCACCACACACCTTGACGACCCTCCCGGCACCCCAGCCTGCCCTGTGCACAGCCCACTCCCGGCTCAGAGTCGGGTGTCAGTGGGATGAAGGGGCCGGAAGCAGTAATTAGACTTCCTCCACGAACACACCTGGGCTCCTAAGAGACTCAGGAGAAATCCCCCGGGTCCTCTAGCTCCAGGGGAAACTGAGGCTCAGGTGAAGGAGGAAGGGACAGAGAAGACTCTATCTTCAAAGAGGCTGGGCTCATGAGGAAAAGAAGTTTCACTGCCATCTCTCAAGAAATTATCAAGTACAAATGTCTGGTGTCTACCTGTGCTGATTTTTTTTTTCTTTTCCTGAAGCATGGTCTTACGGATAAATCCCAGGCTGACCTGGAACTCACTCTGTAGCCACAGCCAGCCTCAAACTCATGGCAATCCTCCAGCCTCAACCTCCCAAATGCTAGGGTTAAAGGCATGTGCCACCACACGTAGCCTCGGCTGCCCGTGCCTGGGACTGCTGGCTGCCCCAGCTGCCAGGGAGACACATGTAACAGTCCCAGCTGGTGGCCTGTTACGGTGCCCGGGACCCCGCGGGGCGGGGTGGGGGGCAGGTGCCAGCGGTGGTGGGGAACATGACTGCAGACTCACGTTGAGAGCACCCAGGATGTTGAGCGTGGGCCCGATGCCCAGGTAGTAGATGGAGCGCAGGATGAGCGCCACGATGAGCGGGCGGACGCTGTAGCGCTTGGTGAACAGGGCCGCGATGGAGAAGCAGATGAGGATCCAGAAGAGCAGCGAGATGAGCGGGGAGCCCAGCACGCCTGGGGGCGGCAGGCGGGCATGAGCGGGCACACCCGCGCCCTCGTCACCCTGGCACCGAGCCAGCAGCCCCAAGAAGTGCCTCCAGGCCAAAGAGGGAATCCCCCACCCACCAGCGGCTGCCAGCTCTCATCGTGGGTCTGGGGCTCGTGCCCTGGGCACACACTCTGTATACGCGCAGTCTCCCAGGAGACCCGAGGGCCCATGGGTCACTTGAGCCACACTTGCCTCCCCGTGATGTCGGGAAGTCGCGGAAGGCTCATAAGGCAGGGTGGGACTATTCCTCCCCACCCTGCGGGGTGCCCAGGGCGAGAGCTGGGGCCTCACCTGTGGACGCGCCCTCCACGTAGGGGTAGAAGAAGGCGATGATGATGTTGATGAAGACGGCCAGGTTGAAGGAGACGCTGCCCCACAGCGTCATGCGGCGCGAGAACCAGTAGATCAGCGGCATGCCTGAGGGCGCAGCGCGGCATGAGGGTCCCCGCGGGCACGAGTGGGGACGGGGGGGGGGGGGGGGACGGGAGGCCAGGGGCAAGGGCGGGGCCAGCCTGCAGGGCCTCACCACGGAGCCGACGCTGCCACTCCATCTCGTTGTGCAGGAAGGAGGACTGGTCGAAGAAGTCGCTCACTTTGCTGCCCTGCTCGTCCTGCTCGGTGGTGGTGAAGAGCCGGTGCTTGGTCTCCTCCGTCAGGAACTGGCAGATGCTGGGCACCGGGAACACGATCTGCTCCATACTGCGGTCCTGCCTCACGATCTGGCCATGGCCACACATGGGAGGGGTGCCCAGTCACGGTCATGGTCATGCTGGGCCGCGGCCTTCCCCTCGCCCGCCCCGCACTCTGAGGCCTCACCTCGATCTGCGACGTGTGGCTCTCGTAGTAGGCCAGGGGGTCTTCCTCTTCCTCCTGCGCAGGCGCCGAGGACTTGAGCATCTGGGACAGCTGCTTATTGTTGAGGCTGAGCTGGGGACAGGGCGGGGTCAGGTCAGCTCCGCACTCTGACCCGGCTCTGAGAACCAAGCTCCTCCCTAAGTCACCGGCCTGCCGCCTGTCCCACTGGACCCTCGGCTCTCAGTTCTCCCCTCATCCTTGTCCTCAGGTCATAGGCGGACCCCGCCCCAGACACCAGTCCATCTAATGCCCGCCAGGCCGTGCCCCGGGTCCAAGCCCCACCTCTGCCCAACCTGCCCCTGGCCGCACCATGGAAGAGATGCCTTCGGCCTCCTCCTCCTGGATGCGCCTCACTGGCCTCAGCAGGTGCTGCAGCTGCTTGTTGTGCCTGGACAGCTGAAGGAGATGGGCAGCGATGGGCACGGCGAGGGACAGGGCACAGCGGCAGGGGCGCGGCGAGGGACAGCGCCGCGGGCGGGGCTGGTACCTGCAGCGCCAGGATGTAGATGTTGTGGCCCACTTCGCGGGGGCTCACTTCCGAGTTCTCCCGCTCCTCCTCCTGCAGGTAGGCTTTCTTGATCACATCCACCTGGGGGAACAGAACGGCACCGGCTCAGGCACCCTCTCCTGGAGCGCCAGCCCCAGCCTGGCCAGCTCGCCCGCCCCCTGCTCACCCGCCCCCTTCCTTACCAGCTCCTGGGGCCTCAGGCTGATGAGGATGCGCTCGGCATTTTCACTGTCGTGCCGGCTCTCCATCAGAGCCAGGAGCAGCTTGGAGGCGTTGTCCTGGACGGAGGGGCAAGGAGGAAAAGGCTGGTCAAGTCTGAGGGCCCCTCTAGCGCCTCATCACTTTGTTCCCAGCCCCAGGCTTGTCCAATGAAAAGTGTCCTGCAGGCTGGGAGTGGTGGCGCATGCCTTTAATCCCAGCGCTCGGGAGGCAGAGGTAGGAGGATCGCCAAGAGTTCGAGACCACCCTGAGACAATATAGTGAATTCCAGGTCAGCCTGGGCTAGAGTGAGACCCTACCTCGAAAATCCAAAAAAAGAAAAGAAATTCCTAGTTGGCAGACACGCAAGCAGCAAGTCCTCAGGCGGACACCCTGGCATGCCTGCCCACACGTGCTGCTGGGTAACAAACAGGACCCCACACCCACATGCTCACACACACATCACACATACGACGCAGCATCACATCACTGTTCTGCACATGTAACATGCAGGTCACATGCACGTGTGCACACATACCCCAGACCCTACCTTGAGCTGCAACACCAAGTCCATGCGGTACTTGCAGAGCGGGCTGATGTCGTTGAGAATCAGGGCCGTGATGATGTCTATGCCATTGGACTCGTGCGTCACGATGCAGGTCTGACAGGAGGGGGTGCAGGGATGCAGGGCTCAGGCCAGTTCCGGGGGCTCTGGAGCCCCCCCTCACCACCTCACCCCCCACACCTGCCCAGTCACCTCATGCGTGCGCATGCCCTGCCCGCTCACCTGGTTCTCATGGCACGGGCCCTGGCAGTACTCTGTGAGGGTCTCCAGGGTCTGGGTGACGAGGCCCACGTTGTCCTCGTTGATGTAGAGCCCCAGGAGCCCCAGGCCGCCCGTGGTGCTGCCGCACATGATGTCCAGGAACTGCAGAGTCTCGCACACCAGGTTGTAGTTGGTTTTGTGGTTCTGGCAGCGCAGGAAGTTCTGCGGAACGGAGGCGGGCGGGCGCAGAGGGACGGCTCCAGCTGGAGCCCAGCAAGATGGAAGACCCCAGCCCCAGAGGCCCCTGTGCCCAGCGCACGGTGGGCAGGGACACCCGCGGGTGGGTGGCAGAGGCACTCACCTGCAGGTCTCGGTTGTGGTTCTCACAGAGCAGCTGCAGGAAGCGCAGGACGGGCCGCATGATGAGCACAGAGGTGCCCATCTCGTTGCTCTGCGCACGCTCACCCACCTCGTGCCCCCGGTGCAGGCTGGCACCCAGCGCATAGCGGGAGGAGGAGCCGGGCAGGGAGAAGGAGGCCACACGGCCTGCGGGGCGAGACTGGGTGAGGCTGGAGCGGCCGGGGAGCGGCATTCGCTCCTTGGGCCCAGCGCCTGCGCAGCTTGTCCTGGGAACCTCCCCTCCCCTGGACCCCAGGCCCGCCCTGAGCCCCTGACCTTTGGTGGTGGGGTCTGCTGGCTCACGGTCCTCACGTGACTGGCTGCCCAGGTCACTCATGTTGACGGCCACCGTGGACTTGGTCTCCTGCTGGGCCCGCTTCATGCGGTCGTGCAGCACCTTGAAGAAGCGCTCAGAGTTCTTGTCGCTCGTCATCAGGTTGTAGAAGGATTTCTGGAGTGGACAGGAGGACGGAGCAGCCTCAGCACTAGGCCTGGCTCTGGGTGACCGCAGGGAGGCGTAAGGGCTCTAGCCCGAATCTGTGCGTGCCGGTGCAAGCCTGCCATCTCAGCACTTGGGAGGTGGGGAGAGGAAGATCACAAGTCAAGGTCATCCTCAGCCACAGTAAGTTCACAGTTCAAGGCCAGCCTGGGCTACATGAAACCCCATCTCAAAAAAAAAAAGCTCTCACTTGTGTTGCTGGAACAGGGATAGGACACAGATGGCCCCACATGTGCCCAAAGCAGACAGAGGCTGGGGGGAATGACTTGTCTGCTGGGACTGAGCCTGTGGTGGGGTCCAGGGCCCCAATAATGAATGGGACAGGGCCTGCCAGCCAACCTGCCACAACTACGATGCTAGGGACTCAGGCTGCCACTTGCCTAGCTTCTGGACTATGCTACACTGACACTGCAGCCACGGGGTCTCTTGGGAACCCCACATACTGACCCTTTTCTGCATGAAGCTCCCAATGGCTCCGTCTCCCCCAGAGGAAAAGCCAGAGCTGCCCAGTGCCAGGAGGCCACGTGCAGGCCTGCCGCCTTGGACCCTCCACACTACGTCAGCTCTGCACCAGCCACGGCTCTGCTGGGGGAGCTTCCTACCCAGCAGCACTGTCTCCTCAGGTTGCTGGCCCCGCCCCTCAGGCCTTCCCTGTCACTCTTCATTTGCACTACTGGAGATCAAATCCAGGCTCCCACACATGCTGGGCAACTGCTCTGCCTCCAAGCTACATACCCAGCCCTTCTTTTTACTTCGAGCCAGGCCCAGCTAAGTTACCTGGGCCGGCCTTGAACTTATAAGACCCTCCTGCCTCAACCAACCAAACAACCAGGAATACAGGTCTGCAACCACCAGGCCCGCCAAACACTCCCTTTAACATAACCCTGCGCTCTGCACTGCACAGCCCCTGGCCTGAATCCCGCTCTTCTCTTCACACCATGACCATACCCACTGCGGTGTCACCTCTAAGACACAGGCACAAAGAGAGCACGGATTTGTGTCTTGGTCACTGCGGAATGCCTGGTGCTAACATCACTGCCAAGCATGCCAACAAGGCCTCAGGGTGGACTTACCAAATGGGAATGAGGGAAGGGAGGGAGGGAAGGAAGGGGGGGAGGAATGAAGGTGGGAGGGAAGGCAGGAAGGAAGGAAGGAAGAAAGGAGGGAGGGAGGGAGGGCAGGAAAGAGGGAAGGAAGGAAGGAGGGAGGGAAGGAAGGAGGGAAGGAAGGGGTTACAGCAGGCAGGCTTTTGGAGGAGGCCTACCTGTGCTTGGGCTCCACAGCTGAGGAGGATGAGGGAGAGAGGAAGGAAGGGGGGAAGGGGAGAGGAGACGGCCAGGGCAGAGGCTAAGAAACCTGGCCACAGTGGGGACAGGATGGGGAGGGGTAGACAGGAGTATGTAGGGCGGTAAAGGCACAGATGTGGGAGACGGAGTCAGCACCCCAGCCTACAGCCGAGCCCCCTGCAGCTCTGGCCATCTGTCCCTCCTCCTAAGCAGACACATCCCTGGGGAGACCCCTTCAGCCCCGCTCACCACACCTGGATCTCAGTGTTGCCCCCGTCCAGCAGGCGGATGGCCAGGCCAATGCTCTCCTGGAAGATCTTCTCATTCTTTGTGCTGGTGATGAGGTCACACACCAGCTTGGTGGCTCCCTCCTTGTCCAGCCGGCACTGGGTGGCCGCGATGGCTGACCAGTCCTGGTCCGGGCCTGGGCGGAGGGCGTGTTTGAGGACCAGCAGTTGAGGGCTGAGGGAGTGGGAAAGGGCGGGGCCGGGGCGGCGGGGCACTGACCAGAGCCCGTGGGGTCGGGGAGGTCAACCCGGGAGCCAGACTTGCGGTTCTGAAGGTAATTCTGGAGCAACATCTTCCGCAGCTGGTTACCCTGGGGAAGAGCAGAGGACGCCGCTGGTGGCTGAGGCCCTGGGTCTGTGCCGGCCCCGCCCCGGGGCGCCCCGCACTCACCCGCTCCCCAAACTTGTTCTTCTTGAGCAGCATCTGCTGCAGCGTCCGAAGCACCTTCACGCACAGCTTCTCCTCCGGCTCCATGAGGCCCCTGGTGTGCCGGATCAGCCTGCACACGGCATGCGGGCCCATGTCGTGCCTCAGGAGAGCCGCCCGCCCCGCTCCAGCCGTGCCCCGCCATCCCACCCCAGACCCTCTTGGGCCTGCCCCAGCTGCCCTCTCCCTCTCAGCCCTGCCCCAGCTGCCCTCTCCCTCTCGGTCCTGCCCCAGCTGCCCTCTCCCTCTCGGCCCTGCCCCAGCTGCCCTCTCCCTCTCGGGCCTGCCCCAGCTGCCCTCTCCCTCTCGGGCCTGCCCCAGCTGCCCTCTCCCTCTCGGCCCTGCCCCAGCTGCCCTCTCCCTCTCGGGCCTGCCCCAGCTGCCCTCTCCCTCTCGGCCCTGCCCCAGCTGCCCTCTCCCTCTCGGGCCTGCCCCAGCTGCCCTCTCCCTCTCGGCCCTGCCCCAGCTGCCCTCTCCCTCTCGGCCCTGCCCCAGCTGCCCTCTCCCTCTCGGGCCTGCCCCAGCTGCCCTCTCCCTCTCGGGCCTGCCCCAGCTGCCCTCTCCATCTCGGCCCTGCCCCAGCTGCCCTCTCCCTCTCGGCCCTGCCCCAGCTGCCCTCTCCCTCTCGGCCCTGCCCCAGCTGCCCTCTCCCTCTCGGGCCTGCCCCAGCTGCCCTCTCCCTCTCGGGCCTGCCCCAGCTGCCCTCTCCCTCTCGGCCCTGCCCCAGCTGCCCTCTCCCTCTCGGCCCTGCCCCAGCTGCCCTCTCCCTCTCGGCCCTGCCCCAGCTGCCCTCTCCCTCTCGGCCCTGCCCCAGCTGCCCTCTCCCTCTCGGGCCTGCCCCAGCTGCCCTCTCCCTCTCGGGCCTGCCCCAGCTGCCCTCTCCCTCTCGGCCCTGCCCCAGCTGCCCTCTCCCTCTCGGGCCTGCCCCAGCTGCCCTCTCCCTCTCGGGCCTGCCCCAGCTGCCCTCTCCCTCTCGGGCCTGCCCCAGCTGCCCTCTCCCTCTCGGGCCTGCCCCAGCTGCCCTCTCCCTCTCGGCCCTGCCCCAGCTGCCCTCACTTGCACAGGAAGCCTCCGCTCTCGCAGCGCTGGTAGGCTTCACTGCCCTCCAGGAAGAGCAGCTCGGGCCAGTGCAGCACGTCCACCAACACGGACAGCTCGGCCTGCACCAGTGGCTTCAGCCGCTCCTCCAGGGCTGTGATGATGTCCTGCGGTGGGAAGAAAGGGTCACCGCCCGGCCAGAAATGACCAGAGCTTGACCAAAGTCTCCCACACATCATACAGCGCCTGCCTGAGGGGACGTAAAGAAAGGGACCCTCAGTCAGAACCGGACCCACCTGCAGCTTCTCGATGATGTTCTTATAGTCCCACTGGTTGGCGGTGGGCATGACGCGGGGGAAGGTCCTCGTGGCCGTCTTGTAGCTGGCAGCATTGCGCTGGGCGGCAGCCACGCAGCTGGCCCCACTGCTGAGCAGTGCACTGATGTGGGCATCCAGGTCCATGGGCAGTGAGATGGCCCGGCCCTTGGCTGTGGGGAGAGGGCATGCTGGAGGGTGAGGGGCGGCTAGAAAAGGCTCGGGACTGTGCCCGGAGTCAGGATAAAGGACAGCAGGGAACAGGGACAGGCACTGGTCTCTTTACTTGTTAGGAGCCTGATCTGACTATACCCTGGCTCCACACTGGGCCCTCCAGCCCCTCACACCTGCCCCTCACACACAGTCGACCTGCTCCCCTCCTGTCTGAGATTATCCACCAGCACAAAAGGGAAACCGAGGAAAAGAAAACAACTCCAGCTGTGGTGTGTCACTTGGTTCTCCCGTGGGGAGGTGACTAAGGGCAGAAAACAGCTTCTCTCCCTCTCTCCCACCACCACCGCCCCCCCCCCCCCCGGTTCTCTCTCTCTCTCTGTCGCCCAGATACCGGAAGACACAAGAAGGACTTGCTGAGAACCACGTGCAGCAGGTGTCAGGTGCGCTCAGGGATGAAGTGCTCCCTGCGGGCAGGTGTCCACGCAAAGGGAGCGGCCAGCGCGGGCACTCACCCACCATGGCGAGGGTGCGGACGCAGGCCTCCACGGAGCCCTTGTGCTGCTGCTGCAGCCACGGGCACTCCAGCAGCCGCGTGGTGGACTGCAGCAGCTGCACCACGATCGTCTGGTGCGTCTGCAAGAGGAACACGCCCGGCTGAGGCAGCGGGGCCACCCCACTGGCAGCCCAGGCTCAGGGCTTCACCGCCAGGGTGTATTTGGACCAAATTCAGCAGACAACGTGCCCGACTGTATGCGGTAGTCCAGGAACTCCCTGAGGACTGAGCCTGGAGCTCACAGCCCTTTGCTTCCTTTTAAATTTGTAAATAAAACTAATGCGGAAAAGAGTATTGTGTTTATATGGTTCAAAACCCAAAAGGTGCCGGGCATGGTGGCGCACACCTTTAATCCCAGAGGTAGGAGGACTGCCCAGAGTTTGAGGGCAGCCTGAGACTACACAGTGAATTCCAGGTCAGCCTGAGCTAGAGTGAGACCCTACCTCAGAAAACCAAAAAAAAAAAAAAACCAAAAAACCCAAAAGGGTACATTTTGAAAGTCTCTCCCCTCCCCCGGCCTCCTACACATGGTCTGGACTGGATGAAGGGAACACAGATGTAACTGGGGTTACAGGTGTCACCCTCTCCAGCGCCTTAGTTGCTTTTTGTCGGGTATTTTGTCCCAGCAACAACTCGATACCAACAGCATCATTCCGACTGTAATTCCTGGCCCGGACAGCCGTAAAGCCGTGTATGCTTGCTTGAAACTGGATTTGGGGCCATTTGTCCCACAGCGCAGATGACTAATACACACCCGGCGCACCCCGGATGCGCCCACACGCCGTCAGCCGGCCTCTGCCGCGGCTGGTGGCCGGTGGGGCGCTCACCTGCAGCGAGGTGCTGTTCTCCGAGAACGGAGAGCTGAAGAAGGCGTTAATGGTGTCCAGGACCACAGTAAGGACGTACTTCTCCAGGGTGGGGTCCCCCAGGCGCTTCTCCCGCTTGCTACAAACCTGGGGAGGAGAGGCACAAACGTGGGGCAGTGCACATGGGGCCGGGGGGTGGGGGGCGCACCCCCGGCCGCCCTGGGGACTTACCCGAGCCATGTCCAGGGTGAAGTTCTCAAACAGGGTCCAGATGTGGTTGCTGGTGTAGATCTCCTTCATCTCCACCTCCGTGTCCACGTAGCAGTGGTTCACGAAGTTCACGTACGCCATCTTCACCTGGGCAGGGCCGGGAGGCGGGGACGCAGGGAGTGAGGTGAGGTCGGCCCCGGCCTGCCACGCTGCGCCCAAGGGCTCCACACCCTGTCTTCCTCCCTGCTGACCCCCCTTGGCCCCGTCACCAACCTTCTCTGCACGCCTGCCCCGCCCCCGGCCCCCCGGGGCCCGCACCTCCGTAATGCAGTCCTCGTGCGTCACCACGGTCACCACGTCCTCCAGCGGCAGCAGGGAGGTGCACTTGATCTCCGTGTACACGTTCTTGCCCTCAGCACACGCGGCCAGCAGGTCCACCAGGGAGATGTGGTACATGAGGGGGCTGTGCTCCTCCACGCCATCGTGGGCAGCCTTCATCATGTCCAGCAGGTGAGCCAGCGAGGCCTTGTCATTGTAGAACACGACCACGTCGTCACCTGCGTTGGTCAGCTGCGGCGGGAGGTGGGCACACGTCACCCCCGTGGTTCAGCAGCCCTGGCCCCAGCCCTCTCATGGGCTCCGTGGGTGACTAGGCCCATGACCCCAGCTCTCACCCAGAAACTCCTCCCCTGCCCGAGGCTCTGGTGGATTTTTGTTTGTTTTTTTTTTGTTTTTCAAGGTAGGGTCTCACTCACTCACTAGTTCAGGCTGACCTGGAATTCACTATGTATTTTTTGTTTGTGTGTTTGTTTTTGGTTTTTCGAGGTAGGCTCTCACTCTAGCTCAGGCTGACCTGGAATTCACTATGTAGTCTCAGGGTGGCCTTAAACTCACAGCAATCCTTCTACCTGTGCCTCCTAAGTGCTGGGATTAAATGCATACGCCACCACGCCCAGCTCTGATGGATTTTTTGGTTTGTTTGTTTAGTATGGTGTTTTTCCCTTCGCTGGGGTCAATGTGCGTGTGGACATGTACAGAGCACAGACAGCATGCGATGCCCTGTGTGTAGTGTCCGCACACGCGGGCATGCACAGGGGCAGAGAACACCAGGCGTCCTCCTCCACCGTCTGCCCACGTCCCTCTGCTGTTTCCGCTACTTTTTCAGTCAGCGAGCCCTAGTGAGTCTCTGTGCTCTACCTCACAAAGAACTGGGGTTACAGGTGTCACCCAGCTACTTACAAGATTGCTGGTGGAACTGAACTCAGCGATCTCAGGTCCTTTTGCCCACTGAGCTATGTCCTAGCCCTGGCTTGGATTTTTTGGACCCAGGTCTCATGAATCAGGCCCCAGTTGAGCTCAAATTCAATATGCATCCAAGGATGACCTTGAACTCCTGACCTCCTGCCTCCACCTCCCAAGTGCCAGGATCCCAGACTTGCCCCGCCATGCCTGGCTTTTTTGGATATTTTGAGACTTGGCCTGGGACTCACTACGTAGCTCAGGGTGGCTTTAAAACTTGTGGTACTTTAATCCCAGCACTCGGGAGGCAGAGGTAGGAGGATCGCCATGAGTTTGAGGCCAGCCTGAGACTACATAGTGAATTCCAGGCCAGCCTGAGCTAGAGTGAGACCCTACCTCAAAAAACAAACAAAAAAACACAACTTGTGGTGGTCTTCCTTATAGGTGTCATCCAGCACACCGCTCCTTTCCAGAGCTGCGGTGTTGTGGCGGTCCCAAGCTGACGTGTCAGGCCCTCTGCCATCAGACACCCAGTCCTGTCCCTAGACAGTGTCCCTAGTCCCCTGGCCTCCACCGTGTGTACTGAATCCTCAAGGCTCACACTACCTCTCTCTCCTTCACAGTGAGCCAACAATAGTAGTTAACAGGGCCCAGTGTCCCATGCCTTGCTACACTGTCCCCAATATCACTCAAGCGATTGTTCCCGTCCTCCTTCGCCCCACCCCGAGATGCCACAGACAACCTGACCGCGGGATTGAGGTTTAGATGTCACCTCCGTGCCTCCAGCCAAAAGCCCGCGTGTGGCTGCACTGTGGCCCGGGCGCAGCGGCTCGCAGCCTGACTTCTACTGGACTGACTGGCCATACTTCTCCCTCCCCGCTCGAGTTCACTGTGGCACTCTGTAGCCCTGGCGCCCGCCCCGTGCCCGGCTGCCCTCACCTCAGTCATGACCATGTCCTGGCACTTCTTCACGTATTTGCCCTCGGCCTTGATGACGGTGTGCAGGAAGTCCAGGTACTGCACGTGGCGCCCGTGAGTGGCCAGTAGGTGCACGAAGTGCTGCAGCACGGGCTCGCTGATCTCGGAGCACAGCTGGTAGTTGTTGAGGAAGATATGCTGCATGGTCTCAGCCTCCAGGAGCTGCAGCGGGCAGGGCGGTCAGCGGAGGCCGCGGCCACCACCCCGGGCCCCCGGCCCAGGCCCACCGCGCGAGCGCCTCACCCCGGGCGTGAGGAAGAGCTGCAGGTGCTTGTGCAGCAGGGCCTGGTTGCCGGGGTTCCCCGCGCAGAACTTCTGCAGGAACTGGTGTGTGTAGCGCAGGATCTCCTGCATCTTGCTGTCGCCCTGAGCACAGAGGGGAGGCGAGCGCGCTGGGCCACCAGTGAGGGAGGCACCGGCCTGGCTGGGGCGGTCGCGACAAGGACAGGCTCACGACAAGGCCAGTCAAGTGACAGCTGGGCCTCCAGGCAGGGTGGCAAAGCGCAAGAGGTTGGAGTTGGGGACATGCGGCGGGGTCAGGGAAGCTGGGGTGATGTCACGGGCAAGAGTCAGGGTGAGAGGCTTGGGACTTATCAAGACCAGCCAAGGTGAGGGGCGGAGGCTCACAGGCTGCAGTGACCTCAGACTGGAGTCTTTGGGAAGGACAGGGTGGGGACGAAACTGCTGCTGATATCATGGGTCAGACTAGGGTCAAAAGTGGGTCAAGGGGTGCCGGGCGTGGTTGTGCACGCCTTTAATCCCAGCACTTGGGAGGCAGAGGTAGGAGGATTGCCATGAGTTCGAGGCCACCCTGAGACGACATAGTGAATTCCAGGTCAACCTGAACTAGAGTGAGACCCTACCTCGAAAAAAAAAAAAAAAAAAAAAGTGGGTCAAGGGGGCTGGAGAGATGGCTTAGTGGTTAAGACGCTTGCCTGCAAAGCCAAAGTACCCAGGTTCGATTCCCCACGACCCATGTAAGCCAGATGCACAAGACGGTGCATGCATCTGGAGTTCATTTGCAGTGGCTAGAAGCCCTGGCACATCCATTCTCTCTCTCTCTCCCTGCCTATTTCTATCACTCTCTCTCGCTCAAATAAATAGATAAATAAGTAAAAATATACATTTAGCAGGGCATGATGGCACATGACTTTAATCCCAGCACTCGGGAGGCAGGCAGAAGTAGGAGGATTACTGTGAGTTCAAGGCCACCCTGAAACTACATAATACATTCCAGGTCAGCCCAGACTACAGCAAGACCCTACTTGAAAAAAACAAAAAACAAACAAAAATATATATGTGTATGTGTGTATGTTTTTTAAAAAGTGGGTCAAGGTAAAGACCTAAGGGTTGAGGGTTGAAATGAACTGTGATTGATTATCGGGGCTCACCCAAAGGAGGGGAAGAAGACCAGATCAAATCAAACTCAAGGACTGGGGGATGTAGCTCAGTGGTAGAGAGCTCCTCTAAGATAGCATTTGAAAGGCTCTGGGTTCAATCCCCAGCACCATCACAAATTGAGAAAAGGGGGCTGGAGAGATGGCTTAGCGGTAACGGCGCTTGCCTGCAAAGCCTAAGGACTCATGTTTGAATCTCCGGGTCCCACATAGCCAGATGCACAGTGACGCAAGTGTGCACAAGGGGGCGCATGCATCTGGAGTTCGTTCACAGCGGCTAAAGGCCCTAGCACACCCATTCTCTCTCTCTCCATCTCTCTCTCTCCATCTCTCCCTCCAAATAAATAATAATAATAAATTGGAAAAAGCAAATTACAACAGATCAGATTCAGGGTGGATCTGAGTGGGAGATAGAAGGTCAAAGGCTAAAATGAAACCAAGACTTCATCAGACTCAGGATCAAGGGGTGAGGGGGCCCAGAGGGCTGAGGCTGGTCTGAGGGACAGGTGTGCAGCCTGGGCTGGGCCAGCTGCACCAGCGGGAGTCGGGGTGCGAGGCCCGGGTACCTTGTCGTAGGGGATCTGCAGCAGGTCCAGCATGACCTTGTGGGCGTCCATGTTCTTCAGCAGCCTCTGCTGTTTCTTCCTCATCTGCTCCCCAACCCCACACATCTTGTTCAGCCTCTCCAGGATCTGCGGGGAAGACAGGTGAGGCCCCAGTGCCCTGGGCCTTCTCCTCAGACTGCCCTCTGCCCTGCCCACCACAGCTACGCCCTGCTGAACACTGGAAGAGGAAGGGAGAAGGAGAGAGGGCTGCTCAATGGAACCATCCCAGCCAGCCCGGGATGCACTGAAACCTAATTCCACCCTGAAAAGTAAATACAACCAGCCTGGTATGGTGGCACACGCCTTTAATCCCAGCACTCGGAAGGCAGAGGTAGGAGAATCGTCATGAGTTTGAGGGCAGCCTGAGACTACATAGTGAATTCCAGGTCAGACTGAACTAGAATAAAACCCTACCTCAAAAAAAAAAAAAAAAAAAAAAAAAGCATGGCTGTGAAATGGAATTCCATTAAATGCCTTCAGCTTTAACTCCATCTGGACCTTGGCGGGGCCGTTTAGAACATGCCAGAAAAGCTGGGAGATGTCTAGTTAGAAGGCCAAGGGGGGAGGAGACGGAAGAGGCCACTCACGCCCTTGACGATCTGATAGTTTTCGCTGCTTTTCTCGCCTGGTGGCTGCAGAAAGCCTTCTTCATCCGAGGGCCGCTGGGGGCACAGAGAGGCTGGGGTCAGCCAGGCCCCATCTTTGCAGGGAGCCCCATCCTGCTCTGGGTATCACGGCTCACCTCCTTCTTGTCCTTGGTGGTGCCCGCCTCCCCTTCCTCGCCCTTGCCGCCACCCTTCTTGTCCACCCACAGCTCCGACTTCTCCACCATGGTCCGCAGCCGGTCCAGCTCTGACTTGATGACCTTGTAGTTCTCCACGTCCTGGGCCGAGATCAGTAGCTGGACCTGAAGGGGGGGGAGAGGCCTGGCTTGTGGGATGTGCAGCCCCAGACCCATGGCGACCTAGGGGACTGCCAGTGCCTTCTCTAGACCAAGACGCCTGCCCCTGAGTGTCACCGCACCTCCACCTGTTCCTCAGTATTTACAGCCTTGCTCTAATGCCACAGGCTTCCCTGACCTCCCCGCTGTGAGCTGACATCTGACCTGGCAGCAATCACCCTGACCCGGGCCACTCTGATGCCAGACAGGCGGGAGAGAGCACCTTGTGGCCGCTGAGCCTGGCTGAAGGTGGGAGCTGAACTCTGAGGTCCAGGACCCACATGCGAGCTCGCCCCCTTCACCCCGGGCCTTGGCTTCGATGGCCACCTCTCAAACGAGACAGACAACAGAAGCACCATGCCACAGTGTCAGAGAACGGGCGGGGGAGGATTCCAGGACCCGGTACATGGAGCCCACTTGCTAAATGCCAGCCCTGATGAGCCAGCTCCCACAAGGGAGCTGCTGAGAGCATGCGATGTCACAGTGACAGACGCCAGGCTCCCGGCGGGGCTCCCTGCATTCCAGGCCCAGCTTGGAACACTCAGCCCAGGTGTAACAGAGCGTCTGCTCTCACGTGCTGTCCTGCTCTGTGCTCCCCTGGATGGAGCGCTCCGGGCTGGAAGCCCTGCTGTGAATCCCAGTGCCCTGGGCAGGCTTAAGGCCAGAGCCCCCGTCACCTGCTTGAAGGTGTGCATGGCCTCCTGGCGCTGGCTGAAGTGTTTGAAGAGCAGCTGCAGGGCGCCCGAGACGAGCGGCGGGTAGTCGTGCATGGTCAGGTGCAGCAGCACGCGCAGGAACATGCGGCCGCCCTCGTCGTCCACCTCCAGCATGCTGCTGGTCTTCCTGTGGGCATGGGGAAGCGCCGGGCTGCGGCAAGGCCAGCTCGCTCTGCCAAGCAAGGGCCCCGGTACCATCTGTTCAAAGCACCAGCCCTTCCCTTCCTGTGTGCAAATGGCCATTGCCTTGAACCCCTCAGGGGACCCCGAGTGACCCGTGTCCTCTGGCTCCCACTTGCAGTGAACTCTACCAAGCACCTGACGCAGGGACCCTTCCTGTGGGGTCCACAGCTCCCCACTGTGGGGATGAGGAGCCGGTTACCTCTTTTATTTTTCCCCAATCTCCAGCTGAAATTCAGCCACAGTGACTTTGTCACCAGTAAAAGTTGTAGATGTTTTTCCATCACCTCAGAGTTGTTAACAGATCTTGTGAAATACCATTTACATTCTTGGAGTCACAGTGCTAATTACACCCACCCATCAGGGCAGCCATTAGCAAATGTGCTAATAAAAAGACACATTCAGAGCCGGGACGTGGTCACACTTTTAATCCCAGCACTCAGGAGGTAGAGATAAGAGAATCATCACCATGAGTTCGAGGCCACCCTGACACTACAGAGTGAATTCCAGGTCAGCCAGGGCTAGAGTGAGACCCTGCCTCAGAAAAAAAAAAACCCACCAGACATACCCACGGCTGTCAAAGCTCCAGTTTTGTTTTGTTTTGTTTTGTTTTGTTTTTTATTATTTTTTTGTTCACTTTTATTTATTTATTTGAGAGAGAGAGAGAGAGAATGGGCGCGCCAGGGCTTCCAGACACTGCAAACAAACTCCAGACCCGGGCGCCCCCTTGTACATCTGGCTAACGTGGGTCCTAGGGAATCAAGCCTCGAACCGGGGTCCTTAGGCTTCACAGGCAAGTGCTCAACCGCTAAGCCATCTCTCCAGCCCAAAGCTCCAGTTTTGTTTCTCCAGAGTTCTGGTAACTGCATCTCAGCGCAGTTACCCTGTTACTTCTTTCTGTTGGTTTTCTGAGGTAGGGTCTCTCCCTAGCCCAGGCTGACCTGGAATTCACTCTGTAGTCCCAGACTGGCATCAAACTCACAGCAATCCTCCTACCTCTGCCTCCTGAGTGCTGGGATTAAAGGTGTGCGCCACCTTGCCCAGCCGCCTGACCCAAGCCCTGCTACACACACTCAGGGACAACAGTCCTAAGTGGAGACAAGAGACGGGCTAAGGTGACTGGAACCCAACCCTACCCTACACCAAGCATGTAGCCAGAGAGGGTCTTCAGGAGGACACAGTGGAGGGAATGGCCAGTCCCTAACACTAGGAAACCCAGACTGTCCCCAGGGAGGTATCAAGCCTGTGTCAGTATCACACCTCCTCCCCACCCGACCCCCACCTCAGCCCGGGCCTCACCCCACTCCAAACATGGCTTCCGCCTGTTCCCCAATGCGGTCCAGGTTCATGTTGGCAGCTGTGGGGAGCAAGAGAGCAAATGAGGCATGGGGCAGGTTCACCCCCAGGAAATGGGAGGACAAGAAGCTGGGCGTGGTGGCGCATGCCTTTAATCCCAGCACTGGGGAGGCAGAGGTAGGAGGATCGCCATGAGTTCGAGTCCACCCGAGACTACATAGTGAATTCCAGGTCAGCCTGAGCTAGAGCGAGATCCTATCTTGTAAAACCAAAACAATAAAATAAAAGGGGAGGACAAGAGAGCTCAGCAGCAGAGGAATCCCAAACCACCCCTCACTGTGCCAGCAGCCCCTTCCCTGTCTCCCTCCCTCCTCCAGGGAGCCATGTGACCCTCCCTGCATCTGGCTCAGCCCAGACTGTATAGGACCTGGGACGGCTCCTGGGTGACCTATGGGCTTCAGTTTCCCCACTTAGAAGTAGAGAAAGGTCCTTGCCCTTCCTCTCACTGTGGCAATGGAGAAGAAAGGCCTTTAGAGGGTGGGAAGCCAGAGGAAGGAGTTGGCCCTGAGGTGTCCTAGCAGACGGGAGGTGGCTCACTGTTGGAGTCGAAGGCGGGGGCTGTGCCATCTGCCCCACTGTCCTGCATGGGAAACACCTCCACAAACTCCTTCTTGAAGACGGACAGCAGGTAGGAGATGCGGTAGTCCAGGCGCACGTTGAGGATGAACTGCAGAAAGACAGACGGGGAGGACCGGTCTCCATCAGAAGGCTCTCCATGAGGGGAGACAGGACCCTGAATAGACTCCAACACTCAGCATTCAGGACACTCAGAGATGAGATGTCACGACAGTCATCCCCCCCCTCCTCCCCAGGGATGCCCAGCTCTTGACTCCACGAGGGAGGTCAGTGGCCCCTCTCAGCAGGGGACAAGTCCTCACCAGCCTGTCAGTCCTGTCCCCTGACTGGACACTGCCAGGGTAGAGAATGAAATGTGCCAGGTCAGCAGGCCAACCCCTCTCCTGGCCTGCTCAGAGGGGAGGGGAAACTGAGGCAGGATGATCTAGGGTTGGCAGGCACCTGTTTCTTTGTGCACACAAGGCCTCTAGCCACCCCTGCCCCCACCAGGACGCAAACACATATAAACCAGAAGCCCCTCCTCAGACTCCCCTGGCCTGACGGATCACATGTAGTGGTCACGGCACTACCCTCGTGTCCTCTGGTGACCCCAAGGGTCCCATCTCCTCTCAGGCCCTCCCGGGGAGTGTGCAGACATAGCAGGTCTGAGTGGGGACTGAGTGTCCAGGTGCTGCTGGCCCAAGGACCACACCCTGAGACCACACTGAGCCAGGCTGCCAGGAACCTGAGGGCTTCACCCTGCCCACCTCCCCCGGCCCCAGGCCCACCCACCTGCAGGATCTCCAGGATCTTCAACTTGGTCTCCATCACCACTATGTCCTCGTTCTCCTCAAACTTGCTCCTGTCCAGCGGCTCGGGGGTTCCTGCGCCGGCAGGCAGGCTGGGGGCCCCAAAGACAGACTGCTTGCGGCTCAGCACCATGGTGGACATCATGTGGCCCACGCCCTGGATGGAGCGGCGAACGTTCTTGCCTGTGGGTCACAGATAGAGGTCATGAGGGACACAGGAGGAGGCCACAGTCTCATGGGGGAGGCTGAGCATGCGCTCTATGACAGCTGTAGAGCAACGGCCAGGGAAGGGAAGAGCCTAGCCCAGAAAGGCTTCCTGGGCGAGGAGGGCTTTAAGTCGAGTCTGGGAAAAGGAGGGCCAAGGCAAAGATGAGCGGCGTGGGGCGGACTCGCGAATTTCCCACAGGAAACCAAGGGTGAGACAGAGCGGGAGGGGCTGGGGGGACAGTGTGGGGCGTGCTGAGGCCCAGGGACCGGACCCTCATTCGGTCTGGAGCGTCTGGGCGGTCAGGAGACAGGCAGCCCCCTTCCTCCCCACGCCCACTGCTGCACACAGGGTCCTCCTCCCAGCATGCACCTGCCTCAAGACCCAGCCAGACCCCAGAGCCTCCGGAGCACCTAGGCAAACGACCCCTTGGGTCCCTGCCCAGGCTGGAAGGGGCTGGCGCGCATGATGCCCCTTGGTTGGCAAGGCCAGGAGGCAGGGGGCACCGAGGGTACTGGGAAGGAGCCGAGCCTCACCACCAGGCTCCTCGTAGGGCTGCAGCATGGCCGCGGGCGCCTGCACGCAGTCGATGATGCCCAGCAGGGTGCGTGTCAGCCGCAGAAGCTCGCTGAAGCTGTAGAAGCCGAAGTAGATGAGATTGTGCGCCAGGCTGACGACCTGCGGAGGGGCGGGGCCGAGTGAGGGTGGGCGGGGCTTGTGTCTGTGGGGGCGTGGCTTGGTGGAGGTAGGTCCAAGGAAAGTCAGGGCCAAGGGGTGCGATGGTGGCAGGGTTCCTCTCGGAGGGTGGAAAGGGCAGGGCCGTGGCTGGGGCCAGTGGGTCAGAGCCAGGCAGCCCTCTCCCAGGCATCAGAGCAGAAGCCTTCCACTGGGCACACTCCATCATCAATGTGGTCCCTGGGCACTGGCTTGGGGACACCAGGAAGACAAGGCCAAGGAGCCCATAACCCAGCCCAGACTCAGACCCCAGGGAGGGGGCAAGTCAGAGGCCCCTGCTCCCCAGCCCTGGGCACCCAGGGCTCACCTCGAAGGTGAGCTTGTTCTTCTCCTCGTTGGCGAAGGGCACAGCCTCGCTGACCACGTTGTTCAGGTAATCCTCCACAAACTCCATGGTGCTGGCAAACTTGTTCTTCTTGTCGTCTCGGGAGGCGTTGAGGTTGGAATCGTAGCTGGGGGTGGAGGCGGGTGTGAGGCAGGAGGGTGCCCGGGGCCCGCTCTGCCCCCGGCCCCCCGCGGAGCCGCCCTCCGCCCAGCCTCTCACTCCTTGATGGTGATGGCCGTGGGGATCTCGGTCCAGAGGCGGGCGAACTTGACGGGCGTGACGAGCTCCTGCGGGTCCCGGTCCACGTGCACGTGCAGCATCAGGTGGCAGAAGGAGGCGCGCAGGTCGAAGGGGAGCATCTCGTCGGCCATGCACAGGAACAGCAGGTCCACTCCCAGCTGCTGCGAGATCTCGTCGATGGCCAGGTACTGGCGGTCCAGACACATGCGGGCAAACAGCTTCAGCTGGTACCTGCAGGAGGCAGGGGGTCAGGACAGGGTAGCGCAGGCAGGGGCTGCAACTGCCCTGGCCTTGGTGAGGACCCCAGGAACTAGCAGAGGACGGGGTGTTCACAGAAAGGACACAGTGGACGCATGAGAGGCATTCACAGGTTCCCCCAGCTGGCGAAGGAGGGGAAACATTTTCTGGCTCTGCCAGGACAGGGTCTTACAGGAAGCGGGTAGTTGAGAGCTGAGAGAGGGCAGAAGAGCAAGGTGGCAAAAACTTGCTGGGGGCAGGCGTGCAACTCGGGAGAGAGAAAGGGGGGCTCCTCCACAGCATGATGTCATGCCTCTGCCTCCTCCACGGATCTCACTACCACCCAGGGCCCTGGAGCCAACCAGCCTGCGTGTGAACCACGGCTCAGCACTTAGAGCTGTGTAACTCTCCTTCACCTCTCAGTGCTTCCGGTTCCCAACTTTACAAGGGGCCAAACAGTGTGTGGCACAAATGAGTGACGGGGTGAAAGGACCCAGGAGCGCCTGGGCCACAGCGTACAGTTAGCAAGGGTCTTCTATGTCACTCTTTGAAAGACACACCTGGACATGGGGTGGTGGCTCATGCTTGTACTCCCAGCACTTGGGAAGCTGAGGCAGGAGGACTGCTGCCAAGCTCAAAGCCAGCCTGGGCACAGTGAGCTCCAGGCCAGCCTGTGCTACAGGGTGAGACCTGTCTCAAAGCACAAAACCAGGGCTGGAGACGCAGCTTGGTCGTAGAGCGCTGGCCTGGCCTGGCGAGGCCCTGAGCTTGCTCTCTGAGCCTGCATAAACCACGGGGCACGCCTCCATACCAGCCTTCAGGAGGAGGGTCAGAGGCTCGGTCTCCTTGAATTCACAGTACGTGGCTACACAACACCTCGTGTCAAAACAAACCAAAAACTAATTATTTTAAACAAATAAAAAAAGCCAGGCGTGGTGGCTCATGCCTTTAATCCCAGCACTTGGGAGGCAGAGGTAGGAGGACTGCCATGAGTTCAAGGCCACCCTGAGACTACATTGTGAATTCCAGGTCAGCCTGAGCTAGAGCGAGACCCTATCTCAGAAAACCAAAATAATAATAATAATAATAATTAATTAATTAATTAATTAATTTTTTAAAATTGGAAAAAAGAGATGGAAGCCGGGCGTGATGGTGCATGCCTTTAATCCCAGCACTTGGGAGGCAGAGGTAGGAAGATCACTGTGAGTTTGAGGCCATCCTGAGACTACATAGTGAATTCCAGGTCAGCCTGAGCTACAGTGAGACCCTACCTCAAAAAACAAACAAAAAATAAAAATAAAAAAACAAGATGGACATGGTGTCTCCTGCCTGTAATGCCAGCAATCGAGAGGCAGAGGCAGGTGGATCTTTGTGAGTTCAACCAAGGCCAGCTTGGTTTAACACAATGAGAGCCTATCTCACAAAATAAATGGGGAGCTGGGGAGATGGCCCAGCCAGTAAGAGCACTTACTTCACAAGTATGAGGACCTTTTTTTTTTTTAAAATATTTTTTTTTTGTTTATTTTATTTATTTGAGAGCGACAGAGAGAGAAAGAGGCAGATAGAGAGAGGGAGAGAGAATGGGCGTGCCAGGGCCTCCAGCCACTGCAAACAAACTCCAGACGCGTGCGCCCCCTTGTGCATCTGGCTAACGTGGGACCTGGGGAATCGAGCCTCGAACCGGCGTCCTTAGGCTTCACAGGCAAGCGCTTAACCGCTAAGCCACCTCTCCAGCCCAAGTATGAGGACCTTAATGTGTTCCCCAGCACCCACTTACAAAGCCAGACATGGCCGTGCACCCATGTCTGTAACCCCAGCACTGAGGGAGGCAGAGACAGGAGGATCACTGGGGATTGCCGGCCAACCAATGTAACAAAAAACCAGCCACGGCAAGCTCCAGGTACAGTGAGAGACCGCCTCAGGGGAGGAAGGTGAAGAGCGATGGAGGAGGACACCCGAAGTCCTCCCGTGACCACTGCAACCATGAGCCTGGGCACACACGTGCATACAACACACATAACACACAAAGCAACTACAGACAACTGCAAAAATAAATGAGAAGACCTCAAAAATGCATCTGCCTTTGAATCATCTATTGCTCCTGTAAGCAACTCCTCACCCAAATAAACTCATTAGTTCACCGAAAAAGAACAAATAGAAAACCTGTCTGGAGACCAGTGAGCCCATGAGGTTTCCTCACGGCCTGACCACGGTGCTGCGCCTGGGCCTCGGGCCACCCAGCTCACTACACAGACGGAGGGAGGCTTCAACAAGGCTGGACGGGAAGGGCAGGGATGCCCAGTTCCTGCTTAGGCTGGGGGCCCCCCGATGGCGCACAGGGCAGGGGTGGGGTGGGCACCTGTAGTAGCTGAGCACGTTCTCGTCATGCGCGTTGCCAGCCCGCGCCTCCTGGGCCAGCTGCCTCACGCTCTTCTCGTGGTGCTCATTATTCCGGTCTGTCCACGTGAGCCACACTTCCTCCTCGGAGTACTCGATGGTCAGGTACTCGTGGGACTGGGCCATCTCCTTCACGGGCCGCAGCCTAGAGACAACAGCACGGTCACGGTCATGGGGGACGCCCTAGCCACCCAAAGTCAGGATCCTGAGTGGGTTGAGAGCAGCCCAGGTGCCCATGCAGCCTCTGCACCCACATCGTCTCAGAATAGGGCTCAAGGCTCACCTCCTAAGTGCCCTTCCACCCCGTATATACAGTGCCAGGCCTGGTGGGCACTGGGCTGAGATATGCTGAGAACAAGAGCACTGGTTCTAGCCTGAGCCCAGCGGGCTGAGCTCTGAGGTTGCTGGGGCTCCGGGCGAGCAGGCCGTGGCTGGGGACAGGGAAGCCACTCACTCGGTCTGGATGAGAATGTCACTGTTCTTGGGGTCCAGTACACACTTGCAGATGAGCTCCTGGGTGACGGGGATGGCGATGTGGTTGGATACGCACAGGTCGGAGAGGTAGTCCAGGAACCTGGGTGGGGATAGAGGGGCGGGGTGGGCTCAGGCCATCTTGCAGGAAGAAAGCCTGTCCCAATCCTGGCTGGAGTTGAGCTGCCCTGCACACCCCCAACCAGGGGTTGGAACAGAGTGGGACAGGCTCCCAACCGCCCAAGGAAAGCCAACCTCCACCATTTCCCTGGGGTCAGGGGTCCGCGACAGGCACTAGGCCTGAGCGATACTGAAAACGTTTGACAACTGCCTCACGCAGGGGCGGACTGGGTCATGGGAGGAGCCCAGAGGGGCCCCGGGGACGGCACGGAACCCAGGGCGCGAGGCGTTTCACCCGCGTGGAGGAGGCCGAGCAGGGCCGGCGGCGGCTCACCTGGGCTCCCGGTTCTTGCGCACGAGGCTGACGAAGGTCTCCACCTCGGTCTTGGTGATGTGCTTCTCCAGCAGCTTGCGGTTGTTGTGCAGCAGTGCCGTGATGGTGTCCTCGGCCAGGATGTCGTAGCCAATCTGAGACTGCATCATGCCGAACTGCTTGGCGATGTGCTCCTGGGGGCAGACGGTCAGGGGTCGTGGGAGCCACAGACAAGGCCCAGAGCCCCCACTCTGCCCTAGACCCCAAGCCAGGGCCCGAGCACAGATGGGGACCGCAGGCCAGGCGTGAAGGTAACTAACTCAAAGCAGCACGGACACCTGGCATCTCTGCCCTTGCCCTGTGTCCTGACTGCCTCTCTAATCCATCTTCTCCTTCGGGGCAGAGATGAATCGTGGTCCTTAGTCTTTCCTTTGGGGTCCAGGAACAACATGGTTGATCCACAGACATCTCTGTGGCCAGACTGAAACCATCCTGAAGCAGTAACAGGGAGCCTACAAGTCAGCTCACCCCCAAGATGACGCAGGTTCCATCTACACCCTGGGCCGCTCATCTCGCAGAACCAAGACTGGTCCCTCCCGTGATAAACACATTAGCCATTTGTTGCAGGAGCTGAGCTGAGACGGTGCCGGGCCAGGCCACACCTGGGCCAGAGCTGCTTCCCCTCCTGCCCTGCCTGTTTCTCCTCTGAACTGAAAGCTCACGTCGGTATCCAGAGATGGACTCGGGGCCATTGAGCCCCTTGATCTAGCTCTCTTCCCACCGGGACCACACTGGATAAGCCTCTCTGTTTTTCACCATTACTTGTCTCTTTAACTGGCGTAACAGGACATATGGCCAAGCCTGGCTTGCTGGAGCAGCCAAAGCCCAGCTTTTACCATAAAAACTCTGGTTACACCTTTGGCGAGCCAGGCAGTAGGAGTCTGAGCCAGAGCAAAGGGCCAAAGTGAAGGCAGAGACGCCAGACTTTTTCCTACTTTCAATTACTTTTGGTCGGTTTGGCCCATGTGAGGAGCTGATACTTTTTAATAAAAATAAGCTTCAAAGTGCCTGTTTGGGGCAGAGGTGTGGAAGAGGAAGCCAGCCGGGGCAGAAGGTGGCTTTAGGTTATGGTCACGGAGCCTGTGGTCTGATCTATGTAACAAGATCAGCGGCTACACAGCCCCTGGGCCTCGATTAGAGTGGCTAGTGGAACCTTTGCTCAAAACTGAAGACTTCTAAGATGGCAACAGCAAAGCACTGCGCCCAGGGCAGGCCGAGGCCGGGCACCTGACACCCGGGGAAGCCAGCCCTGGTGTAGGTGGCCCCTGTACCCAGGGACACCAGTGCCCGGCGCACGGCCTGTGCATGCGGAGAGACACCTGCTGGGGAGTGCCCGGGGCACGGGCGCCACCTGGTTCTTGCGGTAGTCCTCCTGCGAGTGGCGCAGCACGCGGTAGCACAGGCGGAACATGTGCTGGTAGGGGGCATTCTTCTGGTCCGACAGCTCCTCCAGACGCACCAGCGGGCCCTCTCCCCCCTTATCACGGAACGGAGCCTTCAGGATGCCGAAGATCTGGGGAACACAGAGGGTGAGGAGGTCCTCTCCCATCCTGCCTGAGCCCCTCATCATCCCAGGAAGCCTGACCCCTGGCTGGCTCGGCTCCAAAGCTCCCCTCCATGTTAGCCCCACGTGACTTTCTCAGATGACCCACGATGACCCCGGCCTGCCCATCAGCACCCTAACTTCACCCTGACTGTCCTGCTGCTGGTCAGAAACCAGATGTGGACCTAAGCCCACCTCTCCTCCCAAGAAGAAAATTAAACAGTTATAAAGCTGTAAAGGAAGGCCGGGCGTGGCGGCACACGCCTTCAATCCCAGCACTCTAGAAGCAGAGGCAGGAGGATCACCGTGAGTTTGAGGCTACCCTGAGACTACATGGTGAATTCTAGGTCAGCCTGGGCTGGGCGAGAGTAGACCCTACCTGGAAAAAAAAAAGTAAAATGGCTGGAGAGACAGCCTTGCAGTTAACTTGCTTGCCTGCGAAGCCTAAGGACCCAGGTTTGATTGCCCACCACAAGTAAGCCAGATGCACAAGGTGGAGCATGTGTCTGGAGTTCGTCTGCAGTGGCTAGAGGCCCTGGAGTACCCATTCTTTCTCTTTCTGCCTCTCTCTCTCAAATAAATAAAGAAAAATAAAAATGTAAAGGCTGGAGAGATGGTGTAGCAGTTAAAAGTACTTGTGCCAGGGCTAGAGAGATGGATTAGCAGCTAAGGTGAATGCCTGCAAAGCCTAAGGACCCAGGTTCAATTCTCCAGGTCCCATGTAAGCCACATGCACATGGTGGCACATGCATCTGGAGTTCATTTGCAGTGGCTAAAGGCCCTAGTGCACCCATTCTCTCTCTCTCTCCTCCCTTCTGTCTCTAATAAATAAATAAAATCTTTTTTTTTAAGTGCCAGGTGTGGTGGTGCACGCATTTAATCCCAGTACTCAGGGGGCAGAAGTAGGAGGATTGCTGTGATTTCGAGGCCAGCCTAAGACTACATAGTGAATACCAGGTCAGCCTGGGCCAGAGTAAGATCCCACCTTGAAAAATAAAAAACAAAACGAAATAAGTGATTGCTTGCAAAGCCTGATGGCCCAGGTTCGAGTCCCCAATACCCACGTAAAGCCAGATGCACAAAATGGCACATGCATCAGGAGTTTGTGTGCAGTAGCAGAAGGCCCTGGTACACCCATATTCATTTTCATTTTATCTCTCTCTCTTTCTCATAAATAAAAATATATTCTTTTAAATGTAAGAAGTCCTGCCAGGCATAGTGGCACACACCTTTAATCCTAGCACCCAAGAGGCTGAGGTAGGAGGATTGCTGTGAGTTCGAGCCCAGCCTAAAGCTATACAGTAAATTCCAGGTCAGACTGGGCTAGAGTGAAACCCTACCTAAAAAAAAAAAAAAAAAAAAAAAAAAAAGCTACTGAAGGGATGAAAAACTTCTAGGACAGAAATGAAAAAGGCATATCAGCTGAATAGAAGGAAGAAAAAACAAAAGCCCTTACTTGGATCCTGGTTAAAACAAAAGGCATGGCTGGGGAAGTGGCCATCACTCTACCACTGAGTCCGCATCTACACCAGTCCTCTCCCACCGAGCTGTGGCCCACCCAGCACTGTGCGGGCATCCCACCACTGCAGACCATGGTCCCCGTGGGCACAGACACCTGCTTCAGAATGTTCTGCTCCCTCATCAGTTTCTGCCGCTCACGGTTGGGCTTGGTGACCATGACGTCCAGGACGTTCTGCCCGTTGTTGGGGACATCGCTGACAAAAAACACCAATTCCTCCAGCAGCTGGATGACAAACCTGCACGAAGGGACATGGGGGATGACACGGGCGCCATGCCAAGCCTGGGCTGCTCCTCTAGGACCCACCCAGCACATTTTCCCCACGGGTGGACAGCCCTTCCCAAAGCGGGGCACTCACAGAACCCTCGTGCCCAGTATCACAGCCACTGTCACCTGCCTCCCAGGCTGTACCCTCACCTGCCCTCAGAACACACCCCACACCCCAAACTCCCAAACTGCCAGGGGTTTACATATATATAATTTATTTATTTGGGAGAAAGAGGAAGAGGCAGAGAGAAAGAGACAATGGGCGCACCAGGGCCACTAGCCACTGCAAATGAAGTCCAGACGCATGTGGCCCCCCGCCTTGTGCACCTGGCTTACGTGAGTCCTAGAGAATCGAACCGGGGTCCTTAGGCTTCGCAGGCAAACGCCTTAACTGCTAAGCCATTTCCCCAGCCCTGCCAGAAGTTTATTAGACTCAGAATACTCTAGCCAAATAAAGAGGTGCACTGGTCACACACCCCTAATCCCAGCACTCAGAGGGCCAAGATAGGAGGAACTCTGTGAGTCTGAGGCCAACCTGAGACTACACAGTGAACTCCAGGTCAGCCTGAGCTAGAGTGAGACCCAACGTACAAAAACAAAAACAACAACAACAAAAAAAAAAAGGCTGGAGAGATGGCTTAGCAGTTAAAGTGGCACACATGTCTGCAGTTCATTTGCAGTGGCTAAGGCCCTGGTGCACCAATTCTCTCTCCCTCATAAAAAATAAAATAAAATGAAGAAGCGCAGGGCAGGGACAAGGTGGCCTTCTTGGTCTGAAGGGATCCACACTGCACGCTGACACCTGTGTGTCCTGGGCGTGCCGTCGGCTCACTCTGAGCCTCACTCGGTACCATTAGCAGTGACACAGGATGACTGATGGAGGACGTGCGCAGTGAGGCAGGCTCCCCACCCCCGACCCATCTGCGTGCTGTCTGCTCTCTGAAGTCCAGCCGACTGCCCCCCTGGCCCTCGCGGTCCCCACGGCCCACGCGCGGTCCCCGGCACCCACTTGCGGTCGTTCTGGCTGATGAAGCCCTCATTGAGCTTCTCCACAGCACTGGCCAGCATGGAGCTGGCATCATTGGCATAGTCCAGATCGCGGATCTCAGACACCGGCACCGACACGATGGCAAAGGCCTCTTTGTCCTCCTTGGTGGGGCAGGTCCCGAGCTACAGAGACAGGGGTGAGCAGGGTGGCAGGGACGGGGTCTGACCCCGGCCCCACCGGCACACCCAGGGCCTCCCGCACCATGAGCCGTATGGGCCTCTCCTCCTCCACGTCGATGGGCACGTTGGTGCTCTGGATCCAGGTGTTTGTGCACAGGTGGCGCAGGCGCACGTAAGAGTTCCTGCGGGCAGGGAGGACGGGGGGGGGGGGCGTTGGGGGGCATGGAGCACACCGTACTCTTCACACATGCTCACTATCTGCTCGGTGCCCTCCGCAACGTACTCTTCTTCCCCAGTCTCCACACCTTGACCGTGTGGGACCCTCAGGAGGCCCCCAAGGCCGGGGGAGGGGACCTGTTCCTGCTGCTGGACTCAGGTCTACAGGCCCAGTGCAGCCCCAAACCAAAGCTCGCCGGTCCTCAACACAGAACCAGAATCGATCTGGACAGACAAGGAGATACATGCATCCCACTCAACGTCATCATGCATGCGTCACAGAAGCTCTCCCGTCTGACTGTGAAAGCCAAGGTCAGCTTTCTGAGATGAAAAATAGAAGTACGGGCTGGAGCGATGGCTTAGCGGTTGAGCACTTGCCTGTGAAGCCTATGGACCCCGGTTCAAGGCTCGATCCCCCAGGACCCACGTTAGCCAGATGCACAAGGGGGCGCATGTGTCTGGAGTTCGTTTGCAGTGGCTGGAGGCCCTGGTGCGCCCATTCTCTCGCTCTATCTGCCTCTTTCTCTCTGTCTATTGCTCTCAAATAAATAAATACATAAAAATATTTAAAAAAAAAAAGCAGAAGTACACCTGAGTCCCAAGTTTTAGATGAGAGACACTGGACCAAATGGAGACCCCATTAGTTCTCCCAGCGGCCCTAGTGACAGGAACACTGGATAGCCCCACTCTACACTTGGGAAGACAAAGGCAGAGTGACCAGGCAGCTGCCTGAGGTCACACAGCTAGGACTCACTCGGGCCTGGATTGACACTTGGGAGGTTTCTCAATGTGTGGCAGGGTTGGCAGGACCACGCAGACAAGGGAGCCCAGCTTCTCCAGCTTGGGCCCTCCAGCCCCCAGCTGGACTGGGCGGGCAGCCACGGAGTTTCAGGACAGAGACAGCATTTTGATAACATAAGGGTCACAGGAGGCACCCAGGGGTGTAGCACCCAGGGTGCCCTCAAGCCAGCCACCCACAGATCTCAGAGCTACGTCCCAGAGGAGAAGGACCTGCAGGGTCCCAGAAACCAAAGGACTTCAGGACAGAGGACCCAGGACGCACAGGGAGTCTGCGACAGGATGGCCCTGTTTGCCCACAGACACGTGGCAGACACCTACCGGGGCACAAAGGAGTCGGTTTTCTGCAGTGTGGTGGGGTCCAGCTCAAAGAGAGAGGCGATGTCATTGCCATGGGGCACAGCCACCAGGCGGTATTTGATCTTGTCCCCAGCGTTCCTGCGGCCCATGCGGCCCTGGGCCCCCTGGAACAAGGATCCCCCATCAGGCAGGACCCTCCATCCTCCTCTCTGAATCCATCCACCTAAGGACCTTTCGCCTCCAACCCACCCCTGTGTTTCTGGGCCTGCCTGCCCCTCCCCCCAGGTCCCTCACCGTTCCTGCTGCCTTGGGGTCCGAAGCATCGCCTTTGTAGCTGGGATTTTCCTGGACAGAGATACAAGGTGGGGAAAGGGCTACTGGTCACTAAGCCCTGGCCACACAACCCTACCCCAACGCAAGCTCGCCCTCAAGCGGTCCTGGGTCTGGGCAGGCAGCTGTCACCCTCCCAGAGTGCTCCTCCAAGCCCCAGAGTCCAGGCGATTCCTGGGGGAGCCACCCACGGGAACTCTTCACGGCCCCTCTCCACAGGCACACATCTCTGTGTCCCCCGCACACGTAAGGTACGAGCACCCACATTCATGCCAGAGCTCCCGGCACACCCTCCGTCTTCCTCTCACCTCAGCAGCCAGATAGTTGCCCGTGGCCAGGTGCTTGAACCGGTACAGGCCGTTCCAGTGGCCGGCTCCTCCCCGGCAGGGGTCGTGGTGGACCACCTGCGGGTGTGCAAGGGTGAGAGGCGAGAAGGAAGGATGGCCTGGGAAGAGAGGCTCAGATCCCCAGACCCTGGGCTCTCCCCAGCTTCAGCAGGCCCACGGCCCCTCCTGCGGTATGCGGGGAGGATGGCGTCCCCAGTGTCAGGCTCTGACCTCCACTTCCCAGAGGGCGTTGGAGCTCGTGGCAGAGGTGGCAGACTGGCGCAGCGTGGTACGCAGGAACACCTGAAGTTTGCCCTTGTACTCGTCGCACGTCAGGAACTTCTCCTGCTCCGCATGGAACAGTCGCACCACATCTCCCTGAAGGGGAGGGTGACACCTTCAGGCTCAGGAATCCCATGTGGGGCCCCGGCCCTCAGATGCAGCCTCTTGTTCCTTCCAGGGATGGCAAGCAGAGAGGGAGATGCCCAAGGCACAGGGTGGCCAGAGCACAACCAGCCCAGAAAGGTTAAGCTCTGAACCCACAGCCGAGCCCGGAGTCCCATGTTCAAGCCCATCTGGTACTGCTGCCCCTCTGGTACCTTCAGACCACTGTAATGGTTATCTCAAGTCACTCTCCCCAGGAAGGCAGCCCCCCCCCCCACGGCTTCCCAGCCCCATTCCACCTGGTCACCAGCAGCCCACACCCATGTCCTTTATTCCCCTGCAGCCCAGGCTGCAACTGGTTCACTTTTGGGCCTTAGATACAAAGACAGAGCTTGGATCATCTCCAAGGACCTTTTACAAGCCACCAGGGACGGGCCTGATTCCTTAATGTATCTAAGCCTTGGGTGTCTCTTCTGTAAAATTTTGAGTCAAGAAGCACCAGATGGGCTAGAGAGATGGCTTAGTGCTTAAGGTGCTTGCCTGCGAAACCTAAGGACCCAGGTTTGATTCCCCAGGACCCACATAAGCCAGATGCACAAGGTGGCGCATATGTCTGGAGTTCATTTGCAGCAGTTAAAGGCGCTGGCGTGACCATTCTCTCTATCTGCCTCTCTCTCTCTCTCTCTCTCTCTCTCTCTCTCTCTCTTTCTTAAATAATAAAATAAAATAAAATAGGAGCACATTGCCATTGCCAGGCCATTGGCAACTCGTAGAGCCGGGTGTGATGGTGCATACCTTTAACTCCAGTGCTCAAGAGGCTGAGGAAGGAGGATCACTGTGAGTTTGAGGGCAGCCTGGGCTAGAACAAAACCCTATCTTGGGGGGAAAAAAAAGAAAAAAAGAGGAAGAGGAGAAGGAGGAGGAGGAGGAGGAGGGGGCAGAAGATGGAGGAGGAAGAGAAGAAGAAAATTACAAAAGCAGTGGGCACAAAGAAAGCAAGTATTCTGCCAAGGGTCAGCAGTCAGCAGCCAATGGGATGTGAGGCCCCGCCTCAGTTCCGGGCCCTCACCGTAGTCCTTCCTGCACACTTCCTCCCGCTGCGACCCTGCCATGCAGCGTGCTCCCAGAACACAGCTGCCACTCCTGTCACAGTCACTGACAGCGCTATCTGCCTTCTCTACGCAGAAGCCACCCCTAGACGCAGAGTTCAGCAGACGCCCGTGGGGAGGAGGCGGCGGACGCGTGAACGAATAACGTCTACATAGACCGAGTCAGTCACTATGGCAGAACTCAGAGACACTGTGAGGCCAGGACAGAGCGAGGCACAAAGGGTGCACTTCATGAGACCTGGACTCTAACCACCGCACCTAACAGCCTCAGAGGAGCAGCACACGCTGCTTGGCTCCAAGTGCTGTCCAGTTGGGGTGGGACGGGTCATGTTGTGACAAGGGTGTACGGGCTGGGCTTTGATGTGTGGGCAGTGCAGACTCAAGGGACAGAGACAGAAGTCTTTGGGAAGCCCAGGTGAATGGGGACAGGCCGGAAGGGTAAGAAGGGTAGGGGCTGGGCTGGAGAGATGGCTTACTGGTTAAGGCACTTGCCTGCAAAGCCAAAGGACCTTGGTTCGACTCTCCAGGACCCACGTAAGCCAGATGCACACGGTGGCGCATGTGTCTGGAGTTTGTTTGCAGTGGCTGGAGGCCCTGGCATGCCCATTCTCTCTTGTCTCTCTCTCTCTCTCCCCCCTTTCCCTCTCTCAAAAATAAATAAAATGAAATTTATTTTTAAAAAGAAGAGTAGGGGGCTAGAGATATGGCTTAGCGGTTAAGCGCTTGCCTGTGAAGCCTAAGGACCCTGGTTCGAGGCTCGATTCCCCAGAACCCACGTTAGCCAGATGCACAAGGGGGCACACACGTCTGGAGTTCGTTTGCAGTGGCTGGAAGCCCTGTCACGCCCATTCTCTCTCTGCCTCTTTCTCTCTCTGTCTGTCACTATTAAATAAATAAATAAATAAATAAAAAGAAGGGTAGGGGCTGAGGCAGCCTGGAGGGTGGCAGAAGGTCTAACAACGAAGCCTGGCAGGAGGAGGGCAAAGGTGCCCTTGGGGACTCACGAGCAGAGGAGGAGGTGCAGGGGGCAGGACGGCTTTCTTAGGATGGCTGCCCTCAGGCCCAGCATCCACACCAGGTCCCCAGCCTGTTCACCTAGCTGAGAAGAAGCCCCATGCTCTCTGTTGCTCTCCAAATCCGCCCCTCCATCAGACTGTCAGCATTTCCCAGGCCAGCTCCACCCCTGCAGCCCACTCCATAAGCCTGGATTTGAGGGCTTCTGGAACATTCTCTCCCTCCGCTTCAGTCTTCACTTCCCAGATGCCCTGCCCCCTTAGCCCAGCAGCCTCCTCCTCTCCTGGCACCCACGCCAGCCATCTGGGGTCAGGGGACAAGCACTGACCTCGTTGACAAAGAGGGCTCAGGGGAGGGGAAGGGATCTCAAAGGATCCGGCCACCCTAAAGCGGAGGACAGTGACTCCAGGCTGACACCTGCTTAGCAAGGGAGGAAGCTGAGAGCAGCCCAGAGAGACAGCGGGTGAGCGCTGCCGGCTGGGGCACAGCAGAGCGCTGTGAGGTCATGGAGGAGGCTGGGGAGACAGTGAGACAGCCTGGTGTGGCGGGAGCCAGGAACAGGAAGGGGTCCATCTGTCTGTCTGTTAGAGCCGAGCTGTCCTTACCCCCTTCAGCACCTCCTCCAGGTGGTCCCGGAACTGCATGAACAGGTTGATCTTCCAGCTGGTGTTGCAGTTCACAGAGTTGACCTGCAGGGGGCACACAGCCCATGGTGTGGCTGCCAGGAGCCGCCAGGGCTGGGAGCCAAGGAGGGGGCAAGGGGATGCCAGAGCCCAGCATGCCGACCAGGGGCTGCGGGCCTACAGGGCAAAGAATGGGCACAAGGACTGGGAGACAGGTGGGGAGGAGTGGCGTCTGGAGGTGGGCGATGTGCTGGGGAGAGGGGTGTGTGCCACCGAGGCTGAGTGGCCGTCCCTCCCCTGCAGGGTGCCCCCACCACCAACAACCCACTTACCTCCTTGCAACCAGCGTTGTCACTGAGCTCGTAGCTACTGGCGTGCAAAGGCTGCCCAGCGTTGACAGGATTCAGAATCACTTTGTCCCCTACGACCACCTTTGGATGGGGTGAGGAGGGAAGAGTAAGGGCATGTGCTGCAGCCAGCCCCCCCCCCCCCCCGCCTCTGCCCCTTCTGAGAAAGGAACGGGAACCTCATGGAGTCCCCGCCCTGACAGAGGCCCCTCCGGTGCGGCCCACGCCTCCCTCTCCTGCCCCAGGCCTGTGCTCACGTTGTCCCCGTTGCTGCGCAGCTTCCAGAAGGGCTGGATGAAGAGCCAGGAGCCCTCGTTGCCCGTGGAGTCCAGCGTCACCCGCATGGCGTTCTTCTCCAGCAGGGCCGGCAGGCGCTTGTTCACGGTCAGGTACTTGTTGCTCTTCATGTGCAGAAGCTGGGACACGGGGGGGGGGGGGGTTTGCAGGAGTGAGGCCACCAGGCCCCAAGAAGTAAGGCCCCTCAGAGAGGTGGGCACCAGGGACCCCTGGTCACATAGGATGCCGGATTCACTGTCACAGGCTGATATTCACTGTCACACACACAGTCATACCCCGCCAGGGGCCTGTGGTCACAGACAAGCAGCTGCTCTTACAACTGCATGCCGGGGTGGGCGCAGCTACGTGGGGAGGGCTTGCGGAGCGTGCGCAGGAACCCCACTCATCCCAGCACACAATGGAGAAACAAAAACGCCACACGCACTTCTCATGCCATGGTTGTTTCGGTTTTCTGAGACAGGATCTCATGTAAGTCAAGCTGGTCTTGAACCCCTGATCCTGCTGCCCCAGCCTCCTGAGTGCTGGGACTACAGGTGTTTGCCACCAAGACAAGCCAACTGGAAATCTTATAAGAATTCTCAGGGGAGAGGGGAGGGGAGGGCACACGCTCCCTCCTCAGGCTCCTGAGAGGCCCTGCCCCACGGCTTCATCTTCTCCTGCAGACTCTCCCTGACAAACCTGAATAAAACTACAAGTTTAACATGAAAAAAAAAAAAAAAAAGAATTCTCAGAGGCAAATCACTAACCAGCTTTTACAGATGGGGAAAGTGAGGCACCAGGAAGATGGCTTAGCGGTTAAGGCACTAGCCTGCAAAGACTAAGGAGCCAGGTTCGATTCCCCAGGACCCACGTAAGCCAGCTGCACAAGGTGGCACATGCTTCTGGAGTTTGCAGTGGCTGAAGGCCCTGGCATGCTGCCTATTCTGTCTCTCTCTCTTTCTCTCTTTCTCTCTCTCTCTCTCTCAAATAAATAAAAATTACAAAAAATACTTTTTAAAAATACACAATTTGGAAAAGGCAGAGCCAAGACACAGGACTTGTCTGCATGGCTCCAGATCTGTCGTGACTCCCATGCCAAAAATGCTCCCCTGGGCACAGGCCACACACAGACGCAGTCCGAGCCGCCCACGGGGGACAGGCACACACAGGCTGTCTCAGCGCAGACACCCCCACACACAAGCACGCAGACCGGAGCATGCGTCAAGGACAGCGTCCGCTGGCACGCGCCCCTCGGGGAGGGGAGCTGGCAGGCCACACCTGGATCACGCTGCCGTACTTGATGACATCCCCGTGCACCTTCTTGTTCTCTGTGTCATTTTGCTTCTGCTCCATCTGGGCCGCGTGCTGCACGGACACACAGGCAGGGAAGGGACTCAGCAGCCGAGCGGGAGGGAGACACCCCACACCGGTGCGCATACTCACCCCAGCCCCGGCTCCCACAGCTACACCCAGAGGGCTTTTAGGGACAGTGACTCAAGCCCTCCCACTACAGCCAGGGCCTGCGGTTTTGAGTGCAGAAGGCACTCTAAGGCCCTACAGCTCATCCTGTCCCGGGAGCCCGATTCCCCACCTGCCCTTGCCCACCCTGGAGGACCCCGAGTCCCACACCGCTGACACCTCCAGCAACCCGAACTAGATTCCTGATGCCCTCTGCATGTCTCTCTGCTCCAGGATGGGCCAGGCAGGGGCATACCTGGTGCCACTTTGGGTTCCTTCCTCCACGCCCCTCCCCGCGACCCTCCTGCCCAAAGCTGTGAGCTCCCAGCACACTGCCCCAGCCCCTTCCCTGACTGCCACTTCCCAGATGCTGTCCAGCTCTGCTGGCCTGGAGAAGGGTGAGAACTGCCTTCCATGAGGGCATCAGCCCAGAAGTTCCCAAGAAGAGGCACTGTCTCCTCCATCAGACTGGCACCCTCTGGGCACTGTGACCTCTCTGCTCTTTGGTCCCCCTCAGTGCTGGTATCAGGGCCTTGTAACTCAGACCAGAGTGACAGTGGCTGCCAGGGGGTTGGGCCTGTACCACGTGACTCTCCACAAAATTATAGTGCATGGATGTGAGTGTGTGGCTCGCGTGTGCATGTCCAGCCCCTGGGCTACCCCCAGCTCAGCCTCTATAAGCAGTGGCAAGGAAGCCTCTGACAGCCCCACCCAGACACCCCACCAGAGCTCAGGCAGCCCCTCTAGCCCTCTCTCTCTGGTCAGGTTACACCTGCAGGGTGGGACCCACCAGTCCCCACTTTAGTGTCACCTGCACAGGGCAAAGGGCTTCAGGGGAAGGGGGCAAAAGGGAGACTGCAAGGCCTCAGCGGTAGACTGCAAGCTGTCCACCCTGACCCAGGCTTCCCACTGTCTGCCAACAGCGCTGGGACGGGCCTGAGTCCTTCCTGCCCAGAGGAGACTGCTGGGGGTGACTGAGGCCCTACCCACAGCAGCCCACGGCCACCCACCAGGCACAAGCAGCATGGCGCAGTGCATGTGTCCAAGAAGCCCAAGGTCAGTCAGAGACCTGGGGTTCCACTCCAGAGCCGGAAAATAACCGAGGGCCCACGGGGCCCCGGGGGGCCAGCATTGTAACACAGACGGGGAGGTTGAGACCAGATCTGCGTGTTCCCATTTATTTGTTTGGCGCCACACCTCCAGAAGCCACTGGCAAGTCCCCACACAGCTGTGCCTACTGCTCACTGCCCTGGCTGCCCATATCTGCCCCCAGCAGAGGGCTACGTGCTCCTTCTAATTGGCACACAGGAGTTACACGGACTCTGGGCCACTGGAGGGCGCTCTACACCCCTGCCTACCCTCATTAATCGCACCTCATACCAGGCTTTCATGCAATGGGGTTTTTAAGACCCTCAGCTCAGACTCAGGGGCCCCACTGGCCCTGACCAACAGAGCCCCCCGGGGTGCACCCCGACCCCGCGCGCACCTGCAGCTTCTGCAGCAGCACCACGTCGGCGATCTTCTCCTTGTCCTGCTTGCTCTGCTTGGCCTTCCAGTACTGCTTCTGCGCCGAGTAGCGGTTCATGGGGCACACCTTGAAGAGGCAGTCTGGGCAGGACGGGGGAACGGGGCTCAGCGAAGAGCACCCGGCCTGCAGCTCCGCTCCCCGTCTCCCGCCATTGGGGTTGGAAGACGAGTGTCTGAAAGAACTCCGTGGATCGGTCGTGGGGGTACGTACACCCCTTTAATCCCAGCACTCGGGAGGCAGGGGTAGGAAGGAGGATCGCTATGAGTTCGAGGCCAGCCTGGGACTATAGAGTGAGTGCCAAGTCAGCCTGGGCTAGAGTGAGACCCTACCTTGAAAAAAAAAAAAGAAGAAGAAAGAAAACTCCATAGAAACAAGAGCTGTCAGATGATGTCAGTGGACTAGGAGGTCCAGAAGCAGGAGTGGGAGTGGACAGTCTCACCGAGGGGACACATGCCCTTTCCCCGTGGGAGGCTTAAAGCTTTACCCCAGGCCCTGTCTGTGTTCAGCTCTGCCCAGGGGTGCCCCGCCCCACTACCTCAGCTTCTTCCCCTGCCCTACATGACACAGCGAGAGGATCTGGAGACCAGTCCACAACTGGTCACCTAGCTTAGGCTCTTGACTGAAGTCAGGGCAAATCACAACCCAGAAACACATCAAAACCCCAACACACGGTCACTGTTTAATTCTCCTTTTGGCCAGGAGACAAAACACCTGCATTTTCACAGGCCCCAAATCCAGAAATCGTGAATCATGTCCCATATTTCTACTTAGCCAGAGGAGGGCTGAGCTGGAAAGGCCTGAAAAGTGACCCGGGGGGGGGGGGGTGACCACAGGTCAGGTGCAGCCACACGCAGTGAGCTGTCACGAGAGCTACACAGCCAGGACGCTGGCTTCGTTGCCCCAGCACCCTCTCCTGCTGCTGCTCGGGAGTCGTGACTGCAGGGAAACTGCAGGGTCACTGGGGCAGGGGCGGTCACGGAGATGGGAGCCCCATCCCTCGGGGCTGACCCTCAGACTCCAGGAAACAGCGCAGAAGGGATTCCCCACCCAGCCCGGGAGAAGCTGACGTCCGACGCATCCAATGGAACCAAATGTGGAGGAGGCAGAACATCTGAGAGGAGACAGGACAGTGGCAATTCTGGGGGCAGGTGGAGCTACCGGGGATCCCTGTCCAGCCCCCTTGCATGAGGGGAGGCACTTCTGGAAACGCATGGCCACGTGCCCAAGAGCTCTGCTCAGCCATCACGTCGTAGCTGGGGTCCTCGGGCTCCTCCACAGTGGGCCAGAGCTCTGGAGCTTTCCGCGTCCCCTCGTCCCCACACTAGTCCCCACACGGTTCTCACCACATTGCAGAGGCCGTGACTTCCGGCAGAGTGGGGAGGAACACGCCACGGGGTGTTTGGAAAACAGGCGGGGAGGGAAAACTTATGGTCGTCCTGACAATGGTCACGGCTGGCATCCAGTGGGCAGGGCGGGAATGCTGGGCACCTGCTCCATAAAGACTGTCCATGTGATGCCTGCCCCAGACACTGCAAGTGACACTTGGGGGGTGGTCAGGCTCCAATACTGTGCTGCATGGCTTCAGAGGGCCATGGTCTGTCATCAGCGCATTGGTCTCCACATGCACCCCCTCCCCAATCCAGAAGATTGAGGATTGAGCTGATTCAGTAGCCCCAAAACGGGTCTCACAGCTTCTAGCCATGACCCACCTACAACCACAGCTCAGTTCACCAGCACAAACCAGCAGACACACTCCCTGTGCCCAAGCTATGAGCCAAGGCTACCATCTGTTCTGGGGCAATCCATCCCGACAGCTAACATAGCTAGGTTTTTGAAAATGCATATTATTTTAAGACTTCTTAAAGAACGGGTAGGATGGTGGGCAATTACCCAGCCACAGGAGATGGCTGGAGGAAAACAAGGCAGACAGACAAACACCTTGACCTGGGCTCCAGAAAGCACACTTCATGCAGACAGCTTCACCGGGTGGAAGGGCAGGAGTCTAAGAGGGAACACAGACCCCAAAGGGCTTGCAGGTAGAACCCCCCTGGAACCAGAGCCTGGTGAACTCCCTGGATGGCTCAGGACACCCCAAACTTGAGCTGGCCTTCCGGTGGACTCAGACTGGTGACGTCTGCCAGTGTGCGGCAGTGGGCTGAGCCGGCCTCCCTGAAGGACGGTCCCTCTGTCCTGCTCTGCACCACCCACAGCAGAGTCCAACCCAGTCTGCAGTCAGGACAGGCCGGTGACAGGGAAGCAGCACCCACCCAGGGGCCAAGCGAGGCAGCAGGGCAGAGCCTTCCCACACAGGGTGCCCAAAGAGCAAATGGGCATCCCAGCTGACCAGAACAAGAAAATTTGAAGACTCCTGCTGAGAGCAGGAACTGTAAAGTGACCCAATGGAATTTCTAGAAATTTGAAAAAAAAAAAAAAAGCTTCAAGAATCAAAATCTAAAACCCACTGGGCAAATTTATCAAAACAGCCAGGACCAAAGCAAGAATAAATGAGAATAATACACTTATTATTGGCTTGTGTGTTCTAATAGAACCCTATCCAGGTCTTTGTTTTTCGTTCGTTTATTTATTTATTTGACAGAGAGAGAGAGAATGGGTGTGCCAGGGCTCCAGCCACTGCAAACAAACTCCAGACCCGTGTGCCCCCTTGTGCATCTGGCTTACATAGGTCCTGGGGAATCAAACCTGGGTCCTTTGACTTTGTAGACAAACACTTTAACTGCTAAGCCATCCCTCTAGCCCCAGTCTTTGTTTTTTGTTTGTGTTGGTTTTTTGAGGTAGGGTCTCGCTTTAGCCCAGGCTGACCTGGAATTCACTATGGAATCTCAGGCTGGCCTCAAACTCACAGCGATCCTCCTGAGTGCTAGGATTAATGGCGTGTGGCACCATGCCCGGTCAGTTTCTGTTTCACGTACTCAAGGCTGGCCTCAAACTCATTATGTAGCTGAGGATGACCTTGACTTCCCAGTCCTTCTGCCTCCACCTCCCACGCTCTGGAATTACAGGTGTGCACCACCATGCCCAGTCTATATAGTGCTGGAGACCAAACACAGGGCCTCATGAACACTAGGCAGGCACTCTGCCAACAGGGCTTCACCCCCACTGCCCATTCAATTCTTGGGGGGGGGTTGTTGTTTCCTTTTGTTTTTTTCTGAGGTAGGGTCTCACTCTAGCCCAAGCTGACCTGGAACTCACTCTGTAGTCCAGGCTGGCCTCAAACTCACAGCGATCCTCGTACCTCTGCCTCCTGAGTAGAGAGCTGGGATTAAAGGTGTGCGCCACCACAGCCAGCTTCTTAGGTTTTTTGTTGTTTGTTTGTTTGTTTTTCCAGGTCTCATTCTAGCTCAGGTTGACCTGGAACTCACTCTATAGTCCCAGGCTAGTCTCAAACTCATGGCAATCTTCCTACTTCTGCCTCCCAAGTGCTGGGATTAAAGGTGAGTGCCACCACATGGGGCCCCATTCAATTCTTTTTAAAAAATATTTTATTTATTTGAGAGAGAAAGAGGCAGAGAGACAGAAAAGGCATGCCAGGGCCTCCAGCCACTGCAAATGAACTCCAGATGCATGTGCCTCCTTGTGCATCTGGCTTACATGAGTACTAGGGAATCAAACCTGGGTCCTTAGGCTTTGCAGGCAAGCACCTTAACCAATAAGCCATCTCTCCAGCGCCCCCATTCAATTCTTAAAAGGCTGGTTGATTCCTTAAGAGGGATTTTACACGCTACGGGAGGATCAGAGCCCGTGTGTGCCCATCGCCCAGCCCACGTGCCCCCAGGGGAGGAGGAAGCCAGCCACCTGCCCTGCAGCTTCCATAGAAATGTGTCAGCTCCATGGGCTGCACAGAGCCTCGCTCTGAGCCCTGTCCAAGCTCTGCACATATCCCAAGATGCTTATGGGATGAGGGAACGGATAACTCTCCCCTCTCACTGTGCAGCGCACTTTGCCCAAGACAGCCCTCCCAGACCCAGACCCTTCCTTCTCGCTACGCTGCACGGCTGAAGGGAGACAGGAAGGGGAAAGGGGAGTCCACAGCCCAGGAGCAGCAGCATCACAGGGTTCAGGAAGGGCTAGGTGTCCTAGGGCTGGCGTCAGGACTGCTACGCGAGGCTATCCATTTACTACAGGTTCGCCCCAAACTCCACAGGGTGAGCAAAGGTCAAAAGATGCACCCCTCCCCCCGAAAAAAGCCAGGTGTGCTGACACACACCTTTAATGCCAGCACTTGGGAGGCACAGGTAGGAGGATCGCTGCGAGTCTGAGGCCAGTCTGGGACCAGAGTGTGTTCCAGGTCAGCCTGGGCTACAGGGAGACCCTATCCCAAAAGCCAAAACCAGAAATGGGCTTTGCTTTCTGCTCTGCCTTTGCACACTGGCCATGGCACCCAGGGTGCTGGGCATGCTAGGCAAGCGCTCTACCCCCAAACCAGGACCCCAACTCTTACAGAAAGTACTTCGTGTGTGTGTGTGTGTGTGTGTGTGTGTGTGTGTGTGAGCACCTACGAAAGCCAGAGACCAGCTGCCGCCCTCGCCTCTCCCCCACCTCCATTTCGCCTTGCGAAGGCGTCTCCTCCCAGCTCGCCAAGCATTGATGGAATTCACCAGCCCTAGCAAGTCTCCAATTCTTGGTCTCAGATCCCTGCAGGACTGGGGTTACAGATAAGCGTGGATTTTACGTGGATTCTGGGGGTTCAAACTCAAGCCGTCTCAGGTCCCCACCCTTGACAGAAAGCCCTAGCTCCTGGGCCATCATCCCTCCAGACCCCAAGCAGGCACTAATGAAGAGAAAACTGGGGTTCTTGGGTTTACAAAGACGACATGGAGAATCTGCAGCTACATGCGGATGCTGCTGGGAGTGGGGGGGGGATGGAGAGACAGGCCACACAAGCCATATTCTCATCTACCTTTGAAGGCCCCTAAGAGATGCAATTGAATGCTGGCGGATCCCACAGCAGTGGAGAAAGATCACCTCTGAGGACACAGACACCGGCAGGAGCAATCAGAGGTCAAGGTGTGGCTTTCTCTTGCTACGCTGCTGGTGGGGTACGGAAGGGGGCACTGGGGCCAAGGGGGACCTACGCTTCTTCCCACTACTCTCTCAAGGGGCGACTGCACGGCAGACAAGTGTCCTCAGCACACCCTGCAGTTGGGCAAAATAGCCTCGCTCTGCCACACGGAACGGAGTGACAAGGATGTAAAGTGGCCCACAGGGCGATTTAGGGGGCACTGGGCCACTAGTGATCTCTTCCCTCAACCCAGAGCTGCTGACCGTCAGCAAGCCCCAGCAGTCCTCTCCGTCCGCCTCTCTGCGGGCTGAGATTACAGGCGTGCTCGGCTGGGGAGTGGAACGCGAGCTCCCTCAGGTCCTCACAGGCCCTCGTCTTAAGTGGAAAGTGCTCTCGATCTGTGAGTCATCTCCCCAGCCCCCAGCGGGATGTTTCAAAACCAAGTAAATTTCTCAGTGATGGCAAATCAACGGTGTTTGTGGTGGTTTTGCCCTAGAATACACTCCATCCATTCGTCATTCTTCTGAGCTGACCTGCAAGCACATGTTTTCAATGGTGCTGTCTGCTACTAAAATACGTTAACACTTGATCCCTGGCACCACAAAAAACAAAAAATTATTTGTCCTATATGTGTGAGTGCAGTTACGCATGTGGAGGTCAGAGGACAACTGTGGGTACCCGCCTTGTTTCTGAGACAGGGTCTCTCGCTGTTCACCAGGCTAGCTGGCCTGAGTATTTTGCGAGTCTCTATCTCTGCCTCCCTTCTCGCCCCAGGGGCCTGGACAGCTTTCTGTGGGGTCTGGGCTCTGGGATCCAGAGTCAGGTACACGTCAGTGCTTTATCCACTAAGCCATCTTCCCAGCTCTGTACTAGTCTTTAAACCCCTAACATGTTGTTTAACATCCAATGAATTGAAATAAATTTAAGTGGAGCAAAAGCCAAGCATGTTCTCTCTCTCTCTCTCTAATAAATAAACAAATATAAACAAATCAGAAAAAATAAATAAATTTAAAAGGGGCTAGAGAGATGGCTTAGCAGTTAAGGCGTTTGCCTGTGAAGCCTAAGGACCCAGGTTCGATTCTCCAGGTCCCACGTAAGCCAGAAGCACATGGCGGCACATGCGTCGGGAGTTAGTTTGCAGTGGCTAGAGGCCCTGGTGTGCCCATTCTCTCTCTCTCCCCCTCTCTCTCCTTCTCTCTGTCTCAAATAAATCAGAAAAAAAAATATAAATTAAAAAACCAAGCATGGCTGCTGGGTATGCTTATAAACCAACATTTGGAGGCTAAGGCAAGATCAGAAGTTCGAAACCAGATTCAGCTATACAGCTATATAGTGAGTTCAAGGCCAGCCTGAGCTACATGAAATCCTGTCTCAAAAATAAATAAATAAATAAAGCAAACCCCTGAGCAGGAAGGGCAAAGACTGAGGCAGAAGCAGAATGAGGAAGTGCCCCCACCCAGGGGAGGCACGGTGGCCCCCACGAAGGCTGCGCTCGGGGTCTCTCTCAAGGAGGCGCGCCCCTCCCACCCAGCAAGTCCCTTCATGGGAACTCCAGCTGGAGAAACCCTTGGCACAGGAAGCTCACGCAGCAACGGCCGCAGACTGGAAACGAGCCCATGGTCGTCACCAGATGTGCCAGCGGTGATCACTGTCCGTGGTGAGGTGCAGCGCTACACAGCAAGTGTCAGGAGGCTGCGGCCATGGATCTCCTCACGGGAGAGTCGCAACAGGACTGCGTAAGGACAGCGCAGTATGAACGGCAAGTTCACAGCAGGGCCCTGAGTGACACACAGTTTGTTTCTTCTCCCTTTTTTATTTTATTTTATTTTATTTTATTTTATTTTATTTTATTTTTTTTGGTGGTACTAAGGATTGAACCCAGGGCCTTATACATGTGAGGTAGGAACTCTGCCACTGAACTAAATCCCTAGCCTGTGATTCTTTTTCTTTTCCTTCTTTTCCTTTTTTCTTTTGACAGCACCAATTTCTGAGCAGTGATTACCCCTGAGAAGAGAGCAGAGGAAGAGAGTACAAGGGGGCTTGGGCTACAGCTGTTCTCTCTAAAAGCTGGAAGAGCCTGGGACTAGAGTGAGTTCCAGGTCAGTTTAGGATAGAGTGAGACTCTACCTCAAGAAAACAGCAATGGGGGGCTGAAGAGACGGCTTAGCAGTTAAGGCATTTGCCTGCAAAGCCCAAGGACCCACGTTCAATTCCCCAGGACCCACGTAAGCCAGAAGCACAAGGAGGCACATGCATCTGGAGTTCATTTGCAGTGGCTGGAGGTCCTGGCGTGTCCATTCTCTCTCTCTCTCTATCTGCCTCTTTCCCTGTCTGTGTGTGTGTCTCTCTCTCTGTCAAATAAAAAAAAAATTTTTTTTAAACAGCAATGGGCTGGGGAGATGGCTCAGTGGTTAAAGTCACTTGCTTGCAAAATCTGCCAACCCAGGTTCAACTTCTCAGTGTCCATGTAAAACCAACTGTACAAAGCCCAAGTCTGGAATTTGTTTGCAATGGCAAGAAGCCCTGGCATGCCCATTCTCTGTCTGTCTTCTATCTGCCTGTCTTTCCATCTCTCTTGGTGTATGCTTACAAATACATTAATTAATAAAAAAAAAAAAAACAGCAATGAGCCAGGCGTGCTGGTGCACGCCTTTAATCACAGCACTCGGGAGGCAGGGGTAGGAGGATGGCCGTGAGTTCAAGGCCACCCTAAGACTATATAGTGAACTCTGGGTCAGCCTGGGCTAGAGTGAGACCCTACCTCGAAAAACCAGCAATGAACAAGATACTCTGGTAGGGCAGAGGCGGAAGCTGAGAGGGGCACTGGGCAGGGCAAATAGAGAAAGACCAGCTCACTCTCCTCTTCCCACTAGTCTGAGCAGTGAGGTGACCCCAGCACACTTGTCCTAGAGTCCCCGAGGCTGGGCACATGAGCCCTGGGCTGCCTGAGGTCCACGTGGAGGGAGGCTGCCAAGTCCTCCCACAGCGGGCCTCCCGTGCTCCACGTGAGGAGGAAGAAAAAGAGAAAGGATTGAGGAAGGGAGTGTGCTCCACCTGGCCTGGACCGCAGCCCACGACTCACCCCGGTGCCCACGGCAGAGCAGAGGTCAGGGGTCTGGGCTGGCGCAGGGTGCAACCTGCACTGGTATAGGAGCCGCCTGGCTCTGCCAGGGCCTTGCCAAGTCGGGGAGGAATTCCCTGAGCATGCTGAGGCTTGGGCTGACTTCAGGTGGATGGAGCTGAAACCACCAACAAGATGCCAAGCAGGGGCTGACGGATGCCCCGTGGGCCTTGCTGGCCCAGCCTAGGGACCTTTGGGGTCAGCAGGTTGGGGGGGCCTGGCAGGGTACTGGGCAGTGAGTTTATGGTTGAAAGGAGGAGTCCCCAGGAATGGCTGGACTCACCCCAAGATGGCAGGGCAGAACATCTGGGATCCCAGGACAAGGCCACATCTGGTGACCACCAGCCAACTTCCAAACTGGTTGTCATAGCCCCATACGTTGTCAGATCCAAGGCCAAGGTGCATGGGAAAGCCAAGCAAACAACGGAAGGCAGGTCCCAGCTGTGGGCCAGTCCCTTGTCTAGTTCCAATCCCAAAACGGAGGCGATCGGAACCGTGTCTCTCACCCCAAGTTCCAACACTCCAGCTTGCACTAAACGGCCTGAGGCTGCGCACAAACCAGGTCCTATGCGAGAACAGCACCTCTGCAGGCTCGGACGGGACCACGGGGAACCCACGGGGGCCTCTGTGCGTTACCAAGATGCCAAAGGCCCAGGCTTGGGCAGGGAGGAGGTGACAAGTACAGCCTGGATCCCTCTCTCCCACCTCACTTTTCTGTCCGAGCCCAGCGAGGCCAAAAGGAGCTCAGGAGAGGCAGGGATTCTGGGATGGGCCTGTACACAGGCTTTGGGAAACCACAGAGGAAGAGATGGGAGCGTGGGAAGGAGGGGGGGGGTAGGCAAGAAGTCAATGGAGCATTTGTTCTGCTAAGTGGCTGTTCTGTTGTCAAAAAATTGGCCCCAAACACCATCCACTGGAAGCCTAGGGCAAATCTTCCTTGCCACGCCCACCTCCCTGTCACTAGCCTGTCACTCTGCGGCGCTGACTGCACACACCTCCACTGGCACACAGTCCTTCTGTCTGTCCCAGTCCCCTCCGTGCCCTGGCAGAGGCAAGGCCCCAGAAGATTCCCCCCCCCCACCCCCTTCTCTCCTTCCTTCTCCCAGCTCTTCAGAAAGAGCGAAGAGGCACAAACAAAAGATAATAAAACCGTGAACAGAAAAGCCAGACAGAGATCCTATCCTGGTGTAGCCGACAGTCTAGCGAGGGAGGCGCACGATGAACAAGAGTGAGCAGAGGGCTGGAGAGGTGGCTCAGCGGTTAAGGTGCTTGCCTGAAAAGCCTAAGGGCCCAGGTTCCAGTCCCCAGATCCCACATAAGCCAGATGCACAAGGTGGCACATGCATCTGGGGTTCATTCGCAGTGGCTTGAAGCCCTGGCATGCCCATTGTCCCTCCATAGCTCTCTCTCCTTCTCTCTAATAAATAAAAATAAAAATATGAGTGGGCTGGAGAGATGGCTCAGCAGTTAAGGCATTTGCCTGCAAAGCCAAAGGACCCAGGTTCGATTCGCCAGTACTCACGTAAACCAGATGCATAAGATGGCGCATGCGTCTGGAGTTCGTTTGCAATGGCTGGAGGCCCTAGCATGTCCATTCTCTCTCTCTCTTTTCCTTGTTCTCTCTCTCAAATAAATAAATAAAAATAAAAATATTATTTAGAAAAAGAAAAGTGAGCAGCCTAGGCTGGGATGAGGCTCAATGGGTCGAGTGCTTGCCTAGCAGGCATGAAGTCCCTGGTTCAACCCTCATCAATGCACAAACTCTATCTGATGACACGTGCGCGGAAGCCCAGCTCTGGGGAGGTGGAGGCAGAAGAGCCAGAGGTTTAAGGCCATCCAAAGCTACATAGCTAATTCCAAGCCAGTCTGTTAGCAGCCTGGGCCTACATGAGATCCTTTCTCAAAAAACAAACAAACAAAAAAAGACCAGAATCAATAAACGACACAGCTCACAATTCTAAGGAAGACAGAGTAGGTTGGACTCAAGCTAAGCAGAAGAGCAAACAGGGAAGGGGGATGAGGCCAGGGAGGAATTCCACGTGGAGGCCAGGGCAGGTCTTGCTGAAGCAGGAGCACTGAGGTCATCGAGAAAGCAAGCCACACAGGACAGTGGCCGTGCCCAGTGGTGGGGACAGCAAGAGGCGCACAGGGAGGGTGGATGGTTACTACGGGGAAGGGCAGACTGGTGTGGCTGGAGGGGGCAAGAGCGGCCGGATGTAGGGATGAGGTGAGAGACAGGACTAAGTACAGGAGGGGGGCAGAGGGGACTTGACGGTGGTGAGGAGCGTTCAGGGCCAGAGGCAATTCCCACACAGCCTGCTCAAGCATGTCTCCACCCGGGACCACCCCCGCCAAACAAAGCTCCCCGCAGAAGCCCATGATGGGAGCAGGAATAGAAGAATAGAAGTGGGGCTCCCCTGCAGGCCAGAAGCTCCCCTCTACCTCCCCCTCAACCGCAACCGGTGGGCAGGCCCCCTGGCAGCTAAGGCAGCTAAGCAAAGGATGCACCATGTCTCTCAGCCCCGCCCCTCCCAGCACCCCCTCTGGGGATAATGGCAGCTAGCCTCTCCCAGAGGAGCAACCACATGCAGACCTGGTGGCAACACAAGTGGCGTGTTCCTGCCTGCTCCCACCACACCCAGCATCTGTCTGCCTAGTGTCTGTGCGCCTCAGCCCTCACAGGTAATCTCCAGCTTGGCCCAAGACCAGGCAGGATATCCCCTCGTCCCTCACTACCTTCTGCCTGCTGGGGGGCCATGGAGCCCACTACCACGGAAGGCAGGAAGCCCCTCAGGGGACTGCGCTTGGCCAGGACACAGGCACATCTGAGCCCAGAGCCACCCACCCCCCGGCAGGAGTGACCCACACAGCATGGGCCCAAAGCCACAACCAGAGTCAGAGTGCCCAGTCCTTTCACCCTAGGCATGGGGATACTGAGGCACAGGAAAGGGTTCTCCACCTGGACCTCCAGGCCCTATTCCCTCAGAAAATGCCCAGTCATACAAACAAAGGAAGCCCTGTGATGGCAGGGAGTTAGGGGAGAATGGGCCCCTGGCCAGAAGTGGGTGTACCAGGGAAGGGGGTGTGGCCTCAGAAGGGAAGGGAGACGCGTCTGTGCGAGGACTGTGTGGTGCAGGCTGAGGGGGCCACTGACAGCAGAGGGCCAGCTGACCCGGCCTCGGGCAGGATGGGACTGAAGGGAGCCGGAGCCATGGCCAGGCCTTCACACAGCCCAGGAGGGGCACTGGCATGTGGGGTGGAGGTCTTACCTCGAAACTTCTTGGGGGGGTTGTCCAGGTCCCCAGCTGCAGGCTCCACAACACAGCGGTCATCCACCAGCCTGAGGGACAAGGCAACTTGGTCAGTGAGAGACAAGAGACTCATCTTCCTATGACTCCCTTCCCTTAGGACAGGAAACTGGAGGGCACCAAGGAAGCCTCCTGAAACTTCCTCCCTCATGGATAACCCCACCACCACCACTACCACCACCATGGCATGCTCTTTCCTGGCACCACTATTTAAAAGGCAAGGTCTCTGGAGCTGTCCTGGGGGTTCTCTTGCTGATGTCTGGGCCATCATACACTACAACAGTGACTCCTGAGGCCCAGCCTCCTGGAGAGGAAAGGGAACCAAGAGACAGAGGCAATAGGACACAGACAGGAGGGAGAGAGGCAGCATGGGAGAGATAATGAAAGAGTTAAAGATTTTTTTTAAAGGATGAGCCCGGTGTGGTGGTGCACGCCTTTAATCCCAGCACTTGGGAGGCAGAGGCAGAGGCAGGAGGATCATAGTAAATTCGAGGCCACTCTGAGACTACATAGTGAATTCCAGGTCAGCCTGGGCTTACAGCAAGACCCTACCTTGAAACACACACAAAAATAAAAAAGCGCCCCCGCCCCCCACCAGCCCTGCTCGCTTCTGCATCAGTCTTTTAACGAGACCTCCCCTCACTCTCTAAGCGGCTTCCGTTCCCTTGCTCTGGCTGTGATAAGCCTCCAGTTGATCCCAGTATTCACGGGAGCTCCCAGCTCCCCAGAGGTAGTCCTGGCAGCCGGTGATGCCTTTATACAACCCCCTCCCCGGCCCTCCTTAAGCCCCAGGCCCCGCAGACCTGCATCCTTCTATCCTCAGCTCCTTTCTCTACTCAGTGAAGGTTTCTTCATCAAACTTCCCTTGCAAATATCTCTGCCCCGTATTCCCACAGCATCTAGTCCCTGCTATCTCCCCACTTCAACACTTGCTGGATCTGTACCGAGCCCTCGGCAGCTGGGACCCCCGAGTGCTCCATATGGAACCTGTGCAGACAGAACCATAAAGGTATGAAGTTTCCGCCTATCAAGTCTCTTTCAACCACACTTGAACTTATGTTAATAAACTGATTTCTGGAAAGTCCCTACTGGGGGGGTTGGTTGCCAAGGGAACCGGCCTTGTGATTAGAGAGATGGAAAGTGCAGCTCCACATTCCCTCCCCCTCCCTGGGAGGGGCGTGGCTGAAAGTGGACAGTGGTCGGAAGACAGAGGTAGACTTGATCACCAGTAGCCAATAATGGCATCAATCAGGTACATGGATGCCCCAAACCAAACAGATGGGCTCTGGGAAACTTCACAGTGGGTGACCACACAGAAGTGCCAGGAGGGTGGCGTGATCCAAGAAAGAGCGTGGAAGCTCTTTGTTCCACCCCTACCCCTCACCCTACACACTTCTCCCAGCTGGCCAATCTTAGCTGAACACTTTTGTGATAAACAAATAATCTGGGGGGGTGGGGGGTGCGGTGCTCTTATGCCGGCACGTGGAGGCCGGAGGACAACCTCGGACACGTTCCTCAGGAGCCATCCGCCTTGAGACAGGGTCTTTCAGGAGCCTGGAACTCACCTAGGAGGCTAGACTCCTAGGCCAGCGATGCTCAAAGATCCGCTTGTGGTCTCCACCCCCCACCAACACTGGGACCACACAAGCATTCCACCACACCCAGCTTTTTTTTATTTAAGTTAACTCCGTGGATCAAACTCAGGTCCTCTTGCTTGCAAGGAAAACACTTTACCCTAGCTCCTAAACCAGTCATTGATTAAGTAAAAACTGTAACCCTGAGTTCCATGAGCCAACACAGCAAACTACTCGTAGCTGGCCAGTCAGAAGGACTATCGGCCCAGCCCTATGACAGGTATCTGAAGGTGGGGGGGCAGTCTTTGAGGAGTTCACAACACTCAAACTGTGGGACCTGATACTAATTCTAGATAGAGCCAGGGTTAAACTGAATAGCAGGACACCCTGCTGGTGGCCTCAGAGAACTGGAGAACTGCCTTCTATTTGCATACACTAATTTTTTTTAAAACCACTTTCCTATTATTTCCATTTTATAGGCAGGAAGCCAGACAGAGGAGCGCATGGGTACAGGTGGAGCCCCAGCAGCTCCCCAGTGCAGCAGGTGCTGTACAGGACCTCCCAATGACAGGTGGGAGAGAGGGTGCAGCCTGGGCTCCCACCCCAGCCTCCAGCACTCCTCCATCCGCTCCCCATCTGCACAAAGGTTGCAGGTCATCCTGACCACATCCAAGGCCTCAGAAGAGTCCCTACTACACACCCTGGCAATTCCCACACTTTTGTCCCAGGGCCTTCTCCTTTAAAACTCTACACTCAGGGCTGCAGAGATGGCTTAGCGGTTAAGGTGCTTGCCTGAGAAGCCTAAGGACCCAGGTTCAACTATCCAGACCCCATGGAAGCCAGATGCACATGGTGGCACATGCATCTGGAGTTTGTTTGCAGTAGCTAGAAGCCCTGGTGTGCCCATTCTCTCTCTCTCTCTCTCTCTCTCTCTCTCTTTCTCTCATAAATTAATCAATTTAATATTTTTTAAAAACTCTACACTGGCCAAGTGTGGTGGCACATGCCTTTAATCCCAGCACTCGGGAGGCAGAAGTAGGAGGATAGCCGTTGAGTTTGAGGCCACCCTGAGACTATATAGTCAGCCTGGGCCAGAGTGACACCCTACCTCGGAAAAAAAAAGGAAAACAACTCTATACTGGGAGATCTGTCTGTCAACTTGGCAACTCTCTGGGGAAGCCACAGGTATCTCAAAGTCAGCATGTGCAGGGCTGAGCTAATCTTAGATGTCAACATGCTCCACCTAAAGATGTCCCCCAACTCGGTCAATGGCAATGCCATCTTTCCAATTGGTTAGGCCAAAACCTCAGACCAATCATCTGCTCCTTTCTTCCACCCACACCATACACCCAAGTTGCTAGGTAAATCCTGTGCACTCTGTCTTAAACATATATGCCAAGAGCTGGGTATGGAGGTGCACACTTGTGATACTAACGCTTGGGAAGTTGAGGCAGAAAGATCAGGAGTTAGAAGACAGGTTAGTGACCCTGTCTAAAATGCAAAGCAATGCAACACAATACAATACAATGCAATGCAACGCAACGCAACGCAACGCAACACAACACAACAATACAATACAATACAGTGCAATGCAGGACCCAGGCTCTTCTCATCACTTCCGGCTCCATTCTGGCCCAGACCCTTCTCTGTCACCTGGATTTCAGTAACTGCCCCTCATGGGTGTCTAGGCTTTCACTGCGTCCCTTACCCTGTTCCCTACAGAAAAGAGGAAACCAGGGCTAGAAAGATGGCTTAGCAGTTAAGGCATTTTGCCTGCAAAGCCAAAGGACCTCGGTTCGATTCCCCAGGACCCACGTAAGCCAGATGCACAAGGTGGTACTCGCGTCTGGACTTTGTCTGCAGTGGCTGGAGGCCCTGGCAAGCCCATTCTCTCTCTCTTTCTCTGTCTGCCTCTTTCCCTCTCTCACTCTCTCAAATAAGCTAAAAAAATAAAAATTTAAAATTTTTTTTAAAAAAAAGAGAAGAGGGAAGCATGCCAAGGTTAGGTGAGAGCTGGGGTATAGCTCAGTGGCAAAGTGTTTCCCTAGCGCAAGAGAGGCCCTGGGTTAGATCCCCAGCACCACAGAACCAAACAAAACAGATAAGCAGGGGCTGCAGAGATGGCTTAGCAGTTAAGGCACTTGCCTGCAAAGCCAAAGGACCCAAGTTCAATCCCCAGGACCCATGTAAGCCAGATGCACAAGGTGGTACATGCATCTGGAGTTCATTTGCAATGGCTGAAGGCCCTGGTGCACCCTTTTCTCTCTCTCTCTCTCCTCAAATAAATAATAAATAAAAATATTTAAATTTAAAAAACAGGTAAGCAAGCAGCACTTTGCTCAGAACCTTTCAGAAGCACCCACTTCCAAAGATGGCCTGTCTTGGTTTCCCACCAGGAATAGATGGTAAGACCCTATTGCTGAAGACTCCACATACTTGGGCAGCAAGGCCACTGAGAAATCCTGCTGGAACTGAGCTGATAACCTCCTCCATGTAGACCAGCTGACAGAAAGCTGGAAGAAGCCATTCTGCATGCAGTTCAATGGGAGAGAGAGAAATCACCCATGAAGATACTCAACAGTGGACACTGCAAGCCTTATATTTGGCCAGCCAGGCCAAATGAGCCAACGGGTGCAATAGTGGCACGTCTGTCATGGTGGAAACCAACTGCCCTCTAATTGGACTGGAGGCCAACTCCATGGGAGGAATACATCCCTGATACTGAAAACTTAAAACAGGGGTAGTCATGAGCCCTAGGGGTGTAACATCTGCTGCTGTCTGGCTAAATGTATATACTATGCTTATCAAACTGCCCAGTAAGCACTTCTCTTAGTGTTCATACCTATATATTAGTGCTACTCTCGCTTTTGGTAGAGAACCTTCTCTTTTCAGATGACAGTGACCTCGGGATGACTCAGAAGGCACCATGTCAGAAGTGACAGGAGTGCTCCACACTGCAATATCTCTATCACACCTTCCAAGACTCAGGGTCCATTGCAGAAGAAGGGGGCGGAAAGAATGTAAGAGCCAAAGGAAGGGTAGGGCTCCTTACAACGTGCTCCCCCCAGACACAAAATGCCCTGCATATCCATGACCTCACAGTGCCTGACACTACCTACACAAGACCATCAAAATAGGAGGAAAGATCATGACATCAAAATAAAAGAGAGACTGATTGAGAGGTGGAGGGGTACGGTGAAGAGTGGAGTTTCAAAGGGGTAAGTGGGGGAAGGGAGGGCATTACCATGGGATATTGTTTACAATCATGGGAGTTGTTAATAAAAAAAAATAAGAATAATAAAAAGATGGTCTAAGGGAGGCACACAACCCTCCTCAGCCCTCTGGCCTGCCATGGTCACCCTGATGCCGGCCCCCCATCCCCCGCCCCCACCCCCACCCCCGCCTCCTTCATGCTCCTCTAAGCTCCAGGGAGCTGGGCAGTGGCTATTCCACCTGCTCTGCTTCCAGACAAATCTCTTCCGGCAAATCTCAGCTCAAGTCCTCGTCCCCATGAATCTCCCTCCCTACCCCTTTTAGAAAGAAGCACCTCTAACTATTGAGCTATCTCTCCAGCCCTTCCTTGAAAAGTGTATGCAGCTGGGCATGGTGGCGCACGCCTATAATCCCAGCACTTGGAAGCAGAGGTAGGAGGATCGCCGTGAGTTCGAGGCCACCCTGAGACTACATAGTGAGTTCCAAGTCAGCCTGGGCTAGAGCAAGACTCTACCTCAAAACAAAAAAGTGCTACAGGACTGCCATGGCACACACGTGTGTGCACACACAGACACATACATACACACTCACTCACACACAGAGATTGTGCCCCGCAGGCAGGAATGGTGGTGCACATCTGTAATCCCAGTCCTTGGGAGGTAGAAGCAGGATGAGGAGTTCAAGGCCAGCCTCAGTTACATAGTGAGTTTGAGGCCAACCGGAGCTACATGAGACCTTGTCTCCAAAAGAGAAAAAAAGCCGGGCATGGTGGCACACGCCTTTAATCCCAGCACTCAGGAGGCAGAGGTAGGAGGATCGCCATGAGTTCGAGGCCACCCTGAGACTACATAGTGAATTCCAGGTCTGTCTGGGCTACAGTGAGACCCTACCTCCAAAAAAACAAAAGAGAGAGAGAGAGAGAGAGAGAGAGAATTGTGCCCTGCTTCCAGCCTGCCTGCCCTCTGGTTCTCCACCTGCCAGTTCTACAGGATTCTGCAGACCGCGCTGCCAGCCCTCCCTCCCTCCCAGCCCAGGATGTCAGCGTGTGCTCTGTTCTCTGCTACATCCCAGCACCCAGGCCACCACGGGCGGGGGGCGGGCTGCGTGAGAGACATACTGAGTGCGCGAGCTGATTCATGTTACCAGCTGTGGAGGGGGGCCGAGAGGAGGAGAAGACAAGGTCCTCGCCTCCGGGAGTTTAAAATCTCATTGGGAAGGCGGGTCACGTCCTCAAAAGGATACTGTCAGAAGGAATATGCATGGGGGCCAACGGATGGGACAAGGGTGGGTTTTGTCTGGATGTGGGACAGGAAAGGTCAGAGCCAGGCCAATGGAACAAGGTGTGAGAGGAGAGGCAATGAGGGCCGCAGGGCCTTGAATGATGCAGAAAATTTCCTGTAAGACACTCGTGAACCACATCAGCTGGCTGCCTCTTAGCAAAGCCAGAGGGGAGGGGACACCGCTGTTATGATGGGGAAGGGAAGAAGTATGACCAAGGCCCAGTCAGGCCCCGGCCAAAAGTGCTGGAGGCGGGTGGCAGTATGGGCGTCCAGTGGTAGGGGACAGGCTGGGGGCAGACCCCACTGCCGCCCTCTCAGCCAGCGCACAGGCCTTATGGAAAGGGAAAGAGAGCCCGGCATGGTGGCGCACGCCTTTAATCCCAGCACTTGGGAGGCAGAGGTAGGAGGATTGCCGTGAGTTCGAGGCCACCCTGAAACTCCACAATGAATTCCAGGTCAGCCTGGGCTAGAGCGAGACCCTACCTTGAAAAACCACAAAAAAAAAAAAAAGAAGAAGAAGGGGAAAGAGGAAGAGGTCAGAGGCCCCTTCCGCAGACACTTCCTGTCTGAGGAAACCCATCCTGACCCAGGACCTCCTCTAGGGACATCCCCGGAGAACCCTCTGTCCATGTCACTCCTACGTGCTGAGGGTGGGGAGGAAAAGATATGCAAATGAGGGTGTCCACTTGCTGGCACCAAACAACCAGGTCTCCAGGAATGTCCATCCGTCCCTGCCCACATCTGTACAGCTCCTGAAGCCCCTTCCAGGCCCAGTGCCTAGAGCCTTCAAAGACAAAGTGAAACCACCCACAGCGGGACTGGAAGTGCACAGAGGCCATGACAAGCCTTGGGAGGGAATCGGTAGGGAGGTTTGAGGCACGGGAGCTTCAGAGCTGCCTCCCGGCAGGTTGGGGGGGTGGCTAATACCATCAACCTCTCTGGGTTCCAGTCTTTATATATATATATGTATATATATATATATATATTTTAGAGAGAGCAAGTGAGGGGGGGATTGGCACACCAGGGCCTCAGCCACTGCAACTGGATGCCAGACACTTGCGCCACCTAGTGGGCATGTGCAACCTTGTGCTTGCCTCACCTTTGTGCGTCTGGCTTACGTAGGATCTGGAGAGTTAAACGTGGATCCTTAGGCTTCTCAGGCAAGCGCCTTAACCACTAAGCCAGCCCTCTGGGTTCCATTCTATACACTCCACACACTTGCCATCCTCCTTTTCTCTCTCTCTCTCCCTCTTCTCTCTCTCTCTCTCTTGGTTTTTCACGCTGGCCCAGGCTGACCTGGAATTCACTATACAGGCTGGCCTCAAACTCACAAGAATACTAATCCCCAGCCTGTGCCTCTGGAGCGCTGGGATTAAAAACTTGCACCATCACACCCAGCCTCCCTCCCCCCCCCCCCAACAGTGTATCATATAGCTCATCTCAAACTAAGGATGACCTTAAAATTCTGCTTTTCCTGCCTCTGCCTCCTGAGTGCTAGGATTATAGGTGTGTGCCACTATGCCACCACACCCAATTTTATGAGTAGATGGGGAATCAAACACGGGATTTTGTGCATGCTAGGCAAGCACTCTACCAACATACCTCTATCCCCAGCCCCAGGCAACCTTTCACTCAAGGGATAAAGGTCCGGTCCCGAAAGTACCCCAGTGCCTTTCATAAGCCACGCTTCAGCTCCTGTGCTTAGGACTGAGGCATGCCGGGATGGTGCGACCAGGCCAGACAAGGTGGGAGGGGAAAAAGCCATTGACAGATAAGCCGGAAAGCCCTTATCAGATGGGCTGCAAGGGGATCTAGGACCAGGAACAGGCTTAAGAACACCAGGCAGGTTAAGATTTGGCGGAGGCCGAGCGGAGCATCCGCAGATCGCCCAACCGGCTGTGGTTCTTGCAGCCCACTCCGCCCAGCTGTGTAGTGAAACTAGCCAACCCACGGGCAGCCTCCGCCACCAAAGGAGATATCTGGGCCTGGCCTGGCCCCAGCCAGCCTCATCTGCCAGCCCCAGACCTACCGACACTGGGCCTGGCTGAGCCAGAGCCAGGACCGTGGGCAGAGACCAGTTGCTGCAACCACTGGAGAAGGGCGTGCCACTCCTCTCAACCTAGGGGCACAACATCTCTGATCAGAGCTCTGCCATCCCCTTCTAGGGGGCATCTGTGTTTATTAAAATAGGCCAGCTGGGTACACACCTGGCGCTGTGACCAGAGCTGGGCTCTCCCACCCTGTTCCCCCAGGGACCACCTGTCCAGGTACAAACCCTCCACCAACTCTCAGAGCTCACTGTGCCCTTCTTCCCGCCTTTGCCCAATGGGAACCCATGCATCCTGCCACCTCCAGGGCTGAGCTGGACTCCTCATGTCCACCAAGCATCGGATGCTTGCTGGTCACCTCGCAGCTAGTGGCCGCTGGCACCACAGGCAAGGCCACTTCAGATAGCTAACCCTGCAGGTGCTGGAGTGGCTCAGCGGCTAAACGTGCATGCTTGTAAAGCCTGAAGGCCTGGGTTTGATTCTTGAGCCAGACACACAAAGTGGCTCATGCATCTGGAATTCGTTTATAACAGCAGGAGGCCCTGGCCTGACTGTCTCAAAAAATAAAAATAAATTAAAATAAAATATTTAAAAAAACAGATAGAAAACTAAGCCGGCTGGAAAGATGGATTAGAGATAAAAGTGTTTGCTTGTGAAGCCAAAGGACCCAGGTTTGTTTGCCCAGAACCCACGTAAGCCAGAAGGGGCCCATGCATCTGGAGTTTGTTTGCAGTGGCTGGAGGACCTGGCGCGCCATTCTCTGTCTGTCTCTCTTCTCTCCTTCTCTCTCTCTCTCTTTCTGCTTGCAAATACATAAATAAAATAAAAGTAAAAGTAAAAGAAAACTAACCCTCCAATGTGCTGCACTCTAGGATTTATAAATCCATTCTGTGTCTGATTTCTCATTCCACTCTTACCACAGTTCAGGATGGTCAGGCAGGGGCCATACTATGCTCCACGCCTGGGCATCAATGCCCCTGACCCCAGCTCGGGGACGGCAGCCATTCGTGAGCCCCCAAAGCCCTGAAGCGCAAGACCATCTGAGCCTGCACTGTGTGGGCTGGAGGGGCCTGGGGGGGGGGGGACAGGGGAGGGAAGATGCTCGGAGGAGACACCCAGGGCAGGGCTGCCCATCCTGGACCCTAAGGGAGGAGCTGGCTGAAGGCTTTCTCTAGAAGGGTGTGAGAGGATGCTGCCCCTAAACTGCCCAAGGGGCCTGCACCCCAAGATGCTGGGCTGAGGGAGAAAGGCTGTAACCCAGAACCCATGGCAGAAGCCATGGGAAAGGCAACAGGAGGGTCAGTGCGATCAGAGTGGCTGAGGAAGAAGAGGGGCTACACAGAAGTGGGGCAGTGAGTCTCTGGGAGCCTAACAAACCTGCACCCGCCGGCTTGTCCACCACAGCAGCATGCAGCCCAACAAATCCTGGAAGGATCCTGCAAAACCCTCTCCACAGCCCATCCCCTCCAGAAAGCTAGGGGCATGTGGCCCAGGCATGACCCTGTCTGCCAGGAACTGGGCATCATGGTGGGAGAGCAGGTGGTGGGGGACAGGCCCCATTTCAGTGTTAGATAAAAGGCTTCAGAGGTACAAGGACCAACGTGACACGTGGACCTTGACAGGGTCGAGTTAAACAAACCGGTGGTCCTGGTCCAAGGCACACTGAGGCCACGGGACTAGGCATAGTGGATGACACTAGGGGAAGGGCTCGGGATGCATCCCTACCACTGAGGCTTCCTGGGAGCACGTCCTTATTTCTTAGGGAGATACAAAGAAGTATTTGGGGGTAGAAAGAGGAACTGCATATAATTTTCCATGAAATGCTTCTGTAAACAAGTTTAGATATCACAAGTAAGGAGAATCATGAACAGTTATTAAGTCTACGTAGTAAGCAAAACAAGTTTTTGTTGTTTGTTTTGGGGGACTTTGGTTCATTTGTTTTTTGGGGTTTTTTTTGTTTGGTTGGTTGGGTTTTTTGTTTGGTTGGTTGGTTGGTTTTTCAAGGTAGGGCCTTACTGTAGCTCAGGCTGACCTGGAATTAGTCTTAGGGTAGCCTCAAACTCTTGGTGATCCTCCTATCTCTACCTGGGATTAAAGACATGCGCCACCACACCTGGCTTTTTTTCAAGGTAGGGTTTCACTCTAGCCCAGGCTGATCTGGAATTCACTCTGTAGTTTCAGGCTGGCCTAGATCTCTCGGTGATCCTCCTACCTCTGCCTCCCAGGTGCTGGGATTAAAGGTGTGCGCCACCATACTGGCTGTTCATTTGTTTTAATACTATATTTATTTGCAAGCAGAGAGAAAGAGAGTATGGGTGCACCAGGGCATTTAGGCATTGTAAATGAACTCCAGATGTATGCGCCACTTTGTGCATCTGACTTATGTGGATACTGGGGAATCAAATCCAGGTCATTAGGTTTTGCCAGCAAATGCCTTGACTGCTTAACCATCTCTCCAGCCCCTGTTTTTTTGTTTGTTTTGTTTTGTTTTTCAAGGTAGGGTCTCACTGTAGCCCAGGCTGACCTGGAATTCACTCTGTAGTTCCAGGCTGCCCTCAAACTCACTCCTACCTTAGCCTCCCAAGTGCTAGGATTAAAGGCGTGCGCCACCACACCCATCCCCTGTTTGTTTCTGAGATAGGATTTTACTGTGTAATTCAGCAATCCCACTGCCTCAGCCTCCCAAGTGCTGAGATGACAAGGGTGAGCCACACACCTGGCTCAGGTGGGTGTTTGAAATGGTTCTCAAAAGGAAATATTCTTTTCCCGTGTGTGTGTGTGCGTGTGTGCGTGTGTGTGTGCACAGAACATGCTCCTGCGTATGCAGATGCACTGGCGCCACGGGCACAGGTGTGCACAGGGAGAAGGTGGTCCAGAGTCCTCCTCCACCACTCAACCACGTGTTCTTGAGACACAGTGTCTCACCTGATGCTGCCATTTAAAAAAAAACAAAAACTGATATTTGCAAGCAGAGACAGAATGGACGCACCAGGGCCTCCAGCCACTGCCGATGAACTCCAGACGCCGGCGCCGCTTCGTGCATCTAGCTTTACGTGGGTCCCGGAGAATCAAACCCGGCCTTGCACGTGAGCACCTTAACTGCTGAGACACCTCTCCAGACCAAACTGCCATTTATTTGGGGCAGATTAGCTGACCAGCGAGCTTCAGCAATTCTGTTTCTGCTCCTCACAGGCCTGGGGTTACACATGTGCATATAGCCACAGCCAGATGTCTTTTGGTTTTTTTTTTTTTTTTTTTTTTTTTTTGTGGGGAGGGAGGGGGTATTCGAGGCAGATGTAGGAGGATCACCATGAATTCAAGGCCACTCTGAGACTACCAAGTGAATTCCAGGTCAGCCTGGGCTACAGCGAGACACCCAGCTTTTTATGTGGATGCTAAGGGGCGAAGTCAGGCCCTCCCAAGCCCCCCTGCTTACAAAGCACGTGTTCTTACTAGCTGAGCCATCTCACCGGCCCCCCTTTCTTTTCTTCTTCATCCTTTCCTTGAAATAGAAGCCTCAAGTGCTGGTGAGGGCTCTAGAGTACGGTGCAGCGGGCCACTGTCACTGAATGATCCGCAGAATCCAGCTAAAACTGTCCTCATCACGGAGGCTCTGTCACCATGTGTGAGGCAGACTGACCCACATCACCCCGGGATTCCTGCCAGACGGAAGGACGGACACTGGCTGCACGGCGGGAGGCGGGGCCACCAGCCAGCTGCTGGGGAGATGAGGGATTTGCTAACCAAATACGCGCCGGGCGGCTGCCCAGAGCACCTGCACCAGGGCTGAGATTGGTGTTCCTGGCCCCTTCCCTTCACGCTCTGCCCACCTGTCAGCCAAAACAGCACACAGCACATGCGTGCCAAGGGCTCAAATCCCCCACTTAGGCAAGTCCTGCATGCCCGTCTTCCCAAGAAAAAGCCTCTCCGAGATGCTGCGCAGTGCCACCAGCCCCTCGCCAGGCTCAAGGGATGCAAACAGCCAGCCTTATTTCTGCCTCCCACCAACTCTGCCCTCAACCTCCCCTCCTTAGACCCTGTTATGTAAACCCCGGCTCTTGACGCCAGGGGTCCTGGCAATGGGAAACTGCAACCAATGTGCACCAACGCTGGGCATCCCTGGCCCTTGGGCCTGGCCAGCAAGAAACACTCAGAGGTGCCAGTGCTCACACTCACGGGCCTGAGGTCCCGGTGATTTGGGCTTTGCTCTCCTCCCTCCCTCAGGCTTCTCCCTGCCTGTCCTCCCTCCCAGCCCCCACTCCAGGGAGGGGCTGCAGCTGCCCACACAGTGCAGAGGAGAGCCTGGCTGGCGGTGGACGTGCAAGGACTCCAGCTGTGTGTACATACAGGATCATCGAAACCCAGAACCTGCCCCCAAGCTGACAGCAGAAAGCTGATGTGTCCCCACCCAACAATCCAGCATGTCTCCCCACCCCCAACCTAAGCCACCACCCCACGGGCCAAGCCAGGGAGTGGACCAGACCGTGGGGTCAGGAATGTGGGGCAGAGCGGCACGTATGCAAGCGACTGCGACGGAATTCTTCAAGGCCAAGTTGCTGGATTCGGCCTGAGACCCTGGAATCGTTTAGTGGGGGATGGGGCTGCTTCGATTTGCGATTTGTGGATCCCTACACAGCCCCTCTCCACTCCGCGGGGAGCATCACACCGGGGTGGGGGGCTGCGTGGGACCTCCATCCCGCCCAGCTGAAAGGGCGTAGGCCGCCTCACTCCCCAGCCCCCAGCACAGCATTCAAAACATATGACATGAAGTGGGTCAGACCCTCTGCAGAACCGGAGCGGAGCTCTGCTTGACTCCGTCCACCACCAGACAAAGCCACAGCAAGAAGCCAGACAGCCCGCGGGCAGAAAGTGGCCCTCCCTGCTGGCTCTCCATCCAGAGATGACCGAACAGGTGTGCAGACACGTGAGGACCAGGATGTTCAAGACAAACTGCCTGCGACAGCGAAGGCCTGCAGCCGGCCTGGGCAACAGGTACCTGAGTGGCTTGTGTAAGTTACAGAGCTTCGTGCCAGGGGATGCTATGCCACCACGACCAGATGACTGTATCCACCAAAAGACAGCATACAAAGCCATAGAAACAGCTTCATTTGTTTGCAAATGTTTGTGTATACAACAGGCTGGAGGATCTACAGAGGATATTAATTCGCATCACAGTGACACTGCAGATAATTCTTTTTCTTTCTTCTTTGGGTGTTTGTTTGTTTGTTTTTTAAGGTACGGTCTTGCTCTAGCCCAGGCTGACCTGGATAGTCCCAGGCTGGCCTCAAACTCAACAGCGATCCTCCTACCTCTGCCTCCCCAGTGCTGAGATTAAAGGCGTGTGCCACCACATCCGGCCAAATTCTTTTTCTTTTAATATTTCTTAATTTATTTATGTTAGGGGGGGACAGACAGAGACAGAATGGGTGTGCTGGGGCCTTCAGCCACTGAAAACGAACTCCAGACGCTTGCATCCCCTTGTGTATCTGGCTAACATGGGTCCTGGGGAATTGAACCTGGGTCGTTGGGCTTTGCAGGCATGCACCTTAGCCACTAAGCCACCCCTTCAGCTCCTGAATTCTTTTTATTTCTTGAGCCAGGGTCTCGTGTCACCCAGGCTGCCCTTGAACTCCTGATCCTCCAGCCTTTACCTCCTAGGTGCTGGGATTACAAGTGTGCACCACCAAACCCTACTTTATGAAGTGCCACGGAGAGAAACCGGGGCTTCCTGCACGCGGGAAAGCACCCTAGAAACTGAGCTACATCCCCAGCCCACATTGCAGATAAGTCTTAGTCAAGTTTTCTCCAAGGAACATGCTTTTAAAAAATAAATAAATACTGCTTTCGGGCTAGAAGGATGGCTTAGTGATTAAGGCATTTGCCTGCAAAGCCAAAGGACCCAGGTTCGATTCTCCAGGACCCACGTTAGCCAGATGCAAAAGGGAATGCAAGCATCTGGAGTTCGTTTGCAATGACTGGAAGCCCTGCTGTACCCTTCTCATTCTCTCTCTCTCCCCCTCCCTCCCTCCCTCTTTCTCTGTCAAATAATAAATAAATAAATAAAAATAAAATATTTTTTAAGAAAGTGTGCATCATCACACTGGGCAGCTCTCATTATTTTTTAATCAAAAGAAAAAGAAAAGAGCCACACACATGTTTTCAAAAACTGGGTTGCATGGATTGGGGCTAGCTGAGGCTGAGCCCCTGCCTTGGGCTACAGAAGAACAGAAGTCTAACATCTTGTTCCAGTGAAATCATGATTAAATGAAAGCCAGGGCAGGTCTGAAATCTGCCCGGGGAATTCAGGCAGCTTGGGAGGGACAGTCCCTCCTCCGGGAACCACATGTGTCTCAAAGGCTCCGAGTGCCCCAGTGAATCACCTTGCCCTCTCCTGTGCACAGACTGGGTGCTCAGCACAAGCTTGCTGGATGACTTAATAATGCCCATGAGGGCATCAAGACAGCTCTCTGAGCCAAGGGGCAGGCGACTTCCTCACAGCCTGTTCAAGGATCCAAGCCCCAGGATCATATTGAATCACCTGCAGAAGCCAGACAGGCACTCTTGTGATCCCAGTACTCCTGTGATCCAGTACTCCCATGATCCCAATATTCCCTGTGATCCCAGTACTCCTTGTGATCCAGTACTCCTGTGATCCCAATATTCCCTGTGATCCAGTACTCCCATGATCCCAATATTCCCTGTGATCCCAGTACTCCTTGTGATCCAGTACTCCTGTGATCCCAATATTCCCTGTGATCCAGTACTCCCATGATCCCAGTACTCCCTGTGATCCAATATTCCTATGATCCCAATAGTCCCTGTAAACCCAGTACTCCCATGATCCAGGACTCCTGTGATCCCAGTACTTCTTGTGACGCCAATACTCCCTGGAATCCAGTACTCCTGTGATCCCAATATTCCCTGTAATCCCAGTACTCCTGTGATCCCAATACTCCCTGGAATCCAGTACTCCTGTGATCCCAATACTCCCTGGAATCCCAGTACTCCTGTGATCCCAATATTCCCTGTAATCCCAGTACTCCTGTGATCCCAATACTCCCTGGAATCCAGTACTCCTGTGATCCCAATATTCCCTGTAATCCCAGTACTCCTGTGATCCCAATATTCCCTGTAATCCCAGTACTCCTGTGATCCCAATATTCCCTGTAATCCCAGTACTCCCTGTAATTCCAGTATGTAGGAAGCTGAGTCAAGAGCTCTGCCTCAGACCAAAAAGGTTAGTCCAGGAGACTTCTCTCCTGTGCACTAACTCCCTAGTGGTATAGCACTAGGCCCCAAAAAAGTCTTCTAAAACAAAAACAAGTAAAATTAAATTAAAATTTTAAAAAAACAGCTGGGCATAGTGGCACATGCCTTTAATCTCAGCATTGGGGAGGCAAAGGTAGGCATGAGTTCAAGGACACCCTGAGAATACCAAGTGAATTCCAGGTCAGCCTGGGATAGAGCAAGACCCTGCCTTGAAAAACAAAACAAACAAACAAAAAAAAAAAAAAAAACAAAACAGGAGTTGGGCATGGTGGTGGCGCACGCCTTTAATCCCAACACTTGGAGACTGAGGTGGGTGGATCACCATAAGTTCAAGGCCACCCTGAAACTACATAGTGAATCCAGGTCAGCCTGGACTAGAGTGAGACCCTACCTTGAAAAACCAAAAATAAAACAAAATAATTTTTAATTTTTTTAAAAATCGGGTTTGGCAGGATGGTTCCGAGGATAAAGCACCCACTTGCCTTTTCACAGCAACCTAAGTTCAGATTCCCAGAAGCCACCCAAAGGCCGGAAGCTGGGATGGGCTTCTGCAACCCCAGCATGCCCACAGCAAGCTCGAGGCCCAGGCAGCCTGGCAAACCGAGGCGGGCGAGGAGAAAACTTGCCTGGAACGAGGTGGAGCGAGAGGACCAACACTACAGCTGTCCTCTGACCTGTGTGCAGGTCACGGCTCGTGTGCTCTGGCACTCACACATATGCACGCACACACGCACACACGCACACTCCAAAAAATCATCTGGGGAGCATTAAAGAGTCCGGCCTCCACCCCTAGAAATGATAAAACGGTCCATCTGGCACGGGGCTTGGGGTGAAGTCAGACCACTGTGCCAGACAAGCACTGAGACGCATCCCCCGGGCCTACTTTCACTTTTTATTTTTAAAGCGCCTTGTTTCTATTCATTTATTTATGTATTTGCAAGCAGACAGATAGAAGAGAGACAGAGAAAATGGGTGTGCCGGGGCCTCCAGCTGCTGCAAACGAACTCCACATACATGTGTCACTTTGCGCATCTGGCTTTCCATGGGTACTGGACAATAGAACCTGAGTTGTTAAGCTTTGCAGGCAAGCGCCTTAACTGCCAAGGTATCTCTCCAATCCTCACTTTTTATTTTGATACAGGGTCTCTCACTAAGTTATCCAGGCTGGCCTTGAACTCGTGATCCTCCTGTCTCCAGCTCCCAAGTAGCTGGGATGACAGTGCAATCAGGGCAGCTCATCTCAGGTACAGCTTGAGCTTAGATATAATATATGCAGGGTAAGCTGGGGGTGGAGCTCAGTAGTAGAGTGTGTGGCTAGCATGCACAGGGCCCTGGGTTCGATCCCCAGCATAGAGAGAATGAGAGTGCAGGGTGACAGAAGTATACTCTACGAGGGCAGGGCTGCCCACAGTTAGTGACAGAATACAAGACACCCTTCCTGAGGGTACTTTCCCTGGGGAATCCCAGCCCCAAGCACCCTTACCCATGATTCTCTCCACGCTGCGGTCTGATCTCCAATCCCTCCTTCCCAGTCTATGTCAGGTCAGGCCGAGAGGGAGACAGGGAGCTTCATGGGAGGAAGCAGGGGCCCCGTCTGACTCCACATGCTGATCCCCAACACCACAGGTAACATGGTCCAGACCCAGTAAGAGTCCCCCAGTGGCGCTCTGGGGCTCACTGTGGGTGGCAAAAGACTATCTGACAAAGGCTGGGAAGATTCCCTGACAATTCAAGACCCAGTTCACTCCCTGGGGATCTGTGATCACCCTCTCTGAGAACTCAAAAGAGCCCTGTGTTCCTGTGGCCAACTCTCCCTAGGCCCTGGCCCGGAGCCATATCAAACCCTGCGCCTCTTGTGGGCTCTGACGAGCAACTCCAGCCCTGGCCTCCGCTGCCTCCACCCGGGTGGGGGGCAAGGCCGGCCCTGACCACGCTCTCCTGCTTTCCCAAGTCTCAACCAAAACCGAAACCCACTCCCCCAGGCCTGTCTGACATCCTGGTCCACAGGTAACAGTCCTCAAACACTCTCATTCTCAGGGAGGCTCCAATTAACCGGCTGTCTGCTGAGGACACACAACCTTCCCACCCCAGTTGAGAACCCTTCCCATCTCCCAGCCCACAGAGGCTGCCCATCCTCAACAAATTCACTTCATCAGCTCTAACTGGGCGCCAGGCACTGGGCACTGTGCCAGCCCAGAAGCTCACTTACAGCAACCCCCAGAATTCAAGACCATGGGTACCACCAACCCTAGCCCATGTGCAGGACCTGACTTCAGGGTGGAGAAGACAGGATGGAGAATGGCTGAGAGCCTGGCTTCTCACCCTTTAACCCACCGATTCCCCGGGAATCTTATTAAAATGCAGATTTGGGGGCTGGGGCTGTTGCTCAGTGGCAGAGCACTGACTGGAACGTGCCAGGATGTGTGCACCACGCGTACACACTCAGCACACCTGGGACGCTGGCTTCTAACCCCAGCACCATAAAAAAAGCAAAGAAAAAAAAACTGCTTTTTTCCCCCCCTCGTTTTCAAGGTAGGGTCTCACTCTAGCCCAGGTTGACCTCGAACTCACAGTGATCTTCCTACATCTGCCTCCCAAGTGCTGGGATTAAAGGCGCGATACGACCATGCCTGGCTTTGTTCCTTTTTTGTCTATGAGTGTGCGGTGCATGACTATATGTGGGTGCACATATGTGTGCAAGTGCACGTGTACGTGGTGGGGGCCAGAGGCTCACAACCAGCACCCTCTTGATCGCTTTCCACTTTATTTACTGAGACAGTCTGTCACCTGCACCCAGAGCTCGGAATAGTCTAGCCAGCCGCTGGCCCTGGATACTGTCATCTTCGCATCCCAAGCACTGGGACTGCAGGAGGGGCCCTGCGCCCTCATGCATACACAGCAAGTCTCCCCAGCCCAAAACGCAGACCGTCACTCAGTAGGGCTCAGTATGGAGTCTCTGAGATTCCGCGTTTCCACCAAGTTTGGGTAGGGGTTTTTAAGTTTCTATTTATTTATTTACATGTAGGTGCGCGGCAAGGGGGGGCGCACCAGGGTCTCTTGCTACAGCAAACAACTTCACCTCCCCCCACCCCACCCCCAGCCTTTTCCAGCTTCATGTAGGTGGCTCAGGAACGAGACATCTCCCACAGCCCCTTTTGTTTTGTTTCAAGATAGGCTCTCACGTGGCTCACGCTGGCCTAGAACTCACTATGCAGCTGAAGCGGGCCTTGAACTCCTGGTCCTGCTTCCCCCTCGCTGGGAACTGCAGGCGCGCAGCGCACACTCCGCGGGACCCCGGGTTTCCGAGACACCGAAGCCTCAGCCGTGGCAGCACTTGCCAGTCAGTCCTCATCCACTCAGGCAGAAGGCCCCAAAGCCCCGCTCCCCTCTCCGCCACCACCACGGAGCCGAGCACCGATCCTGCGATCCTGCGGCCAGGGCCTCGTAAGCAGCACTGAGCCGTGTGAAAGCATCACGGAAAAGGCAGGCGCTAACTGCTGTGGAACTGGGGCCGCTCTGCTCTTTCCGAAGAGGCCACTCAGCCCTTGGTCTCGGAGGGTGGGACAGATTTACTCAGATGGGCGGGAGCCACCAGGAGCAAAGGTACAGAGGGGAGGGGAGGGGAGGGGCTCCAGGAACTGCTTCCGAGCCTCAGGTACAAAGCAAGGAGGCAGGTGAGGCAAACCCAGAAAGATTAGGCTGGGGCCTCCGCACACACTGGAGTGCCAGGCGGGGAGGGTGGCTTATCACCCGCGCTTGGGAGAGGGGCTGCAGAGGGAAGGGGCTTCCTGGGACAAAGGGCTCTCAGAAGTCTCAAAGACCTGCTTCAGGATCAAGGTGGGCTGGATCCAGCAGCTCCTGGGGCAGGAAGGGTAGGTAGAGGGACAACAGAGGGACTCCCAAATGAGGGGACAAGACTGCCTGAGGGAGGGAAAGGCAAAAGGCCTCTTTCCTTGCCTTTGTCAAGCTTCAGGTGGGCTTCGAACAACCACTATGCGCCCACTGAGCCAGGCATACAGCATCAGAAGAAATGGCCCTTTCCGGGGCTGCAGAGATGGCTCAGAGGTTAAAGGCGCTTGCCTGTAAAGCCTAATGGCCTGGGTTCAATTCCCCAGCACCCATGTAAAGCCATATGCAAAAAGCAATGCAATCTGGAGTTTATTTGCAGTGGTAGGAGACCCTCACCCATTCTTTCTCTCTCTCTCCCTCTCTCTCTCTTAAATAAATAAAAACATTCTTAAAAAAGAAAGAAAGAAATGGGGCTGGAGAGATGACTTAGCGATTAAGGTGCTAGCCAGTAAAGCCAAAGGACCCAGGTTTGATTAACCAGTACCCACATAAAGCAGGTGCATATATTTACAGTAGCTAGAGGTCCTGGAGCACCTATTTTCTCTATATATCTGTCTTTTTCTCTCAAATAAATAAAATATTTTAAAATATATTTAAAAAATAAAAAGAAGCTAGGCGTGTTAGTGCATGCCTTTAATCCCAGCACAGAGGTAGGAGGCAGAGGTAGGAGGATCACCATGAGTTCACCATGAGTTCGAGGGCGCCCTGAGACTATAAACTGAATTCCAGGTCAGCCTGGTCTAGAGTGAGACCCTACTTCGAAAAACCGAAATTAATTAATTAATTTAATTTAATAAAAAGAAATGACTCTGGGGGAAGCCTTCCAGCTATGGCCCCCACCGGCCCCTACCAGGCCTGGAGCTGTCTTCCCCTGGGCAGCACCTGAGGTGGCACAGTTCCCCCTGCACAGGGCCTGGGCACTGCTCCCAGGGGAGGCCTACAACAGATGCTGGCCCAGAAGTAGCTGCAGCGCTCTTCTCTGGGGAGCCTCTGCCGGGAACTCAGAGGGGAGGTGTGCGGGAGTCCACATCTGTCTGGGAGGTGTGTGGGAGAGCCGGGAGGGCTCTGAGCACAAGCAGGACGTGCTGGAATTCCCAGTCCCCGGCTGGCAGAGCCTCCGCGGGTTCACCTCCCAGGCTCAGGGGGGCCAGGCCCAAGCCAGAGGCAGCCCTGGGCTCAAAGTGTCCCTAGAGGCTTTCAGAGCCCACAGGCAAGGGGCATCTGAGCTGGGCAGCTGGAAGCATGAGACCACAGAACACAGGTCCCCAGAAAATGGGGCAGAAGGGGCAGGTCTGGCAGCAGGGCCCCCAAGGGGTTCTCCGGGAGATAAACGCACTGCGGCTCTCCCCCATGGCCACACCAGGGCCGGGGATCCATCACCTGTACACCCAGCCCACACCCTGGGGGGTGGCAGACAGAATTAATTAATGTTTGTAAAGAGCTCTGGAGAACTTGGGACCAGGGACCCAAGGGCGCCAGCAGAACAGCACAGGAAATTGACAGAGGCGGGAAGAAGGGGGGCAGCTGGCTAGGACCTGGGCCGACTGGAAAGGGAGGGTGGAGAAGACATTGCTACCGAAGAGGGAGGGGCTGGGCTCAAGGGGAGACAGCAGCTTAGAGAACGTGCGACACCTCAAAAGCGCCCCAGAATGGGACACTAGAGGGTTCGGGGGTTTAGGCTCACACCCCTCCAAGCCCAGCCCAGAGCGTCCAGGCCTTCCTCTCCACTCAGGCCCCAGCTCCCCAGTCCGGGCTCGACCCCCGGACCACCTGCAGAGGACGGGCAGGGCCTGAGCAGAAAGGCGCGCGCCCAGGGATCGGAAGCTCGGCGGGACCGGCGCCTCCAGCTCACTCGCTCCCCAGGGCCCCCGAGTGCTACCTGGGCAAACCTCGCCCTTCCTTTCTCGACGAGGGCGGCGGGCGTCCCCGCGCTTCGGGAGGCCGGGAGGTGCCAGCGCCCGGTGCAGGGGCGGCGGGACGCGCGCGCACAGACTGCGGGCACCGCGGCCCTCCGGGGCACCCCTGGCCCGCCCGCCCGCCCTTCGGTGCACTCACCCCAAAGTGCTGATGAAGCCATTGACGGAGCCCTCGGCGTACAGGGAGACGATGTCCCCGATGTGGAGGAAGCTGGACATCTCGTTCATGGCTCCGGGCGCCCGGGGGACGGCGTGGAGGGTGGCAGGACGGTGGCGTCCGGCTCAGGGAGGGGCGCGGTGCCACCTCAGAGCCCGGCGATCGCGGGGTGGAGGTGGGGCGCGGGGAACGGCCCGGGCGGGCTGGCGGCCACCGGGAACGGGAAGAGGGCCCAGCGCGGCCCGGGTCCGAGGAAGGAGGTGCCGGGTCGCCGCCCGCCCGCCCGCCCGGCCCGGCTGCCCGCGCGTACCTGCGGCGAGCGAGCTCGGAGCAGGAAGTGTGGGGCCGACACTCGCATGCAGACCCCGCCCCGGCCCGCCCCCGGCCCGCCCCGCCGGCTCCCACGTGCACCCGCCTCCCGCGCGCCCGGGACTCCCGGCCACCCCTCCCCGGCCCAGCCCACCCCGGGGCCGCTCGGGACGCCCCGCAAGCAGGCGAGCCGTCGGGGGGCCCGGCCATCCCGGGAGATCGCGCCGCCGCCCGGGACTCCCCGCCCGCCCGGCGGACCGGCGCGGACGCGGGAGGGGACGGGGGGGGGGGGAGGTGGGGAAAGTCCCCCGACGCCGCCGGGCGCAGCTGAGAGCCGTCTCGCGCCTGGCCGCCCGCTGCATTCCCGGAGCCGCACAAACCGGGATTCATCTTTTATTTTTATTTTTATTTTTATCTTTTTTCCCTCCACGTGAAAAAACCTTTTCATTGCACAATAGAAAGTGCTCTGGCCTTGGAGGGAAAATGAAGCAATGGGGTGGGTTTGATTTGGGTTTGTTTTGTTGGGTTTGGGTTTTTTTTAATATTTTTTTTTCCCCCTCTCCACATTCCTATGTACAAAAAGATCCTCTCCAGGAGTTGGCTCCAAAATTCTTGGCGCCTTCAGTCTTTTCCTTCAAAAGGGGGGAGTGGAATGGAAGAAGAAAAAGGGATGGGGTGAAGGGGAGAAAATTACCTTAGCTAGCTCCTAGCGCACCCGAGCGCCCACGGCGACACGTCCGGGTGCAGGTCCTGGGGAGGGGCCGCCGAGGCGCCCCGCCAGCCCCGCGCACCAAGTCCTGCCCTCGGACTCCTGCCTACTTTCTGTTCTGTGCCGAGGGCGCTGGCCTGTTTGCTTCCCATTGCTTTCGTTGGAACGCCTAAAGATACGGTGCCCTCTCGCCACCTCCATTCGATCACCTTTCTCCCTTGCCACCCGTCCCCGCTTCCTGAGGGGCGGGAGTGGGGGCGTTGGTCGCTGGGAACAAGGAAGGAGGGGACTGGAGACGCTAGCAGGAAGCAGGGAGAAGAGGGGAGGGTGGAGACCGCCTAGGGCGGGGAGACGGCTGCTGACCTGCTTGCTGGAGGAGAGCCCCTGGGGGTGTGGTTTCCACAAAGACCCCTAGAGCTGGGGGTGCACGCCTGTAATACTGGCATTCAGGAGGTGAAGGCAAGAGGATCAGAGGTTCAAGGTCAGCCTTGGCTACCTAAGGCCAGCCTGAGCTACATATGACCTGTCAAACAAAACAAAAAGCATACAAAGACCCCCTAGAACTTTTGGGGAAAGGATGCCACACCTACAGGGTTTTTGTTTGTTTGTTTGTTTGTTTTTGTTGTTGTTATTGCTTTGGTGTGGTTTGGTTTGGGATTTTTTTGAGGTAGGGTCTCACTCTAGCCCAGGCTGACCTGGAATTCGCTATGCAGTCTCAGGGTGGCCTCGAACTCACAGCGATCCTCCTACCTCTGCCTCCCGAGTGCTGGAATTTAAAGGCATGCGCCACCACGCCCGGCTTCCTCCAGGATTTGAGCCCCATTTCACCTTTCAGGGCCCACCATAGCATCAAGTTTACATTTTGCATCAGATCTGTCCACACCTTCATCCAGATCTATGCAAACGATAGTTTCACAAGCAGAACCCTGTGTCGTGCTCTGTTATTTTCTCTACTTTCAGTTTTCCTTTGTTTAAAGGCTGTAACTAATTAAACTGCTGTTTGTTTATGACAGGATCTTATGTAGCCCAGGGTGGCCTTGAACTCTGAGATTACAGATGTGCACCACCATACCAGGTTCACCTGGTGCTGCCAGTCAAACCCAGGGTTTGCCTTGCAGGGCAAGCTCTCTACCAGCTGAGCTATACCTCCAGTCCTAAAATGCCTTAAATGTATCAAATAAGTTACAAACTATAGTTAGAAAGACCTGATCTTGTGGGACTTCCCCAAAAAAAGAGGATCAAAGCCCTGGGGAGCTCCAGACCTTGAGGTCACACAGCAGAATCCTGACAATGCAAAATTACCACTTGCAGGACACAGCCGGGGCTCCTGGGCTGCCATGGGGGCAGTTCAGGGTGGGGGTTCACTCGCCTCTCCCCTCCTTCCCCAGGCTCGAGAGGGAAAGTGTGCATTCATTCCACAAGCATTTGTTGAGGCCTACTATGTGCCTGGCCATCTCAGGCTCTTATCAAGCCGCCTTTTCTCCTTCCCCAAATGATAAAGAACAGCGGGTTGGAAACATCCGTTACAGGGCTAGAGAGATGGATCAGTGGTTAAAGCACTTGCCTGCGAAGGCTGACAACCTGAGTTCAATTCCCGAGTATCCAAGTAAAGCCAGATGCACCAAATGATTCATGCATCTGGAGTTTGTTTGCAGTGGCAAGAGGCCCTGGTGTACCCATTTTCTCTTCCTGTCTCTCTCTCTCCCCCTCCCATCTCCTCTATTTCTTTTTCTCTGCTGTCAAATAGATTTTATTTTTATTTATGAGATCATCTGGCTTACATGGGTTCTGGAGAATCAAACCTGGGTCCTTAGGCTTTGCAGACAAACTCCTTAACAGCTAACCCATCTCTCCAGGCCACAAGTAATTTTTTTTTTTTTTACTTTTTTTGTGGTTTTACAAGGTAGGGTCTCACTCTCACTCTAGCCCAAGCTGGCCTGTAATTCACTATGTAGTCTCAGATTGGCCTCAAACTCACTGCGCTCAAGGACACCCTGAGACTGCATAGTGAATTCCAATTCAGACTGGGCTAGAATAAGACCCTACCTCGAAAAACTAAAGAAAAAAGACAGGAAGGAAGGAGGGAGGGAGGAAAGGAAGAGAGGAAGGAGGGAAGAAAGAGAGACAAATGCTGGGTCCCATATCCACAACAGCCTTGTGCTTCCCCTGTTCCAGCCTTGTCTCTTTTCTAGAGATTCAGAGAGATGTCTCCATAACTCAGCCAAGGGTCCCATGGCTGGTACTGAAAATCCACACTGGGCCTGTGGTGCAGAGCCTCAGTGCTCTGAGCCTCCGTGTCCGGGAAAACACAGAGAGAGAGGACCCAGAGGTGGGAAACACGCCTCCCCATCCCACCTTCAGGGCCAAGGAGACAGATGCCACTGCCTCCTGACACACCCACTGCTTCTAGGCATTTTTCTGGAATACAAGGTCCATGTGTCTCCACAGGACCCTCCCCTGGGCTCTGGCCCTGTCACCTGCTTCTGCCAAGTCAACTCCACTGTAAGCTGGATTTTATATTCCTGGTTCTGAGAGAGGCTGTTTAAGGAAAAGTTCAGCCAGTTTAAAAAAAAAAAAAAATGTTGAAGAGCCAGGCGCGGTGGCGCACACCTTTAATCCCAGCATTTGGGAGGCAGAGGTAGGAGGATCACGGAGAGTTCGAGGCCACCCTGAGACTACATAGTTAATTCCAGGTCAGCCTGGACCAGAGTGAGACCCTACCTCAAAAAACCAAGACAGAAAGAGAGAGTAATTTGGCAACTCTAGACAATTGTCAACGCTCCTTCCTTATGACCCAGTAACTCTACTTTTGTCTTTCTTTGTGTGCATGCGTGTGGTGCGCATGTTCATGTACTTGTGGGTACACGTGTGTGCGTGTGAAGGCTGAAGGTTGACAGCAGGTGTCTTCTCAACCACTCTCATCTCCTGCACCGCGTGGGTCTCCCGCTTGAGCCCAGAGCTCTCACTCAGCTAGCCTAGCTGCCAGCTTGCCCGGGGGTTCCCTGTCTGCCCCCTGAGCAGAGATTACAGGTGCCCTGCCATAGCTACCTGGCATTCACATGGGTGCCAGCGCTCTGAACTCCAGGCCACATGCATGCACAGTAAGCACTGAGCCATCTTCCCAGCCCTATTTTCTTTCTTTCCATCCCTCTCTCCTTTCCTCCTTCCTTCCCTTGGTTCCTACCCCCCTCCTCTCTCCTCTTTTTATTTTTTTATTTTTTTAATTTTTTAATTTTTTTGAGGTAGGTCTTACTCTAGCCCAGGCTGACCTTGCTAGCCACATGGCCATGTACCCGCTGAATGACATCCTCACCAGCACTTGATACTATCCGACTTTTTACCACACATGGTGTCTTATTTTGGTTTTTTTGAAGCAGGGTCTCACTCTAGCCCAGGCTAGTCTCAAACTCATGATGATCCTCCTGCCCCCCAAGTGCTCAGATTAAAGGCATGCGCCACCACACTCGGTTTGTACACACAGTGTCTTTACTCTTCCGTTACCAGAGAGGTCATGTGTCACCATGGGTTCTTTGTGACCCATCTGATCTACTTCCTTTCAGCCCCACCAGTATAATGGAACGCCCCAGACGAAGGAGGCTATGTCTAGGTCACTTTGTGTCCTCAGAGGCACATAGAAGGGCTTAGGGAATCTATGTGGAATTGAGCTATAAAGGACAAAGAGTGAGAAAGCGCATGAATTAAACCAAAAAACAAATGCGCAGGCCGGCCCAGGGTGCCTGGTCCCCATGTGGGGGTGAGGAGCTTCCAGAAATGCTGGAAGAAGCGGGGAAGGAGCATGACAGGCCCCACCTCTCTC